>RJWH01000462.1:153127-773523 GCA_004363575.1 Solenodon paradoxus
TTATTTTTTTTTTTTTGAAGGGAAAGCAGGATAAAGCATCTTTATATATATTTTTGTTTTTTCATCCTGGCCCTGGGTCATGAACTTGAGTCCTTGGACTTCACATGGTCTATATGCCAGCTTCTCAGATGCCTTCTCAGCAACAAGGGTATGCCTCATATATTGCAATTTTATTTGTCAATTATACCTCAGAAAAGCTGGAAAAATATAAATTGGGAGAGTGTGTTAAAACAGAAAGAAAGAATGAATTTGCCAAATCACTGACCACACAGCAGGTACCTGATGCTTATCTATCTGCTAGACAACAGCATCAAACCCAGCACAGCAGCTGTGATCAAGAATTTAAGGTGGTTAAATCTGGGGTAGCTGACAGTCACTCTCCAGGATGCATCACTTGGGGTCACACTGGTGAATTACAGGGACAACAACCCTGTGTCCTTGTATCAGTAATGATGGTGCTCATCTCTGCCATTCTGCCTTACCTCCAAAACAGTCATTGTTTTTGAGATACTATCTTGGTTGCAGCTCATTCTTGAAGATTCCACTTGACTTTTTCCGTAGATCAGCAACTCAATATGGAGATTTTTCCAGTTGTTAAATATGTAAATTCCTGTAGTACACTTGGGGGCTGGGGAAGTGCCTGTTGGTGGGTCCATGGACCAAAGGGCCCTCTGACAGTGGAATTTCAGCCGGGACTTTATAAGAAGGATTCAAGATGATGCTTGTTTTCAGGTGTCAGTGTCAACTCAGATCCTGTGTCCGTCTTCCAAGTGTCTGCTTATTTCCTTTCTTAGTGCACAGTCACCTGAATAAATGACTGTAGCTCCCGTCGTAGGGAAAGGTGGAGGAACCTTCATGGTGTATACACTTGCTATGGTGTTGCGGGGTTCGATCCCCTCACTGAAGAGGTGGCCATGTCTCTATAAGAACCCCATGACTCAAGAGGTGGTCAAGTCCTTAGGAGTCAGGGTTTTGATAGGGATTGCATTAATCTTGTGTTTATAGGTAAAGCTTTGCTTTAGGTAAGCTAACCATTCTAACAATATTAATTCTTTTCATCCAGGAGCATGGAATATCCCACCTCTGTATTTTCTATTTATTTAAAATTTTTCTTACAGATTTAATTTTACATCCTTTGTTAAGTTTACTTCTAGGTATTTATTTCCTTTTGCTGCCATTTTAAGTGAATTTTTTAACCA
Source organism: Solenodon paradoxus (assembly GCA_004363575.1). Taxonomy (NCBI): domain Eukaryota; kingdom Metazoa; phylum Chordata; class Mammalia; order Eulipotyphla; family Solenodontidae; genus Solenodon; species Solenodon paradoxus. Next base: position 154,327 of record RJWH01000462.1, read on the forward strand.
CATGGTTTCAAACCTGGGTCCTTGAGCTTTATGCGGTCTGCACCTCAGCCACCTCAGGTGCCTGAGCCACAAGGGTGCACCAGATGTTTATATTGCTTTTTCTTCTAGCTTGTTTGCATATACAAATATAACAGATTTTTGTATATTAATTGTACCCTGCCAGTTTACTGTTCTCATTTACTCTGTAGTTTTTTGGTAGTGTCTTCAGGGTTTTCCTTTATCTTTTTTAAGGAAAGAAGGGAAAGGAGGAAGAAGTATTTTTAAGGGAGGGAGGGAGGGAGGAAGAGACTTTTTTATTTATTTAGTTGTTCATTCTTGGTTTTTCACCCTGGCACCAGATCTTGGAACTTGGGTCCTCGGGTTCTATGTAGTTTGTACACCAGTGTCTTAGCCCCTTGAGCCATAAGGGTGGGTCCCTCTTTAGGACTTTCTGTGCTGTCTGCAAATAGTGATAGTTTTAATTCTCTTCCAATTTGAATACTTTTTTTCCTTGCCTAATTGTTCTGGTTAGGACTTCTAAAACTATGTAGAATAGTAGTGATGAAAGTGAATATCCTTGTCTTGTTCCTGATGTTAGAGGAAAAGCTTTCATGTTTTTAACCATTGAGTACATGCCAACTGTGGGTTTATCATAATGGCCTTTATTATGGTGAGATATGTTTCTTCTACCCTAATTTTCTTGAGATTTTTTTAATCCATAAATGGGTGCTGAATATTGTCATGTGATTTCTCTGCATGTATCGAAAAGATCATATAATTTGTATCCTTCCTTTTGTTGATGTGATTTATTACGTTAATTGATTTATGTATGTTGAACCATCCTTGCGTCCCTGGAATGAATCCCACTTGATTATGATGTATGCTCCTTTTCGTGTATTATTGAATTCCTTTTGCTAATATTTAGTTGAGGATTTTTGCATTTGTGTTCATCGGAGATATTGATTTGTAGTTTTCTGTTTTGTGATGTCCTTGTCTGCTTTGGTATTGCCATCAGACTGGCTTTATTAAGCGTATCTGGAAGCATGCCCTGTTCTTTAATTTTTTGGAAGAGTTTGAGAAGAATAGCTACCAATTCTTTGAAATTTTGATAAAACTTACTAGTAAAACCACCTGACCCTGGGCTTCTATTTTGGGGTAGACTTTTGATTATTTTTTCCAATATCTTTGTGATAGATGTGTTCAGGTTTTCCATTTCTTCCTGATTCAGTCTTGAGGGCTGTCTAATTGTAAGAATTTGTTTATATCTTCTAGGTTGCCCAATTTATTGGCATATAGCTGTTCATAGTAGTCTTTTATGATACTTTGTTTCTGAGTTGTCTGTTGTAAATTCTCTTTTATTTCTAATTCTGATTAGATTTTCCTCTTTTTTTCCTTAGTGAGCTTAGCTAAAGGCTTGTCAATTTAGTTCATCCTTATTTTAAAGAACCAGTTCTTGATTTTATTCATCTTCTCTATTATCTTTTGATTTCTGTTTGATTTCTTCTCTTATTATTATTTTCTTCCTCCTACTGCCCTTTGATTTCACTTCCTTTTTGAAGTTTGTTTAGCTATAGGGTTAAATCTTTTATTTGAGATTTACCTTGTTTCCTGCTGTAAGCTTATATTGTTATAAATTTTTCTCTTTATACTGCTTTTATCATGTCTTATAGGCTCTGATAACTCTGTTTTCAGTTTTGTTTGCCTCCACGTATTTTTTTTCTCATTTTATTTCCTCATTTACTCAGTTGTGATTCAGAGCATATTGTTTAGTTTCCACATATTTGGGATTTTTCTGGCTTTCTTTTATGGTTGGCTTCTGATTTTATACCATTGTCATCAGAAGATATGTTATATGATTGCAATGTTTGTAAACTTAGCGACATTTGTTTCGTATCCCAATATGTAGTCTATCAGTGAGAATGTTCCATGTGTGCTTCAGAGGAATGTAAATTCTTATTTGGGATGGAGTGTTCTTTAATTGTTCATTAAACCCATAATGTCTAATTCATTATTTAAGGTAGTTGTTTCCTTGTTATGTTTCTGCCTATTGATATGTCCATTCTTGTAAGTAGGGTGTTGAAGTCCCCTACTATTATTGTGTTGCTCTCAGTGTCCCTCTTTAGGTTTGCCAATAATTGCTTTATGTATTTTAATGGTTCATTTTTGTGCATACATGTTAATAAATGTCTCCTTGCTGAATTGACATCTTACTCATTATATAATATCCATCCTTATTTCTTATTACATTTTTTCATTGAGAGTTTATTTTATCTAATATATGTTATTACTTTCTGATTTTTTTTTTTTTTTTTTTTTTTTTTTTTTTTTTTTTTTTTTTTTTTTTTTTTTTTTTTTTTTTTTTTTTTTTTTTTTTTTTTTTTTTTTTTTTTTTTTTTTTTTTTTTTTTTTTTTTTTTTTTTTTTTTTTTTTTTTTTTAGGTTAACAGTCTTTAACTTTGAGCCTATGTTTGTCTTTGGAGCTTAGATGGTTTCCTACATGCAGCAGAAGTTGGGTTTTGTATTTTAATCCATTCAGCCACTCTGTGCCCTTTGATTGGTGAGCTCAGACAATTGACATTTAGGATAATTATTCTTATTACTTTCTTTTTTTTTTTTTTGGCACCCCTGACCTTAGTTCTCAAACTTGGGTTCAGCGCTTGCATTGTGCTTTAGCCATCTGAGTCAAAGAAGGGGCTTGGTTTAATTATTAATAAGTAAATTTTTTGCTATTTTTTGTTTCTGGTGTTTTTGTAGTCTGTCATTGTGCTTTTGTCCTTCTCTCATTTTCTTTTCTTGTGCTTTGATAGCTTTCTTTTAGGTTGTGTTTCATTTTTAGTTTCCATTTAATTTCCTTCTTTGTATTTATGTTTTGAAGTTACCTTGGGGTTTACATATACATTTCTGTCTTTATATCCGTTTTTAATTTGAAAGCAAGTTAATTTCAAATTCACTTTAATGTCCTCATTTTTATTATCCTCCTCGCTGCATTTAATAATTTTGGTTTCTTACTGCTTCTAAATGGCGTTTCTTTTCATTTTATAGAAATTCTTGCAGAATTTCTTCCAAGGCTAGTATAGTGGTGATGAATTCCTTTAACTTTTGTCTATAGAGTTCATTACCATTACTTCAGTTCTATATGATAGCCTGGTAGAATATGCTTGGTTGAATACAAATCCTTTTCTTTGAGCACTTAGAATATCATGACATGCTTTCTGGCATGTAAAGTTCTGTTGATAAATCCACGTACAGTCTTATTTGGGCTCCCCTTTAGTGATTCATTTTCTCTTCTTGCTTTTAAGATTTACTCTTTATTTTTGATTTTCTTTGTCATTTTAATTATAATATGTCTTGATATGTGTCTGTTAGTTTTATTTTGTTTGAAACTCTTTGATCTCTGTTTCTTTGTTCAGGCTAGAGAAGTTCTCAGCTATTATTTCTTCAAATAAGGTTTCTATGCCTTTCTTCTACTTGTGGGGTTCCTATGATATGAACGCTACATCTCTTCATGTTATCCATGTTTCTTAAGCTCTTTTTTCTTTTAATTCTCTTTTTCTCCTTGCTAGTTCACTTGCATTTATTCCACTGCAGATTCATTTGGAAGATTTTTCCATTCTACTATTGAGTCCTGATATTGTATTTTTTAGTTCAGTTACTTTGTTTGTTAGATCTATGAATTCTGTCTGGACCTTCCTCATGTTTTCCCTCTTTGTTGTTGCTTTTGTCCATTGATTGTTCTGACTTTAGTGAACATCATTAAGACTGATGCTTTGAAATCTTCAGGTCGTTTACTTAATTCCGTAGAATTCAGATTTTTCTATGGTGTTCTGTTTTGGTCCATCATTTGGGATATATTTTTTGGTGTCTATTATGTTTGGTACTCTGTGTTTATTTCTATGGTTTAGCTTAAGTGACTTTCATTCTCTGACTTGATGAGTTTATTAGTGTTAGTTACTAGTGTATCAGGTTGCAAGTATAGGCCTAATAGTTTGGCCCAGGATGCTGGGATTTCTATTGCTGTGTAGGCTGAAGCCCTGCACCAGTCAGAGTGACTGGAGCTCTAGGGCCTGCTTTGAGAGACAGACTCAGGCCCAACGTTAGGACTGGAATTGAGAACACCCAGATACAAAGAGGTAGCTGGTTTGTTTGAGTGATCCATCTTCTGCTCTTGTTGTTCTCTTTCTCTTCCTTTTATTATTTTCCTGATTTCCATGAGTATGTTGATTGCTATTACCCTACATTCATTTTCAGGTAGTTTGCGTATTTCTGTTGCATTCGGGTTTTTCCTTGGGGCTTTAATTGCATCCATCATTGCACGTGTATTTATTTCTATGCTGTCTTTGCTTTGTTTGCTGTTCTCTTTTATGTTTCTGTGTTTCATCCCTGCAGTGATGTGCTTGTGTAGGGTGTTGGCTTGTATTGAGAAAGCTTGGATCTTGGTTTGAACACTTTGGTTTTGTGGCATCACCACGGCTGGATTTTTTGAAGTTCTTCAGTGGATCCTGCTTTGGACCCCAAGAGTTCAGCCTATAGGGTTGAAGTATGTGTGGGGATGCAGTTTTCCCACAGTGTCCCAGGTCCCACCTTGTTATTGGCCTCACATCAGCAATTGTACTGCTGTCCTCACTCCACCCACAAGGTGGTGGTAATGGGTAGTGTCGAAAGTTCTTTCCTTCTTCCTTTAAGCCTGGGGGTGGGATTTTGGGTGGGTTGGCCCTGTGGCTCCAGAGCAATATGGTGGAATGGAGTGAGGCTGGGTGGTTCCAGTTACAGCAGGGTCCTGTGTAATTCTTCCACAGGGCCTCCCTTGCAGACCACCAAGGAACTGATCCTCCTTCCACCATGCACCAAGACCCTCTCCCCTCCTGCTGTGTCCCTGTGTGGCTAAGAGGGCTCTCTGCTGCTTTTGGAGCAACTGGTTATTCCTGCAGCTCCACCACATCCCCCTTTTTTCCCCTTAGGTTGAGAATCCTGAATCTGTGATGCATTTCTGAGCTCTGATGCCTCTGCCTACCTTTGTGGTGGTGAGTGCTGCTGCTGTCTTTGCTGCCTCTGGTCCTAACCTTTTACGGTGTGTATGTCTGAAAGACAGGTGGTTTCTAGTTAGTCTGTGGGGAGGGCACATGACACACTCCTATCAGGTCACCATCTTGATTCCCATATCCCAGCATTCAGCTTTCTCCAGTCTACAAAATGGTTCACTCTTCTGCTTTCTGCTTCTAAGTCTTCGATGATATTATCCCTCTCCTTATGGATTTGTGCTTTTGTGGAAAGGCTTTTATTGTTTGAGACTTGGGAGGGACCTGAAGTGAAATCATGGATTCATTTTTCCACTTTTAACTGTTCTCTTCACTTAAATGTTTTTCCAACAGACTTTTCCCCACGTGGTAGCCACTCTTAAAAATATAAATTAGATCACGCTACACTTTTGCTGAAAATTCTCCATTACACTTTGTATACAGTCCAAATTCCTTGCCTTAGCTTACAAAACCTTTTGTTATCTGACCCTGGCTACTTCTCACTTTTCATCTCCTGCTAGTCACCCCATCAGTTATCTTCCCCAGTCTCACTGGCCTTGCTCTCCTTGGCATTAAAGCTGGTTTCCGTTTCATAAGCTTTGCATTTGCTGTTCATTTTATTAGAACATTCTTTCTCCCCAATTATACATGTATCTTCCTACCAGTATTTCAAAATATGAAAGAAAAGATGATATAATTAAAGGAAGAGAGAGACGTGGTCATAGTTGGACACCTTAACATCTTTCTTTTACTGGTAAGAAAACTAGATACAAAATTAGTTAAGGAACTTATTACAAGCTGTTTACAAGGCTGAAAGGCATGAATAAATACATAGCTTGCAAATTGTTTTAAGGTATCCTTATTAATATCAAAGAAGATAATAGAAGGAATTTCAGATAAAATGGCACATTATATAATAGAAGGGTCAATTCATCTTGGAGAAATTTATATGCACCAAGTAACACCACTTCTGAATAGAAACAGCAAAAATTGAAAGAACTAAGAGGAAATAGAAAAATACAACACCCTACTTGGAGATATTAATTGATCTATTTAAAGATACTACCAAAACCAGCAAATAGGAAAACATTCGTTTTTCTTTTGAAAGGAAAGATGAAGGCAGGAATGAAGCAGAGCAGAGGCAGGCAGGCAGAAAGCTAGGGGAGAAAGAAGCGTTCTGTTTATTTTACTTAGTTGTTCAACTTGGCTGCTTCTCCCAGTATGGGGACATGAACCCAGGTTCTTGGGAAGTTTGTGGCCTGGCCAGAGATGTCCGACCAAAGTGCTACCGTATCAGACTGCTCCATAAGCAGGAACAATTACAACCTTTAAAGAAATATTAGGATAAAGATAGAAAATTGATGAACTATTTGTACAATCTTAAGTCAACAAAAAATTAATCAAAATAAATGAATGTAGGCACTAATTAGGAAAGAATAAAATATGCAGTAAGTGGAATGATATAGAAGATCTCTCAAAGGATGCGATAGATGTAAAAGAGAGGACATTTTGAATACTTTGCCAGACAACTCCAGCCATACAGCTTCAGTACTACCTAAAATTAAAAGAAGAAATATCAATTTCGCCAAATTTAGACATTTGCTTTGGATACCAAAGAAATTGTAGCTCATCAAATCTATGAAAATATTCATGGCTGTTACTAAATCTTTTTGCCAAATCGATGTCTAAAAAATTGTCTTAATTTTATATTTTATTAATTACCAGTGACGTCGAACTACTTTTAATATTTTTATAAACTTTATAGTCTTACCATTATTCTGTCACATATTAGTGTCTTCAATTTATTGAGCTTTTCTGAATATTAATGCACATTTATTTATCCTTAACAACATGTTTTGTCTTTTAAAGAATACCTTCACACTTTCACCAATGTAAACATGATCTTTTAACTTCACTTTTCATTATATTTATTCCACTCATCCATTTGAAATACAGGTAGTGAGTTAACTTGGTATCTTCTCTGAATGTGGTCAGTTGTCTCAAAGCCACTTTTTTTCAAAAGAGGAAGCTGGGTAGGATTGATGGTAGGCAGGTAGAACAAGAAAAAAGAGGAAAAAGCATGTTATTATTTATTTTAGTTGTCCCTACCTCCCGCCCCTGCCCCCGGGTCACAGCCTGAGTCCTTGGGCAGTGTGGGAACTCTCCTGCTGTGCATGGGTTTACCACATCAGCCACCAGAGCACACCAAAATGACTTTTTAGAACAGATTCTGACTGACTAGAAATGCATCTTTAGCATGTTCACTTTACATATATACAGCAGTCTGTCTCTGGGTTCTTTTGTGTTCTTCTATTTATCCATTTTGGTATGCTATTTAATGTTTTGTTTTTAGAAGTCCCACAAATATTTTTTTCTTCAGGTCTCTTATCTTCCAAATGGATTTCACTTTTTGGGTTTTGCTATTGTAATGATTTGGAGGAAGGAATTGAGGGTTTTATGATACTGCACCTTTTCTATTTTTCAGGTCTTTCTTATCTTTTAATAAAACTAGTTTTCTTCAAAAAGGTCTTTCACACTGTTAGGTTTAATTCTCTTTTAATAAGCATCATGTTAATTTGTTATTGTAAAGAATAATTTAGTGTGACTAGAAGATGTTGATTCTTATATATTCTAGCCATCTGAACTTTTAAAATTCATTGCAAGACCTGGTCAATTTGACTGAAAGTATTCTACCTTTTCTGATTTTCATAGCGATACCTCATTTCTTAGTATTGGTAGCGGGACTCATTTTGTTCTTATTTTAAATCCTTTAATATTGCATCACTAAGAAATTCAACGTGGGATTGCATCGTGTAATCTTAAATGTTAGGACATTTACTTTTCCTAGAGATTTATTCATGAAAGGTGGTTAAAATTTATCCTATGCAAATTTTATCAAGACACCCCTAATAGCATCTATTTTTCTAATCACTTTGTCTTTTGAATCTTTGAAAATTTCATTTCAGATTGTATTTCCTCGTATTTCATGCAGTTTTTAACCTCAGTTTTTGGTATTGTACAAGCACTACTTATCAACTATTAATGAACCAATCTATTAACATCATCATGAATATTCTAATGTGTAATATATAATCTTAATCAGGCAGTCAGAAGTCCACATTATTCTCATAAATGTTTTCAGAGAAATGGGGATGAGAGGTAGAACAGTTTGGCTGATGAGATACAAAAAGCTTAGGATTCAGTGGACCTAGTCAGCCTGTATTAGCCAACACAAATGATAAACAAGACTCACTTTTCTTGGCTTCAAATTGAAAATATGATGTGCCCTGCTGGAGTGGCAGTTAGGTCAATCACCTCCAAAGAAGCAAGCCACATACTCCTGGGTTTGAGTCCTGGGTCCAGGGGGGACGGGGGACACAATCAGTGTGACAACTAAATAAAAATAAAACGAAGATGCTTCCCTGTCTCCTCTCTTCCTGCTACTTGCCTGCCTGGCTTCACCTTCAGTTCTGCCTATAGCTTTCCTTTAAAAAAAAAAAAAAAAAAAAAGAAAAATCAAAGTATGTAAAATGGGTCACTCGGAAAATCAAATGTTAAAAGCCTTTGAGTAGTGGCAACTAATGTATGAAAGTAAGAAATTATTAAAATTATAATCAGGTATTTTAAATGCAGTTACGAACAAACACACGATATAAACACAGTAAAATCTCCAAAGCCATGTAAAACCCGAAGGCATTAAAATTTATTAAATGATGCAATAACAACAGAATTCTTTATTTACAATAGCATTATTTAACATCAAATAAGCAAATAGCATCAGCAAAGCAATATTAACTTGCATAAATGTATTTAAAATTTCTCTGAATATATCTACCTTTGCATAAACTGCTCACACTAGAAATACAAACATCAATGCAGGTGAACAAAGTAATGTTCAGAGTCAACTCCATTTTGAAAATAAATCACAACCTGAAACACTGTAAGCTTTCTCCTGAAGAACCATAGTTAATATATTGCTTAATTTTACCCTTGTATAATCTTTTCATATACACACATCTCAGATGCAACTTCATGAGGAACTGTACAAATAAAACCCACAAATGACAAAGAAAAAAAATGACAGTTAAATGTTTGAAGAAATGTCTCATCATCACTATCCAACAACATAAAGATTAAGTGATGATGCACTTATTCAAAATTGTACACAATTCACTATACAAATATAATACATTGGACAGCTGTGTAGGAATATACAAGACTTAAAAACAGATCTAAGGCATTATGCTAGATTTTAGCATTTTGAGGTTCTTGCACATAGCTTTTACCTGTAGTAAGAAACTTAAAAGATTTTGTCTTAGTCTATAAAGAAACACCAGGGAGAAAATTCTAATTAAAATTGAAGCCACTACAGTAATTTTCTTTTGTGCAGAGAATGCTTTGCTCTTAGGCAGCATACTACCATACAAACACTAGAAAATTTTAAATTCACACCAACAATTAATGGCTTAAGTTGCATTTCAAAATTGATGGTGTATCTTTGGGTTCTGCAAGTGGATATGTGCCACCCATTTCATGTGTTAAGCCCATATGAACTCCATTTTTTAAACACGGATTTAAAAATTGCATTATATAAACTGCAAAACATTGCTTTTAATTATTACAGGCCATAAGAGATACACGTGGGAGGGGGGCATTTTAAACCCTGAAATCAAACAAATTCATTATAGTAAAACAGCTCACTTCACTTTTAAACTTACCACATTACATGAACACTTAAATGAGTTTTACAACCAAGTTAATGTATGTATACTTTTCACATTATGTGTTTTTCACATTTAGTAATATAAGTAAAACACTGATTATTTGTTCTATTAAACAAAAACCAAGGACTCAGTCTAACAGATTTATTGTGTACAGCATGAGAAATACTGATAATGAAGGGGATTGATTTGGCTTTTGCTTCTGTAGTGATCAATATGATCAGAGGATTCCTTCACTTACTTTTCTTCTCTTAATTAGATGGAAAGCAAAATCTATGACCTGATCTGAGCCATAAGAGAATTTATGATCTCTTTTCCTTCAAAACAGTAATGATCGTGAATTATTCTAAATTACTAGTATCACAGGTTTGCAGATTTGTCTGAATCGAGCGTGATGTGACAACAGTAGGCAGATGAACAAACAAAGAGGCATTTTTGGACAGTGATAGCAAACAGGGACAACACTCAAAATAAAGACAAATCCAGTTTAAACTCCATTTCTCTGTTGTGCTGTGTGAAGTTAAAGTGATTCTAATTCACATATTTCTAAAACTCAAAACCGGCCACATTAAAGTGTTTATAACGCAAACCTCACTGAGGAGGTCATGGAGTTCTGGGCCAACATCCGTTGTTTTTTTCCATCACAGTTGGGCAACCCAATAATTTGGTTGAGAAAAGTAGAGCCTTTTGAGGGGGACGTGTGAGCTGGTGGCCGCCAAGAAATGCTGTTCCTTGGCCACCTCCCTGTAGTGAGACCCCTCTCAAGTGAGAAAAAGTATTGAAATGCAAATTTCCAGAACATTTCTTTAGTATGGAGCAACACTTTCAGACTGTCTACTTACCACTTATCTTTGGGCTATATCTCCTTCTATACTTCCATCATCTGTACTTATAGAGAGAGATATAAGTATAAATAGGGGTAGTTTGTCATTTTTCACCCTGCCACAAATTATCAATCAAATTTCAAGGAAAAAACTTCTCTGTTCCTAAAAAGCCTGGCTAATGAGATATAAAATGCTTTGCTTTTTAGACATCAAAAAGACATCATTCTGAAATTTAGGTAAGAAAGTATGTTTTAGGGGTTGGGGAGAAATAGCTCAAAAAAGGGCATCAGTTTCCTGGTACTGCAGTTGTCTGAAACCGATGCCAGTTACTAAAAGATTATTCTCCTACCAGAGTGGGCAAGAAAAACCACCATAAAAATGGCCTGCTTAGTAACATGTAGTCTTTCTAAGGTTCAATAAGAAAGAATATAAACATATAAAAATCAAGAATTGGTTCCTACAGCGACTGCATATCATATAGATTAGATAAATGATTTATGAGCAGAATCACAAGGTTTAGAAAATAAAAAGTCTTAAGTCTACAAATTAGGTCTAATCAAGGCATTGATATCCTTTACAAAACACCTTTAGGAGACATTGCTATGAAGATATCTAATTTAATACTGAAGTACCTCATTTTTGAGTCAATTCCACAATATGTATACCTCACAAAAATTATACAATTAAAACACTTAAGTTCTCAACTTAAATTATTGCTTGTTTACATATAAATTGGATTTTATGTACCTTACAAAACTTCGGCTTAGTCAGCACTGCTAAAAAACAAAATAAAAAACACATGGCAGAGGTTAAATCTGTCGTGATATCTGCTATCAATTTTAAACACACTATTATTTTCTCCCGTTTCGTAGGCCAGTGTTGCTGGGGAACAGAATAAACACGCTTCCGGAGCAGGTATCCTTAGTTTGATGGGTATCAAGTCCTAACTTTGCTCTTCTCCTTGCCAGTAAATGCATTTTTCTGAAATTTAATACTTAGCAATTGATAAGTGGCTGGCAAAACATTTAAGGAAATAAAGGGCTTACCTGGTTTGTTGCTTTTATTATCATTTTTTTAAATGAAAGTGGGGGGACTGGGGAAGGCAGAGAGGAGCAGGGAAGGGTCATATTGGGAAAGGAGATGCTAATTCAAGCTGCCTGATTGGTCTAAAGGGAGCTTCATTTGGAAATGAAAATGGTTTTTGATTCATGATTTAAGTGAACACGTTTGGTTTTAAAAACGTGAAAACATACTTGTTAATATTAACAGGCCTCTCACAGGCTCCTTTTCATATGTTCAGTAACTGGAAACTCTTTCCAACATGGTCTTTAGAGCTTTCGACAAAGATACAACTATGGTTTTATCGGTCTTCACTTCTTGGGTGTCTGTACATACAGCGCTGTCCATGGTGTCTGCCTTGCTTTTATCCCAAATGCAGGCTTTTAGCAAAAAAACACCTGTAGTTTGATTTGTTTAAATATTCTTTTCTTTCCCCCAGATTCATTTGAATTTTTTGTACTAGATTGATTAGCCAGGGAAAACAAAGCAAGAAACCAGTGTTTGGAACCAAACAGGAACAGAACAAGAGCATGGTTGCTTTCCTTAAATACATACATTTAATTTAAATACATTCACTCTGACATGGGTGTGAACTTTGCCTGTCAACATTGACTTTGCAGGAGACATCTAAGTTGCACTAAGGTGAATGCGTGAACAGACGGAGCAACTGTCTGGATGTGAGCTTCAGACGGTCGAGAAGAGGCGGCCCCTCTGGCAGCAGCCGAGGGGACTCCATCCTGGGAGCCAGGGCCCCTCCGCTGATGTTGCTCTGGCAGAACTGGCCGGCAGGTTGGTTGTTTCAAAACAAATAGACGCAGCTCTCCAGACTGGTAAGTGTTTTGAGCACGTGAACCCAATCAGCTGAAGAAAGAAGCAACCAGCTAACTTCAGTGTCAGCAATATTTCTGCAGGAAAAAAAGGGAGCAAGTGGTGAAGTACTGAATTTTTTTGTAAAACCACCAGAATAAAGCCCATCACAAAAACATCAAAATACTTGACTGTTTTAAATAATGCCAAGTCACTCAGGCTGCATCTGGCTGCGTTACACCTGATTTTGATGCAGACAAGCAGATGGCACTGTTCCTGACTGAGCACATTGTCTGCGAAGGCCAGAAGAATCAATCTAGAAGCTATTTCCACAGACATGGCTGCCATGGTTACCAGTCTCTCCTTCTGAATGACGTCTGCTTTTTCCAATGGTATCCTCACTCAATTTAATCTCTCTCTTCTTCTCAACAAAGATTACTGAGCTATAAAGATGCCGAATTGCCTTTGTTTTGTGATAGCATCCAATCCACAAGTGGCCATCACTTTCTTAATCCTTCCTCAAAGTCATCTAACATAATTCCACTTCTCATAAAATGTTCCCTTTGACTTTCCCTTATTTCTAGGGTTTTTCACGGAGTCTGTGCTCCCTGGCTTCAGCAAGCTAAATAAACCAGAGTTTTGACCCTTGGAGTATTCTTGCTAGTTTCTGGTTACTATGTCCTGACATCTGAAGGACTGACTACCAAAGGCTGTAGTGAGCAAAAATCATCTGGAGGTGTTTTCTTGGTTGGTATAAATATAACTGTCAATGTTTTTCTTTGGCTAGTGACTGTCTTACCCCCTAAAAGTTTTTATTCCCTTAATAAACATTCATTGGAAATCTACTCTATGCCAGAGGCTGGGCTATAGTATTAACAAGACAGTTCCAGTCACTGCTATCGAAACAATGCTGTATAGGCCTAGTAGGCAATTAAATAACAATGTGACCTGCATTACGTGAGGATAAATTCTGGTTGCTGTTGGAACATGCAACAACCACTTCTGAGAATCAGATATTTAGACACAGAATTTTAGCCTATCTGGGTGATAAGAGACTATCTAGTTTAAGACCAGAAAGAAAGTCAGCCCAAAATATCTATTTCACCATTGGACCTTGAAAAGAGAGATCTGGTGAAACTAACGCCAGATCATAATTCTAGTGGTCAAAGGTGGAGCGACACTCCAGGTCAGGTGCTTAATTCCCCTAAATTTGAAATTAGCTTAGGAGAATACTTCTGATTATATTTTCTCTTAGAGAAGGACAATTAATGTATGTTTAAATCTAATGTAAAACTGAATAATATATTTATTCCTAATTTGTGTCACTTATATGAGTTCATAGAGAAGTAATCCACTGCTGATTGAAATATGGGGAAAAAAACTTCAATTTTGCAGTAAGTCTGGAGAAATCTATTGAGAAGTATTTATATCCCTAGAAATCTTAAGGCACTGCGCTCTTTAACATGGACTGGCATGAGAAAGCAGCTAGTGGCTGGGATCAGCTTGGTGGAGGAGCACTGAGCACCGCACGCCTTTCTGGAGGGAGCACCCCCTGGCTTGCCATGCTGGCTGCATGTCTTGAGGGTGTGAGAAGTCATTTCATCCTTCTGTGCCTAAATCTTCTTAGGACTGTTGTAAGGACTAAACTACAAAGTGTTTATAGTCCCTGGATATAAGTGCCCAGTAAAGCCAACACCATTATCACCATCAAAGCAGATCTGGTGATCAACTTCCCTGATGAATGAATACATACATAAGCTGTGTGTCTGACCGGGAAACCCAATTTGACTATTTTTATACAGAGTAAAATATAAAGGAATACTATAATAAGTTCTTGTAAAACGGATATTTTGGCAAAACAAGTAGCCTTCTCTAAATAGCTTTTTGATCATATAAACCAGTTCTACTTAAAGCAAGGCAAAACTTTAATCTCCATTTTAAGATAAAAAGAACACAGATTCAATTAATGATGAACCACAGTGGTTGCCTAGTTTACCAAATAGAGCCAGATCACCAAGAACAGTTCTGCAAAGAAAGTTCTTTGATTTACAACAGCAGAAGGGCATATAACATAAACAGAGGACAAAGATAAGTGAGTTCCTCTCTGAGCACACATCAGTAGTATGTGAGAAATGCAAAGTGACTTCCAGTTATTCTCATGGATTAGAAGGGATATACTGTACATATTCTCTGAAGGAAACAAGAGTGTCTGTGACAGACTGTTCTCTGGACTTAACATTTAACATGAACAAAGTACAGAGGCTCAGCCAGATTCACGAAGAGCACGGAACGAAAACCAGGGGAAGTGGGCGGGTTGGAATGGCCCAGGCTAAGATGACAACAGAGAAAGAAGTCTCACCACAGATCTCAAAAGGAACTTTTCACGGAGAGAACATTCTACATTTAGAATATTTAGGGACTATATTTAATGAAACGTGCCTTTTGGGGTTTAGTGTGGACTCATCAGGCACCTGGATGTGTGTGAGGGCACGCTAATGGTTCTGTCAGCCTATCTTGCCTACCCGTCTTTATCTCTCATTAGCTTAGCACCAGTTCTGTGGAAGCAGAGCCTGCTTGGAAGGTCCTAGCCTCTCTGGTGCTGTTCAGGGCAGCCCCGCTCCTCTCCCGATAATTTCATTGCCTATAGCTGTGTGAGCCCAGTTAGGTTACCGAATCCTCTGAGATGCAGTCTCCTCAAGTGAAAAGGTTGGGGAGTCTTAAATATCTGTCATGGGCCTTGCATGGTCTCTGGTACATTAGAGGCCAACAGGTGCTTTCCCTTTCTTCACTTCGCAGGTTCCTCCCTCCTGAGATAAGTGTCCCAATGCCCAAGGCTGAGGACTCTCTTAAATACGCAAGTAAATCTTTACTGTCTGTCCCACAGAATGTGGGAGTAGCATTCACGTTCCTTCAGAATCTATAAAGACCGAGAAGGGGATGGCAAGGAAACAGTGTGTTCCTTTTTAGCATCTCTCCAATGTTACCTGTACAAAAACCCTTAGAAAAATCCCAGAAGTGCATGCTGTTTCCTTTGGAGGAGTGGGCAGTAGAATTCAGGGCCCAGAATGCACATTTGGGTGTCAACCTGCCTAGGTTCACCTCCGTGGGTTGCAAGACCTTGGGCAAGCCATTAAACTCTACTAGAGTTCTACCACGTGGTTATGGTATGAGGGAATCTAAATAGGCCTCCTAGCAGAGAATCAGGCTCATGGCAAATACTCACTACACATTGGTGGTTTCTGTATTTACTTAAAAAGCAAACCATAGGACATTGATGAGTGTTCTGTTTTGCAGTGCTTTTTACAGTACACAAGTCTTTTCTTCTTGGAGGTCACATGGCAGTAGGAGTGGACTGGGCTGCTGGTCTGGTCCTCAGAAGACAGTGCTTCTGAGCGCCTTACCCTACAAAGTGGAAGCTTCCCCAGGGTGCCCACTGTGTTGCAGTCTTGGCCTGGGTCAGCACAGCCACACTGATGGGGAGGGAAGGAGGTCTGATCGCACTGTGATAGATTCAAGCAGGGAAATGTGATCCTGGCCTCTCAAACGCAGTTTTCTCTCATAGAGGTAAGCTGGGCTCAGAGGTTACCCAACTTGGCACTTTGGGGTTAAAGCGGGCTGTCTTCTGTTGGAGCCTGCTTATCACTAATGTCATCATTTCTCTGGGAAGCCCCGCTCAGGTTTCAAGCCTCCACCACTTGCCCTTAAGATTACTGAGTTATGTAAAAGAACCAGTGGAGGGGACACTGGTAGCAGGGAAGATAAGATGTCAGCTCTCCAAGAGGGCTTCAAGTCATTCACTGATGATACATTTGGTATCTAAACACATGGTCAATATGAAAGGTGTCCTGTTTCTGTACCAAAGGCAGCTCTCTGCCACACATGACTGTGGCTCCTTAAACAAGAGAAATCACACAGAAAATTTACACATTATGTTATTCAAATCTGGATCAAATTTATGGTATTATTTTTTAAATCAATTTTAATATTAATAACACCATCCAAGATTCACTTTTCTATAGGAAATTCAACATCAACCTACATTTTCCCCATTGGGAGGGAACTTTTAAAAGAACTAACTTCTAACTAAGGTTTATATCCTGTATCTTATGAGGGCCTTGTAGTCCCAGTTAACTCATATGCTAAACTGCCCAGTCTTCCCTGCAACAGATCTACTGATAGGCACACAATTCCATTACTGTTTCGACAACTGATTGCGTTTGGTAATGTCAATCTCCTTATCTACTTAAAACAAATGTTTAAGGTAAATAGCAAATAATATACAAGACTGTTACCTAAGCAAAATGAAATACAGAAAAATAGAGAAAAAATAAATTTAGACTTAATTAAAAAGCAAAAATAAATAAAAGTTTGTTCTAACCTGAATAATTCAATGCTGCTTTATGCTTTGCTATAATAATGTCATTCCAGGACAAAATTAGTTCGCTTAACATATAATGCCAATATCAAGCTCAATTAAAATACGAAGAAATTGTTTTCACAAAGCCACTGAATGCTATACAAAACGAGAAGTTAGTTTAAAAAAAAAAGCAAAGCAAAAACACACCACAAGCATTATATTTCTCTTTACTGGCTAGCAATATATTAATACCAATTTTGGTTTATAAAATATTCACATTCACCTTAGTACCATATTCTCATATTTCTCTGCTGTTTCTTACCCGTGATGCATCTCCCTCCTGCTTGATCATATCCATTCCAGGCAGCTGGTTTGGGAAAAGGTTGCCTCCCCTCAGAGCAGGATCATTAACCTGGGGGCAACAAGACAGGACAATATCTATATTCAGCAGAACATATAAAAGTGTACTGGGATCCAATCAATTAACTTTTTTCTTTGTTTTTCAGGAGTAGAGTTATGGAGAAAGGGGGGGGTTACATAAAAAATGTCTATATCCTGGTAACTATCCTCCCATGTATATTTTAGAGGTGGGGGGTAGGGAAGAACATGAAAAATGCTAGCTGCCTACAAAATTAAATTTTATTTGCATTCTGTAAGTTCAACAGAGATGGTGATATAAAACGTTTTCATGTAATAACCCGTTCACTTTACTATATGGTTCAAATTTGACCAATGACTCGTATTTGGGACTCAGAAGTCATTTAAGAGGCTTCTGATATCTTTAAGTTATTAATTAGTAAGAGCAAGTATGAAAAACTTAAATAGTGGTGGATTCTGTGAATCTTTTCTGACCATTGATTAGCATTTTGCATATTTCTTCTACTGTTCACAAAGTAAATGTACAACTGCCAGTTGTGATTCATTTTGTCAGAAGATATATATTATACCACAGTTGTATTTTTTTTTTTTTGGCTTTTAAATGAACTCTGATGTCAAAAGGTTTAAATTAATGCAAACATTTTAAAGTAATCTGGATCATTAAAAATATATACCAATTCTCTTCTGGGCAGTATAACTAGGACCCATGCTCGTCTAGACCATTCCAATGGTCCTTTACTTTGCATGCTTTCCCTAGAAAGCAAACCAGGGGCCACTAGTGTTTCATTTTTAATTTTCGTAACTGTGTAAGGCAGTAATGAAATTGAGTATGGCAGGCAGGCAGGAAGAGAGAGGAGGAAGAAGCATCTTATTTATTTCATGTAGTTATTCATCATGTTTGTTCTCCCCAGCCCGCGGCTGGAACCTGGGTCTGTGGTCTTCTGAAACTGCAAACAACTTTAAATTTTCTCAGGCAGCTTTTTTTTTTCATTTTTATAAATCCTCTATTATGGAATAAAACAGAGGCACTATAAACTTCAGTAAATTTTCCTGTAAATTATGGTCTACCAACAGCAGGATTAAATAGATCAACCCTTTTAATCTTTCGCCATTCTCACAATTGTGATCGCCCTGGAATTTAGAGTACTATCAATGACTTAACTAAGTACTTAAACTTTCCATGCCTCAGTTTCTCTAAGATTCAGAGTTCTTGCCACATCCCTACACATCTGTACTTGGTGTGAACTCCTGAGGTAGTAGAATGCCAAGAATTTTGGGACCTTTGAAAATATTATCTTCTGTAAATACACTTTAAAAAGTATTAACCAATATTTCTGTCTTTGGACCAGCCCACCACAGTTTTAGTTCTTGGCTTACTACTGGAGATATTAAAAGTTTTGAGTCCTTTGCCACCAGAGGTGAAGCCTGTGTGAATGTTGGGATGGTATTCTACACAAAACAGAATTATCAAAAAAAAAAAATAAATAAAAAAAATAAAAAGGATGACAAAAAATAGAAAAAACATGCATTCACATCCCAAAGAGGAAAAAGAATAGCATTTGGATTATCGGTATCAGTCTCCTTGTGTGAGTGAAATTTCACTTACAGCTAAGTGGATGGCCAGTAGTTTAGCCTTTGTGTTTCATCAGTTTAATATTCAGGGAAAAAAAAAAAATCCATTCTTAAAAAACCTATAAATTCAAAATAAAATGATCTCAAAAGCACATTCATCATTCTATTTTTGGAGATTCATTTAAGATATTGCTAAATTCTGAAAATGAGAGAAAAATTTAAATGACAAGGAAGTTAGAAAATATTTAAAAAGATTCTTGAGCAGTCAGGAATCCAACGTTTAGTCCATCATTAACAAGTATTTCTGTGAAGTGCACTAACAGGTGAAAGTAAGGTGAAAAAAGTGTTCAAAATCAATGCGGGAGGGGTGACTGATGTGAAGTCCATGGAAAGATACATTTATGCAGAAACAGAAAGTTCTCATCAGAAGACAAACGGGATACACCCCGGTGGCTTAGCAGTCAAGTCTGCGGGGTGTAGTCTGCAGGAACAACCAAGATGAACAACTGGATAAATGCATCTTCCTTTTTGCTCTTCCTGCCTGCCTGCCTGCACCTTTCCTTCAAAACACCACCACAAATGAGCTGCTTCTCCTCAGGGAGCTCACCTGCTCGGGACCCATGGAGGACAGCCCTGAAGTAGGCACGGAGGTCACTGAGGTCATGCTGATCTGTCCTGTCATCTGGTTCATGTTGCTCATCCCAGCTGTGTTGGTCGCCATGGATACATTGATGCTCATGTTGTTATTGTACATGCTGGTGTTTGCTTGCTGCCCGAAGTGGGGTGGGGACTGTTGTGAAAACATGCTGGCACAGAATGAGAAGATGACAGCGTTAGCGCCACTGGGAAAACTGGCAGGCAATTTTGTACACTATTTTCTCCGAACGAATGAATCTAGGCTGCGGGAACCCAGGGTGGACAGCTAACAGGCAGCGAGGGCAGAGCCAAGAGGCTGAGCTTAATGCAGCTGCAGCGGTGAGCTCGGTCTTTTTACCACCACCATGAAGGTGTTGGAGGTCTAGTTCCCACTTTCACCAGTGAACTTGCTTTTTGTTCGTTTCTATAATGTGTCCTGATTAAAAATGGCTTGGAGGTCGCTGCCTTTCACAGCAGTTTCTATTATAAATTAGTGAGGCAGTATGTCTTCTAGGGGAGTTTCTTTTAATCCCAAGGAAAAGACAGTGTTAATCATTTGTAAAATCTGGTAACTGCTGGCCTAGGAAAAGTTACACTTTTGAGTGACTCTAGCTTACTTTTGTAGTTTACTTGTTATTGCTTGCTTGAGCAAAGAAGAAAAATACAGAAAAGAGACAGGTGGTCTGTAGAAGGATTTCTTGGTGATTACTGGATCAAAACAGAAACACTGCATACCTGTTTCCACCCATATTCCCCTGCGCCCATCCATTCATGTCAGAGGAGGTCTGATAGGCTGGATTAGCCTGAGACTGCTGCATCATGGGGCTCTGGGTATGCGCCATTCTGGGTGACATCAGAGGGCTCTGAGGTGTGGTAGCCCCAGTAAAGCCTGGATCAGGTTGCTGACTTATTCCTTAAAAAAACAACAAAAATTCAAAGCAGATTATTAGTTTCATTGTAAAGACTAGGGAGAAAAACAAGAACATTCAAGTAAAACACACACACACACAATTATTTTAAAATACCTGATCATGAGCTGGTTAATTGCATATATTTTTAGAAGAGTCCAAATAAATAGAATGGTTGAAGAAAAAATATCTCCATACCTCGAATGTCTGTAGTAGTTAGAGGGGTATCTAGGATACATGTTAACCATCATGGCTAGAGGTAGAAAGAAAAAAACTCTTCTTTTCCCATAACCCTCTCTAAATCAAAAATAGGTCAAAAATGCATTCTTCTTTTTGACTTGAAATAGTTATTCAGTCATTCTTTAGGTTTTCATAGATAACTACAGGCTGTTTATAAATTGGATTAAAGTTCAATAGTATATCAAAAGTCCACATTTGAATTAATTTTGTCATTCTATGATGAGAGTGATGTATTTTTAAAAATAAGTAATTGCATTCATGATGAGCTGTTCTGTCTTTATAAAGGGCTCTGGTACTTTAGTGATCTCCAAGATAAAGCAAGAAGACAAAAACTCAAATGTAAGCTTCTTGTTCAGTTTAGAGCCAAGTGGCATTTATACTAATAGGAAAGAAAGGAACTTTCAGCAGACTTCTTAAAATCATCAAAAAGGAAATGTAGGAAAGGAGCTTGGAAACAAAAGAAGCAGGCAACTTCTTAGAAAATTTCAGGGATAACACGTTTTTGCCAGGAAGATGCATAAGACATTCATATTTAATATTTATATTAACTATAAAAGTTTAAGATCACAAAAGATAGCTGCACACTATCATCTTAGAAGACCTGATAGTTACTTAGAGATAACACTGAGAAAAGGTAGGGAAAGTAATTTTGCATATTAATATTAAAGTAAGCAATTTTATAAAAAATTCAACTATTAATTGACCATGACATGCACACAAATATTCTTTATGACATTACACCTTTGTCTCTTAAGACTGACATTAAATAACAAATCAATATGAAGGAAGCTGAGGGCTCTTCCATTGTGGCCTCTCAAGAAACATGCACTTCTCAAGAATCATCCATTAAAGATCTGATTTACTCTAAATTATTTTCAAAATTGTAGAAAATCTGTAATATTTGTACGTGTCTTTGAACATTCTGCATCTATTGATTTGTTAGAGTCAGACTCAGAGGTTTTAAATATAAATATATACCACATGCATCTGAATTAATAAACACCGACAAACATAGCTATTCATACACACTCACACGCATAATTAATAGGTACATTATACACACGCACACTTACTTCGCTCATTCTTAAAGTAAGACCTGCACTCAGAGAAAAGGTGGTACCTGAGCTGAGAGACTGGAAGGTACTGTGCTGGACCTGGGGAGTCCTGACAGGCCCCAACTGTCCTCCCAGGTTTCCTATCATTCCCTGGTTAGCCAGATTCATCTGGGAGCCATGCAAATAGCTGTGAGAGAGGAGCTGTGACCCAGGACTGGGGGACACTGGGGAGAAAGGACTGGTGAGAGGTGGTGGGGATGTAAGTCCAGTACCGTAGTTTGGAGGAAATGGAAACTGCTGTGCATTTGCCTGAGGGATCCGGGGGTTGCTCATAGCTGCTGGTAAACCACTAGGAGCCACCATACTTGATGTCATATTCAACCCTTGTCCTCTCATCATCAAAGTTCGTTGCTGAACTTGCTGTTGCTGATGCATTTGTCTCTGTCGAAGATGCTGGTTCAGGATTTCCCTCTGTCTCTGGGCCAGCATCTGTGCATTAATAGGTGCCTGTGATGAGGGGCAATATATGGAGGAAAACATTGGGGTAGACACAGAATGAAAAACAATGGCATATTAGAAAACAGGAAAACAAATCTTGTGTAGAATTATTTGGAAAATAAAATTACACGGAAAGAACATTTTAGAGTTGAATAGTTGGTTGAGAATGTGACTAATGTTATTAGCAATTAACTTGGGACTCACTGTGAGAGAGAACAGTCAACTAAATGGCCTCACAATAACACCTCACAGAGAAGACTCTGTGATATAAACCTCGAAGGTGGCAGTTTAGCCTCGTTCAATAGACATTCCTATCTACAGAGAAACCAAACCACTGTGCCAAAAGGTAGCTTGAGGCACTTGAGTAAAAGCTGAACAGAGATAGGAAGAAAGGGGGAGGTATAAGGAGACCAAAGGCAATCGGAGGCCAAGAGGGAATGGAGGGGGAGAGGAAGTGAGGGATGGAGGAAGGAGGGATAAAGAGAAGGGACACCAATGCTTGCTGTCATTAAGAAACATAAGGATATTTATGTGTCATATCATACAGTCGATCCTCTTCATTCACAGATTCCATATTTGTGAACTCACCTACTCACTAAAATTTATTTGTAGCCCCAAATCAATATTCCTATAAATGTCATTACTTTTGGATTAAAAATGGTGAAAACTTTGAGATGCCAAATGTGAGCATTTCCACCTGAGGCTGTTCCAAATGTAAACAAGTGTCCTAAAAAAAGTAAGTAATTTTTGCAGTTTATTTAGTTGCATGTCTCATTTGCTGTGCTTTTGTTTGGTAATTTTGCTGTTTAAAATCGCTCCTGAGAATGCTGAAGTGCTCTCTAGTGTTTCTAAGTTCAGGAGACTGGGATTATGTGTGCCTTTTGGAGAAAAGACATGCAATAGACAGGCTTTAGTCAGGCATATTCTGTATGGCTGTCAGCTATGAATTTATTGTTAGTCAATAAACTATATTAAGTAAGGTGTTTTCAAATAGAAATACACATTAAAAACAAGGTTATGTATTCACAAGAAGATGACAATGTTGTGGCCAGAGGTTCAGAGGAACCTAACTTTTTATTTCTCCTTGGAATAATAGTTTGGTATTTGCTCCTTCAATCTTTATAGTAACTTTATCAAACAAAAGTGAAAAATGAGAACCGACTGTGCCTGGCAGCAAAAATGGCAATGTTTAAAAGGGAACTACTGCAAAAGGGACAGATAAGGTGGAAGACTGAATGACATTAGAGATGGACTGTGTGACCTGGATCTTATGGCTTGTAATGTACTGTATTCAGGATACTGAGGAGAAAGAAATAATAGAAGTTAGATGGATACAATGAAAGCTGATGGATGGTTTTGCTCCTTACCTGTGTTGGTACAGTCCTCAGATTCAAGTTCACATTTGAAACATTGCTGATTTGATTCATAAGTGGCTGGCGATTCTAAATGCATACACATAAGAATCAGTATATTTTTAAACAGAAGGTCATTTATTTCAAATCACCTTTTGTAATCTGGTATTTGCATGCTGTTGAATACTGACACATGGTTTGCTGTAGAAGACTGCCCCCCCCACCCCCACATACCCCTTTTTAAGAGAGAAAAGAAAAAGCATTTTAAGGAAGGAAGAAAAGGGGGATGCATTTTTAAAATTTATTTATTTTAGTTACCCACCCTTCTGCCATACTGGGTCAGGAACTGGGGTCCTTGGGTTTTTACATGGTTCATGCCCCAGTTGCCAGTTTAGCACCTGAGTCACGAGGGCACACCCAGAATTCTTTTTCTAGCTAATTATCAATGAAGTTTCACATTGCTTGTAAATGAGAAATTATTCTGGACTGTTTGGGAAAAAACACTCTACTTATAAGGGAGAACGGGAAGGGATGACTAGAAAAAAGAAGCCAAAGGGAAAGACTGGAAGAAAGGCAGGTGCTCATCACTTGTAAAAATGAGAATTTTTAAAGCTTGAAGCATTAGAATTTACTTGACTATGGAAACCTGTCCAAACACAGTTTCCTGAGCTAACTGGGTACCCACGAGGCAGCACCGCTGCCACCATTCAGCTCTGCGCGACCACTTTTGTCACGACACAGCAGTTGCTGCTGCACTAGAGACTGTGTTGCTCTTTAAACACAGACAGGGTGCCCTATACTGTGTACAACAACCTGATCTTTACAGGGCTGAAAACTGAGGCTCAATATTAAGACCGTTTGTAAATAACAGAGGTAGGAAATGAGAAAAGAGCTAGTGGGTGCTGTGGGG
The DNA here is from genome assembly GCA_004363575.1 of Solenodon paradoxus. Lineage (NCBI taxonomy): Eukaryota > Metazoa > Chordata > Mammalia > Eulipotyphla > Solenodontidae > Solenodon > Solenodon paradoxus. Next base: position 178,637 of record RJWH01000462.1, read on the forward strand.
GGCAGTGGGGCAGGAAGAGAAATTGAAGGATCATTTCAGGAAACTTTTACCCTCTTGGAGAGGGTGGAATGAGACTAAAGTCCTCCAAAAGGACAGGATTCTTGTGCCACCTCCCATGGATCTTCTCTGTCCTCTCTTACCACCACCTGACTTTCCAGTCCCCGCGGAGGAAAACACACCTGCTGTGCTTGGAGGCGATGCTGCAATTGAAGCCTCAGCTGGTTCGGCTGGTTCTGTACAAGGCCGGTGGGCCTGAGGCCCGGTCTGGGCTGCATACGGAGTGTAGGATAACTAGGCCGCTGTCCCATGGTGTGGAAGTTTGGATCTTGCATGGGTGTATAGCTACCCTGCGCCATCTGTGCCTGAGATGCGTACTGCTGTGGGAAAACTGGGGCCTTCTGCTCCAGCATGATGTTGGAATCTTGACTTGAGAACTGTTCCGGATCTACTGCTTGACTCTGAAGAGAAAGCCCCAGATAACAATCACATAAGTAAAACCACCAAAAACAGCAGAGGAAACAGAAGGCTGTTTTCTCTTCCTGTCATATATATTTGAATTTTTTTTTTTTTTTTTTTTTTAAAGGAAAGGTACAGGCAGGACTGGTGATGTGTAGATAGGCAGGTAGGAAGAGAGAGGAGGAGGCAGCATTTTATTTTGCTTCCATGTAGCTGCTCACACTGGTTATTTCCCCCAGGACTCCAACCCAGGGGCATGTGGCCTGCCTCCTTTGGAGGCAACTGACCTAACTGCTGCTCTAGCAGGGCACATCTGACTTTATAATTTTTTACTCTAGCTCCAACATTAATGTACTTTTAGCTCAATTTTTCTCTCTGGAAAATGCCTCTTTGTTCAATAGGTCCAGTGATGTCAGAAAAGAAGCAGAGGGGCCTGGCTCCGAGGGAAGACACCTCCTACACTATCAATCAGAGACTGACTGAGACTTTAAAAGGAAAAGTTCCATAGAAAACTGATATTCATTATCTGTATAAATCATTTTCATTAGACGAGCACCTTAGTACTCAGTTGGGATCAGCAGTGCTGGGGGACCCACCATCAGTATATCCCTGTTTTGTCAGTAACAAAACAGACTGAGACACAATGTGAACTGCAACAAGTCTCTGCGGCTAGTGGATTCCAATCTACTTTAGGATTAGGGCCTACACTGCTCACTGGTGAAACACTGCCTTTATTTAACTGTTTCCTGTGGCTGTCAGAATTTCCTACATGCTCTACACTCTGCCACTATCTTATTATCGATGAGACATATTTAATATTAGGGATACCCTAGCTATCTGGGTTGGAATGAAGCAGGTTTATAAAGTCCAGCAACTTTTCAAAGACGGAACACCTCAGACGCAGGTGGTCCTAAATGCCTATCTCTGAGTGGAAAGATGCACCTGGCTAATCCTCCCTTTCCTTCTTCTACCTCTAGGACTAATTGCTGTAAGACCTCACAATATGTAAGAGGGGAGGATCCAGTAGCAAAAACATCTCTCGTTGGGTGCACTGCTGTGACTCAGACGGCTAAGGCAGCTAAGGTGTAGACCATGGAAAGCCCAAGGACCCGGGTTTGAGACCCAGGGCCAGCAGCATTAAAAACCCAAAACCCAAACCCCGAAATCAAACAACAGAAAAAACTCTTGAGTTTTTCTTTAGCCTAGAGATGTCCCCAGTCTTTCTCAACCCACCTGCCCTTGTTAAAGCAGGGGCCAGAAGCTGCAGCTGACCCGTGAGAACTGGGCCCATTACTCTCCTATAACAGTTGAAAAGTGTGGCTGGGGCCTGCTGGGGGAAAGAATTCCTAGAGTTACTGCTCTAACTACGTATATGAAACTATTAAGGAAATTTAAATACTTTCATCTTTAACTGAGAAAGAATTTCATTAATTGCCATTTTTAAAGAAAACATACAGTTTTGATGCATACAAATATACCCAATTTGTACTCTACCTTTCCCCTAACTTCACCTTATTTCTAGAGTTTAATGCATTATTATAGATTTCATAGATTTGATGAGATAAAATAGTCACAAAATAAATGAAAAAGGATACCAAAAATATTAAATGATGAAATGACACCAGTTTTAATAACGATAATGTTACATGGCACCCAGTAATACCAGGGGTTCCGTTTTTAAGTGTCACTTAGATAAAACTCAAGGATAATATACTGAGTGGTAAAGTCTAACTACCAGTAACCCAGCCACACAGGAAATATTTAAACTTCATTTTCCTTTCTTGATTTATTTCAGGTTTTTATCATGTAACCTCAAGTCATTTCTTTCCATTCTGCTCTTCTCAGTATGAATTGACAAGTCTTAACTCCCACTTGCGTGTGTCTACTGAACTGTGGGAATTATGACAAGACTATTTTTAATGCCTCATAGAAATCTCCAATGACTCTGCATCTCCTTTCTCACAGACCCTCACAACGCGTCATGTGTTCAAGAAGCAGATCAGATACTGGATATAAGAAATAAAGATGATTCATTCTTAGTAAAGAGGAATACAGTAGGCAAGACTGTGACAGAGTTTTCTGCGTTATTCTTTTTACAGTAACCAGGATGCCTGCTTCATATAAATTTAGCTGTGCAGCCAGATTCTGAGAGTACTACGCTATTTCATCAGATGACGTTAGATTATTTATATTACTGCTATAAACTACTCTTATAGCAGTGAATTACTTTAACTAACTCACTGTAATTACCAGGAGGAGGAAATCTAAATAATCCCGCTAAGAGTGGTTAACATCTTTATGCTCCCATTTAAGATTAAACATCCCCCGAATTATTGCGGGTTAAACCTATACAGAGATCAAAATGATTAATGAACTGTATCTACCTCTAAAATAACTTCTGCTATTATATGTGTAAAATATACCTTTAGCACCAAGAATTTTCCCTCACTAGCTCACAGATAGAAGATTAATATGGTAATTACAGATATCTGTTCTTTAGCTGAAAGGGCTCTAGGACATTGGGGCACCAATGTTTTGCTCTTGTTTTCTCTGCCGCCTGCACTTTGCGTGTCCTTCCCTGTCATTAAGTGAGTTTCTATCTCCTGGTTCAATAACCCAAATTATAAGTAAAGCTCGCCCTCAGTGTTTTCTATTTTGGGTAAAAGTTTTTGTGGGAATAACAAGAAGGGACAAAAAGCAGAGCTAGCATGTGTTGAGGTAAAAAACGTCATCTAAAAAGCAGACTGGAGATTATCCATCAACAAAAGAAAATAAAATGGCCATCTCTGGGCCTGTGAGGGAGCGCCGGTGCCAGGGCGCCCCTCTGCACATACCTGGCTGACCAGTTCAGGAATTCCCAAAGCTCTGTCAATTTCCTCTAGGCCATCGAAGTTCCGCAAGGCCAAGTAGAGCTGGTCCAGGAGGGCGCCCTCATCACTTGGAGACTCCGCAGCAGGATGTGGACAGAGCAAGTCATCTGGAGAGCTGCCAAATGGCTGCCTGTAAAGAGACAAACTTCATCTTGGGTCTGTGGAAAAACTAGGCATCAGAAAACACTTTTTCCTTCAAGGTATCGGTTGACTTCCAGGGTCTTTGCAGTGAAATACTGTACCAGCCCAACATGGAACAAAATGACAACCCCAAACAATAGATAGCACTTTATTCAGTGACTAATATAAGCCAGGTTCAAATGTGAGACTTGACATTTCTTTTGTTCTTATTGCCACACCCCCCGCGGGCCCCCCACTTTCAAGCTCACAAAGGTGAGGCTTAAAGAGGTTAAACCATTTGCAGGATTGTGAATATTCTGTTAAAAGTCTTCAGGAGGTAACACTGTCAGCCTTCCTGAGCAGGTATTCAAGAAAAGTGGATCACACACATAAAAAGTCTATTTGTTGTCATCTAAGCTAACAGGCGACAAAACACTGCACTCCAACTTTATGGCATCTAAAAGTCCTATAACTTAACAAATTACGACAGCATTTATAAAGTTTGTGAGTTACTTTAGTAATGGAAAGGGAAAGAATGTGTGCCTTTTATCAGGAGTCTAATCTGTACTCAGAATTACTATGATGTTTTGGAGAAAATAAACTCATCATGGGATGAAGTTACGTATCTAACCCAGGTTAATCCCTCATGTTTTACAAAGACACTTCATATATGCCATATGATCTAGAATCTTCAAAATACCAAAGTGCTAAGTATTAAAACCAATAATTTCGAAGTTATAATATACTGCATTAAAAAACCCATCTATACTCCCACTTGCCCCTACTTGCTTTGAATGAAAATCACCTGATTAAGTGTACCCTTGATGATCGTAGACTGTTCAGAGAAGTACAAGAGGGAGAAAAAAAGAAAAATCACAGTCTGCATGTCATGGAAGCAATGAGAGGAGAAATTTCCCCAGGAGGAGAATCCGACATATAGATGAAGTTGCATGAAAGAAGAGTTCAAGTTAGTCAAGAGTGAATGCTGTCTATTTATCATATTCCCTTAGACCTAAGACCTCATTCACCAAAGATGCCAGTTAACTGAAGCAATAAATTACCTTCTTTGACTAGTTTTATTTTACAACGTTCACCTTCTGTTTGTTCAAAAATTTTGTTCCTACACAACCATAACCCCCACCCCAGGTCTCTCCACTGATGATAGGCTAACGTGAGAGTGACTCTCTTTTCACTCCAGCAAGGCTATATGGTTTCTGCAGGGACTCAGACTTCTCAGTCTTCTATCAGAGGTAAACTCAGAATGAAAGGGAGGTGCTGTCCCTGCCTTTTCAAGACAATTCCACACATTAGGCATTTAAATAAATTTCTCTATAAAGTAACCCTTAAAGATGTTTTTTTCTTTTTTACAATAATAAAGAGAAATGAAATTAACACCTGAAAAGTAAAACACCCCCTTCAGGGCCTTCCCACCTTGTTCAAGGTGCTCTTCAACTCAGGCTGGGGCTCTTAAGGAACTTTCCTGCTAGGAAAATTGCATAGTCTCTCTGATTCTCCTAATATGCTGCTGACAGGTTCCTTTTCCCAAAATATACTTAATTGAGCTGATTCAAAATTCTTTCTTCAGATCTACCAGGAAAATATCCAAGTTCCCAGGATAGGACGGTGGTGGTGGTGGTGGTGAAATTCAAGGACACACACACACTTTGGTAGTCTAACTTTTCCAAACTTAATGCCTACGACTTCGTTGTGGGCTCCACTCATCCTAGCAATTTATCTTTTCCCAGATGATGCCATATATATCACTATGATATCAAGATTTATCATTCCCCACTGTCTACTCTCTTCTTCATCTAAGTAGAATTACTTTCCCATCAGGGAAAAGTCAGTTCCTGTACCACTTACTGTGCTATGCTGAATTGATATTGGCATTTATGTTAAAAATGTCAATTTACACCAGGCCTGGTCTGGACAGCAATTTTATCTTCTATCTTTGTTGCCCCATTGCTTGCACATAAAGACAGCCTAGGTTCAGAAAGTTTCCATTTGATGAAAATTAAAAGGTTCCTGACTAGCCAGGACAGTATATCTTATACTCTGAAAAAAAAATTATACTCAGAAAAATAAACTGTGTATGGCTTCGCGTTATAACATTAGGCATACTCTGAGATATATCACTTCCCTTACATAATAATAATATGCTTGGCCTATAGAAAAAATACTGATCTAGACGTCCAATATCAATTTTATAATGAAGAAAATGTTTTTCTATGTTCTGGGCAATTACAAATATTAACTACTATCTAGATGTCTGACAGGTAAGTATGGTATTAAGACAAAGATTGAATTCAGAGGAATAAAGGGAAGAAAACACAAGGGCCCCAGGCCGATGCAAAAGTAACACACTAGCAGAACACAGACCCATCATCAACAGAAACTTCTTCATTTCGTGAAAGCCATCCTTTTATTTACGGACATTAAGGATCTCAATAAGATAGGGAATAAGGTCAATGAGCTCTAGTTAAAGAAACAGCACCATTAACATATCTTCACTTTTCACAAGTCCTACAAAATGCAGCCTATGTCATGAAAACAGTCAACAAAAGAAACTTTATTCTTAGATAACGTTTGAAACAAGACAAAACCAAACGAACTCAGAAATTTTAACTTAATGTGAAAGCAAGTCTTTCATGAAATCACTTTTATAAAATCCAACAAAACTCAAAAAAGTCATCTATAAAATTTGGGCTATATTTTAAACGTTTTTTGCATACCAGATGAATGAAAGGAAAAAAAACAACAACCCACAACACAGAGAAAATAGAAATCCAGCTATAAATAAATCTGTAACATTCTCATATTCATTTAAGGGCCAACCTATTGTCCATTTGAAATGTGAACATACTGAGTTCATAAAACATAAAAAAACAACTTCTAAATTGGTAGGCAGTAAAAGTATAAAACATTCATGGTGATATTAATAAAAGTAAATCTAAAAAGTACTGCTTTTCTTTCATTTTAAGAGATGTGGCTATTAGAACTATTGCTTCTGAATTTCTACAAAAAGATTACCATAAAGTTGGTCATACATTTTTCCAAACTAAATTATTTAAAATGAAAGAGGGAAAGTGACTAGAAAAACTGCTCTAACTTTAAAAATGTGAAAATGTTTTGTTTTGTTCACACAGAACACTGGACACACAGTAACTGGAGGAACAACAGAAAAGGGCAGAGCTGAGTCACAGAAACTCACAGTAAATTGATTGCACAAGTATAATGTGCAGTTGGACTCAGTATAGAGAATGTCTCCATTTTTAACAATGAAATTCTAATGTTGGGCCTAGTTTTCTCTAGACACTATAATCTTTGACATTTCATCCCCAAACAACTACCAGGTGCTGGATTTAATTATCACACAGCATTTTTATGATGCACAAGCTTCCACGGGAATGGGTGGGTTTTTAACATATCAAATATAGTTAGAAAAAAGCTTTATACTCATTGACACCAAGAAATTAGACTGAAAGATCTGGAGGGACCTTGAGAAAGTACTACCCCTAAGTCTGAAGGTAGTTGTTACTCCATGTTTTATTCCCAAGCAAACCCAGTGATGGAGGCTGGGAAGTCTTGGGCGCTACCACCCTTGGAAGCTAGTCTGGTAGGAGCTCCAGTGATGACACGTGATCCTTCCTCGATGTTTCTTCCAGGGCCTCCTTTCTCCCCAGAGAGCAGCTCTACTCAGGGCCAACATTAGCAGGAGCTCGTCAGAATTGCAGAGTCCTGGGCTTCGCTCAGACCTGCTTTAAGAGGACCTCGGAGGTAAAAATGAAACCTCACAGGTTTGAAAAATACTAGTTCTGCCCTTAACTGAGTGGTAGATAGCTGGCAAGAACACTTTTTTTCTCTTCAAAGACAGTTTTTAAGCAGTTGCCCTAATTTTTTTTTTTAGCAGAAGCACTTTTTTTCTCACATATCCTATTCTGGGCTCATAGCCATCATCTATAGTGTGTGTGTGTGTGTGTGTGTGTGTGTGTGTGTGTGTGTGTGTGTGTGTGTGTGAAGGAAAGGTGCAGGCAGGAATGCAGGTGAGCAGGCAGGAAGAGAGAGTGAGAAGCATTTTATTTAATTGTTCAGTTCATCTTGGCTGTTTACCGTGGTCCCAGGAGGTGAAGCTGGGTCCTTGGGATGTATGTGGACTGCACTGCAGTGAACTAGCCCACTGGTCCACCAGGGTGTGCATACTATATTGTGTTTGAAAATGTCATTGAACCCTGCTACTCTGTCAAAATATAGAAAGGAAAATGGGCACCATCTGTAATTCTGAGCTCTGCCAGAGCAGGACTCATTCTGAAACCAACTTGTATTATTTTTGTTTTTCTCTAAGAGGAAGGAAGGCAGGTAGGAAGGAACATCTGTATTTATTATTTATTTGTCTGTTCATTTCTGGTTGTTCCTGCGCCCCACTTGGATCTCCAACAGGGGTGCCTGGGCTTTAAGTGGACCGCGCCCCAGATGCCAATTCAAAGCTAAGCCCAACCTGTATTTTTCAAAAAAAACAGATAAGCTCTAGAAATATATTCTGCCCTCATGAAATTTCAGAAACCCTGCTGACTTTCATCACTTGTGAATTTGATAAAAGTATTATATAATTTTAGATTAAAATAATCCCCAAAGGAGGAAAGGTTCAGTCTATAGTAAGACTTCACTGAGCTATTTATGTATTCACCTTAAGGGTAAATTTATCAAGTTTTCTTTCCCCTAAAACATGTCCTGTACCCCCACACTGCATCTTGCTTAGGCTTCTAACTATCTCCTTTTCCAGGTCATCACGGTTTCAAGGTGACTGTGCAGTGACTGCTTCTAGTGCTGTGCTGAAGAAACAGTGAGATGATGCAGGTAATACAGTTGGGATGCTGGCTTTGCAGGGGAAACTGCAACTCCAAAGGAGGTAAATACAAACAAAAAGTCATCTGTGAGGCTGAACTTGCACATCCCTATGCTACTGATGACAGGTGCAGGTGAGAACGACCTGATGCCACAGCAACAGAAATGGGCTAACCTGAGATGCCTGGACTGAGCAGAGAGAACCTTAGTAAATGAGGTGAACAGTGAGTGACCCCTCTCCTGGCAAAGACTACCACATATTTTGTTGTAAGAAAAGTGTCCTCAGTTACAACCCTGGAGGTTTCACTGGGATCAACTATGAACTCCCAGTGAACGATAAAAGGTCACCATGAGTGAGAGTCAATCCTTAGATTTCAAAATCCAATAAATGTGGATATTGGAATTATGGGATAGAAAAATTTAGAAACAAGAATGAATTTGATATTTAAAGATAGTATCACAAAAATAGGCGAAACCAAGTGACCAGGCACAAATCCAATCTGCAAAACTGGATTAAACAAAGCTAAAGTGATTATTAATGAACTAGTCTATAGACACGAATAAATGATCTTTATGTATACTGAAATGGAAACATGGAGAGTAGAGTATAAAAAAATTGAACGCAGAAAGAGATGTAAGGCATGCCCTAGTGAAGCAGTGGTTAGTCACTTATCTTCTAAGGAGTACAAACCACATATCCCTGAGTTCGAGTCTTGGGTGGGGTGGTAGAAAACAACCAGTGTGAATAACTAAATAAAAATGCTTCTTCTTCCTCCTCTCTCTTCCTGCCTGTACCCTTCCTTTAAAAAAAAAATACAATATATGTTTTATAGGAATCCTAGAAAGATAGAAGAGAGAAGAGGGAAAGAAAATAAGAGCTATTTGGCTCAAAATTTCCCAAAATTGATGAAAAACATTAATTTTAAAAAGGAAAACATGCAGCAAATACCAAGCAGTATAGATTAATCCATACCTAGATACACTATAATTAAGCCTAATGCAGCAAATACAAAGAATATTTCTAAAAGAAATTACACAGAAAAGCAAAAATGATCAGACTGATAATCAGAATCAAGAAAGAAAACTTAATCAAACTTTATCGTACACCACTTCCTTTTTCAAACAACTTTTTAATGGCCTGATAAAAAAGTCTGAATTCTTGAGTTTGGCATTGAAGACCCTATATAAATTGACTTCTAATTTACTCTTACTTTCAAATCCTCTGATGCTGTCTTTTATTTTATATTTTAAGGTGGTAAAATATTTCTAACACAAAACCAGACTGCACTCTATCACCCCAAGCATATCGTGTTGCTTCTCTAACCTCTGCACCTCTGATTATGCTGCTTTTGCCAGCTAGATAGCTTCCTGCCACCTCTGCCTCTGGAAATTACACCTTTTGCCAACACTCTGAAGCCTCCCTAATCACCTAGTTGGATGAACTCTTAAAATAATATAGTTTATTTCCCTTATGGCATTTACAGTACGTACTATCTCAAATTAGTTATTGGTATATATATTTTATTTTCCAATTAAACTGTCCCTTCTTTAAAGGCATTCTCTTGCCTAACTGATTTCTGGATTTCCCCTTTTCAGCATCCCCTGCACAGGAGGACATACAGCATTATGATTATGTGAGAACTGGTTAGGCCACCAGCTATTCAAAGGAAAGTTGTAACTTCTGGTCTAGATCTGAAATAACATAGAGAACTCATGAACCGCAACTCTATCAGAACGCCTAGGTGATGACGACTCACCTGGTTTGGCTGGCAAAAGATGCCTGGTCTATAGGCAGGATGCTTTCAGGCCACGGGGCGGTTTGATTTGGGGGAGCTTGTTGTTGGCTGTACTGAGGTCCTCCCATATTCATTTCTAATTCAGATGGTCCTAGAAAAGGAAAAGAAAAAAAATCCAAAAATCTTACAATTTGTTATCAGGGAAGTATCTATTTCTGTTATGTAATATAAAGTGAAATATATGGTTGACAGAATATGAAAAAGACACAAGCAATAGTTATTAGGTGAAAATATTGAGAGAATTTTTTGTTCTGAAATAGGAATAAAGGTAATAAATTTCAAGACTAATCACCCACTTGAGGGAATATCTACAGCTGCAGTTCTAAACCTCTTGCACTTAGGACCTTTTACATTCTTACAAGAAAAGCTTTTGTTTTGGTGGGTTATGTCTTATTGACATTTGCTGTTTTGGAAATTATGCCCAGGAAGTAGAACAACAATTAATTCACTTAAAAATCATATAACTCATTATATTTTAACATAAACAAGATTTTAAAAGAAAAATTAAAAAAAACTTATACTTGCATTGTTTCACATTTAAGGAAGGTTAACATTAACAGATCAATGATTAAGAAAGTAATCTCAAGTATGAGTTACGCAGACCATTAAACTTTTTAATTAATATCTTTATTGAGATATAATCCACATTCCTTACAATTTAATCATTTAAGGTACGATTCAGTGGGTTTTGGTATATTTGCGAAAATTGAACAACTATCAACAATTACCACAATCAATTTTAGAACATATTTATTTCCCCCAAAAGAAACCTCAGGACCATTAGGGGTTACTTTCCCATTTCCCTCCAGACACACAGTCCTAGGCAACCACTAATCTACTTTATGTCCATATAGACTTTCTTTTGGGGGCATTTCATATACATGGGTATAATAATAATGTATCAGACCATTAATTTCAGTAACAGGTGAACTGTATACAAATAGAATTGTAGTGATCTTTATATTTTATAAGATGTTCTATAAGACCAGGTACCTTCAAAAAGGATCTAGGAGAGTCTGATTTAATAGTCTAGTCTAGTCGCTCAGGAATCTGCATTTAACGTCTTGAGATGATTCTGATGATCATCCACTTAGAAGTCACAGCTCTAGCAATAAAACCATCTTGAAACTAACACATATATAACACTTATAGTGCGGCATTTGAATTCATTACGGTTGAAATTAGATAACTTAATGAAAAAACATGACAAAGGTAGTTGACTTCCTTATGTGACAAACATTTGAGAGTCTATGATTTCTACAGAGTTCCCGCAAACCCCCACAGATGACAGGTTGGCGTAAGTACCATAGTAACCCAAATTAAGAATATGTCTTGAAAGAATGGATGGAACTATTACTACTCTCTTGCAAGAAAGCACAAAAATTAAAAGCAAAGAGCACTGGAATTACCTTACCTATATTCATGACCTGAGACTGCAGCATCTGTCTCTGGGCAGGCTGGTTGCTGGGTCTCATGGGGATGCTGGCTGTTGGGTTCCGAATCATAGCTCCTTGGATCGGCCGGTTCATGGCACTGGTGGTAGCAGCACAGGTGACTCTCACAGCAGAACTCTGTGGTGCCCATTCTCCAGAAGGCATGGTGGGCCGTGCAGCATTAGTACCAATCATTCCTGCAGGCAAGCCACAGCAAACCGAGATGCAGCAACGGAAGACATATTCAGCACACGTGAACACCAGATGACCTTACTCTCTACCAGACCACCATTCTGTAACACACAGTCCATTAGCCAACACCTTCACTGAGGGAGACACGGGCCCCTGGCTAAGAAATAAGAGTTGGCAATTATTACAGAGATTTCACAACGTGGACTTGCCACTCTTTATAGTTCGGAAAAGCTGTTAAAATTGTTCCCATATGTAGTTAGAAACAGGTGCCGTGGCGTGTGGATAACCCCAACTTCCTTCCTGAGGAAGTGAATCACATTAGCTGATATACACATCAATACTTTACTTTCCAAAAGGGAGGTGAGGCTGAGAGGAACAAGGTAAAAACTGATAATCATATAATGATAAACAAAAGCACAGAGAATATTCTGTGAAGCAAGCGTAAGCCAGACTTTTAAATTCTCGAATCTCTGCCAGCATATTACATTAGCTTCAAAACTGACCACAGTAGCCTCTAAAACATAGGCAATTACAGGATCTTTCCGAGATTCACTACAGTGAAGGACAAGGCAAGGGAACTCCTACTACTGCAATGTACCTGAGCCACTCCATTACTCATTATATCCAGAATGGGTTAGGACAGATTTGTAAAATCCTTTTAAATCCTTTTTTTGTGTGTGTGATACAAAGAGTTTTTTTCACCACACATAACAATAAGAGCACAACACTGTCAAGCCTATTAAGTGTTTACTCTATATAGCCTGGTCCTTGGGATGCTGGGAATGGCCAAATATTTGCTAAGACTTGATATTCTAAAAGGGATATGTAGTGTTTAATCATGTATGCACAAAGTTCTGCTTTCAAACACATGAATTGCTGTCATTTAATTATGATAAACAACCATAAATAGGGTAAATTTAGAAATGAAAGAACACGTACAGTGGTTTTTCACTGGTTAGATGAGAACATGCTGTATTAGGATGATTAGGAGTAAATAGTAATTAAGGAGATTGAAAAGTTAGAATTAATATTCATATATATATTTTTGAAGACATTTTAAGATTAGATTTAGACTATGCAAAGATATTATGGAGGAATATATATTTTATTTTTTTCCAAAAATCTATTATCTAAATAATATAACAACATTATAGAAAAATCTAGGTACAAGAACGATCATCATAATTCAACAATATTAATACAATGATAACTGGGGTGGTTATCTTTCAGTTGTTTTCTTTTCTTTCTTCTTTTTTTTAAACAAAGCACACTGTATGATACTCATTGCCTGGACACCAGAAACCACCAAGCTACCCAGATTTGAATATAAGGATAGCCTGAGATTTTTATTTAAGATTCTTATAAGAATTTAAATCTTATATTCTGCTAATAAAGTCACCTTTAATAGTTTGCTCTCTTATAGAAATTTGTATAAGTCAATAATTTATCTTAAAAACAATGTGAAATTAATATGGCACTGTTTCTGTGAATATATAAATTAGTGAGGTAGTCAGCGCCTGGCCCAATAAATATATGTTGAATGAACATAACATTTTAATACAGCACAGTTCACGTTTCCTATTAATTTTATTCAATCTTTTCCCTTTAAACTGAACTCTTATTTTGAACTAGCCATCTAAATGTGGACACAGGGATTATAGTGTAAGCTAAAAACCAAAACCACCACTCACTTGGTTTGGGAGTAAAAACCCCCAAACCAAGAAACCAAGAACGCCCACAAACATTAAGTTCTTTTTAGCATATCTACTTTTAATGCCTTTGTCTCTAGTACCTCATTTAAGCAAAGAAAGCAAGCTATAAACAATGAGCAGCACTTAGAAAACGCAACATCCTGCGTTATCTGTGATGAACAGATGTTAACAGGGTATCGCCATGGTGGTACCAGCATTCACTCTTGCTGCAATGACCGCTACCCTAAACTGGATGGAAGTCTGGGAACATGGTAACTGCTATGACAGTGACTACCACTCAGGAAGATGCTTGGGCAACAGGCAGACACCTTTAAATTATGGAGATCAAGGTCCAAACCACAGGCAACTTCATATGTCTTCAAAATTGAAACCCTGGGCCAGTTACTATGAAGCCAGGCACACTCTTGTTTAAAGTTCTTAATTTTTAATTCATACTATTCTGAATGCGAATTGCTTATAAGCATGAAAGTTTTGCTGAATTTTAAACTTCCGTTCTAAAATTCTCCAAACATAAACCATCAATTAATAGGAAGCTTTGGTCTTATCTGAGCAGATTATGAGAAAGATGCTAGCAACTACCAAATTATTTTACACATACCACTATAATGTCTAGAACCATAACTTAGAAGCGAAATAAGCCTATGTTGTAAGAAGAATGATTACAAGTCTCGAAAAAGGAATGATCACAGAATTAAATGCTTTCCAATGCATCACACGCCACTCTTGCTGTGAAAATTTGAGAAATTTTTTGTTCAAATGTTAGCTTCTAACATTAAAGAAAAATTCTCTTCGAAGAGTCCACTAGTTTGACGTGGACAAATACAAGTTAAATAACCCATCAATAAAGTAACAGTGCATTTGAGCCCTTACCTGTGCTATTGTTCCCTAAATTTCCTTGGTTTCCTACCATCCCTTGATTACCCATCATTCCTGGCTGAGGAATCACTGAGTAGGGACTACTGTTTCTGATTGGTGGGAAAGGTCCAGCACCAGTTGGGCTTTGCAATGTGATGTCAAGTGGCAAATTCTGGTTTGGCAATAACCTGCCCAGTTGCCCTGGTCGTGGGTTATTAAAAGCTAAGGAGAAAACAAATGAAAATGAAGGTTAATAGACATAGTGGAAAAAAAGAGTAACAGAAGTAGTGTTTAGGGAGAATGTCTTCTGTAAAATAACAAAGATAAGCATGTCAGGGACCAATTGCCTACATAAAAGACAAATTCACAGACAATACACGCAGTGCCAAAATTAGACTCATAAACTAATCAACAAGTGTCTAATTGTATTCTTGACAATCCTGCCAATAGAACATGTCTACAATTTACCATATCCTGGTTCTCTCTCATACTAATTTCTATTAGGCAACTGTACTTGCTAGGTAAACCATTTAATATATTTTTCCATGTTAAATTATTAAAATTTAGGAGTACTGTTTGGTCACAGATATGAAGACATAAATATCTGTTTATGAAGAGAGCACCAAAACCAGACACGTGGGATTTTTGGTGTTGGAATGTCATTTCATAAATGAACTTTCCTAAAAGCAAATTGGTATAAGAGTGGCTACTCTCATTAGAATTAAAAATTGTAAGGGTGAACTGTGTTATCTAAGTCAGCATTACAGTTGTCAGTCCCTGTTTAATCCTCTAAGTACAGCTTCTTTAAATTCTAGACACATTTAGATTTGCAATGATTTTTATGGTTAGTTCACAAAAACTTGCTTTGTACTAAGCACTACACCAGTGCACTGTACTATCATATCGACAGCAGGTAATTTGATAACATCATTACATTTTAAAAATACAAAGGTATCATAAATTACAATTTTTGAGCTAATTTATTAATGCCATATACCGACTTTTATATAAACATCATATGAAAAAGAATAAAAAATAATAAGCTCTTAACAATCAATATCAGAAATGAAATATTCAGAAGAATTAAACTTGAAATGGAAATTACGTACATGTTTAATCATGACTTCCTCAGGTTTAGTTATCTGGTTTCCATTTAGTAATCTATACACCATTAGGAGGTGCAGATGTAGTACAAACCACTAGGTCCCACAGAGTCCTTCATTAATATCTGATTTATGAGCATAATAATCTCTCTACTGTGTTTCTTACTCAGTTCTCAATTCATTCACTTTGTGATCTCCCTGATCTATAAGTAACCCTCTATTTCCCAAGAAATAAGCAAGTTTGAGAGACAATGAGCAATAACCCATTTATTTTTACACTTTCAGAATGATCAGGAATCACTTGAGAAAAAAACTTAACAATATATTTTGTGATTTGGCTGATGACAGCCATTTCCGGTTTGAGAAAAAATGTTAAAGATTGGATAAAACTGTATCTGAAGAGGAAAAAAATAATTCTGCTCACTAATTTACATAAAGAAGTTTTATCTTTGTCTAAATTATAGACCTGGTAGAGATATTTTCTTCCATACAAAACTTTGGATAACTTTAGGTAACTATCCAGTTTGTGCGCTAAGTGTTTATAATAAAAAATTCACCTTAAATTTATAAAAGTCTAAAATAAAAAGAATGCAATGAAGGATGGACAAATTGGGTAAAAGGGGTCAATTATATGGTGATGGATAGAACTGGATGACTGGTGGTGAATTTAATGTATTATATACAGACGTTGATGTACAATGATGCACACCTTAATTAAACCTGTGTTATGTTGCAACATTCCTTCAATAAAAAATTTTAAATATAGAAAAAACCCCAAACCTGAAAAAATTATGTTGAAAAATATAACAAATGGTAAAAAAAGAATTCTATGAAATAGTCTAAGATCTTTAAGTTTTCTATCAAACTAAACTTAAAAAGCACTTGGGAAACATTTATACAAGAAAATTTCATGTAAAATTTATATTTATGTAAGGATTTCTAAGAAATAGGACAAAACATTTTTAATGTGTGGATTAGCCCTTTCATGTATAATGACTAAGTATTTTGAGAAGAATCTTCTATATTATCATTTATTCCTATAAAGTAAATATAACGCTAAGTATTTCATCACATTTATGAATACATAAAATCTACTTTAAATTCCATTTCTGAAGGGAGAAACTTAAAGGAAAATGTGACAATATGAAGAACTCTATCTCTGTAGGTGAGTTTCACTCATTACAATGATTATATTAATCACGAGACCGCGGAAGAAGGCCATGCTCACTAGAATCCATTTTGAACACTGTTTTGGAGGATGAGGACAGTAGATGGTGCTCTTTGACTACAAAAACCTTAAAGTGACTAAGCTGTTTGCATCAGATTTTAAGTCTCTACTTCTGATGGTGATTCAATGGGATTTTCTTGGCATAAGCACCAATATCTCATACTTACTGCTCTGTGAAATTCGCAATGCTGTTTTCTGGGTTCCAACAGGTGCAACGGGGCTGTTTTCAGCTGTGATTTGCATGAGGTCATTGATGATGGCTTGCTTGTCAACTGATCCAGCAGGGGCGCCTGGCCTCGTGTCTGGGAAAAGCTGTGGTAATTGACTATTCTGCAAATCATCCAAAATCTCCTCCAAGTTGTCCAGCTCACTGCCAGGCTGTAGTTACAAACAGAAAAGTTTATCCAGTCCTACTCTCAAAGTGGGTCCCGCAGGCCCACTTGCAATTACAGACCTAGTTGGTTGAAGGCATCACAGTCAAACAAGAGATGAAGACATTTGGGTAACTTAGCCTAATGGTTAACTGATCACTCACTTTTAGAAAATATTCAATTGATAAAGGACAAATAATTCAATCCCCTAGACACATGATCTAAAAAGAAAGCAAGCTCTTCTCCAGCATTGTGATTGATTGGCAATTTAAGTTTGCCTTTATTTTATGTTAATAATCCAATTAATCAAGTATGTATATTTCTAATTAACTATATTTGTACCATGACGTAGAGTCCAGGTTTGAGTTTTGTGGTTAAGTTTCCCTAGAAATAATGACAACAAACTGACAGAAAATGACCCAAATTTATACTTAATCAGTATTTAGTATTTAGTAAATGGCAGTTTCCTTTTAGGACTTTTTATTTTTCTTTTAAAGAGCTGGGGAAATAAACTCAAAATAAACATGAAGTAACCATGAACTAGTTAAGCATTGCCTTTTAAACTTGAGTGCTATATTTTCTCTTGCTTGCACTTTCAATTTCAAATGACACTGGCTTTCTCAGTCACTTACCAGCTTAGGTGACAAAATGTAAAGCAGGATAAAAGCCGGTTGTCCCCCCAAACAGCATCTATTAACTTGACTTCACAGAAGTCATAAATATTTCTTAGAGTTTTTCCCTTTTAAAAATATGATTTCATTTCAATTAACAACATTAAAATAATAAGGTATGGACAATATTTCATACTGTTCTTCAGAAAGCTCAAATGATTTCATATTGTTTTAAGTAGAACCTATGTATGTGCCAAGTACTTAAAATCAGACACTGCCAACTGCATAACTAAGTTGAATGCTAGGATTATTTTCTAGGGACGCAAGTGGTAAGGTGAGTGGGGAAAACATTAGCAGCTTCTCCAAAGTCACTAGGGACTTTGGATCCTCCACTATGACTAGCCGTTTTGTTCATGCTGGCAGTTGATATGAAATCATTTACATTCAATAGCAGATAAACGTAAAACAGAATGGCTTAGAGTTCTATCCTAAATACAGTCCTATTCCCCATGTAAGGAATGGATATGCTAAGGTTTTTCAATTCATGGCAAAATATAACATCTACATGGGACTCAAACACAGGGGTATGTGGCCTGTACTCTTTTGGAGGCGACTAACCTAACCACTACTCCATCAGGGCATGCTGGGAAGTCTTTCTACTGGACATATTTCTCAAATTTGAAGGATAAAATCTAGTGGCAGTGTATTTTATTCTTTGTTCAGTCAACTAGTTAACAATAACTTGGAGATCCATTTTCCAGGGAATTTCTAATGTGCTGTTAGAGCAATTAACAAGACCATTTTCTAGTTAGTCGTACATTTCTAACAAAAGAGGGAGACATCAATTATGGGAATCTTAACTAAGAGTTTGATTCCAAAGTTAGCATCCTAAGATACAGACATATAAAATGATCCTTAAAACTCCTTAGGGAAACACCTCACTGTATATCTCCTCCAAGAAAAAACAGCTGATTTTCTTTCAGAGTGGAAACTTCTTTGGGTGAGTCCTAAATGTCGTTTATATAGGGGTCATGCTGCATTAAGAAAGCCTGTGGTTGCACTTTCACAATATTAGAAAACCAAGGGAATGAATCAAAACCAATCAACTCTGTCACCCAACTCATGATCACTGCATTTGAGAGTACACAGACTGGATAGTGGGCAAAACTGCTCATTTTATTTGAGTAAACACCACCTCTTTTTTTCTGAATATGTATATAGACAGTTCTATGTAAGTTAAATGCACATGTAGAGTGATTCCAATGTAAATCTATTTGATCATGTCTTGCAGAATACACAGCTACTGAAATTTCTTGCTTTCCAAGGACAATTTTGAAACATAGCAATGGACACTCAGTGTAACTCAATGAATTCCTTTAGTCACATTAACCTGTAATTTTATTTTCTCCCCAGAACCAACTAAATTTCTCATAGGACTTTCTATCAATTTCTCAGAAAAATGTTTCAATAAAATGTGACAAGTATCCTTTTATCATGAAAATAGTTAGAGATAAGATGTTCTAATAAACGTAAAGTTTACTAAGTTTCTCTTCTACAATCTGCTTTGTGTGGAGTATTTTAAAAAGTAGCCCTTGAATCTCATATTGTGTGTGTGTGGAGGTGAAGGAGGGCTGTTATAATTAGCAATATGTTGCTCTTTAAGAAAGCTCTGCAGAATGTCTTCCATAAGAGATATTCAAAACAGGTTCAATAAACAATAAAAACTAAGTGTATTCTTTTACTCAATCAATGCTCTTACACTTGCCTCCAATCCTACATACGTGTAAGAAAGTTTTGACAATATAAAGAATAATCTTGAATCTAGACTCTACCTTTCTGTCTTTCCTTTGTTCTCTTCACATAAATAAAATTACACTTTAAACCATCCTGAAGAGAAAAATAACAACCTATCATCATTTCACAAAGCTCTTATGACAGGACTGAGGTTCTCCCTTCGTATACTTTTATGTATAATATAAAGAACTTAAAGTAAGTCTAATGTTCTACACATATATGATTCATTATTTGGATGTCTGAATAACTGTTTTTATTTAAAAATTAAGAAATTTAAAACTCCATTATTTTCCTTGGTTGACCTTTATTTTTAAAGAAGTATGTATTGAACTGATTTTCGGACTTTAACCTTTGCATTTTAAGAGCTGATCAAATTTAACTGTGGTGCAGTCTGGCTCGGTCAAGCAACTAAATACTTATTATCTTAAAAAAGTCAGGCAGAAAGTTGTTGGTGTCATATTCAAAAAGAATTGGTTCTTTGGGGGCCCCATAACTCTGGACATTATTTGAGTTAATTCAGCTAACCATGTGAAAAATGCATTGTGAAACTTTCCTTACTAGGGTTATATACTGCTTGGCTTATGTTTATGTCTTGTTTTTGTACATTTAACATTAATCTAATTGTCTTAAGTTTACTTTAAATGTTCTTCTTCAAGGAGATCAAATTCAGAATGTCTATGGCCCTTTGATTGTTTAGCAGTAAAATTTGATGACTATGGTATTTTCTTCTGCAGTCATTAAGTTCTAGAAGGGATGGATTTGATCACATTAAGTTTCTGGTCAAACATTTCCTCCCCTAAATTTTTTGTAAGTTTTAATTCTCATCAAAAGTTCTTTTAGTCCCTTATCTACTTTGTTGAACATGATTTCTTTCCAAGACAGAAAGATGAATGCTTTCCCTAAAAATGCTTTGTCAAGATACTTTATATAAGTTTTGCTTAAACATCTATTCGAATGCTCAAATTAACTATGCCAATTTGAATAGTTAGTTTAAACTATTTCAGGAAGAAAATGAGTCAGAAGACTTTTATAAAAGTCCTAACAAAATGAAAATTGGACCTGATTTAAAGTATTTTTTTACTTTTCTGGTTTCATAAATTTTTTGTAATTTGTTCTCTGAAGGAAGTATAAGGAACACATACATTTAAAATATAAGTATTTTACTGTATTACAGAAGTTTTTCAAAAATTAAAATAAGTATTTTCTCCATATTTGTTTAGCAGAAAATTGTTTGGAAAATAGTAAAACAATTTTACATTTGGAGGAAACATTTTTCAGGACACTATCAGTTTAAAATATGGTTTGTCTTTCTAATGGAGCCAATATTAAGAAGAGATTCTTTTTAAGCTATTTCTAAACCTTTATCACAAGTGGTGCTACAGCATTAGAAAGAAGTTAAATCACTTGGCTGTGGTCCACTGTGTAAGTAAGTGTGTAACTCAAAAGTGGGTAAACATATTGGAAATTTTTCTGTCACTGTTTCCTGTTGGTTACGAAAGGCCATAAAAACAAATGTTTAAATACTCTACCGGGCAAAAAATGCTATTTTCGGCATAGTAGTACCATCAAATTACTTCCTGTTCTTAATAAGTTAGTGATAGGTTACACATGCGGTGAATGGCTCTTCACTGAGTCAAAATCACAAAATTGCTAACTGTGCAATCCAGGATCCTTCACTGTTTCTCATACTATATAAATAACTGTTATATTGTCTTCAAATGAAAGAGATTTTCAATAAACATGTACAGCAATTAATAGGAGTTACAATCTATTTGGATTTAGGAATAATGCAGGAAGCAGGAGGTGAAAGAATCACTGTTTTTTCTTAAAGTAAGTCATTCTAACTTTGATCTAAATTTAGGTAACGCATACTTCCTGTGGTAAGTTTTCAAGCTGCAATGTTTTTGATGTTAAAATTGCTCCAAAGCAGTATTTTTGGTAGAGTTTTAAAGGGGTATGGATGGAAGGTGAGACCAGGGGTTGGGTTTCATTAAGAAAAAAAAAATACTGTATATGCATGTATGTGTGTCTGCACTGCTTCCTAGTCCACCCAAAATGATAGATGTGTACCAATTACATTCTGGGCTTTGTGTTCATTAAGTGAGACAATTTGGTAAAACATTGGAAATACTTCTCGCAAACACAATTAGAAACTGCAAGTGACTTAAAGATATAAATAAAAAGCTTAACTTTTGTCAGGTTTTTTGTGTGTGTGTGAAGTTACTGTAATCAAGTATCTAAATATAGAAATGTCAAAGAGTGTCCCCCTTCACTGACCCTGTAAGTCCCCAGGGCCATAGGCCTGGGAGAGAAATGAATGTTGCTTATGGAGGGAGGGCCCAGCCACTTAGCCATGAAGCTAAGGTGGACCTCATGAATCACCATCTAGCCTTCTAGTGTGTGTCAAGAGACGTGAGTGACAGTATCTGTGCTTGCCACTAGCCCTGTATATTCTACTACTACATCTCAAAAGATTAAAACATTTACAACTGTCAATATGGTTTTACACTACCCTTTATCCTAATATCCTAAACTATTGCTACTAACTTTCTGCTGAGGCCTCTGCTTCCCCCACTTAGATAACATTACAGAGTAGCTGTTACATGGCACTCTGCACGAACACTGAAGTTTAAGGGTTAATTATCGAAAGTGTTTATATAAGTAGGCCGTCTCCCTTGTGAAGGGTACAAAGGCTTAAAAATCCTATCTGTCAAGACATAAAAGTAAAAAAAAAAAAAAAAAAAAAAAAAGAAGGAAGGTAAGTGCTGGGAATAGTGGACAGAGGCCAACTATAAGGGAATGTGTGGCCTCCGCTTTTCTGATTATTGCTTTCAATCTTATTCCTGCCTCTTGGTGAGCCTCGGCTGACTCCACAGAACTCAAGGTTACAGCAAGGGGGTGCCACTCTCTTCTCTCCCCATCCACACCTAGTCCCTGAAGACAGCGACACATAAAATATCTACTTGCAAAACAATTTTCAAGGACACATTAGTGAACCATTTTAAGTAGGAAGGTTTACACAGGCTCTTCACTTCTTAACCAATCATGACTTAAAAGATTTTAATTGCTGGGCAGTGCTCAGGGATTGGAGGGAGAGCTGATCATGCAGGTGAAGTCTTGGATCATTAACCCAGCTAGTCATTGATTCCCCAGGAAGCATCTTATGCCAAGCCATTATGTCAGTAACTTACTTTTTAATAACGAAATATTAAATGGTTTATATTTCCCCTGTGATGTCACTATCTCCTTAGAGTATTATCCAGAGTGATCTTTAAATAGCACTTTAGGTGTCCTGGAATTTCACTGGAATTTCAGGGTATTAATTTCTCAGATATGAACAACAGATAGTATCATGTATTGTTTTAGATGTGAATTTATATATGATGGCTCAGATATACTAACATTTACTCAACTTACTTTCGGACTAACCACTTCCTATTAACTCCCCGTCTTATATCAGTGGCCTAAGATGTTCTTTAGTATTAGTCAGAAGTTTTGATTATGAATAAACAGGGGTAAAATAATCTCTATTAGGTCTGAAAACCAGTCAGACTTTGACCTTATGCAGAATAAAGGTAAATAAGAAGTCATTCAATTAAGAATGTTCTGACAAAGCCCAGTTTCAAGGAAATGTTTATTTCTAACTTAGAAATAATCAGTGAACTGAAGCTGGTCTGTGGATAAAATCCCACCATGTGTTTTTGTATGGCCTATGAGCTGAGAATGGATCTGTATTTTTTTAAGAAATGAAAAAAATCAAAAGAAGTCTACTTTGTGACACACGAAACTCTCAAAATTCAGATGACAGAGGATGGGAACACAGCACACTCACTTGTGGACATGCTATCTACGGCTGTCATTGCACTAGGACAGCAGAAGGAATAGCTGAGACTGACTCTATGGCCTGAAAAGCTTAAAATATTTACCATTTGGCCCTTTGCTAAAAAGAGTCAGCCGACCCTTGCTCTCTAACACTGTCACTCTTTGCTAGATAGAGTGTGTAGGACCAGAAGCTTCAAGGGGAATCCTGTCTGGCTCAGGTGAAAAACAGAGGAGAAAGCTTACTTTTATTAATTACCAGAGACCTCAGAATACCCCTGTGGAGCACATGCTTGACAGATACGGACTGGCATACTTGGGAGAACCCATTACAAAACTCACCTGGTCACTAGGCTCAAAGTTCATCTCCTCCTTCTCAGTTTTCATAGCTATTAATTTTGTGTTACTGGCAGGGTCTGTTTTACTGTCCAGTCGCTCAAGTTTGGGGGCGATTTCCGGTAAACCAATATCTTTAGTATCATCTTTATCTAGCAAATAGCGAAGTAGTGCATTCTCTTTCTTCTTGGGGCTCACGGGCTCTTGTTTAATAGTCACTTCTGAGCCAGGAGCTGTGCTGCTGGCCTCCTGGCTCAGCTCTTTCCCTGTGGCTTCCGCGGTTAACTTAGCCAAGTCCACAGGGGAACTGCTGTCCTGCAAGAGTCTGTGCAAAATCTTATGCTTCTCCTTGAGCGAGGTTCCGTGTGTTGACCCAGAACCAGGCAAACTACCTGTGGAGTCCTTGTTTGTGTCCGACATAGAGCTGGATAAGGGCGAAGGCTCCATCTGGTCCGATTTGGTGGTCAACAGCTGTAGGAGTTTGGTCTGTCCTTTGCTGTCATGTAGTCTGTTTGCTCCGTCAGATCTCTCACCGCTCACGGCCTGGGGCATGCTGGAGTCATTTGCTTCCTTTTGTTCTCCAGGATGGCAGCTGCTCTCTGCTTGTCCAGTTGTACCTTCAGACGACTCCCCATACAGTCCAAAACAGTCTTTGGAGTCTAAGCTTCCCATCTTGCTGAGTGGGGGAGGATTCATATTAACTGGGGAGTTTTGTAAATTGCCCATTTTTAGGTCCGGTGAAGCCAACGATGACCCTAGAGAGACCCCATGCCCCTCACTGAGGGCCTGAAGTGCATTGAGGGAACTGTTGGTGTAGCTATGGCTATTTCCTGTGCTGCTGCAAACTCCCACAGGGGAATGCAAGCTTCCTGCAGGGGAAAACTGACTGGGTGGGATTCGAGGGCTTCCAGCCACTCCAGGACTCATGCGATGCCTCGGTGAGAGCATGGAATTGGGTTGTCCTGGATTCATGCCAGGGCTGCTTTGTGAGGGACTGTTCATTTTGAGTGCATAGTTACTACCCTGAGGAGTGGTTGCCTGCATGCTTGACACATGGTTCATTCCCCCAGAACCACCAAACCTGCCCATGGACATGCCCATTTGCTCCTTGGGGCCGTTTATGGGAAAATTTATATTGCTATTGAGGGTCATGTCCTGACCTGGGTTCCCACTGCACAGGGCCTGATGGGCAGGGCTGCTAGAGCTAATAGGATTCAATGGCTTTCCCATCGCTTGTCCAGTCAGATCCGGATTCATGACACACACGTTCTGCTCTCTGTATAACGAGGGGGGAAAAATAGAAGATAAAAATACCGAGCAACCTGCTATTAATTAAAAAAAAAAAAAAAAAAAAGATAGCCTCATTTCTTTAAAATAACAGACTACGTTTAAAGGAAAGATAAATTCTTTGATGAGACAATATGCAATTACGGACAAGATGGAACATGTATAGTTCGGGACCAAGAGGGATGTTTTCTAGTCAACTCATTAAGATGTCTGCGGTTTTACAGAAGGAGTGTGTTTAAATTTGACTACTTCATGGAAACTGTAGTTCCTAGACAAGACATTAGAGAGCTTTCAGTCACATAATATCTCTCTTTCTTCAAATGATACATTATGAATAACCGAGAGCTTGTACCATCTTAAAGAAATGACCCAGACAAGTTGCCTTCAATGATTTGCCAAAGATTGCTATTCCTAAGAATAAACCCGAAGGGCTCTGATGTGTACTACTTGGCTCAAGAGGAGCAGCAAACTTAGGAGGTAAAAACTGCCCCTATTAGAAGCACTGCATGTTCTAGAGCCATTAAAGCTACCAAAATTGTTTTAAATCAGATTACCGTATCTAACACATTCCCTGACCTGGGTCCCCCTTGTAAGTCAAAGTGAGCACCTCCAAGAAAGACAAAGAAGGAACTTCAGAGTGTGACCTCACTTAGTGATCCTATTCCCCAATTCCTAGACAACTGCAATCCACTCCCTACCTAATGACTAAAAGGAGGTTTTTCTGAGCTAGGTGATTTTCCAAGTTCTACGAGCTTTCCTTTACAGACTTGGCAGTCACTAGTGAGTTACGGAATATGTTCACAAATTCAAACAAAACAGGTTTCACAAATTGTCAAACATCAGCTTTCAGTTACCGAGGGGATGGGGATGAAATGTGGCACATCTGTAATCACTTTCAAATTGTTTGCATTTGAGGTCAGATTTATTAACAGCTGGCAAACAGGACTGCCTGATTTTTTTTTATTCCTAAATAAGAAAGCAAATAATTGAGTAATGTAATAAAATGGGACTCTAACTAGAGCAACTATATATATCTTGATAGTACCTCATAAAGTTTTATATAGTGCATATATAAATATTTATATAACTTGAAAGGTAATCATTTTCCTAAATGTATGCTCTACAACAATATGGTATATGACGTTCAAAATCAACACTCAATTTTTTTACTTTCATTTTTCAATCCGTGTATTTATTATCCTTCATTTAAAGTCTAATATCTAGAAATTAAACTTGAGAACAAAAATCTAATGTATGCACATTTGAAAATTTTAGATTCAAATACACAGAAGCAGAAACCATGTTAGTGGTTTCAATATTTTTGTCCTGTGTCACCACTGGGAACTGATCAATTTTCCTTCTCTGATGTAACAGGCAGTCAAGTCCGAGCAAAGTTAGTGCTGGCCTACGTAATTCCAGGTGTTTTAAAATTCATGAGTAGGAAGGCTAAAATTCCAAGTACAGCCCTACTTTGCTGATATCATGAGTTGTCATTTAGCCACCAGTTAATGACAATTTAATTTTGTATTTTGTGAGTGTAGGATCGATCAACAAATATCTAGCAAGCATGAAAAGTTCTAGGATGATTTGATGCTTTTCCAACAGTTCACCTGAACTTGAGAAAATGGTTTCTTAGAACTAGGATTACCTGTGAAGCATATGCAGAGATATTACAAGCTGAGGTTCATTAGTAGTCTGAGAACGGATGAGTTTGCTCTTCGTTTGTGCAGCGACAAGTGTGCCATCGGACAAGGAAAAACGATAGATTTGACTGAATGCCAGTCCTTGTCTCAGCACTGCAGGCAAGCAAGGAAACAAAATGCATATTTAGAGAAAATTAGGGGTGGGGGGGACACAAGACATGGCAACAGTAATGAATTTCATTATGCTTAGTGTTATCCTACCAGCATGTTAAAAAGTTACAATACTTTGGATATTAAAACATTATAAACTTTTACAAGCCTATTTATTTTTCAATCAGAATAACAACAAAACCAATATTCTGATGCTTGTATGTGTTTTTTAAAAATGAAGTTTAGACCTTCAAATTATATTCTACTTAGAACCTTCAGTTCTATGGTAAAAGGAAGTATAAACAATCTATTAGCTAAAAAAAAGCTTTACAATATTTAATGTTCGAAAACAATACGATGTATAAACATAGTCTCTTAAAAGTGCAATTTGTCTTTAATGTCCCTTTAAACTAATATAAGCATTACAGTAAAATTTATAACATTAAACATATTCTCCAAACATTCACTTGAAGTGTTATAGTGTTTTACTCCGTCATCTCACTCCACTGTTCTCTGATTCTGTTTTTGGGTGTTAAAGAAGTATTACTTCTATGGGTAGGATAACAGAAACAGTAAGAGAATCAGAAGAATCTTTTCAGAGAAAAAAAAGGCTAACTAGAAAACTGAAACAATAAAAGTACAAATCTTTGTGACATGGAAGTGGTTTAATTTCTGGATAAAGGGTCAAGTGTTTCCATATTCAAGACAACAGCAGAAAATATAACACAAATCAACTAGGTTAAAGTAAATTTTTTTTAAATAAGGTTTTAGAGGTATCTTTAAAAATAACGATTTTAAGATTGTTAAATACGGCATATTTTAAAAGAACATTTCAATTTAGAGAAAAAGAAGACATACAATTAGGTACATTTAAAACCATTTTAAGAAGACTACCATGCTTATACCATATAATCCCCTGTACAAATCATGTGGGTTGAAGAGTTAGCCCCTAAATGGCCAAGCACGTTCTCCATGTCACAGAATTACTGAGAGGGAGACAGAGAGACAGAGAGGGAGGGAGGGCGGAGAGGTGGGGAAAGAGGGAGAGGAAGAGAGGGAGAGGGCAGAGGGCAAAGGGCGAGGGTGATCCAGACATACATACACACATACAGTGTGG
This sequence comes from Solenodon paradoxus, assembly GCA_004363575.1. Lineage (NCBI taxonomy): Eukaryota > Metazoa > Chordata > Mammalia > Eulipotyphla > Solenodontidae > Solenodon > Solenodon paradoxus. The sequence goes on from RJWH01000462.1 coordinate 206,372, forward strand.
ATTCTGATTTCTGATAAAGTCACACTTAGCACAATTTCTCCAATGAAATCCCCTTTAAGTTTCACTTAGATATCATATTTAGGTATCACTTCTTACATCAACTGTTGCATGACATGACTGAAATGGCAGTGTGGGGAAAAAATGAGTCTATCTTGTTTTGCACAATTAAGTATGTTTTAAAATTTTAGTAAGTAGAACTCATCTCCAATGGCTCATAATTTCAGAATTTTACCTAGCCTTGTTTGTGATCCCTGAAGATTTTCCATTTTCATTTGGTCTACATTAGGCACCTCTGTTAAGTAGATATGTGTAAGCATGGACCAGGACGTATCTAGGAAGAACCTTTGAACAAAGTCTTCCAGCAGATTTTTCTTCTTTTTTTATTTTAAAGGAAAGGTATAGGCAGGAATGAAGGTCAGTAGGCAAACAGAAAGGAAGGCAGAGAAAAGAGGAGGAAGAGTTTTTATTTACTTATTTATTTTTATTTTAGTTGTTCACATTTGTTGTTCTCCCCAGCCCCGGGTCTTGAACCCCGGACCTTGGAATGTATGTGGGATTGCTCCCAGGTGTACTAAACCACTAGGTCACCATGGCACACCCTTCTGGTAGATTATTATTTAATGCAACAATTACCCCTGATTTTACCTTTTTCATACATTGGGATGAAACATATTTCATACACTTGGAGGTTTCCTTTCAGTAGGTCCTAACCATTTAAACCTAGCACAGTGCCTGGTACATCTAACCATTTGTAAATCCCTTTGTAAGGAATCAAGAAATCACAGAATTGAATGTAGGTCACTGCTACTCAGGACCCAAGGAAACTGAAGATATTTGTATTTGCTCATGGTAATTTCTTACTCTTTTTATTTTAAACCAGAGCTAAAGAGATGGTAGGTTCAAATGTTGATTTCTGTGAAATGTAGCATCTTTACTTCCTCTTATTCTTTCCAACATAAGGAAAAATACTGGAAGATACAAGTTACTGAATTATGTGCTTACTTTTAAGAAATAAGTTTGAAGAGGACAGGAGTGATGGATAAGATGAGGAAAAAATAAGGAAATGGGAGGAAAAGTAACTATGATTTCAAATTTTTCATAAGTGATCTTAAAAACAAAGTTTAAACATTCAGCCACAAGTAGTAAACATTCAACAGAAGATGATGAACTAAAATTCCATTTTTAACAGTAAGTGACAAATGTTTTCTGCAGAGATACAGACAATTTACCGTGCTGAGTCAGGAGCTACATGGCCCTGCCTCTACCCCCTCACAGCAGTGTGGCCTGCCGCAGCATCGCTGCGGGACCCCCTCTTCCCCAGCTGCACCCTGGCAGGACACACAGCACTCAAGGGAGGAGACTAGATAAGGAGAAGGAAGAAGTACTACCTCTCCCACGGAGTACTTAATAAATGCTAAAGAAAGGATTTTCTTTTTCTTATTCTTGCCAATTTAACAAAAGACCAGAACACGCTTGAGGAAAGAAGTCTGTGAAGGATCTTTTGGGATCAACGTAGCAAAAGGACCAAGACAGGCCTCAGATGAACCACCAGACACTGAGTCTCACGTACCAGGTGTTTCACCTGATTCAGCCTCCGCATCTGCAGCATGAGAGTCCTAATGCCTGCTTTACAAGTAAGCATTGTGAGGATCACTGAAATCATGCAAAGAGGGATAGTGTCACACAGTGACCAGGTACTCAGTAAGGGCTGCTATGGCTAATGAAAGATGACTTTAAATTCTTGGGCTGAGCTCTAGATGTCCTATTAATTGTGTGACTTCAGACAAGCCATTTCATCTCTTTGGGTCTTTTACAAACATCTGGGCAGGATTCACTGGTCATCAGCTGGAAGGAAGGCTTGGATCCCACTGTTACCTCTGTCAGGAATTTACAAGCTCTTAAAATTTTCTAGATTTTCCTTGTGATACAAATGTTCCTTCAATATTATATGGTACCTTTGTATATTATCTTCTACATCAAAGAAAATAACCTTTCATTTGTCTTTTTGAACTTACCTCCTCTTCTGTTTCTTTTATCACACTCTGGTGTAGCCTAACAAATTTTCCTTCAGATGACAGTATCTTCTGGGCCAGATGATGCAAATACAAGCAAACACAGAGAATCACCAGATTCAACTCTCCTTACATAAACTTCAGGAACTATGATTTCAGAGAAAGTTCCTCTAGAAAGCTCCCCATAAGAAGCAATTTAGCAAAATCAAATTCAAGAAAAGTATGATCCACAGATGCTTACCTTCATGATGATGCCTCTTAGCATAGGACACAGACTCCCCTTCATGCTGTGCGTGAAACTTCTGAATGCACCTTCTCACCAGGTCCTCCCAGCCTGGTTTCATGGCTGCCCTCATGGTGCTAGTATCCAGTGAAGTGATCTTGCCTATTAAATAACAACAAGGATTATACCTGCATACTGATTATCATTTATGAAAACAAATACATTTTTAAAAAAGAAAAAAATAAATTCATTTAGAATATGCAACACAGTACAAAAGGGTAGATGGTGAAAAGTCTCCCTTCCCCTCATGTCTTCCAGTCCCTCTGTACTTCCACCCTGGGAACCGTCACTATCACTTTCTTCTAAATTAACTCCTTGTATTTACAAAGATACAAGAATTCTAAAATGATTTGTTTGGTGGTCTTTGGAAAGGGAGTTTACCTTGGAGATCTTGGCGAGTAGTAAAACTTTCTGAAGAGGGAAGAACTGGTCTTTCCTTCATGGGAACTCTTCTTGCCACACAAATCAAGCAGGACTGCAGATCTTTAATCATATACATGTACGGTTATCACATGAGGCTTTTGTAGTGAGTCGAACAAACTCAAAATTATTTATGACAGCACAACCTTGTCAGTCAATAAGGGTAAGGGTGACAAAATCTCTGTGTCTCACTGGCTTTGTTCTCTCCCCAACTGAAGTGGAAAGCAGCTTGAGGAGACAGGATACGCTTTGTTGGATGAGCTGGGGGTGCTGGGGATGAAGTGCTGAAGCTACCTACATGATATATCTGATAACAGTATGTCTGCTACACTAGAGGTAGAGTTAACACCTCCCCAGTGATGAAAATGAGTGCAATCCTTTGTTATTAAATGGCTGACAATAGCCAGCTTAATTCATAATCAAGCATAAAAATGATGGAAATTAAAATCTGGCAATCCATTTTGTCAAGGGTTTGCTTATTGGGTTTCAGGATCACTATAATACAGGAAACACTAGATATACTTTCAACCAAACTCTATAAATACCTCTACAATGGCAACATTCAACTGAAAACAAAGAAAGCCATTACAAATCAACATCTTTATGTGCGACATTCAGTTTGCCACTAACAGTTCAACTCTATCTAAAACGATGCACCCCTTAAATTCATGTTATAATGCAATGTTACTTCATTAATTTTCAAAAAAGAAAACAGAAAAAACCCTCCAGAGAATATGAGTGGAGACTAGTCACACATTCAGAGAACAATTCTAGAAAATGCAGTATGAGCCAGAGCAACTACATGGCAGTTCAGATGTTGGCTGCAGCTAGTTTCTCAAAGAGCCAGTGCTAGCTAAACATTCATTTCTTACCCTACTTCAATTGTTTTATGCATCTGTGTTCACTTCTGGAGAACAGGAAAATGTTTTATTTATCTTTTAACATGCAGGGCACATGACAGAGTCCTTTCATTTTCAAAAATGCTGGATAAAAGGTTGTTAAAATATAGTCTTATCCAACCTTATGTCATTGATTTATGATTGTTTACCTTAAAGTTTGGGAAAGAATTTCTTTAAATATACTAAGCAGTAGAAGGGGGATCAAAAAATTAAATGTAATCCTCAATATAATAAAAAGGAACATTTTTGAGCACTTACTATGAGATAGACATCTTTCTAAGTTCTTTAAAGAATATCAATTCACTTAATCCTCTTAAAAACTCTATGAGGCAGGTCTTAGTATTATCTCCCTTTAACAGAGGAGAAAACCAAAGTTCAAAGTCTAAGTAACTTGTCCAATATCACACCAAACGGTGGTAAAGCCAAGACCTGAAGCTGAGCACACCATGGCTCAGAAATCCCACTCTTATGCTATTCTGGGTTAACACCCAGAATTAGATTTTAAATGTACAAAAAAGTTTAAATATATAGCACACGCAAAAAAAATTAGTCCAGTTATATCCTTTCTAGACAACTTTAGAATATTAACATAGAAGGAAAAATCAGTAGCACTTTCTCTGTGGCATAAAAGAAAACAAAATCACTTGACATTCCATACCTATGTACATTTTTTACTGTGAAAAGCTATGCATCATCTATGGCAGCTCTATTACTTCCTTTCCAATAAAAATGAGATTAAAAATAATTACTCACATACTTTTTTAAGAAAGATTAAATAATTAGTACTCATGGCCAATCATGGTTCAGGCATATTCATTTAATCCTTATTACGTCCTGATACTAGAATTGTTGACTTCACTTGATAGGAGAATAAACTGATGTTCAGAGAGGTCAAGGAGCTTGTCAAAAGTCCCAGGCTGGTCAGCGGCTGAATTAGGAGTTAGCCTGATTATAAAGTCTATTATGTCTCCATTCCCCAGTGTTCACCAGCTTTCCCCCTTCTACTGTGCATACAGAACGCACTCTTCAACAGTGTCTCTTATTCAGAGAGTGACACTGGCATGGAAGGGCTTGCTTGGAGGTCACAGAGGGTGGACACTACATCAACATCTCTTTAAGTGGAAGGGCCGTTCCCTTTAAACCTCTTCCACTGCCCACCCCCATCTGTATCCTGTTCAGTATCATTCTATTTTACCATATCCTGGACCAGGCACCCGTGGACAAACTATAATCCATTAACTCCTCCTGAGTATATGAAAAATGTTGTTTGAATGCTTGCATTAAATGTTCGGTGGAGTCTATCATCCCTGAAAGTTTAAACCACGAACAGTAGGGTCTAGTGGGGTCATCACTAGTCACGTATGGTGAGCAAAATGTAAATTTAGCAAATAGAAAACTCAGTCCTCCTGCACTACTGACATTTGAAACGCTCATAAGCTACAGGTAGCAAGTGGCTGTTGTGCTGAATGAAGTTATCACAGAAAATTCTACTGACGAGCACAGTTTTAAAGACAAAAAATAAATTATCAGAAAAATTGTTAAGAAAGAAAAAAAAACAAGGACACTGTGTATAGATCTTTGTGTGGCCACTAATTTTAGATTATTTTATTTCATATAAATAAATACACAGAACATATAAAATATCAAGAAGTTCTGTCCTACCTTCTCCTTCTTCTTTGATGGACTTTGGTTGAGAAACAGCAAAGCACTGCATAGTTTCGTATTTCTGATGGGCTTCCTGGTTATCATGGCCTTCCTCTTCCGAATCAGGTAAAGGTTTTACTAGCATCCGGCAATTGAAGGTATGGCTGTTCCGCCTCGGAGGTTCGCCGGACCAGGATCCCCCATTCACTGAGCGGGCAAAAGTAACCCAGTATTATAAAGAAGCTAGCGTCAGACTCACTGCTGCTAAGTTATCAAAATGATGTAGGAAACGAATGATTATTTTACTATTACATAGTGCTTATACTTTTCTAAGTACTTTCACAATCTAGAGGGGAAACATTCTTGAGTTCATGCTTTAACTGCTTGAGAAAATTCTTGGAATTTTCCAAATATCTTTTATACTTCTTCCTCTTTACTCAGATTCCTCCCCTTCAAAGTCAGGCCTTGATTATTTATTTATTGCTAGAATACTATAGTTCTCTATTTTTGATTTCTTGGAAATTAAGTTCAATCTACCTGTATTCCAGTTTTAGCTATGTTACTCCCAGCTCAACAAACTGTGATTGGCACCAACTGCAACGAGCATCAAACTCTTCAGAGGATTTGGACTTGATACAGTCAGGAGTCTGAAGGTTGTTCAAGCTGATTAATCAGATCTCACTAACCAGGTCCATCTTATCCATTTAACAGATCTTTCACATCCCCTATACAAGCCTCCCCCTGCCATCCCCCACACCCGGTCCCACAAGAGAGTCCTTCTGCTACGGATGTCAGGCAACAACCTCCATTCTGCACATACGAAGTAGTCATGCTCTTAAGGTTATGATTCTCTATATACTTAACCAACTACTCCAGACACTCCGCACTGACTCTTCTTACAGATCTTTTCTAAAACGGTTTTGAAATTTTAGTGCATATCTTGTAACTTGGCTGTAGCTAAATTACTCTATTGTCTTGTTTCATGTGTATTTCCTCAGTAAGACTGAAATATTTTTGAGAATAAACAGTTAATGTCATTTAGTCCTTTTCAAGTGAAAGACTACTTCACGCATCTTTGATTTTAGAGTAATTAATATCTTTACTGTTCCTTATGTTTTATCTAAAAAAAAATTAGGAACAGTAGGACAATGAGACAAGGGATCAAAAAGGGGGCCAGTTATAAGAAAAGCAAATATAAATTAAAAATCATAGCAAGAACACACTTAAAAAGGACATCTAGATGTTATGGTGAATTCATGCACAACCATGGACTACAAGGGAATAAGAAACAAACTCTAGAAAGAGAAAAGTAAATGTCAAGTTAACAGCAAGAGTACTTTAAAATCACAGAAGGAACCATAGCTAGCTTTATACCTCTGTGCAGACATTAGTGAAGTTTATTTCATCAGCAGCATTCTTAAAGCTTATTTACATAATGGAGACTACAGAGAGTGATCAAAGAAAAAAAAAATGTCCTCATTAACTCAGGTCAATAAGTAATTTGAAAGTATAAAAAAAGGTACAATATAAAGTAAGACAAAGAGCTCTTTAGATAAGTGAATTAATAATGGTGCATTAATAAGTATAGTCTTTTGAGGAAGTCATAAAATTACTGACAAGTCTTGAAAATATTAGTTACTTGCCGTAAAAAATCCCATCTTCTTGTTCAATGACTAGAGAATATAATAAAAGAATCTCACACGCGTATTCATGTATTCTGTCTTACTGTAGTCATGCTGAACAAAGGGTTATCATATCAAAGAAAAACCAGCCATAATGGAATTTGAAAAGGATCTTTTCCTATTTACTGTGGTAACAGTAAGACTGGCTAATCTAAACAGTTTTAAGAAAAAGAACAGAAATACTTGCTAACTCAGGACTTGACCTTATTCTATACTAAAATATGCACTTGTTTTTGTCTGTGAAGATGTTCTTAGCATCATCAGTTTAAGTGAGAATATCAAAAAAAAAGAACCACTCAGTAAGTGAGAACAGCAAGACTCCCGAGCAGTTACTAAGGTGGGCCCACGCTGTGAATCACCCACTTTAAAATATGGACCTTAATAATCATGTGTACTTTTGGACAGTATCTCCAAAAGACGAAGTCAGGAATCTGAAACAGGGAGAGCAGGGAAGGAAGGCCGCCTCTTGACAATGATGCCTGCCAAGCGACTGCAGTCTGTGAAATGAACGAGTCCATTTAGAAATCTCGGGCTGATAGCATCTGAACCTCTATATGCCACTTGCTCCTTCACATTTTATTTTTAGAATATTGCATATACCCACATACACACCCTTCTCCTATGTAGGACTCAGAGGAATCCCAAACTTCCCATGACCTTGTACTTAAGATAGTCAGGGAGAAAAAGGACAAAACAGTACTGGCTGGCATTGGAAAGGGTGGGAGGCAATCTGGGATCTTCTCAAAAAACAACAAACCCCATGAAAAGAGTTGCCATGAGTACTTTCCATCTGAATTATTTTCATGTGTTTAAAGGACCAAAATAATCATTCATTCAAAATCAGTCTCTGCAGGTGTCATTTTCTCTGCGATTTCTACGCTTAAGTGCATAATACAAACATCTCTTAAAAATGACTAAGCTACTCATAATCCTCAAATCACACAGTTGTATTTTATAACCTCCATTCAAGATCAGTGTTTGTGTACTGGGATTGGGGTGTGTGTGAGGATAGACTTAGCAGTCATTTACCTATAGACTTTGGCAGCAGGTTTTTGACAAATTCAGTGTGGTCCCCCACATGCAGGATGCTATATACACTTTTGTTCATCAGCTCTTCTTGGTTATACCTTAGGTACTGGGTCACATTCTCTGAAACAAACACAACATTGCCTTCCAGGTTCACTACAAAGAAGAACCCATCGAGGGCCTAAGGGAAAAAGACATGACTTGGATTAGAAAGAGAATGTAATGTGAAACTACATGCAATTGTTAAGAAGGGGATAATTACTTCAAGGGAAACGCAGGATTCATATGTGGGTAGAAAAGAGATCTTTCACTCTCCTAGTTTTCAGAAACAATTAACACATTTTCTCTTGCTGAAATTATTCTATCTTAGTAAGTGGCAGCGAGCCTAAATCAAGGTTTCTTGTCACAAACTAAATGACAAACACCAACTCTGTTAATTTATCAAGAGATAATTATTGCCAAGTAAGTGTCCAGGCATTTAACTGCAATTTAAAAATGAGACTGATGTACTCCATAGGGCCGGCCAAGAACAACTTTTATGTTCCCAAACCAACAGAAAGCCATTTTGTTGTATAATTTCTTGTGTAATATAATGGGAGGAAGGGGTCACTGACAATTTTCCTTCAGCCGAAGCACAAATGCCAAGAATAACCCTGAGTATTTTACTACCTTTAAAACTGGCAGGGTTTAAATGAAAATAATTGCAGATGACCTCAGACCTTTAAAAAAACCTTCACTCCTCTCTTGGTTGGGGTATATGGGGAAAGCGACGGGGAAGCGTCTCTGATATGACAAATAGTCTTCATGGGAACCTCAGGCTTAGATATGGGCAGCAATGTCTTGAAATTAGAAGGGACACAAGATTTTGGTTTAATGGAAAGAACATGAACGCTAATGGTGCCCTTCTATCTTACCTGCTGTTTGGATTATTAAGATGGAAGTTTCTAAATCACCTAGATAATAGGAGCACTTTTCCAATAATGGCACACAGACTCATTCTTTGTTGTCATTTCAATTTAGATTAGGGAAGGAGATGAAGAATCTAGGATCATTTCAAGAAATAAAGATAATAGTAACAGCTATTCAGCACGTTTACTGTGCCTTGAAACATTGTGTCATTAGAATATTTACAATTCCAGAAGGAATGTTTTACACGTTTTCCAATTTACAGAGGAAGGAAAAATTGAGACTCAAAGAAGTTATACGATCTGCCTAAGCTCCTGCAGCTAGTCAGTGGCAGAGCTGGAATTCGAATCCAGGCAGACCCAGCTCCAAAGCTCATCCTTCCAGTTACTATGCAGCAGACTGCTCTACCGCAGTACTGATGCCAACCCACGTTCTACCAGGCTTGCCTTGGCACTACAAAGGCTGGGGGTTCCGTGCGTATGTCTCTGCTAATCACTCTTCCTTTCCTTTTTTGATCCTTATATGTCAAGAGCTTTGGTTTGTAGATCAGCCGAGTTATCAGGATTAGACAAGGCTTGATATTGATAAGGCTTCCCATGAACCAGGTGGTCCTGGCTCTCCTCATATGTGGGCACTATTTTTAACATGAATGTTATGCAAATATTGATATAACAATGTATATGGATGGGGCATAGTGTTTACATTTTCCCTAGTTTGTTTTTTTCTGAAGTTATTATTTACAGGCTCCTATTTTTTGAGTTTTCTTTGAATGTATTCCATCTTTAATTCTATTTTCAGAATAAAGCTAAGTGCTCTCTTAAATTAGAATTGACCATAAGGCACCAGTAAAAAGCGCTTAAAAAAGAATATACCACTTGGTTTTAAGTTTCTCTTAAATATTCTGTCTGATTTCCCCAATAGTATAAACAATATGTACAGCACAGCAAGACTGTATGTAAATGGCTTCCCATAATAGGTTGGCATCAACCCTTGAAAACCTGGGTGAGTATGCACACATGGGTGTATATCTGTGAGGGGAGTGGGGCACAGAATGTAAGTTAGTTCATTAGCTATGTACCAAGTGTTCTTGGAAACTCACTGTTTTAGGTACATATTCAACAGGGATTTTCATGTTATTACTATAGTTCAGTTTAGAGGCGTATGTAGTATACAAAACTTACTGCTTTGTACCACAGTAAAGAGACTAATTTGTGGCATAATATAACTGGAAGATGAAATTGTTTCATCTTATGAAACTGCCTTTTTTTTAAGCTCACTATGATATGCTTTGATGAAAAAAAGCTGACATTTGCTTCTGTTGCTTAGCAACCACTATGCTATGATGTCAGCATGAGTGTGCATCTATGCCTAGGAACAGCTCAAAGAAAACAAGTTATCTGCTGAAATGATTACAGGTAAACAGGAACGAAGATTTAAATTCAAACCTTGAGTCACTAGCTCCAAACATGACCTCTTTGACATATTTAGCCCTAATGTCCTACTACACAACGACTTGCTCAATTCTGAGTACAATGGATTCTCGGAATGTTTTGAAATAGGAAAAAAAAAAAAAGGTTTGATATTATAATGTAACATCCACTGACATTCAGCAATTTGATTTTTACAATTAACCAACCTGCTCTCAGGGCTTGAGTCACAGCCATGTGGTTATTTCAAGCATTTCTTTTTGGAAGCTTCAAAAGTCTTTCTGGGCGTTTCTTGTTTTGATTCCCCCCATATAAGGAATATACACAGATATATCGGAATTTCCTAATTGTAAGTCATTTAGACTACCATCCTTTTCAAATCAATTTTGTTTGTAACTCAAAAATTGTTTCACAGGGAATTATTCACTTCCTTTGTCTAATTCAAAATAGTCTAGTTAGTTAGGGTTTTCCTAACTGCTTCTAAGGGGGAAGTATCAATCTCTGGCTTTGCCTTTAGATTCTGGAAAATCAGGTTGAGTGTGTTTATGCTTTTACCTTAAAAATGGTAATTGGATGTTTTCAAGTCAATGATTCAAGAGAAACAAGCTAAGGCCAACAAGGGGTCATGTCATTTAAAGCTTTCTGGCCTGCAGGTCTGGCCCCAGGGAGAAAATTTTGTTATTTCTAAATACAAAGAATGGGTCGGACATCTTCACATCTTTTGTCCGCCACGCCCCCCACAACTATAGGACAGATTTTCACAGAATAAGATTTTCTAAAAGTAAAAATTACCTAGGCAGCAACTGAAAAAAGGGGGGAAACTATATAATTTCTTATATATGTATGGTTGCTAGAGCAAGCAAACAGCTCTGACGAAGACAGTGCTGCAAAGCTTCCGGCCACGTAGTATTTTTCAATCTCATGTTAGTAGCAGAGTAAATTATTTTGAGAACTGACATAATTTATGTCTCTGGGTTCCTCTGCTTCTGGTTATATATTCACTGACATTTTTTTACCTCATCTTACAGAGCCTACATCTTGGATTTTAATTTTGGAATAGGTACAGCGAAGCCCTGGGTGTTTAATACTGTACTAGTTAATAAAAATGCAAAGTCGGACTTTATATAAATTCTAGAAAGTCATCTGCTCATAAAACTTCTACAGTTAATAAAGAATAGGCCAACCATTGCACCTGTGATGGTCATCTTCAAAATTCTTTCTGCTATCACTTTAATTTTCAGTTTTATCAGATAATTTGAAATAGCATAAATAAAGACCAGAAACCTCAACTTTGGTTCTCAATTTTTAACCTTTATATGTATAAGGTCTTTATCAAAATGTAAGAATTTGGGGAGCATTCCAAACTAAAATAAATTATACCACCACATTTTATGCGATTTGTAAACATGGTTTCTTAAAATGAATACACTAGTGGCAGTAAAAGCTTGACAACTGACATTCTAATCTAGTTAATTTAATTTGATACTTATTCATGTGTAATGTTTAAATGCTGGAACCAGGAGCCAGAACAGAGACAGGTGAAGATAGGGTCGCATTAGTAAGTTCAAGAGGTCAGCAGTCTTTCAGCTTCAAGGGTGAAAACTACATGTAGGTTATCTGTAACTGCTACCCTGACATTAAAGAGAACACGACAATCGAGGACACTGTAAAATGCAGAATGAAAGTGAGGCTGTGCTACCTCAAGCATCATAGGCCCCAGCGCATCCTTGTCGATGACGCCCTGCCCTGTAGATGATACGTCTGACTTCTGCACTTCATCTATGTTGGCAGCGGCTGCTTTCTCTGCAACAAACATAAGTGGGAATGAAATGGCAGTGCTATTTCAAGGACAGAGTGACAGAGAAACATTTTTATTGCAATGATTTTTTAAATCTCTAGTGTGATCAGAGGTGGCTAGACAAGAGTCAGGGTATAGTACCACTGCCCTTGAGTGGGAGAAACTGCTGGAAGCAGTGGCCAGAACATTAATGTGGCACCTCCAGAACCCGTGGCTCAGCTCCCTTTGGAGGCTGCTGATAAAATGAGTGGAGTGGTTTCCTGCTAGGCCCTGACAAGCATTTCTTCAAGATTATAAAACTGCTATATACTATGATACAATTAGCGTCTACTTAAGAGATTCCCCAAACTAAGAAAATGGAGGGTCTGCTGTTTGGAATTCAGAACAGCACAATCAGAAATATATATGAACACACTGGGAAGAGAAAATAAGGAGTCCTAATCTGCTATAGCTGCTCCCATGTGACACCCTCTTTTTACTACCTTGACTCTTGTCATGTTCATTTAAAGTAGCCAGGAAGACTTGCACCCCTGTCTTGTCCCTGTCTTGGGTACCCTAAACAAAGCAAAGAGGTAGCCAGAGAATTTCACTGGCTGTCCTTTTATGTAGTACAGAAGCACATAATGTGTGTTCCTGGATTAAAATGTGTGAAGCAGCTTTCAGGTCTACGAAGCCCAGGAACACATTCCATGAGAGGAAAACTCATGCAAGAAATACATGCATATTTATCTATATATGTTAACTAGTTATTTCAAGAACATTTAAAAAAAATTTAAAGCTAACAGATATCAACATCTTGCTAGAAAACAACACAAACACAATGTGCCAATTATTTGTACATGAATAAATTATATACTTGTTTACACTGCATGTTATCATTGTAATTAAATGCAAATAAAACGAAATCAATCTAGTACTCAGAATCAACCTGCTTTCATGACCTTGCTAAAGAAAATTTGCTTCTTTATATATATATATATATATATATAATATACATATATATATGTTTTTTTTTTTCTTTTAAAAAGGAATGATGCAGGCAGGAATGAAGTGAGTAGGCAGGCAGACAGACAGGAAGAGAAAGGAGGAAAAAGCATCTTTATTTTTAGTTTTATTGTTCACACTGGTTGTTTTCCCCTGGACCCGGGACTTGAACCCAGGGTATGCGGCATGTGCCTTTGGAGGTGACTGACTTAACTGCTGCTCCTCCAGGGTGCTCCACTTTTGCATTTTTTATAAGAAAGATTTTGCACGGTATTTTGAAAATATGTAAAACTTAATTTGTACCTGAAAATGCAGAAAATAACTAGGAATTATGCAGGTCCTTTAAATCTTGCCGCTCCCAAATGTATAATTATCAGTGGAACAGGGAATACTGACCTATGTAGTTCAATTCTAAGTTCAACTACTGAATATGAGTCAGAGCAAGTCACTTAAACCTGTTGAAGCCTTCCACGCATTGTTGCCAGTGACAGAAATATGGGAGGAGATGCAAAACACCTTAAAATTTATGAAGTAGTTTGCAAATATAACTTACACTCCTAGATTATTTTTATTTACTAGTTCTTCCTTACTGAGTTCCAAATGTAGTAAATTCTTTGCAGAGCTTATCATAAGTAGATTGATTTGCTTTTCCATTTATTCTACTACATTCCTGATTCATCCTATATCTAAATAATTGTGACCACTTAACAAGAGAACACGAACTTGACTGGCAGCCTTGATAATTCAACAGTGTGAGGATTTGTCAGCTCTCACTTTGTTTCTTGCTGTCCTCCCTGCCCCTTCACTGTTAGTCCCTAACACTTGCTCTATCTGCAGAGGTTGATCTCAGTCCAGTTGCTCAGCTGGTCTTGACAGATTAGAAATACCTCAGGCTCTTCAGACAATAACTGAAAATGATTCCCCTCCACCCAATTTTCCCAGAACCCTTTTCAGTACCAAGTAAACCATATGTGTGCATGTAGTGTGCGTGTATATATATATGTATATATATATATATATATACATATATATGTATATGTATGTAGGCATATTATATGCTGCAGTTTTTGTTATGTTTTCTTGCCATTTCACTCTGTAAGGCTGTAGATTTCAGTATCTAAGTTTCTGTTCAATTTCCTATGCACCAGTCCAGAGGTACCCAACTGGTGCCATGGCCCAATGCTTCATTTAGTTTTCAGAGAATATTTCTTTATAGGAACTATCCCAGATCTTCCTCATGTGTCGACTGTCCACACTGCTCTCTGTGGAGTCGAGCTGAATGTAGACAGAACTTTCTTAGTAGTCCTGCATGTGGAAGTCCCAGAAGGCCTCTGGTCTAAGGCTCCCTGAGTTTCATTACTACTAAATCTGAAAGATCATGTACTAGATATTATCTATTTATTTGGTCCTACTGCATTATTAATGATTTATTTTTTGATTTCAGTGTTGGGACAAGTTGGTGTAAAGGAGCAATATGCTAACATTCCATAGAATGAGTGGGTCACAGCATCTCCTCTGCCTTCTAACTATTCATAGGAGGATTGGGCGTTCATCAAGAAACATCTTTAAATAGCAGCAGTTAATTCTCAAAATGCGATGGTGTACATAAGACCACCAACCCAGAGAGGGTCTATAAAAATTTGCAGCTGAATCATGAACAGATTGGAAAAGGCTTTTTAGCTTGAGATTCTGATGCATCTTCCTTGGAGAGTACTCCGTTCATTCCACCTCCTACAGTGAGAGTCACAGCCCACGAAGCATGTCATCTCCACCAGACAGTAAGTTTCATCAGGTGGTAAACTGTCTCTATCCTTAGTGGCTAGCATAGTCCCTACTTCAGAGAAACTTTTCATGAATATTTGGTGGTAAACTGACAAAAGAGTTTCATTTCAGCTACTTATTTCCAGAAACACGGGAGCAAATGAAGTTGATGTGAGTGGGAAAAGGAACTGCTCCCCCTGCCTAGGCCCATGGGCTCTTTAGGGTGTATGGAGAGGAATGGAATAGGTGGGCAAGGTCACTAATAAGGGAGAAGTTTCCTGAGGATAACTGGTTTGAAATAATGAATCATCTTGTCTTGCTTTTAGTCAGTAAATTTGTTAGCAGGAAAGTTGGGATCCAGAACCAGAGAGCAGAGACAGCCATGGTGAAGTCTTTGTAGAATTCCTTTCTTATTGGTGGTCTTCTTGACAGTTTTCCCCTTAAAGAGAAGTAGGTCTGTGAGTCTGCTTTGGAACAGCAAGGCAAAAGGCTGCTGGGGAGACTGGGTTCCACTATAAGGGTGGGATAGAAGAAGTGTAGGGATAGAGGGCACACTGATAGGGAATTGGCAGGGAGAATGGACAGCAGGGTTAGTTGGCTTTGACTGGAAAAGGCTGCAAGGCATAAACAGATAGATACAGTCATTCACTATTACGGCTGTAGTCAAAGAGCATTATTTGGCACTCTTGGTGTGACTTGTAGAACCAACTCCACCTAAAATTGACTTAAGGAAACAAAGGGATTGATGACCCATGTAGCTGAAACCTTCAGGCGTGGCTAGATCTAGATGCTCCCATGGTATCGTCAAACATTTCCATCTCCTAGTTCTGCTTTCCTCTGGTTGGCTTCACATTACAGCAAGTGCTCGTTAAATGAAGGACACACTGCTGCCAGATTTGGTTCCCCAATGACAAGTCCTTCTGTGATAGACTGTGTTATTATTCCTAGTCTTCACCCCTTTCTTTTAAACAAATTTTTGACTTTAAAAAAAGTCTTTTGTTTACAATGCTATCTATATTCATTTTAGGATACTGAAATTGCATCTCAGTCTATGAGTATTTCACACCTCACAAGAATTCTAATGTCTTTTATTACTCTCTTCCTCTTCTTAGGTGGATTGGGTGTAGTTACATTTTAATTGGTTTCCTTTTCTGTTTTCTTCTTTGCTTTTTCCCTGGAGATGTATTTTGAGGTTACCCTGAGGTTAGCATTAAGAATTCTATGCTTATTTCCTATTTTTATTTGAAAGTAATTAGTCTCACATTCATTTAAGCGTCCACATTTTTTATTCTCCTCTCCTCCTCCCCACTTTTTATATTTTCTGTTTCACTATTTTTATGTGGGGTTTCTTTTCACTTTATAAAGCATTTTTTAATATTTTTTGCAGAACTGGATTTGTGGTGATAAATTCCTTTTACTTTTGCTTACTGGAAAACCTTTTTATTTTTCCTTCAGTTCTGAATGATAATATTGCAGGGTATAGTATCGGGTTGAAAATTCTTTTCTTTCAGTCTTTTGAATATATCATGCCATTCCCTCCTGGCCTATAGAGTTTCAGCTGAGAAATCCACTGATAATCTCATGGGGACTCCTTTGTATGAGACTGGTTTTTCTCTAGCTGCTTTTAAGAGTCTTTATCTCCTATTTTTGACATTTTGATGACAATGTAACTAGGTGTAGGTCAGTCTGGGTTTCGTTTATTATGAACTCTTTGAGCTTCCTGGATCTGGAGGCTTGCTTCATTCTTCACATTAGGGAAGTTCTCAGCTATTATTTCTTCAAATACAGTTTCTGCTCCCTTGTCTCTATTCTCTCCTTCTGGAACTCCTATGATGTGAATGTTGTTCTTTTTGATGTTACCTCATAGGCTGCAAATGCTTTCATTTCTTTTCATTCTTTTCTCTCTTTGCCTGAGTGCATTCCCCTGCCCTATCCCCTAGCTCACTAATTCCATTGAGGCTTAATCCATCCTACTCTTGAGTCCCTCCATTGAGTTATTTACTTCAGCTATTGTTTCCATCATTTCTTTGGTATTTTGCTTCATTCTGTCTCTCTCATTTTTGTTGTTCTCTTCCTCTTCCTCTATTGTTTTCTTGATTTCCATGAGTATGTTTATCACTGTTGACCTAAATTCATTCACAGGTAGTTTGCACATGTCTGTTGTATTCAGATTTTCCCCTGGGTATCCATCATTTAGCATACGTTTCTGTGCCTTCATTGCATTTGGCATTGTTTATGTTTCTGTGAGTTAAGATTTCCCTGCAGTGATGGTGTTGTGTAAGGTATTGACTAGCACCAGAGAAGCCTGGATTTTGGTTTGAACACTAGTATTTGCTATGTGGTGTCATGGGTGGTTGGATTTGTTGACCTTCTTAGGTAGATCTTGCATTGGGACCTGAGAGTTCAGCCTATGATTTTGAAGTTAGTGTGGGGGATGCAGAGCCTTCTCCTAGTGTCCTAGTTGTGAATGATAATGAACACCTTGCTACTGGCCTGCAAGTAGCAATCAGGCTGCAGTTCCACCTCCGTCCACAGGGTGGTGCTGTGGGAAGCCTTGAAGGCTCCCTCCTTCAGGATCCTCTTCCTTTAAGCCTGGGAGGCGGGATTGCCATTGTGGAGGTCCTGCAGTTCTGAGCAATAAGGTAGGAAAGGGAGGAGATGGGTTTGGGGTATTCTCCTAGCTGCCTTTCAGTTATGGCAGCACCCTGTGCAATTTGGGGGGGTAGCGGGTAGTTCCTGCTCAGACTCTGGGGTGCTGGTCTTCCTTCTGCCTTGCGCCAAGCCGCTCTCCCCCTGCTGTGTTCCGATCCTGCTGGGTGGGCTCCCTATTGCCTTCAGAAAGACTCCTGGGAAACCTGGTTCTTCCGGCAGGTCCACTCCTCTGCCGCTTCTTCCCTTCTGAAGCTGGGAGTACCAGATCCGTGCTGCAGCTCTGAACACCGACACCTTCATCTACCCCTGTGGTGGTGATCACTGTCACTGTGTCTGTGGCACCCAGGCCAGCCCTTCCGCACCGTGTGAGTCTGAAGTATAGGTGATTTCTAGTTGTTCTGTGGAGAGGGAATACGACAAATCCTACCAGGTCACCATCTTGATTGTATTCTCACCCCACACCCCCTTTTCTTTTAAAGGAAAGATGGAGGTAGGAATGAAGGCAAGTAGGTAGACAGGAAGGGAGAGGAAGAAACATTTATTTTATTTAGCTGTTCATTTTGGTGGTCCCCCCTGCCCCAGGTCTTGAACCTGGGTCCTTGGGATGCATGTGGACTACATTCAGTGACTATCTGCTAGGCCACCGGGGTGTACCAGTTGATTCCTTTTTAAAGAATGGACTTAATTTAATATTGGGGAGAGTGAGACATAAAGCAACAGGTGCTAATCACAAATGTAAGCCCAAAACTATCTAGAAAATATCATGAGATTCTGATATCACGATAGTAATAAATTATTTATATGTGGTGTCTAATGATGCATTTTAGGGCAAAATAAATCTAAAATAACAACATTGGTGATAATAATTCATTTCCAAGTTTCTTTAAAGACAAGTTATACCTAGAGAGATTTTTTTTAATTTAATATTTTATTAATATTGAGATAACTATGATTTATAAAATAAAATAAACCCATATGTTGGTTCACCATGTGAGATGTCTACATTTTGAGGATTTATGAATGTTCATCATTCTGAAGTTTCCAAAATTCATCAAAATATTTTGTGGAATTGAAAAAAACTCAAATTAACAACAACAAAAAAATAATCAAATTTGGCAGGTTCCTAAACACTTATAAATTGTGCATTCTAAATACTCAAGGAACATCTTCAGACACAGTGTTCTGGGCTTTTATCAGAAAACACGGAGAATCAGGATCAAATCATGCACAGCACTTTCCCTTATTTTTAGGAATCAACAGATGAGATAATTTAGGGCAAGGGCCTAAAATTTAAATTAGGAGATGACCGAAGTCTGACAAAACAGGTTTGGACACTACTGAAAGCCTGGATAAAAATTATGCTGAAAAATTATTTGTTTTAAATCATTCAAAGTTAAAAAGCAGCAGCAAACAGGAAGCAAGTGGCAACCATGAGGAAGTCAGTGAGCAGCAATGGGATTTTGATCAGGTCCTCTGGCTCTGTGTCTGAGGTATGTGTGCATGTGGGGTGAATAATCCTTGAAGGCTGAGAGTCTATACTGACTGGGAGGCAAAACAATTACAATCAAACCAAAAGAGACAAACTTAGAGCTAACCAGTGAGGAACTAACTTTAAGTCCAAAGAAGAGATAATACGGCTTAAGATATTTTTCACACATTATAACTGAATTAGATTCTGCAAGATAGATAAGGGGATGGCAAAAGAAAGGATGGCTCAATAAGGAAACTGGTGAGAATGGGAGTGTGGCATCTGATCCCTAGGAAATCTCAGCCTGGACTGTGAAAATCAGTGTTAAGGAATGTTGTCCGAAAGTTTGCCTAAGCTAGAATTCTAGGAGTTCCTAATTAAAAATAAAAACAAATTTTTTTTCAAAAAGTCAATCTGAAATTTCATTAGGAAATCATGTGCTTTTGAAGGATAACTGAGTCCACTGATTACTTGTAAAAGAACTAAAAGATGTTACAATATTTATATAGTACTTTTCATACGAGAAAGGGACATTTTCATTATTCACATTGTAAATAAACAGGAGAGAAAAGATAATTCAGTGCCACTGTGTAGCTCAGGCACTGAGGCACAGGCAGTGAGAGCCATGGACCTGGATTTGATATCTGAGATGGAGGAGTGGAAGGGGGTGACGGTTCAGATAAAGAATTCAGGGTTTTTCATTCCTGTCCTTAACAAATCTTTGGATACATGCATTTTCCAGCTAATTTGTCATCTGTTAGTAAATTTTTATTGAATTTGTGCTTTGATTTCCTCCCCTCAATATTAGAAAGAAAAAATAATATGAAGTGATAGAAAACACCCAGAAATAAGTTTTCCCACTATAATTGGAATAAAAATTAAACTGACCATGAATTTATGTTATTTGGACACTTTTCATGAGGTAATTACCACCTCTGCCCAATGTTCAGTGGAATCTTAAAATTAAATAGGAGGAAGAAAAGGACTCCTTTGAGATATACTATTATGCTAACTGGACATATACTGGTAGGTTGGTGGAGCATTATAGAAATAAGTATGCTATTTCTATGTACCAGATAAAAATAAGCTTCAATTCTTAGATATATTTATACTTCTGTAAGTACAGCATTACTATACTAAAACACACTACTTAATATTTTTAAATTAGGCAGTTTTCTCAGCGGTCACAGATTATATTTACTTTTCTTTATTTTGCATCCATTAACTATAAAAATATATTCTGCTGCAAAAATATCCTTCAGCAAACTCAACAGTCGAAAGATCACCCCAAAGTTTCATATGGTCAAAACCTTATAAAATCTTATTATGGATGGAACTCTTATATTGGAGAAAGAGATGATAAAATTTAATTTTTAGAGCCTACATAAAGATTTCTCCCCCATGTCTTGACTTCCATTTGTTTCTGCTGAACCTTAACTATTAAAGCTATTCTTTTTAGATAAAAAATATGACCCAAGAGAATAAAAATAATAATTCTATTCTTTTCTTCCTCATTCCCTAAAAGAAATAAGTATCATAAAATAATGATGACCTTTTTCAATAGCAGTTTTAAAATGCAAAGTCCTGATTAGGGAGATTGTCCAAGGATGCCTCTATAATCTTTTCCTCGTGTGCCCCCCTTTCCCCCTCAGTGGCTGCTTGGAGAGCAATCCCATCCGGTTCCCTCCTCCATTTGCTGCACTCCAGAAATCTAATACCAATTAATTAGATTTCCAGTTTCAAAGCAAAGAACAAAACCCCATCTCTTCAGGGACCATGTTAAGATGAGTAATACCACAAACTGGGGGAAAAATCATTAATATTATATTCCATATGCTTTTTAAAGTAGGTAATTATTATTCGTGTTTTCTATCAGAACAAAAGGAAAGGTGACTAGAGAAGCATTTGATCTCTGGAAATGTGATTTGAAAACACTAGAAAAAAAATAGACTGTTTTGAAGCAGCTACATGAAACTGTTCTGTATCATTGGCATTGACGTGTATACATTATAATGTAAAATTTAGCTTGTTTGGTGAGAACAGCAAATCAGAAACTGATTCCAGCAAAAACCCCATGATTTATCTTTAAAAAAGTACCTCTAGCTATTCCTAAATTATGAAGTGGTGTTTAATTAATACACTTACATCCTTTACAACTAAAACACCATTTATTGATATTTGGTTACTTATTGAATCTTACATTATTAGGAAGTTTGGTCTATTTGTTTATTAGGCAACTGAACTGAGAACATACATTCAGAGAATCTTTCCACAAACCATTCCCAGAACAGAGTCCTAGCTCCTCACAGGGATGGCAGTCCCGGCTCAGGGGACAGCCACATAATTGTTCTAACGGCAGCAACAGCAGTGCCAACACCACTGATGACTTAGAAACCTAAATGCTATTTAATGACTGCCCATTAAAGGGACAGGGTGATACAGCCATTAGGGAAGTTTATATACTTTTTCTTTTCTTTTTATACCATCTGAAGAGTCCACAGAAAACTTGCAAAATTAGCCTATCTCTAAAAAGTCAGAATTCAAATAATTGTCAATTTCTTACTCTAAAAAAGTGTCAGCTGAGAGAGAATCCACAGGGTATTTACATAGGGATAGAAAAATTTTCGTTCTGTCCATGTTAAGTTAGATCTATCTGATATGTAAAGTCATGTAAGAGTTTAAAAGTTACTTTTATGTTTGGTCAAGCATGAGGAGAGCTGCTTTTACTGAAGCAGTATTAGAGTATTAGACTCTCTGACCAAAATAGAACCTAATACTTTATGCAGGTTTTATAATTAATTCCACTGCTTCAAAATGAGTAAAACCACTCACCCAGAAGTCTATCAAATTTTCAGTAGACGATGTCAAACACAAGTCTAATCACCTCCACAACAAATTTTAAGACTCTAGTGGGAATACATCCACAATTTCCATCTTTTCTTGCATTTAGGAGCTGGCTGATTCCAGGTGAAGTGACGGCTAAGCCTAGCAGAAAGGAGACCCACGCAGAGCATAGAAGTCATTGAAACAATGACAGGCAATTTCTGGCCAAGCAGTATAGATTAAATATTACAGGAAAAGTTATGTAGCATCTCAAAGGTTCTAGAAGGTAAAACCAGAGAATTATGCATCTGCACCCAACTAAAATTAGAAAAGCTGCCATATGGCTTCTGTGAAGCCAGCAGCACATTCTTATTCATTAGGAAGCATTCTGCTAACATAAAAACACAAGGCCTTTCCTGTGCTCTCCAAATGTGTTTATCTTTTCAACATTAATGCACTATATATCATCAAGCTGCTGAAATCTCCTGCCGTGCATATTAAAAATGCGCAGCTGCACTTTCTAGAGTAGTGGGAGGAACCTAAGCCCCAAGTTGCCTCCCTCTCTTTCTGACATTGAACGTCTTGTTAACATATCACGGTTTCCCTTCAGCATGAAAAACAGCAAAATTAGCCATACACGAGGCCATATCTGCCCAGCAAACCCCCCTAACTCTCTGCTTCAGAGAAAGCAACATTCTTTGGTTTCATTTTCATTAATGTAAGGTGTGACTACTAAAACAGAACCAACAACCAGGGCAGACATTTGAAATGTACAGGTCCTACTTTTAAAATGTGCTTTGCTTATCAAGAGAGAAGACAGTAATGAGGACAGACTCGACTATAACTAGAAAATGTTCCTGTCTATGAAAACTCTATTATGGAATTTGTTATCAATGTATAACTGTACTTATTAGTCTTCCATATTATTACCTATTGAACTTATTGACAGGCAAAATAGTGGACAACTTTTCAAAGTAAGTCAGGTGAGGATGGAACAAATTGTCTAAAATCTTCCTTTTGCATAATCTAAATTACATTTACGCTGTAGAAGCTTAAATTTAAAGACATCGCAGAAGGAAAAAATCAGACAGTAAACCACATAGCTACTGAGAGAATTCTTTTAAACCCCCAGAAACTTGGTTTCAGGGTTACTGCAAGTTAATCAACTGAAAGGCAACTAGTCTATATCATTAAACTTGTATGAGCCTCCATTCACTCCCCAATGTGATAATGGTGTCTCTATCTGAATCTTCAACTTCAATGCTGCCCTGAGAGATGAAGGCAAAGTAAAAAATGGTAATTCCGCACTTGGAGTTAGAGTCTAACTTACTGGCTTTTCTAACAAAAGTTTTAGGAGTTACTCAGTAAGAAAACGGAGGAGTCATAATTTCTTTAGAAGCCTGAAAAGTGAAAATGAGAACAGATGAAGGTAGCAAAACCAAAAAACAAAACAACAACAAAAGTTAAAAGTAAAGGGCATGAAGTAAATGAGAAATAAGGTGCTTTTAATTTAGATTATTTAAAGGAAACCTCTCAAAAGACCAAACTATAAAAATGTTTTCTTTCAAATACATAACAAATAAGGTCATCAAAATTACATAAGAAGATAATTCAATAAAGTTTCTAATAAACAGTGGGAAAACATGGAAATTATGTGTTTTAAAATCCTTAAAAAGACTTTGAGTAATATATTCTCTCCCAAATCATTAGTCTATTTATTGGCATAGCAAACCTCATCTCCCAATATTCCTGCATGATACCCCAGCAACATTTATTATTTATCTCCATCTATGTATCACTATTTCAAGATTTTAAGCATTTTCTCCAACTGTTCCATCTGCACAGATGCCATTCTCTTTGGAGACCCCATCACTGTTCTAGAAGCTCATTACAACAAAATCAGACACCTTCTCTATGTTCCCACAATACCTTGTGCCTATCTCCTCACCCTAGTGTTCTGAAATGACTGATGTCTCTTCCATTGCAGTTGGGTCTATGGTTACAGATATGCTTTTTTTAAATCACTACAAGGTACATAGTGGGTACTCAATGTTTGTGTTAATACTGAACAGCTTTACAGTTAGAGCTGAAATGTAGAATAACCAGAATCTAAAAATCATAAATCTCCTTAAAGATCTCTTAAGAATTTTACTGTGCATTTAACATAACAGAGGTTTAAGACACTGATTTTTTTGAGTCAAAGTATCAGGGTCAGAAAGGGTGAGGGGGAAAAATGGTCAGACGATAAGTACTAAGGGCATCAGGATAATACCTACACAGTCAGGTCAGCAGGGAGAGTATTTAAGGGGAAAAAGTCACCAGTGATCATTCCAAACCTGAGAGATAAGAGACAAACTTTATTAATCCAGATGATCATCAAGGAAGTTATATCCTTCTTCACTAAGAAAAAGGCAGACTGGATATCATGGATTTTTTTTGTCAGTTGCTGGGATTTTCTCAGCCACTCAGCTCCTAAGAAAATGAAGTGACACAGGAAACATTCTACAAATCACCCATTTGCCTGGGGACCCAGCAGAAGTGTCCTTCGTCTGGATTCTTGCTCTTCCCACACAGTGTGCTGGGGAAGCCCCAGTCCTTAGGACAAGGTCATGGCCTGAGCTGGGAGAGCCAGCTAGAAAGTGAGATTACGGCAGGAAGGACTGAAATCTCTAGACAGGCTGGCGAGGTTCTTGTTTAATTCAACTTTGTACACACAGTGATCAACATAAAGCCCACCACATAGAGATGTCCAATAACAGGCACAGGGCAGAATGGCAGAGGTGGGGGAATGAAGGAGAGGAAGGAGGCTGGTTCTTCTCCTTTCCATTATCCGTTCCTTGCTGACAGTGTCAAGAGTCCTCTCTTTCTTCAGAGTGCTTCTTCCATCTTCACAGGGCTTCAGTCTCCAGTCTCGACTTCACCTTACATGTGGGTGAACCACCAAAGTCTCCCAGGTGACAGAAAGGACTGAAAACCACTGTAGGACCTGTCTTCATTTCCCGCCTGGGGCTGTTCTTCCAAGCCCAGCTCTGTGCTCCCCAGGTCCCTTCAACTGATATGCATCTTGCTCTCTGATTCTCTGATTTTATGTTCTATTTGTCAGACTTGCCAGCTTTTCTCTCCTCATGACTTCCTTCCATCTGGATATCTTTTCCTTCCAGTTTTTTCCTGCAGACACAGGACCTGATGTCTATGCCTTCTAAAGGGAATGCTATCTATCGCTAGTTGTACAGATACTCTTCCCCTTCCCCGCAACTGTGTCTCTAACAATACCCACTGGGAAGCTATAATTCCCAGTTTCATTTTGTCTGTTACCACTTATTCCCAGTTCTCTTGCTTGTAGCCTCTGCTTGAGCAATCATGGGGGGACCTCACTGGCACGCTTTTTAAAAACCAGGTGTTCTCAATTTAAAGTACCTAATGCAAGAAGCTGGTAATAGAACATAGAATCATCCAATTTAAAGAACTAAAACATTAAATTATGCTAAATCATATCATCCTAGTAGAGAAAGCAAAGCACTAACAACAATGAGAGAACTCTGCATAAATATATGTAGAGCTATGGCCCTGACTGACCAGGAAGGAGTGGGAATGGGGCTGAGGGGAGGGCAGATGATTCAGGAATCGGAGCACAGAGACCAATGAGGGCCAGGGTACACAGTGCCGGCACCCAGGGCCCCAGGTACATAGCGGGCGGCGCTGTACACAGGCAGGGTCCAGAAAAATCTAACAATCTGCCACCACCAAGATCTCCTAGAGGGGAAAATCTCTAGCAGATAAAAACAAAGTTCTGCCTAGATCAGTTCAGTAGATTAATTACTAAGACAAAAACATAAACTAGGTAATTCCTATGTAATGTTTAGGGAGGAAGTAGGTCTAGTCTCAAATTCATTTCCGGCACTTTGAACAATTACTATAAAGTTTCTTAGGACACAGCAATCAACTATTACTATGTTTAATTAGTTCTATGTTGGCTGATAGTCTGCTGACTGACAAAAGACAGTTTTTTCACCTATTAGGAATTATGTATAAAAATGAGGTCAGCAGTTAAAAGAAAAAAAAACACAGTTGTGAAACATTAAAAAAAACAAACAAAGAATTATATACTCCAGTCAACTGCTACTTGGGGAAAAGAATCATGTTTATTTTCCATGGCTTCAGGATGAAAGGATGAGTGAAAAATAGACAATTCTGAGTCTAAGAAGAGTTTAACTGTCAGAAGGTCCATGTTCTCCAAAACAGAAATTTTTGAGATAAACTACACAAGGTATCATTTTTTATATCCTATAGAAACAGAAGTTTATTCTACTCAAATGCTTGAAACAGCTTTAACTTCAAACCCCCTCTCCCTGTTTTGTTTTTAAGGAAAAGTGCAGGCAGGAATGAAGGCAGGCAGGCAGGCAGGCAGGAAGAGAGAAGAGGAAGACGCATTTTATTTAGTTGTTTCACAGTGGTTGTTCTCCCTGGCATGGGGCGCAAACCTGGGTGTTTTGCTGTGCATAATGTGCTCCCGTGTATATTTGGGCCACATTTTTTTGGCCCAAATTTTCAGGAAAAAAAAATTTTTTTGTTTTAATTTTTTAATTAAAATTTTTGTGTGTTTTTTTTTTTTTTAGCTACTTGTTTTTTTGTATTATAAAGAACTTTTAGCATTTATTTTTTAACATATTAAGGTACAAGAAATTTTATGTCTCGGTAACAAATTTATGATATTTACACATCATGGAAGAACAAGAACTCCGTCAATTTCAATACCATGAGTATCATCTTCAATTTCTACATTACTGGTGTCTTCTGAAGAGTCACCTTCCTTATTCCAGTAAATTTCATCATCTTTGGTTCCCTCCACTGCATTACAGATGCTGCATTTTCTAAATGATTTCACAACCATCTCCTTCTTGACTCTGCTCCAAGATTAGGATCCAATCACAAACCTGGGCAGTGGATGCCTTCTTGATTCTGCCTGTAGGTGTGAAATCATTACCAGCTGACTGCATCCTCGACGTCCACTCTTTCTTCATTAGGGCCTTACAGGGCCTGTTTACATCAACAGGTTGCAGCTGGCTGGTTAGCCCACCAGGCATCACAGCAAGTTGGGTTTTCAAGTCCGCAGCGATTGCTTTTTCACTTTGTGGAACATGGACTTTGATGTGATCAAAAACAAGCAAAACTGGGTTGTTGTTTTTTAAAGTAATCTTTGAGGCCTTAGTGATGAGACTTTGTTAAACCAGATTTTCATGCCTTCTTCATTCATCCCTTTTCCAGGGTATTATTTTGCATAGGGATGTCATTATTGTTATTGGTTTCCAGAGTTACAGTTTTAACTCATAAGCATAAATAAAAGAATTAAAAACATTTATATAGATATGGAATTAGTACTACGCATGTATAATGTGCATACTTATTTTTCCCTCACTAATTTGGGCCAAAAAAGTGTGCATTATACACGGTGAAATATGCATGTGGATTGTGCTTCAGCTGGAAGTAGTCAACCAAACCACAACTTGACCAGAGCGTACACTGACCTCACATTTAAACATACTGAAAGTGTGGGTACCCACAACACCCCTCCCAATTAACCTAAAAATGGCCCGGGTCTTCATGAGCATGGATCCTAGCAGAGCCGGGCAGCAGTCAGGGTTGGCCAACAGAGCAAGGTGCAGAGAGGACAAAGCTGTTAGGAATCACTCTCTGCTGCATTAAAATAATCAGGGCCCTCTTCAGGAAGGAGCTGTCACCTTAGGATAGTGTCTTCAACTGTCTATACCAAATGTGAAGGAAATCCACTAAAGTGAAGGGTCTGACCTGTTTTCAAAGCCAAATATATACCTCTCCAGAATTTTTTAAAGTAAGGTTTGCCTACACAACAAAGAGAAATATGAAGTTTTTGTAGATTTTTCATTACATGTATCCAAATTTTGATTGTGAAGATGATTACTATTAGATTGAGAGATTAGGTAAAAAGCAGGTGAATAGATTGGAAGCATTTGGGAAATAATCACAAATTAGATAGTCCTAATTTTCCAAAATATGATGTTTTGCTATCATTACCGTAGTATCCTAAATTTGAAAGACATTCTAGGCATGCCCTGCTGGAGTAGTGGTTAGGTCTACTGCCTCTGGATGAGCACAGTCCACATACATCGCAGGGAGCTGGGTATGGGTGCTGGGGCAGGGAAATGTGTGTGTGGGGGCAACCAAGGTGAACATCTAAATAAATATAAAATGCTCTTCCTCTTTTTTTCCTGACTGCTTGTCTACTTGCCTTCATTCCTGCCTATAACTTCCATTAAAAAAAAAAGACATTCTAGAAAAAAAATTCCTGTCTAATATCCCTTCAATAGTTAGTATGTTTCATAATGACAATGGGAGTAGATTTAAATACATCTTTAAAGTGACCCTTTAAATACCTATGACATGAAATCTCTCCAATTTAAACAGGAGTGGCAGTGAATCATCAACCAACTTTCCACAACTATTTAAAGCAGTAGGCAATTAAAAGAAGACAAGGGTCAGCCTCACTCAGAAACTGACCTGCTTCACCAGGCAGCAGGAGACAAAGTCAGGGCCTTAGAAACTATGGCAACTGCATGTGGGTAATAGGTGGTGACAATTTGTAAGACCAGGTCAAAGTGAAATGAACAAAGGCCAGTGTTCACCAAGATTCCTAAATTTGGAATCCTGACTTTTCTACAACCAAATTAATCCTCTCCTTTCTTTATGTATGGTCCTACAATTCTCCAGCAAATTTTGTAAGGGGGAAATTACCATATCCCCAGTAATTGAGTAATTATCTTGGATTTTATGGCTGTTTTATGTTCTCAAATACAACGATTACTTAAGCAGTCAAATTCACTTGCAAATTTAAAAAAAAAATCATCCTAAAGTCTGATAATTTTGCTCTCCAATAAAGATTATAGAAAATTTAAGCCACAATAGACAGGCATACAGATAGTGAATGTCTTGGCTATGTGATGGAAAAACATAAAAGAAAAATAATCAGGAACATGACTATGAGTACCCAAACAGGCCATAGAGTATAATGAAATTCACTAATTGTAAATACAAAAATGACATAAAAGAAATTATTTCTTAAGAAATTAACTGGTTTAATATTAGCCATAATATTAAGTTTCCCCACCATTCTATAATCCTTCAAATAATGAAATAAAAGCTTCTAAAATTTATTCTTTTTATTTTCAATTTTAATCATCCAACTTAAACTTCCAAATACTAGATGATTTAGTATCATGCTGTCATTAAGAGTTTAGGAAAGTTTTACCCAATGGCATTGTGAAACAGGGGTCACTTCAACACAGATGGATGGCTTCAATTCTAGAAACCTGCTTTTGAAAATCCTGCCTGCCAGGTGCTGACTTCTAGGTGAGGCACCAATGTGTTGACGATGACAGCTATGACAACTGGGCAGGGCCAGTTTGGGGAGTCACAGCCAAAGCAGAGTCGCCTTTCCTCTGTGAACTTACAGCCTATAAGATAATGCTGTACTCATGTCATATGAAATTCACCTGCCTTTCAAACTAACAGTCTTGAATTTGCTTTTCAAAATGTATTGTTATTTTGTATTTCATCAACGGACGGTGGGCTTCCCAGAGACTAGAATAGTGGCAGTTGTTAGCTCTGTATTGCCAAGGAAAATATGTGGCTGCATATAAGGTTTCCTGTGAGCAAGTTAGTACATGACCTCAGTCTTTTTCAAGCTTATCATAATGCCGTAAGGCTCTGCTGATTCAGCAAAGCAATCCATAATCATATGCAAAATGCCCGTGCCTCATTGGGCTTAATGAGGCTTATGGGTTATGAGGCTTAATAAGATAATGCATGTGAAGCACTGAGTTCCACAGAAGAAAGGTGCTAAGTAATAATATTATTCTGCATTTATAATTACAAGCACTTTTACAAAGATAAGAATCCAATAAACCTGTTCAAAAATTACAAATAAAACTACTCTAATTTAATATAAATAATATAACAAAAACGTGAAATCATTCATATTTTTAAAATGGAATGGGCAGACTGCAAACTACTATATCAAAATAAAAAGAAATAGAGCTAGAAAAGTTTCTTCTAAAAAATTACATCACCATGAATAAAAACAAATTGAATGAGAAACTTTTAAGAACACACTCTGTTGAAGTTATCTTGAGTACCACTATTAATGAATTAAATTTAGTATCATTTCTATGCTTTTCCTACTAATAAATTTAAATATTAAAGTCAGTATGAATACTAATAAAATTTCATTTCTTCAGTTATCAATGGTAATACTGAAAACAAAATTTAATTCTCATTGGAATAAAACCCAAGTACTTTTCTAAATGTGCAGTTCTTTATAAATGTCAAAATAATGAAATAATGAAGTTATTTATTTTTTTCTTTTTTAGCCAACAGAATCTGTCGCCTAGAGAGGAAACACTGGTTTCTTGTCTCTCTGGACAAACACAAGCAGGGAAACATGATGCAAGAAAGGCCACTTCAGTTGGAGTATCTCCCAAAGGGCCAGCGGAGGTGGCATAACTGGTACCACTACCCTTACTGGACAGTGACAAAGGTCTTCTTGATTCGGCAGGTGCCATTTCCTCCAGGAAATGTTCCTGGAATCTCAGGGATATGGTTGTTTACCCTTTGTTCCTCCAAACGCTGTCCTAATATTACACAGCATATGGACACCAGCTGATTGGATCTGGGTCACCCCTGCATTCCCTCCTGACTGTCAAGTCCTTGAGCCAGAGATTCTATTTTTCATCTTTGCACCCTCATCCTCTCCTACCATTGCAAATCCAGGTAGATGAGTATCAGAATTGAACTGATTAATCCACGTCTGGAGGAAAAATATGGAAAAATTACCTCAGTGGTCTGGGCAGGTCATATAGAATCAACTCCAAGCACACAGATGGGACAAGGGATTTGATTTTATTTTGTAATTTTATCTTCAAAAAAGTAGTATTTTATATTTTTGAAATAAACAAATGTAACAGATGGTTATAAGTAAAGCTTAAATGGGGCTAACGGACTTATTATATAGTGTTATAGATTTATGCAATAAAGACAAAATTTATAAATTTGTAAGTATTAGGAGATAAAAAATTATTTAGCTAGAAGACTCAGTTTATTTAAAGAGTTAAGTTCATGAAACTGCACACATCCAGATGCTGAAGGAAGACAGACTCTAATTATCTAAGATTTCACTAAGAAATGCTTTCAGGAGAGACTGGATATGGCAGAGCTGATTACTTAACTCAAAATAAACTTCCATCAACACACCAGGAACAATGCATACACCTCAGGATGCTAACAGGGCCTAATTAGTTCTCTGATGTGTAGCAGCTAAAAGAATTTTAGAAAATAAAAATGTGAAGGTTAATGATCTTTTATATTATCCTCTCAGGATAAACCCAATTGCCAAGGAAATGAGACTTACCGGTCTTAAAAATTCAGACTGAGAGAATACTCTACCGGAATAAAAACAATTTGTCAATTTTAAAAGCTAAGCCGCTTTTGAATTTAAAAGAGAAAACCCTGCAATAACTTAACTACAAAAGTGTGTATAAGATGAGCTATGTTATCTGTCCTTTCTAAGAAAAGTAGAGGCATTAAGTTAGGAATGGAGCAAAAACACATAAGTATCTAGATTTTTCTCTCACATATTCCAATAAGAAAATCAGGAGCTCAATTTTAAAACCTCAATTCCAAAAAAAAGAGGAGGATTTATTATAGTATGGGGAAAGAACCTAAGGGTATCCCCAGATTCGTATATAGAAGAGAGGCAATACAGTGGAATTATCATGACCAGCTATTTCTAAAAAGGAAAGGCAAAGAAAGTTGGAAGAAGATGAACATTCAATGTGATATATATTATGAAAGAAAAATTGGGGAATAATGTGATTCTGACGATAAGGATTACTTTGAGTAGGCTGCAAAGGGATAAAACCGATAGGAAAAAAACTCCTGAGAAATCTGTAGTTGTAACCCTGCACACGAATATTTAATTTTGTATGTAGGTCTTCACAAATCCTGACACTGGATCCAATTTTCCAAGTTCATGATGACTACCTCTCCCTAACCCCTACCCCAAGGGAAAAAATTAAACTAGTCATAATTTGTGTTTTTCAGCAAATATACGAAAACAGTTTTATTGTGTCCTATGGGCAAAGGACAGTCAGTGAGTACATTGTTAAAATGCTAATAAGTAAGCAGTGTATTGAGAAGACGGATATGAAAGAAAAATTTGCTATTGCTTTGAAGCCTTTAAGGCAGGGACCAAAAACTCATGTCAGTCAGATAATGTATGTTCACATCAATACTGAAATAAGGTGAGTCAAGAGGGAGTAGACTTCTATGCAACTCTCCAACTGCACAGACAGCCTGACCCCCATTTCACAGAGCCTCCATTTAGAAAATCCTTTGGCAAAGGGAGTACCCAGATTAGAATGTGATTTCCTCTGAAAAACAGATTAGCCATATTTTAAATCATTATGCAAGTTACGACCTACTACTTAACTCTGTGGTCTTTGGCCAAAATCTAAAGAAGAGAAGAAAAGAGAGAGGGGAAAAAAGAAACCCCTAAACCAAGGAGATATGTGTGGAAGTTACGGGTACTCACAAAAAACCTCCCGTGGGATCAAGAGAGAAATTTAGGAATTCCTAAAGACTGATAATGAAGTCGTAATATAGACAAAGATGGAAATTGAGCTTCATTTCTATTTCAAAGAACATCTGGAACATGATTACAAATTTTAAAGACTTTCTGAAAGTTTGTGACTTTTCCTTTCTTATTTTTGCTTCATCTGCTTCACTAGTTAAACATCCTAGAGCTGAACAAGTATTTCAGAGACAAGAATTGCACATAAATGTCTACATTTTGTGCTGCATTGCACCTGGGAGAAGAAAAATCCCAGCAGAAATTAGAAATAAAGGGAGTGGTTAAAGGAAGACAGTGGAATGGGAAGCAAGTGAACGCTGAAGAAAAGGCAAGATTACCTTGGTCCAGAGTCTCTAAGTTTTATTCTCCTAGTTCAACTTCTGCAACTCCTGATTTCTAGACTGCTCAAACACCCATGCCTAGACCTCCCGCCACCACAAGCCTACCCTCTGGAATTCTGCTCCAGTCAGAGGTCTTTAATGGTGTTGCGTGGTAAGTGGAAGCCTAGATGAGCGGGGTTCAGGATGGTTTACAGAGCAGAAAGGAAGACCTTTGGGACAGATCTTCCCAGGAAATATGTGGATATGGTGGTTGACTAGGTTCTCTAGAACCCTTTATCCTGTAATCAACATTAAGTCTGTAGTTTCCAGCTTTTAGGGTGAGAAGGCTCTTTTTAATATCAATAATGTCCAAGGAGTTGCAAGGACAGTATCTATATGTGAAATGATATGTAACGCAAAGAAAAAGCATATAAATTTAGTAATACTTCTAAACTATTTGTCTTTTATTTATCAAAATACCACCTCTATATACTTGAAACACAGCTAAAAATGCGTCACAGATTAAGAACTATTCTAGGAAGAGGCATTATTGGCTACAATAGCCTTTATGGAACTGATCCAGGAATCTAATCACCAAAATTGCATTATTTTGATAAGCTTTTAAGAAGGTGAGTTTAATTTAGGGGTAATAAAGAATAATCATGGCAATTCCAATAGGAACTGCCTCACCCCCCAGCTGCCACCCATCTGATATAACAAGATAAATAGAATATTTGGGATCTAGCAAAATGGTGGGGTGTGTGCCAGTCACACAGAGATAAGGAATCACCATTAAACTGAGAAACACTTCAGGTCTAATGAAGCAAAAGACACAGACTTCCCCTACTGTAATGTCCACCATCTGGCCTTTCTAGGAGTGAGGGGCACCACACTTAGTATTGGTACTCTTTATTTCACTTTTTCCCCCACAAGACAAAATGTCTTAGTTCCACAACTAATGAGACCAAAAGAACTCTTAAAATCTATTATGGAGCATCAAGGTTGTAAGCAAGTAAAAGCAAAATCCAAGTCCATTTTAATGAACACATTTTCTCTCCTGGGTAAAATCAAATGGATTTTTTTCTATGTGACCATGCTGAATTGGGGTTTCCTTTTGTTCAAAATGACAGCAATGAGATACTGAAGGCTAAGGTGTCCTTTCACATAGCTCTGGATAGCTAAAAGTTCACATTTAAAATACATGAAACATAAGTTCATTGTCCAACTGGAAGTTTGCTTCTTACATACTTCTTTTGCAGAATGAAATTCAAACACTCTACATAGCCTTATACACAGCTAAAGACTCTTGTGTGAAACTTGGCCCTCAGGTTCCGATCACTTTCCTTCTGGTCAAGAATTCAGTAAAACTGAAGTGGTCATAGTGACTGTGAGCAAAGTCTTTTTTGCTTCCAATATAGTTCCTGAAATGGGAGACACTTTAACCAGGCCAGAACTAGTGTTTATTGAGAGGTTACATTACACAAAAAGATGGACAGATAAAATGATGAGACCCTTACTCTGACAGCACAATCCCTCATCTGCTCACATCAGGGTAAAAGATGAACGCAGAAACAAGGTTGGTATCCAATTTTTCGGCTAACTATCAAAAAGTCTTTTTTGGCCCAGAAAGCAACTTTCTATTTTCTTGGTATCTTTATCATCTTTTTTTTTTTTTTTCCCTCATGAAAAAACCTGACCTACCTTAAAACTATACAGCATCTTCTCAAACAGGGATCTGCAAAAAAATATTCCTTCCAGTAACAACCACAGCATCTGAGCATATCTTCAATTCCACTGATAACATGCTTACCCAATTCACAGATGACAACTTCTAAATGCCAGACAAAAGTAGGGTGACAGGTTTATTTTGCCCTTCTACTTCACTGGGAGACGCTGGCTCTCAGGTAGATATCTGGATATGAATTCTAGTCCCCCCACCTATTAGCTCTGTGACTCTAGACAAGTCACTCAAGCCCTACGGTCCTCATGTGTGAAATGGAGCTCGTAAGTCAGTGAACCCACTCCACAGGGGTGTGCTGGCAGGGTAACTGAGATGGCACATGCAAACAGTAGTGCCTTGCATGAAGCAAGCACTTCTTACATGTGGCCCTTCATGTCCACTGTGGCAGCTGGCCCTTTTGCCTTTGACCTCGGATATATTTATATATTATAAACATTGCTAGCATGTAGGGTAATACAGGTTTTGTAGGGCCTTGGAGGGAGGGTGTTCTCCTTGAGAATAAAAAATTAAGTGCAATTCTCATTTGCAGAGAGCGAGAAAACAATAGCAAAACACTAGTTTTGAAGAAGAAATTCCTAGCTGACATGTGGCTTCACTATCTAGAACATACTAGAATTTCCAACAGAATTATAAGAGGCCCTAAATTTCATTAGTTTAGAGGAAATTCTGCCTCTGAAAGTATGCAATGTGAATTGGTAATTTTTTTGTTTTATTTCACCATCTGGCCCTTAGCTTGTAATACTATGTTTTATATTCTATATTTTGTCTTTGAAACCAGGTTGTTAGATCTTAAATGTAAGTAATCATAATGGAAATGGCTGTTTCATCTATAAAGCTTTGGTGGGAAGAAACCCTTATCCTGCCTATCTAGTCTATAACTTTCTTCCCATTCCTTTCTCAACCATCCTTCCCAAACCATCTCAATCCATTCCTTTCAGTGAAAAGAGAACTAATTCATTCCTGCTCTCAAAACATGGGGTCCCTTTCTGTGTGCTCTGCATCAGGTACGACTACAACCAGTTGTGAAATGATTTGCACAGGAGTGGCATGTTAGGAGACACCATCGAACCTGACTTTATGTTCCTTTTGACACTACAGAAACGTATGAATGCTCTGAATGCAGACTGAGAGTATTTGGAAGGATTTTTGTCTATAAGAAATTCTTTTCATTGATTACTAACACCTCTGCATCTTTTTCTTTTCATCCTTCTATACTGAGATAACTAGAAAAAGACAATAAATGGACACTATTGGGAGAGACTTATCAGTAATCAAAGAAAATTGGTTAGAAATGCACAGGCATATAGAACACAAAGAAACCTGGGTTAAAGGCAGTTACAACCTAGAGGAGTTAGTTGCTGTAACAGTTTCTCAGTCTACAAAGCCTGTTTCATAGCCCTAGACCGCAGTCTCTGTGAGATTAAATATACTTAATAAAATCACTCTAACCCCAAATCATTAAAATCTCTGTGAACAATACATGTTAAAACTGCCTCTAATGACACAGCAGTTAACTAATATAAATCTTTATTTTGGTCTTGAGTGTGTTGCTTTTGGAATATCTCTGTAGATCAACATTTTCTCTCATAACAAACAAAGGCAAAGTTGAAGTCATGACCATTCTCAGAGGAAAGTAACAGAGCAAAGGAAAAAGCACATAGGCTTTAGAATCTTCAACAGGATTTGAGTTTGTCACTTACTGGTTTTTTAAGGCTTCAACCTTATTACTGTTTCTTCATATTCGTTTCCTTATCTATGAAACAGACAATACCAACACAGAGGGAGACTTGCAATCAGAGGTAAAGCAGAGACAGGGTAGAGAGCACCAGTAGGCTCCCCGAAGAAGTAAAAAAGCAGCTAAAAAAAGTATACACCAATATATTTCTATGATAACTTTTTAATATATATATACACACATACATACATAGTGTATATATATATATATTATATGTCTTTGATGCAGGGAATCTTTACTTTTTTGTTGTTGTTAAAAAGTAAATGTGCACACAGGAATGATGGCAAGCAGAAGCAGGCAGACAGAGAGAGAAGGGACGTTGAGTGGACCCTGTCTGCCAAAGGAGGCTAACAAAACCACTGCTGATGCTAAATATTACTATTATTATTTTTATTTTTTTTTAAGGAAAGGTGCAGGTAGGAATGAAAGCAAGTAGGCAGGGAGAGGAAGAAGCATTAATTTTTCAAAATTTAATTGTTCATCTTTATTGTCCTCTTCAGGCCTGGGTCAGAAACTCAGGTACTTGAGATTATGCCAGATGGAAGCTGCAGACTTACCCACTAAGCCACCAGGGCATGCTAGGAATCCTAATTCTTAACACTAAGACTTTATCTAAACATGACCCACATGGTAGACTTCAATATATTCTTGAAGTTAAAAGAAAGTTTTATTGCCTATATAACTGCTATCTTGGTTGCTTATATCTAGCTGTACCTATAAATCTATATTAATTTACCTATCATAGCAATTACTGACTTGATATAATTATTTCTTCTTTTTCTGAAATCCAAATACAAACTTTATCACTTATTAAATAAATACATAGGCCAAAACGGACACCACAGGACCCCCTATAGGGTGAGTTCTCAACTCAGGTCCTTGGCTTCAGTCACCAAGATGTGCCCTAATGATTTTTTTTATTATTGAGCCCCACATGATAACACCACTGTTTTGATCCTCTTTATACCAGTTGCCTAAAATAATGCCTGTTACATAGACTCCCAGTCTCAGGGAAAAAGAGTGGTGGAAGAGTTGCTCCAGAGCCAGAGGACCTGCCCATGAGAAATCCCGCTCCAGATTTCAAGGAAGAAGAGAGGCTCTCAGAGGGAATGAAATTTCAACAACTATCCAAAATGCCACCCTGTGGGTGGAGGGGGAACTGCAGCCTGATTGTGTTCATTACTGTTCAGACCTGGGACACTGGGGAAAAGCTTGGCATCCGGCACACAAACTCCATCCTCATATTCTCAACTCTCAGATGCCAACTTAGGGTCCACCAAAGAACTTAAACAAATCCAAACACTGGTGATACCTAAAAACTCAAGAAATCCCGCTATTCAAAACAAAATCGAGACTTATTCTGTGCAACTTGATAACCAACACAAGGCCACTACTGCAGGGAAAGCAAACGCACAGAAATATAAAGAGAATGAAAATATGAATATATTCAAAGTGTTGAAAAAAGGATTTTCAACCTAGGTTAATATGCCCTGCAGATTATCATTTAGAACTAAAGGAATGACAAAAAGTTTTTCAGATAAGCAAAAGTTAAAGGAATTCATCATCACAAAACCAGCTCTACAAAGATACTGACAGAAGCTCTATAAGGTGTAAAGAAATCCCACTTTAAAAACAGTAGGGCATCAAAATATAAAAAGTGGAGAGGACAGGAGAATAAAAATGCAGATGGTTAGAATGAGTGTAAGACTAATCTACTTTCAAACAAAAATAGGAAATAAACATAGAATTCTTTATGCTAACCTCAGGGTAACCTCAAAACACATCCTCAGGGAAAAAGCAAAGAAGAAAACAAAAAGGGAACTCAACAAGCAGTGTGGCTGAATGGATTAAAAACATATTAACCCAACCTTCTGCTGCATTTAAGAAACTCACCTTATTTCAAAACACAAAGGCTCAAAGTCAATCGCTAGAAGACAATCCTATAGTAAAATGGCAAACACAAAAAAGCTGAGACAGCTATACTTTCACCTAACAAAACATATTTCCATCTAAAAAGCAAAAAAAATAAAGACAGATGGACATTATATACCAATTAAGGGATCAATCCAGCAAGAAGACATAATACTTATTAACATATATGTACCAAATGAAGGAGCATCAAAATACATTAATAAAGTTATTATTAGAATTGACAAAAGGCATTGACAACATAATAATAGCAGACTTCAACACCCCACTTACAAAAATTGACAGATCAACTAGGCAGAAAATAAACAGGGAAGTAGTAGCTTTAAATGACGATTTGCAACAGTTAGATCTAATAAATATATACCAAACACTTCATCCAATGAATACAGAGTTCACTTCCTTCTCAAATGAACATGAAACATTCTCAAGGATAGATCATATGCTGGGACACAAAACATCTCTCAACAAATTTGCAAAGATGGAAATCATACCAAACATCTTCTCTGACCACAATGGCTTTAAACTAAAAATCAATCACAAAAAGAAAGCTGGAAATCCCAAATTAATTGGAGACTAAACAAAATATTTCAGATGGCTCCTGGGTAAAAGCAGAAATGAAAGAACATAAAAATACTCAGAGACAAGTGAAGATGAAGACATGAGATTACAGAATCTATGGAATGCAGCAAAAGCATCCCTTAAGAGGGAAATTCATTAGAATCCAGGTCTACCTCAACAAACAAGAAAAATCACAAATAAACAATCTAACCCCACATTTAAAGGAATTAGAGAAAGAACAATTAAACCCAAAAAACAGTAGAAGAAAGGAAATAATAAAAATGTGAGCAAAAATAAGCAAAATAGAAAACAAAAATATAATCCAGAAGATCAATGAAAATAAAACTTTTTTTTTGAAAAAAAAATAGACAAATCATTGACTAGAATTACAAAAAAAAAGAGAGAAAACTCTCAAAAACGGAATCAGAAATAAAAGAGAAGTTACAACACACACCACAGAAATACAAAACATCCTAAGAGATTACTATGAACAGCTCTATGCCAACAAAGTAGACAACCCAAAGGACATGCAGAGATTTTAGAAAAATACAGTCTATCAAGACTGACCCTGGAATAACAGTAACACCTGAATAGAACAATTAGAAGCACAAAAATTGAAAAGGTAATCAAAAATCTCCTTAAAAATAAAAGCCCAGTACCAGATGGCTTTTCTAATGAGTTTTACTAAACCTTCAGAGAAGAATACCTATTCTTAAACATTTCCAAACTACTGAAGAACAGGGATCACTTCCAAACGTTTTTATGAGGTAGGGAAATTACACAGGGTACAGCCATAGCTGGAAGGCAGCTAGGACAATCTCCCAGCCCCAGCCCCAGCCCCTCCCACCAGCATACTGTGCTGGAGCTGTAACACCTGCCCACTGATCATACCGCCAAGCATAAAGGGAGAAAAGAGCCTCCCAGAAGGTAGGGACCCATAAAACTACTCACTAGCACCATGCTGGTTGAAGGCAGAATTGAAATCTGATTATCCATTGTGGGCGAAAAAAAGGTGGTCATTAATGTCCGGTCCTGGGATACTGGGATTACTGGATACTGTATTACCCACACAAGCGCCAACCCAGTAGGTTGACTCTTGGGCCCCAATGCAGGTTCCACCTAAGAACTTTATTTAACATATCCAACCAGTCATAACACCATAAAAACTCAAGAATTCCCAGGGCTTTAAACCAAGATCCAGGATTATTCACTGCAAGTCGATACACTACACTACACAGGGCCATTACTGCAGGAAAAACTATCCCCAAAAGATAAACAGAATGACAGAAGAGTAAAGACAGAGAAATATATGCAAAATGATGGATCCAATGAATACCCCAGGGAATGAGATTGGCTATTATACAAAATGCTGCAAAAACAGGTGCCAAAAGCATGTAAGAGAGAAAAGAAAGTCTCTTCAATAAATGGTATTGGGAAAACTGGACAGCCACATGCAAAAGAATGAAGCTAGAACACTATCACCATTCACAAAAAAATTAACTCAACATGGACTAGAGACTTGGATGTAAGACTGGAAACCATAAAATTCTTGGAAGAAAACACAGAAAAGATATTCCATGACATCAGCCTTAGAATGGTCTTTGGGAGCTCAACTCCGGCATGAAGGGAAACAACAAAAAAAAATAAACAACTGGTACTACACCAGACCAAAGAGTTCCTTCACAGTGAAATAAAACAGCATCAAAACAAAAAACACAGCCTTCTAACTGAGAGAAGATATTTGTCTTCCATATTTCTGACAAGGGCTTAATATCCAAAATATACAAAGAACTCATAGAACTTAGTAACAGAAAAATAGGCAATGCAACCAAACAATGGGAAAAGCTACCGGAGAGACATTTTCCCAAAGAGGTTACAGACATAACCAAAAGGCACATGAAAAGATGTTTCTACTCACTAGCTATCAGGGAACAAGATATCACCGTTCACCTGAAAGACTGTCCATTATTCAAAAGTCTGGAAACAAAAAATGTTGGCAAGGATATGGAGAAAAGGGAACACTTTTACACTGTTGGTGGGAGGGCAAATGGTTTAATCCTTTGGAAAACAGTATGGTGATTCCTCAAAAGGTTAAACATGGAAATCCCATTCGAGCCCATCATTCTACTTCTATGTATTTACCCAAAGAGAGACAAAAACAGTAACTCATAGAGATTTATATACCCCCATGTTTATTGCAGCCCTATTCACAATAGCTAAGAAATAGAAACTACTTAAGTTCACAAGGTTAGATGAATGAATAAAGAAGACATGGTATGTGTGTATATGTATAATACATATACACAAACATACAATGGCATACTACACAGTTCTTAGAAGAGATGAAATTCTGTCATTTGAATCAACATGGATGGTTCTTTCTAGTGGGAATTATGCAAAGTGAAATAAGTCAGAAGAAGAAAGTTAGACCAGATGACCTCATTCATAGGTGGAATGTGAATAGACAAAACAAAGGAACAGATGAAACAAAACCAATCCTTGGACACTTGAAAGTAAACTGAGGTTACTGATAGGGAATGGGACAGGGCATGGGGAGGGTAGAAAGAAGCAAGTGGTTGCAGAGCCCTTCCAGTAACAGTGAAAAACATTTGGTGATTTGGTGGAGAGCACATAGAAAACAAAATAGGATTCAGGATCTAACAAGCTGGTAAGACCAACTCTGGAGTAAAAGTTGGACTAACAATTATAGTAAGATTCTGAACTGCAGAAAGCCAATCTTTCCTGGACTTTTGCTTTCTTGAAATTATTACCTTAAAACCATTGGGGGTGGCAGAAAGGATGAGATGATTAAAAAAAAATAATAAACTTCTATACTTATTATCAGAGACAAGTGACTAAGTAATTAGCAGAGGTGAATGTTTTCTAAGTAGAAATAAACCAGAAAATTTCAGAGCGAACAATACTAATAAGAGGAGGAAAAACTGGGAACTGATAAACGTGTTTCTATTTGTCCACCTCAAACTCTAGGTAGATAGGTGATGATTGGTGATCGTTGTATTTCTTCCCACCTTGTAACCTACATAAGAAATTTAATGTAGTACAAGACTTCAGGGAAAGATTCCTTAGGGGAACATGAGAAATGGCTGAACGAGGTAAAAATGTCTAGAAGGGAGATTTCAGTTCCATTGTGGTTTTCTCTCATTTTCCTACTGACTTCAGATTTCCCTCAAGAGATCTTCCTTCCTGCACCTCAGATCCTCCTCCACATATTCTTAGTTTATGGTTGTGTTTGGCACCCTATTCAGCAATACGTTATTAAGCTATTTGCCTAAGAAAGCATTCAATGCTACAATAATATATTGCTTATTCTTTATAAAATGTGTCACTGGAAAAGATATTCAACATCATTAATCATCAGGGTAATGTAAATCAAAACTACAATGAGATATAACCTTGTATCCATTAGGATGTACTCTATAAAACAAAACAAAACAAAAAACAGAAAATAACAAGTTTTGGTGAAGAGGCAGAGAAACTGGAACCCTTGTGCACTGTTGGTAGGATTATAAAATGGGGCAGATTCAGTGAAAAACAGTATGCAGTTTCCTCAAAAAAATTAAAAATAGAATTATCATGTCATAGACTCCCACTTCTGGGTATATATCCAATAGCATGAACAAGGTATCAAGGAGATATGTGTATATCCATGTTTGTTGTAGCATTATCCATAATAGCTAAGCAGTGAAAGCAGCCATGATTCCACCAACAGATGAAAGGATAAAGAAAAGGTGGCATATACAGACAATGGAATGCTACTCAGCCTTTTAAAAGAAAACAATCCTGCCACACTATATTGAGTGAAATAAGACCAACACAAAGAAATACTTCATGATCCCACTTACATGAGGAATTTAAAGTAATCAAAGAGAAAGAGAAAGTAAAAAGTTGTTGCCAGGGGCTGGGGTAAGGGAGAAACAGAGTTTTTTGATGAATAGTCTCCATTATGTAAGATTAAAGTTCTAGAGGACAGGTGCACATCAGTTTGCATATAGTTAGCAATACGATAAAGAACACTTGAACATTGTTAAGAAGATAAATTTATGTGTGTGTTTATACCACGATGAACCTCATCAAAGGAGGAAAAAGATCTCTTTGGAACAAGACTAATTGAAATAGTTGGAAATATAATAATTTATCACAGTATACTCTATTTCAGTCTGAAAACTAACAAGCCCAAAGTACATTAAAAAAATCACAGTTTCCTTTTCCTGGTTCTACCAGTACAACAGCTTGAAAAGTAGATTTGTTTTTATTCATTTGTTTAAACAAAAACAAAAATACCTAAAAAATGTACTTTAACCTAAACTAACAAGAGAATTAAGAAACAAACAGTGGTATTTGGGCTCTCTATCTTTTTATTTATTTCTATGTTAAAATTACTGCTTATAAATCAGATTTCACTACTTCTAATCTATTAGTAAATAAATTTCATATACTACATACACAGTGAATAATTTATAATGCAATTGGAAACTTTTTCTTCTTCTCCATACTACACTCCAACTATTTAATTCATTTCTCAATTCTTCCAACTAGGAAGAATGAATAACAAGTAAACTTTAGTGCATGGAAATTTAAATGAATAGATGAATTATTTCAAAATCCAGTATATACATCCAATATCCACACAGCACTACTATAAAGCATGAATGTGTTTTACATTTGTTACATATTCTAATTTATACAATGTTTATTTATAATATTTAGGGAAATATTCCATTATGATTAAAGAATAATAATCACAAAATCTAGAAAACTTTTTTTTCCATAGGATTTCAAAAAATACTCTTGATGACAAGCTATATAGATTTCTCATCCTTATTAAAAGAGAGTTTGAAAAACTAAACTTACCAGAGTCTAAGAATGTTAACAGTTCCTCACCCAAATTTTCCTTAAGGCACAAATGCACTTTCAGGATACATACTAAAGTACTGTAAATATTATTTGTCATGGTACGTCCTGGTAGTGGCTGGACACAGTTTGTATAAATCCCAAGGTCCTGCACTCACATCCCGGGAATGGTGGGGAACAATCAAGATGAACAACTAAGTAAAATAAATGGAATGTTTCTTCCTCTTCTCTCTGCCCTCCTGCCTGACTCTGCTTGCCTTCATTCTTTACTAAATCTTTTCTCTAAGAAATGTGTGTGTGTGTGTGTGTGTGTGTGTGTGTGTGTATAATATGCCACAAG
Organism: Solenodon paradoxus; assembly: GCA_004363575.1. NCBI lineage: Eukaryota > Metazoa > Chordata > Mammalia > Eulipotyphla > Solenodontidae > Solenodon > Solenodon paradoxus. The sequence continues at coordinate 250,312 of RJWH01000462.1, forward strand.
AGGAGTTTATAATTTATAATTCTTATATGAGAGAGTACTGTTAAAATCACTCAACTGTTAGAATAAAATGTTAATTTCTTAAATATAGGGTATGCTATTTCCCCAATTAAAGCCACTATACAAGGCTAGATTAAGGCCAGGCATCAGAAAAATTCTTCAAATATTTTACATGAACTAACAAATACTACTCAGATATGCCTCAAGTATGCGTGAGTAGAGAGAGTATCTATCATCAAGGAATTTGTCATTCAATTGGAGAAGAAAAAGAAAAGTACACACACAAAAAAAAATCAGAGTATTAGCTAACACAAGAAGTAATATGAAGAAGAGTGTATGTAATTGGCTGGGAATTAAGAATTTGTAAAAACGGCAATATTTGAGATGGACCTTTTCAGAATGAACAGATTATAATGGGATAGACAATAATAGGAAAATAAGGTGTTTCGAACAGGAAAGAAAGAGTATGAACAATGACACAGAGGCAAAAACCCACAAGCATGTGTTAGCAACCATATGCAGCCTGGGGTATATTCACGGTAAACATGCTGATGAAACGGAGTTAAACAGCATAGTAATGGGCTAAGCCAGTCATACGTAGGACACGAGTAAGGGCTCCCGTCATTTCCTCTTGCTCCTTTTTCGTCCTCAGAGCAAGTTATGAAAAAATGAATGAAATTTGTCACTCTACCATTCTCTAGCATGTTTTCATTAGTTTTTCTTCTTACTGTTGTAGTTTCAGTATTATGCACCCTCTGCCTTCCACCCCAAGTCCCTGGAATTAGCAGCATTAAAGAAAATAACAAAAAAACAAACCAGCTTCTCATTCCTAGTTACAGGGTATCCCTAGAGTCTACAGACCACGGTGAATGACTTCAAGCCAACTCTGCTGAAGATGGTTAGAAATCTCTCACTTCATAGCACCTTCTCTAAAGACCCATATTGCTCATGGTAATGGTACTGTGATGACTGACCCCTGTGGCTCTGACCTGCTCTTTCGGCCTCAAATCCAAATGCTTCAATACACTTATTTGGTGGCTAATCAGTCTGACTTCACCCCTGTGCCTTTGCTCAGACTCCTCTGTTTGGAAATGCTTCTCCCTGCCTCCAACAGCCTCCATTCTTTCATCCATTAAAAAACTTAAATTACAACAAGGTCCAATTGAAATCTATTATCTTCCTTGAAAACTGCACCACTGACATTAACCATACATATTTTCACTGACCTTATAGTTCCAGCTGGTTGTTTAGAAGTTTATATCTATCCAAATGAGTAAAAGTTCTAAGGAACAGAACTATATGTATTTATTGATTGCTGAATTCCCCCTCAGTGAAAAACAAATTGTCTTGGTATATAGCATTTACTAAATAAAGAATTTATTGAATGAGTGCTCTTGAATGAAATCAGTAGAGACAGTGGGTTGTCAGAATTAATTTCTGTTCCTAGCAATAATACAGGGTGATCAAGAAAACAAGGGATGCCTACTTTCGTTTAGAGTGGAGAAGTCAGTTTAAGTCTTGAAATGAGAGTTCACATTATAAATCATTAAAATCCTAAAGCATTAGGACATATTATTTACATTTCCTTCACCTGAAAGCCATCAAACAATAACTTCCATATACTTAAAAAAATAAAATGAGGATTCTTGGAGGAAGTCGACAGCAGAAATTCTACCCGTCCTCACTAATTTTAAGGATTTCAATAATACCAGCAAATTACACTACCTAAAAACACGAAAGGGAATTGTATGCAGATCAGTGGAAAACATTTCAACTTCATTAAAACTTGAAACAGCAAAGATACATTATCAGCATTTCCTGGTGGCTCAAGAATTAAGCTGGAGGTTAGGGTATAAGCCACGTGAAGGATCTGGGTTTGAAATCCAGGACCAGCGGTAACAATCAAAATAAATACATTAAAAAATGTCTTTTCCTCCTCTCTTTTTCTTCCTTTTCCCTCTTGCCTGCCTTCATTCCTCTTTTCAGTTCAGATTTTCAAAGAGTAAGCTAGGGCCAGATTCATTACCGTGCTGAAGTAAAGATGAATTAAATGAAAATTGCTACGATGTTTGTCCTCCTTAGTTTTCTTTAAAAGAAGATTCTTTAAAATGTCACTCAAGTGACAGAAAGAGCAACAGAACTGGAGGCAGGTGGGAAGATGGACTCACTCCAAGCACTACATTTTTTATGTTTGTCTACGCATAATTTTCATAGCTTCTGTTTACTTATTTCCATATTAAAATAAAAGAACTAACATTGTACTACAATATTTTAACAGAGAAAATATCCAAAATCAACTTGTTTCCTTTATTAATATTGAGTTCTTAGGCAGAAAATCTAGATTTGGATAACTCCAAGCATAGCTGTCAAAAACAATGGTAACTACTGTTTATTAAATCTTTCTATGTATTAAGTACTAAGTTAACCCCTTATAAAATATCAAATATTCTTCACAAGAACTTAATAAAGTAGGTATTATTATCCCCTAATTACAGATTGGGAAACAAAGATGCAGAGATGTTAAGAGAGTTACACATGGTCATACGTATGGTGAAAAGAGAGACTAGGTTCACCAGATTTTAAACAAAGCTCATGTTCTTAATGAGTTCATTATATCGATCGCTTCCAAGTGTTTGGGTCTTGCACTAGTCTATCATGCAGTTTATTCTGCTGAACCACTTTCATATCTGGCTGGCTAACTCTGGCTTTTCAATGACCAGCAAATTTAGAAGAAGCTAAAATGAAAAAGAAGTTGAAAATGGAAATTCAAACTATAGGGATTGTATACGGGACCACATGTTTCTGAAAGTTACAATATATAGGTTGTTATCAGTCTGCCATTCATTTGCCAAATAACCAAGAATTTGTAGTATCATACATATTTGACTGAAAATCCAAAATCCATATGAGAATATCTACAAAGGCATGCCCAGGAGAGGTTGAGTTTGCTAATTTACTCTTTCCAGTGCAGGGATGACTCTGTCATCACCTTAAGGTTTCACAACGTGGAATGCAATATGTAGTGCCTGGAAGACTGACGGTAAAAACCTGATTTACAGACATCCTACCCCTGAAAAGGATCTGATATCAGCTCTATTGCTTACTTTGTTTAGTGAGAGCTATTACTTCATGCTTATGTTGCAGTTCTGAATAACTGAATTTCTACCACAAGAGCTTCACGCATTTTGTGTAGGGGAAGAAAACAAGAAGGAAGAACTTGAATAGGTTCTACATTATACTTTATATGCTAGAGTTAGGTGTTCTCCATTACTATTTCCTTGAACTTTTAAATAATTCTTAGATTATGAGCTGGACTTACCTACACTGACTCCACATTAACAATACAACCTGCCCATCCCCCCACAAAAAACCAGCTCTTTGGGAGAAGAGCAAACAGTAAGCACTATAACAAGTTTACTTCAATTTTACTAGAATAAAGGATGTATAATAAATGGTTTACAAATGATAATAAGGTACACCAGACCTTATTGTTAAAAATTTCATATAACCAACTGACTTATTCTGCTGATTACTGCCATACTCTAGTAGTGTAGACAATCCATGATTATAAACGATGAAAGAGTGTCGTTCCAACGTGAATGTTGGTTGAAATGTTCATTTAAGTTAGTAAGAAAAAAGTGAAACAATGAGAATATGTGAAGATGTATTTTGTGGCAGAAGTTCAATTTCCAATTTGTGCATGATTTTTTTTGCTCAATTGAATAATATATTTTGCATGTAGGTTAAAAGCCTCATGCTAAAATGTTAAAATGTTAATTACTGACGTGCCTTGGTGGCCTAGTGGAAAAACCTGCCCTGGTAGAGTCAACATAATCCCAAGGACCTGGGTTCTCGACCCAGGCCCAAGGGAACAACCAAGATGACCAACTAAATAAAGTGCTTCTTCCTCCTCTCTCTTCCTGCCTGCCTGCTTGCCTACTCACCCTCATCCTTTCCTCTGGAAAAAAAAGGTGACTATTAACTTTTCTCTATTATCTCCTTAGGTCTAGAGTGACAGTCAACAAAGCAGTAAAGGACGCCCTGGTTTGTAGGTTCACCCGTTTCCGGAGTTGCAGTGTGACTCTCTCACGGGAGCTGCAGTGCAGCTCACTGAACGCGAACCCGGGGGGACACGGTGGTGACCACTGCACAGCATTTCACTTGCATAGACAGAGACAAGACACAAGGGGCCTTTCTTTGGTGCATTATGGAAAAATACTGTAGAATTATTAGGAAATCATTAATTTTAGTCTTCTTTACCTTTGTTCTTTAAATATAATTATATAATTTTTGATGACTGTGTTTAAAAATGGCATATAAATGTTTGAAATTTTATTTTTTCAAAGGAAAGGTGCTGGCAGGAATGAAGGGTAAGTAGGCAGGCAGGCAGGCAGGCAGGCAGAGAAAGAGGAGGAAGCATTACTTTATTTTTATTTAGTTCTTCGCATGGATTTTCTCCCCCTGAACCCAGGACTTGAACCCAGTGGGGTATGTGACTTGCTCTTTTGGAGGCTGCTGATCTAACGGCTGCTCCACCAGGGCGCGCCGATTCTTGAAATTTAACAATTAACAACTTGCATCTAATTAGTCTATGAGAGTTGACTCCAGCTTGCCCCTTGCTCTCTCTTAAAATACTTCTATCATTTGTAAAGGAAAGGTACAGACAGGAATGAAGGTGAGCAGGCAGACAAGTAGGAAGTACTTTATTTTATTCAGCTGGAATCATTTGTTGTGTCCCCAGTCCTGGGCCTTGTACTGGGGACCTTGGGGTATGTGTGGACTGCACCGGGTTTAAACTGCGAGGCCACCAGTGTGTACCAAAATGTTTTTTTGTTTTGTTTTGTTTTGTTTTTAATGTTATCCTCACATGGAATAATCTAGAATACCAATGGTTCTTATACTGGCACTTCATATAAAACTCTATCATTAGAATAATCATAATAATAATAATTCTAGAAACTAGAATCATCTTTTAAGTTGGCTAGCTCAACAAGGAAGTTTTGCCACAAATCCACCTTGTACCAACCTGGATTTTTCAAATACATGTCATTCTCACTGCCATATATGACTATAACTACATTTGAAAAAGTAGTAAAGGTTGAAACTAATTCTCTATGAACTGATAAAGATATCCTATATTTAAATACATTGTATTAAGGTGACATTAAGTGAAAAGGTTAATGTTTTCCAAATAATAAAATTTATTTAAAATTATTATTTTACAAAAACCCTGTTCTGGGGCAACAGAGGACATATTACTTTAAATGGGATAGTAGAAAGGCATTAATTTCTGGAATTTCCCTAAATGCTGCCATCGCTTTACACTTCAATTTTGTTTTAAAAGCACAGAAATCACCATTCGTTTTCCATAAATATGTTTATTTAAGTTAACAATTAAGGAGTATAAAACTGGACAGGGTAATCCAAAATTAAATCACTTATATTTTTCATACAACTTAATCTTCTGCTTAATAGAAGCAAGATTAGCTTCTCCAGCAAGGAAAGGGTAATTACTATCTATAACTACTGCGTGTAGGTTATAGAAATCAGAGGTTTTAAACATTTATCAGCACCACAGCAATGAAGAAGAAAATCATACTTCAATATCAAAAGGCTGCCATTTGCTCTGCTTCTACAAGGTCCACTCACGTGACTGCTCTTGGAGGGCTAGCTTCTACCAACACATGTCTGATCAAGGGCTATCTCTGTACAGAGACCGCTTATTGATTTAAATAGCCAGTGATTCCTCCTCTATTTCCTTCCTGTTAGTCCATTCATAAAGTATAAATAAAAGGAGAGAAGAAAAAATAAAGCGTATGGAAAATTGAGAAGCAGCCGGTGAGAACAGACGTGAGTGGAAGAGACCATCATGGCTGGCTGACCTGCCTAAACTTTCTGACACTGGAGGGTTTTTTAAATAAGAGTCCGGCTGTTCCAACTGTGTATTCTTCAGTGCGGCCCTGCATGCAATCCAGTTTAACATCTCTAGGACAATTATGATTTTATTCAGGCTGACACCTGTGACTAAAATGCAAATTATATTTGGATAGCATTGTAAAGATAGTAGTTGGACTTTATTTAGCTCTGCCTTAGGTGCTACTCTTGAACCTTAGCTGACTGTGGGCTGCTGAGAAAAATCAAACCGGCCCCAAACAGAGGACACAATGGAGTGGTGTGCAGAACTCTCTGGAACCAAAAAAAATTTTAATTTCTTCAAACGACACTGGGGGCAAGTAGAGGGGTGTAGTCATAACCACATTACCCCACTTCCATATGAAGGAAGAAATGATGATTGAAGATCGTGGCATAAAGTAGTGGGGGGAGCGAAAGGGTGTTCTCCTACTTGATATGGGAATAATAATGGCTGAACACCTACGAAACATTTACTGTGAGAGGCACTTTCTGAGTGTGCTTACACAGCTCATCTTTTCTTCATCCACTGTGCAACTAAGACGTTACAACTGCTAAACTCTGTATAAGGGAACTGAGTCTGAGAGATGAAATAATTTGCCTGGGTTCAAAATACCTGTAAGCAGCAGAACCAGGATTCGTACCTAGCTTCTGTCTGATTTGACTCTGAGGTCCCTGCTCTTTTTAAAGTAAGTTATTAAACAAGCATGTTCTTAAAATAATAGATGAGTCGAGAACTTAAAAGCATACTTGTATTATTCATTCAGTTAATTTCTGCTTCCCTTTTCAGAATGTGTTACTCTTCAAATTAATAGGAACATTATTATAAGAATAAGACTTGACAGGGTGTTTATTGTTGCTGCTTCTTGGGTGGCTGTGGTGTGTAGTCTTATGATTAAACCTACAGGGAAAGTATGGCAGATTCCCAGCGTGACACATCTTAACGTGTTTTATGGTTTGAAAGGGGAATTACCAAGGTTTCGCAAAACTCTGAAACCTTATGCAAGATTTTGACAATGTTAAAGTAAAAAAAAAAATCCTATAAATCATATATATACATATATACATTATATTGTTTTAAAGTGTACTAGCACTACCTAACATTCAATGCTCATAAAACTGAATCATTTAAAATTTTTCGAAACCTGAAACAAGAAGCTTAATGACTTCTCTCCTGCAATTATTTCTCCTAAGCGGTCTAGGAATATTATCTTATCCATTTGCTGAAGGATGAAGAAGATACAAAATTGAGATTGAATTTCTGATAACTAGTGAATCTCAATGGGGAAAGAAGGCAGCGGAAAGAGATGAACAGAGACTGAAATAGGCACTGAGAGGAGAAATTCCTTAAATGTTGAATGTTATGATGAAAAAATTTTGATGGAGAAACCAGGACATAAAGTCTGATTTTCAGAGTCGGCTAGTAATAGAAATTGCATTGTGTATTCTACATGCGTTTTCAAAGTTTGTAGAAGACAGAATTATATTTGTAAAATTGTCTTATGTGAAACTTAGCTCAATAGTATATGTATGAAAATGGAAAATGCTATGAAGATAAGATGCTAATAGGTAGGCAGAATTTTATGACAGATGGGAGTAGGCAAAATTTCAGACTCATATACCTTACAAAGACATTATTTTTCTAAAATCTCTTTTGAATATTACATAAAAGGTAGATTTAAAAAAACTATAAACTCTTAAGGGGATGCATTCAAAAACAGATTACAAGAGATAATAATCTCCCTAGCCCTGGAGGAAAACAGTGCATGCATATACTTCAAGAGCATGTACTGGCCCTGAGCACCAACACACTGTTCCTACTTGCCTAATGCACATTTTTTTTGGCACCACAAGTCCAATGTAATTTTTAAAAAATATTATTTTCCTAATTTTTTTTTTCCTGTAGGCAAAAAATATCAAAGGAGACAGAAAATGATCTCAGGAAAAAAAAAAAAAAAAAGAAAACCCCAGGAAGAAAGTTGTCAGTCTCTGTGTTTCAACTTCACAAAAGAATTCTGACTGGAAGTTTGAGTCTTTCAAATCTCTTGTCATTCAGGATATGAAATTCTAAGCTAGTGGTGTGGCCAGTTGAGGCTCAGACTTAATCAAAGATGCTGACTAGCTGAAATCCTTCTAGTATCCATCTTCAGCTGACTTCTCACTTACAAATTATGACAGTCACTTGCAGTGCAAGCTATGACAATTCTAAGGTGGGGGAGGAGAATCAGTGGGCACCTAAACTGAGTTTTATTAGATGAAAAGTTACATCACTCTGCCTAGCCTCAGTCTCCTGTCTTTAGGGAATTGTTGAATTTTATACAAAGCCTATTTATAAACACTTGCAAGTGATACTTGCATTCATCTTGCACAGTGACATCATTTCCTCATCAATAATTTAGCATTAGCAATAGATTAAAGGAATTTGTCACACAGAAGTTTCTGGAAAACAGAAAACAAGTAAACTCTTAAAAATACTAATTTAGTCCTCTTACCTTGCTCTTTGATCTGACGAATTTGCTTCACAGTTTCTTTTAAGATTGCACATTTGTCAGGTTTGAAGTTAAAGTTGTCAATATCATTAAAATTTGCAAAAATCAGCTCTGCAAGTTCTTCAATATATTTATTTTCCTGTTCGCGATTCCGTTTCTCAGTGCTCCTCTTGGGGCTAAAAAGAAGAAACTGGTTTTTTTACTATGAATTTGAAAAAAGAGCTATTATGAAAAAGATAAGCATGTTCAACAAGTTTTAATGCAAAGACAGCAAACAAAAGCTACTTATATAAACAATGATGTGAACTGGGGGGTAGGGAGGAAAATATAAAACAATCAGGCAACTAAATGTCACTTTTCAAAAAAATCAAATACAGCAGAGTTCACAATAAAGTGATTACACAAGTAAATATATCATCAATGCAATTAACGCCTGCCCCAGGATTATAAGCTTCACAATGATAACCATCAGTATACTGTGCTCACCACTGTGCTTAATGCAATGCTTATTAGCACAAGTTGGTTATCAAATTTATTCGTAAATAAATAAATTAAGGAACCTTCAAAGGAGGTTATGTTTATAAAAATTTCAGTATCTATTTAAGACAAAGAATAGAAAGTTAACCCAGTGACAGGAATAAATACATTTCAATGAGTTTTGGCAAAGCGTAAGAATGAATGAAAATAAGTCTTGATAATTTCATAGAATCCTCTAGGATATTATCACTAAACCAAACAGCCTTTTTAATTAATGAAAAACAAAAAACACCAGGAAACAAAAACCTACATTATAACTAGAAACAAAAGTGAAATTGACCCAGGGTATTAATTGTCCAAACTGAATGACATACAAAAGATACATAGCTCAAGTATAACTAAAGTTTTAAAAAGTAAATGGGGTTGGGGGCCGGGGATAAATAAAAATTAACATCTACTTCTCATTTGAATTTCATAAAATAGCACACTCAAAAATTCCTCTTGATGCACAATTTTTTTCTCAAGTTGAGAGCCTACTACATGACATTCAAGCAATTCAATAAATCAGAGCAAGATGTTTAATGTAGAAGCTTTATCTGCATATATAATTATTAGCATATAGTACTAATTAGAAAATTCTGTAATAAGACTTCCAGATATTCACTTCAAAATAGTATTTTCATAAATAAATAAAGCCGAGACAGAAATAATTTTTCTACTTTATAGTGGGTAAATGACTTGTCCAAGATCATCTGGTGAGTTACTTACAGAACAGGGACTAGCATTTGTTTTGTTTGAGTCTCCCTTCTATCTCTAGCTTCTACTTTATTGAGTGCAGGGGTAGACAGGGAATGGCCAGGATATGCAGATTCGCCACGTTCCCTTCTGGATTCCTCTATCCCTCCGCCTCTCTCCATCACTTACCACACACAAAATCATACCTAAATGACCAACAGGTGAGGAAGGGAGAGCTGTGTTGCAAAGACCAGGGAGTCCCAAGTCCATGGCTCGCAGTCACACCCCCTCCTCCACCCCATGGCAAAACACAGCACCAGATAAGCGCTCAGGCCCTTCCACTGAAGTTTCACTTGTACCAAACTGACATGTCAGGTAGGACTCCTGAGCAGTGGGGACAGCTTAACAGAAGGCTGTGAAGTGAGAGAGTCTATGAGCAACACACAGCTGGAGGCTGGTGGTGCCATGTGGGCAGTGGAGCATTTTAAATAGGTTTGTTTGACTTAACAGCGAGAAGGGGGAAAAGGAACAAAAAATATTGGCTTTTGGTCTTTTCCTCTCTCAACGATTTTTCCTAGTCCTCTTCCCTACTGTTCACCATCTGATCTTTTTACTGGCCATTTAATAGCAGTTGCTGTTTTTATTTAACTTTTTAAATCAGATATATGACTTAAAACATCAAAGAAGTAAAAATTTCCACCTTTGTTCCCTGTAGTTTTCATTCTCATCTCCTGAAACAGTTAACAATTCCTAAGTGTTTCTTAATTATCCTTGAACAATACAAATATAGATTCTTATTCTTTTTTTTATACAAATGTTAACACTCCATAAACATTTTCTAAACCTTGTTTTTGTCATCCTAACAATAATCTTAATTGATTTTTCTATCTCTATCCAAAAAGGGTGTCCTCCTTCTTTTCCATGGTTGTACTATGTTCCAGGTTACGGTAAATTATAACTGCTTAAGAAGCTTCCGATGGCGTCTATGGGGAGCGGGCAGTGAGATGCCGCACAGGAAAATAACCCAGTTTTTCGGAACCAACATAGAAAAAGGGATTTTTCTCCGTCAGCATTGGCCAGAACGACTTGCAGAACAGAAGAAGACTAACAGCCAACTCTACAGGTGGGTGAGGGTGCAGGGACTTAACGGAGACTAGGGCAGCAAAGGGGAGCCCCTAGAAGGAGACTTTTTCAGTGCCAACACCATCTGCCTTCCCTACCAGAGCCCAGCTGGAGTCACACAGGCAGCACTGACATTCTTGAGAGTGCAAAACAGTAGGTGACCTCCAGCGCCCACCCCAGGTTTGAGACAGTAGGATCCTGCTGCTGAGTCCCTCTTCTCCCTGCGCAGACTGCAGGAGCAGCCCCGCTTTGAGCACCAGGGGTTAGAAACAAGAAAACAAAAATCAAAATGGCAATAACAAATTCTCAAATGTCAATAATTACTGTAAATGTAAATGGCTTGAACTCACCAATCAAAAGGCACAGAGTTGCTAAATGGATTAAGAAACATAACCCAACTCTATGTTGACTACAAGAAACTATCTTAGGTTGAGAGACAAGCAACAGCTTAAAGCAGATGGATGAAAAACGGTACTCCAAGCTAATGAATCCAAAGGAGCAGGACGAGCTATGTTCATATCAGATAAGGTAGCCTTTCAACCAAAGAAAATCAAACAAGATAAAGATGGACATTACAGAATGATAAAGGGATCAATAAAACAAAAAGGCTTAACACTTAACATTTGTGCAGACAATAAAGAAACACCCAAATATATCAAGCAAATATTAACAGATCTAAATAAGGACACTGACAGCAACCCAATAATAGTAGGGGACTTCAAATACTCCTCTTTCAGTAAAATACAGATCATCCAGACAGAGAATCAACAAAGAAACATGATCTTTAAATGACAAAATAGAAGAGCTGGACCTAACAGACGTACAGAGAGTACTTTACCCAAAAACTATAGACTACGCATTTTTCTCATGTGCTCATGGAACGTTCTCAAGGATATGTTGGGACATAAAGCAAGTCTCAGTAAATTTTCAAAGACTGAAATCATCTCTAGCATCTTTTCAGATCACAATGGCATCAAATCAGAAATCAACCAAATGAAAAAAGACAGGAAAACCGCAAAAGAGTGGAGATTAAACAACATGTTGCTGAGCAACCAATGGGTAAAAGAGGAAATTAAGGAAGAAATTAAAAAATATCTGGAATCGAATGATAATGAAGAAATGATGTATCAGAATTTATGGGCTGCAGCGAAAGCAATAATAGAAGAAAAATTTATAGCGATACAATTCTACTTCAGAAAACAGGAAGAATCACATATAAAAAAACCTAAACCATATTCTAAAGGAACTAGAAAAAGCAGAAAAACAGAAGCCTAAATCCAACGGAAGGAAAGAAATAACAAAGACTAAGTCAAAAATTAATGACAGACCAGAAAGACTATTAAAAAAAAAAAAAATCAATAAATCCAAAAACTGGTTTTCTGAAAGAATAAACAAAATAGACAGGCCATTATCCAGACTCACAAAAAAGAGGAACGAGAAACCACAAATAAAAAGAATCAAAAATGAAAAAGGAATAATTACAACAGACACAATAGAAATACAGAGGACTATAAGAGAACACTATGTACAACTATATGGCAACAAACAGAATAACCTAGAAGAAATGGACACATTTCTGGAAAAGTTTAATATCCCAAAACTAAACAGAGAAGAACTAGAAACCATGAACAGATCAATCACAAGCAAGGAAATTGAAACAAGTGATAAAAACCTTCCCCAAAACAAACGGCCTGGACCAGTTTCACCAGCGAATTCTACAAAGCATTCAAGAAGAATTAATTCCAATCCTCCTTAAACTGTTCCAAAAAATATTAGAGGGAAAACTTCCAAATGCTTTTTATGACTCCAATATTATGCTGATTCCAAAACCAGAGAAAGACTGCACCGAAAAAGAAAACTATAGACCAATATTCCTAATGAATGCTGACACAAAAGTTCTCAGCAAAATACTAGCAAATCGAGTATCAACAATATATAAAAATCATGATCACCATGATCAAGTGGGATTTATTCCAGGGATGTAGGTATGGTTCAACATATGCAAATCAACAAATGTGATACACTATATCAATAAAAAAAGGACAAAAACCATACGATCATCTCAATAGATGCAGAAAAGGCATTTGACAAGATTCAACACCCTTTTATGTTAAAATCAATCCAAGAAACAGGTATACAAGGAACGTAATTAAGGCTATATATGGCAAGCCTACAGCCAACATTGTACTCAACGGAGAAAAACTGAAAACTTCTCCTCTGAGACCAGGGACAAGACAAGAATGTCCACTCTCACCATTACTATTCAGTATTGTGCTGGAGATATTGGCCAATGCAATTAGACAAGAAAAAGATATAACGGTATCCAAATGGGAAAAGAAGAAGTGAAACTATCACTTTTCACAGATGACATGATAATATACATAGAGAACCCCAAAGAATCAAGTAAAAAGCTTCTAGAAATAATAAACAAATATAGTAAAGTGTCAGTCTACAAAATTAATACTAAAAAAATCTGTCGCATTTATGTATGCCAACAATGAAAAAACAAAATGAGAACTGAAGAAAAAAATACCATTGACAACTGCATCAAAAAAAATGAAATACCTTGGAATAAACCTAATCAAAAAGGTGAAGGACCTATGCTTGAGAACTATAGGACATTGCTAAAAGAAATAGAAGATATTACAAAGAAATGGAAAAATAGTCCACGCTCATGGATTGGAAGAATCAACATAATCAAAATGGCTATACTACCCAAGGCAATATATAGATGCAGTGCTATCCCCATCAAAATTCCAAAGACATTCTTCACAGACATAAAACACAAAATAAGGAAATTTATCTGGAACAACAAACAACCGAGGATAGAGAAAACAATCCTCAAGGAAAAAAACAACAGAGGAGTCAGGCTCTAAACTTCAAGCTCTACTACAAAGCAATAATAATCTAAACAACATGGTACTGGTATAAAAACAGAAAGACAGATCAATGGAACAGAAATGGAAGTCCAGAAATAAATCCACATGTATATGGACACCTAATTTTTGACAAAGGAGCCAAAAACTTGCAATGGAGTAAGGATAGTCTCTTTAATAAATGGTTCTGGAGTAATGGTCAGTCACATGTAAAAGGTTGAAACTAGACCATTACCTAATACCACACACAAAAATTAGCTCAAAATGGATTAAAGACCTAGACATAAGACCAGAAACCATCAACACATAGAAGAGAATGGAGGCAAAATATTATTAGACATGGACCTGAGAGATATGTTTAGCGACTCAACTCCCATTGCAAAGGCAAATAACATCCAAAATAAACAAGTGGGATTACATAAAACCAAATTCTACTCAGCAAAAGAAACTCGCATAAAAACTAAAAGGCATCCACCTGAATGGGAAAAGATATTTGCTTCTCAAACCTCAGGTAAGGACTTAACATCTAAGCTATCCAAAGAACTCATAAAATTGAACAACAAAAATATAAGCAATCCAATAAAAAAATGGGCTGATGACCATAATAGACATCTCTCCAAGGAATACATACAAATGGCCAACAGGTCCATGAAAAGATGTTCCATGTCTCTTGACATCAGGGAAATGAAAATCAAACAACGAGATATCACCGCATGCCAATAAGGATGGTTATTATCCGAAAAAATGGAAATAGTAAGTGCTGGCGAGGATGTGGAGAAAAGGGAACTCTAATTCACCGTTGGTGGGAATGTAAAGTGGTGTAACCATTCTGGAAAGCAATATGGAGAGTCCTCAAAGAATTGAGAACGGAGATTCCATATGATCCAGTTATTCCTCTACTGGGCATTTACCCCAATGACACAAAAACACTTATCCAAAGAGATATATGCACCCCCATGTTCATTGCAGCACAATTCACAATAGCTAAGAGCTGGAAACTACCTAAGAGCTCATCGATAGAGTGGCAGATAAAGATGTGGCACACAGCCACTATGGAATACTATGTAGCCATCAAAAAGGGAGAGCTCCAGCCATTTGCAAGAACATGGATGGACTTGGAGAGAATTATGCTTAGCGAGATGAGCCAGGAGGAGACAGGCACTGTATGATAGTACACATATGATGGCTAAAGAGAAAACAAATAAACGCCATAAATTAAACAACACTAAAAATGGGTAGCAGGGAGAGAGAGACAGAGAAGGGGGGGGAGAGGGAGGGAGAGAGAGAGAGAGAGAGAGAGAGAGAGAGAGAGAGAGAGAGAGAGAGAGAGAAACACTACTCCAAACAACTATGGACTCCTAGAGGTGAGAGACAAAATGGCAAATCGGGGGGTACCAAAGTGACAGGGAAGGTGTGGGGGAATGGAACGAAGGCATTTAACTGTAAAAGAAGGGAGGGGTAAAAAAGGGTGGGAATAAAAATCTACTATGCTATTTGTAAATGTAAAAACACCACTATGTATACCTCAAAATAAGTCATTGTCAAAAGGCAATATCCCTTCAATAATAAAAAAAAAAATTTAATTAAAAAGGAGCTTCCTAGAAACACATGTTTTTCCTAAGCTTTTATAATAATAAGCAAAGCTGTCCTGAGTAACCTCATACATATATCATTCTACATGAATGAAAGCATATTGTTGGAAAATTCCTATAATTTTAATAGATACTGCAAATTACCCAATATGGGCTTATACCCATAATATATAAGGTGGTACTTGCTTTAAATTTATTCTATTTACTGAAGAGTCATAATCTTTTTCACTAACTCAAATGAAAACTAACATTCCATGTATTGTTCATTAAAAACAAAACAAAACACAGTATACAGTAACAAATCCTTACTATAGTATTTTCTTATCTTTATAATATTTGTGATCTCAAAGAAAAGAAAATGTAAGGAAGTTAAGGCTATAGTTTTAAAAATCAAGTACATAGGGGATGTCCCATCAAAAGAAGTATGCAGCATTCCTTTTCTTGCAGACAATAATAAAACTTATAAATATCAGCATACGCAAATGTAATTAATACATACTCAAAGTTTAACTGTAAGAAAAAAATCAAACATAACATTTGCATCGGGTGTAAAATCAATGCAAAAATATCAAAGAAGCATGTGTGTGGCTTTCTGCCAATACTGATTGCATTTCTCAGCAAGACTCTCACCTGGGTCCAAGCTGGTCAGGACATTCCTTGCGCTTTCTTGTCTCTGCCCTGGATGGGTCAGAGGTATTTTCTCCCAGCCCACTCATCTTGAACACATATCAGCAACTAAAACAGAAAGATGGGAGAGAATGAAAAGAGCTGATGATAAAGTGATCAATTTACCAACAATGAAAGAACTTTTTACCTCAATTGGAAATCTGACAGCAGTAATTAAAACAATGGATTTAGGTGCATATATATCTTCTAATGAAAAGGCTGAATTATTTTTGCTGTTTACCCTGTTTTAAGGTTAAGAAATACGAAGGTTAACATTTAAAGGCAAGCAACCCTACCTCATTGGGCCCATACTCTAAACAGGTGGGTTTCAGCAATGGCATGGACTACAATCTGCTAGCCCTGCATTTCTGCTGCCAGCCTCCAGTTTCAGGAGCGACCTTGCACCACGTGGAAACTACAGGTGTTGTAAGGGGCTCCTCCCAGTCTCTGTTTTGGGTTAGCCAATGTGATGTCCGTGCTGCAATCGCGCAATCCTAACAGACAGCCCTGGGAAGAGGCAGTGCTCTGTCTCTAAAATGAGTATTTCCAAGCCTAACTAGGTACATCTGGCACAAGGCCTCTATAAGCAATGCTCCCTCAGACCAAGGGTCTGCCTGCTTCCCTCTGGAGTCTTCTGGGCCCTCCTCTCCCTCAGCAGAGGCCAGGCAGCTCCCCCATGTCCCCTCTTCTCTCCATGGTGGCTCCCCTTCCGGTGGGCTGTACTATTTTTTCCACTTCCCACATCCTGTCACCCTTGACTCTCTTCTTCAGTGGATTCTAGCAGCTATCACCAAAAGCCTTAGGTGAACTAAAAAAAGAGAGGAGCCATATGGACCCTAACAGAAGACAATTACTGAATCCTGCTTGCTGAATTCCTTTCAGCAAGAAACTAAAAGGTAGGTGGGCCCTGGAGGAGCAGTGGTTTGGTCAGCTGCCTTTGGCCCAAAGCACAGTCCATATACATCCCAAGGACCTGGGGATTCATGCCCTGGGCCAGGGAAAACCACCAAGATGTAAAACTAAATAAAATAACGTGCTTCTTCCTCCTCACTTCATGCCTTCCAGCATACTGGACCCTTCGATCCTACCTGCACCTCTCCTTTAGGGGGAGAAAAAAAAGAACACATAAGAAAATCAGCTTGTTCATACTTGCTACCATTAGAATTAAATAACATTTAAATATGTAACAACCAAGAGGTACAAGATACCACCTTAAGTACTCAAGAAAGTAAACAAAAGGAGTAACAAAGACTTCCGAGGAAATAAAAAATGGCTGTAATTCAAAGTGTTTAAATACTGCTTAGCAAGGAAAAAAGAGGGAGGGGGAGAATCTACAGCTTACTGGACCCTTCAATCCTACCTGCACCTCTCCTTTAGGGGGAGAAAAAAAAAGAACACATAAGAAAATCAGCTTGTTCATACTTGCTACCATTAGAATTAAATAACATTTAAATATGTAACAACCAAGAGGTACAAGATACCGGCTTAAGTACTCAAGAAAGTAAACAAAAGGAGTAACAAAGACTTCGGAGGAAATAAAAAATGGCTGTTATTCAAAGTGTTTAAATACTGCTTAGCAAGGAAAAAAGAAGGGGGAGAATCTACACAGAATTTAAAAATCTGTCTTAAAGATCCAATTCTGCGCTGCTCCTTCCTCCTTCTACCCCATCCCCCAGGCTTCTAATATAGACTCCTATCCCCTTTATTAGAGGCCTTTCCTCCTTTCCAGATTGGAAAATCAGAAGGAACAGCAAGTCAAGCAGAAGATGAAGAACTTAAGGAAGACATAGGAGAGCAACAGGTTCATCAAGGGCAAGGACAAAGAAGAACAAGAAAACACCACCTACGAGGTCCACAGAATTGCTGTCACAATAAACTTCCCTGCGTTTCAGTGGGAAAGTTCAGTCTCTCTATAGTCATTTCTTTTAACCTCTACTCTGATCCCAGCTGGTAGAGGAGTTAGAAAATCTTTCAAGAGTCATGTGTAAGTAGGACACAAAAACACTGTATCAGTTTAGGGAGGCTGCACCAATTGCTCATTCTATTAAAGAGGTCACAGAAGAGAGGACAATTCTGAGAGCTAATGCTTGGGGCTTCCTGCTGGTGGGCGCAATGTAACCAACTCCCAAGGTCTTAGATTATGGTCACAATTTTGGAGTGATAAATATAATTTGTATTCAGTTACTATCTATTATGTACCGAGCAAATCACAGATATAATTTAATCATCAAAAAACAGACTATGAGAGGCAACAGAGTAGAGAAACTATCAGCCAGTCACCCTATCCAAGCTGTACCACTTGATTATTTGTGGGGTCTTTATCTTTTTGCCTTAACAACATCTCCTGTAAAGTGGGGGCCATCATTAGAACCTACAGCACAGGGCTGTTGAGAGCATAAGCAAATGGCAGAACTGGGACTTATATACAAACCAATACACTGCCACTCTTAACTCAAATGTTACGGCAAAGGGGTCTCCTTTGGAAAAAAGCTGTTCTTCCTCTAATCACATAATCGCAGATGAGGTAGGCATGAAGCAGCAAGACCTGAAGTGCATGTGTTTCTATGCTTGACTGTTTTCCCTTCATCTAAACACCATTTACTCATCCAAAGACCAACAGGGAGCATGAGGGAAAATGGTGCTCTCAAGAAGAAAATGGGGTCAGAGGGGAAGATTGGAAATTGGAAACACTGGGAAAACTCCAAAAAGTAAAATTTCTAGGAAAGGTATCATGCAACTGGTATGTACTTTTTGGAACCGTGAGATCCACAAAGCAGAATAGTTTGCTGGCTGTAATGGAGGAGGTGCTGAGCTGGTACTATGTTAAGCATGAAATTTTAAGGGTGGGAAGGGAGCAGCACATTTGTAGGAGAGGCAGAAATACAGAAGGTGAAGCAAAAACCTGAGTAGCAGGATCCTTCTCAGATGATACCTATCAACATTCATTTCCTGTACTTCTTTTGGCATCACAATTCTCAAGATTTCACTCATAGGCATGTAAGAAAAAACATTACCCATTCGATATAAGTAAACTTTCAGTAAGTGGCAGATTTCCATGAACCTTAAAAATCGAAGACAATTTTTATGATCATACAATACAGAACATGGGCTAGAAAGTAAATACATGACAAATCTGTTGCAAAAATGGCTATCTGCCCCCCCCCAAATATCACTGAATATTAAAAAAAATACAGTACTATCAGACAAGAAAGTTTTTCTCAAATATATATATGTATATATATATATATATATATACACTAATAATTTTAACTCTGCATGAGGGGACAGCAATGATACAATTCAACAAAGAAACTAGAAGGAGATAAAGAGTGAAGCAGGGAGCTAGTGTTTTCTAGTCTAAGAGCATAAACATTTGAGCAGATTAGTTACATTTTATTTGTCTCTACTCAAGGCTGGCTCAAAAAACTATCTGTAACTTTAAGGATCATTAATTTCCTCTTGAAGTAAGTTATTTAAGTGCCAAATTTTCCTTTTATTATTATGTGATGGTATTTTAATACATTTCCTTAAAATCTAAATAATTCAGCTTTATGCTCATGCTTGTTTCCTTATTGTTCTGTGTCTGCTTTGTATCTTTTCTCTGATTAATTTTCCTGGGTTACATATGTACAATACATATTTCCAACCAATCTTTCAATGACCAAAAGTGGGGGCAGAAAAATGAGGGAGTAGGCATCTGTAGTAATTGACCAGGTCGAGGACAGGTGGGCACACTCTGGGCTGAGGATGCCCAACTAAATCACTGTTCAGTGCGAGCGTGCATGCGTATGCACGCGTGTGTGTGTGTGTCTCACGACACCGAGCTGAAGAAAAGGAAAAGCAGGCTAGCGAAATTCAGACTGGAGCAAGAAGAAGGGGAGGGATGGAAATGCAGTCATAGGCAGCGTCTGGTTCTTGCATGCCCCTCTCTTGCCTGCCAAGGGGCTAGGTAATCCTGGAAAAGACAGGTGGATTTATGCTCTGCTCTTCAGTGGATGAACCAGATAAATAACAGTGAACTTTATTAGAGAGGAGCTCTAAGAGAAAAACTGTGGTGCGCTAATCTATTAAGTAGATGACTCTGACTGACATCTGAATGCCTGTATGAGGCTTGACTGGCAGCAAAAGTTAGTATCTCACACTAGAGTGCCTGTGTGTGCATGTGCGTGTGTGTGTGCATATGGGGGGGGGGTAGGTAAGTCCATTTTTTTTTCAGATTCAAGCTAAACAAATAAAAACTAGAGAAAAACAGAATGATAGATTAGAGAGATAGATAGGTCTATATCTTGTGGTAAGTATTTATACATAGGAAAATCATTTAAAACTATGGGGATGCATGAATTTTAATGCATTTTTGTAGATCAAAGTTAAAAATTCATTTCCAATAAAAAGGTAGAGATGGAAATGTCTACATTTGACATCGCTGGGCATCACTGAAGGTTTAGAAATTTTATTTTGCAAGAGGTCTAAACTAATAGTTACTTTCTGCATATTCTGAACATTTACACGAAATTAAAATTCTTGAGTGTTGCAATCTCAGTTCTGAAACTGTTCGATGTAAATGACAAAAACTGAAAATGGCACAAGTAAACTCTTGGGTGGTATCTGATGGTAATTACAGCCATTGAGAACAAGCTAGTTTATACCAGATGTTATGAGAGGACAAGACTGGAAGTTTCAGTTTGCCCATTCTTGTTATCTATCACGAAACAATAGCTCTGCTTTCACTGTGACAGTACCTCCTCCTTTATATCCTTTGATAACAACTTGTATAAACTAGACTATAGAGAAAAAGAGTTACAGCTACAAGAACAGCAAGCTTTCTTTTTCGTAAAGTAACAATATTCCAGGAGGAGTAAACAATGCTGGTTAAATCCTTAGCATAATAACAGAAAGCAAAATATAATGTTAAACTTCAACACAATTAAAAAATGCACTCTTGCATGACATTCATCAACATAACTTATAAGGAAACAAAGCTGTTGCTACAGTACAGCCTCATACCATTAAAGCTATTTAATCATCCAGAATTCATGTAAACGATAATGTGCGTTTTACCTTTTATCAGTAATGGCCATTTCCAGACAAGGCCTGTAAAACCGTCAGATTTATTATATGCTGAACAAATTCAGTTGAAGAATAAATACGGAGAATACTGTTGTTGAAATCTAAACATAATAAAGTGATCTCGCATCTGATCCCTATTACTAGTTTCAAGAAATACATTTTAAAAGTTAGACATTCTCTGAAATTCCTTACTTTGAGGTGAAATTTGTAATGAAATGACACAAAGAGTTGTTGAAACAAAGTCTCCTCTAACGCCTACATGAGGAGGAGTTGCCGGATAAATTATCTAGCTCTTGATAATGAGACCAGAAAGCGTCTATAGTTTCCAGGGCCTTCCAGGTTCTTTCTAAATGAGCTTTACAAGAGACACAGGCATTATTATGTAATCTACAGTCCAATTCTTCACACACTTTGTAAAATTGAGAAATACTCAAGGAGTATTAAAAGTGCTTATTAATCTTCACTTAAACACTTTTCTATCTCTATTCTATTAAATTATAAAAGGATAATCTTTTAGAGCACGCTATCACTCAGAAGCCCACCTCAACAGTAAAGACGCATTCATTATCTCTCCATCACAAGAGCAAGTATTTGCTTATTCTGAATTTAAAATAATTTCTCTCTCAAAGTATACTGCGTTCCATGGGGGATTCCTTTATTTCACAAAGGCAAAAGTCCTGGGTCAGACTCTGGTAAGTCTAAGAAAACAGTCTGTTAAGGCTTAAATATACAAAACGTGCTTTTAGGATGTAGTTGCCTGACAAAAGTAGAAAGCAGAGAGTAGACCGAATCTTCAAAGTCAGTAAGATGACAAAGCAATAAAGACACTGAATTGACAGAGGAGAGAAGTACCCCTTTCCACAGAGTGGGAACTGGCCAAAATTACCCAAAGCAAACATTATTTTGGCAAGACCCTAACTTAGGCAAGAGTTAAATGAATATTCTATTTAGCAAATAAACGGACTATACAGGATATACTGTGATTCATACATACAAGCAAAAACCAATCACACATGCATATACAACTTAAGTATAACAATATAGATTTTTAAAGCAAGGATGAGAGCATGCAGAAAAAAAAAAACTTCCCACTGGCAAAGCAAGTAATTCGTTTAACACAGTGAAAGAAGATGTTATATAATAGTTCAAAAATAAATTTTAGCTAGTGAAATGGTATTTATTTTCCTCAAAGTGCTATTATTCTTTTTAACTAGACCATAAGAACACTTTAATTTTTACCTAACACTATATATAACTTCTTGCTTCTTATACAATTTTAACTTCTCTCACAAATTACAGTATGTTTTCTACAGATTCAGACTCATAAAGCTCATATTAATTCATATAGAGACAATGGTTAAGTTGCAAAGTTTTAGGAGACTCACTTCATACAAATGCAAAATTAAAGGTGTCTTATTTGGAAATAAATTCTCAGTTCAGTTTCACTAGTTTTGTGCAATTTACCATATTCACTTGCCCTTTTTTTTTTTTTTTTTTTTCAATAAACCAAACACAAACAATTATTAGTACATGATTTTTAAAATAATAAAATACTAACAGTTTACAGCTGGATCCGGGGTTAAGGAAAACAACATGCCCTTACAACTTTTCTTCTCCAAATAAAATGGCTTCAGCACCTACCTTCTCTTATGCTGTTTCTTACTCCACAGAACAGTAGTAACAGTGTATAAACAAATGTTTAAGCTAAAAGTTCCTTCTTTTTCAATATGCTCTGTTCTTAGATTTACTTCTGTATAATGGCCTTAAAGTGGTATATTAGACAGTAACTAGAAGACATATTCCATTTTCTGACTGAAAGCCAATAATACTCATGAATTTTTTAGCTGAAAGACACTTCAAGATGCCATGGGGAAGACCGTAATAAACACATTAGGCTGCAAATGGGCGGCAGCAGCTTTTTAACACATGCTGCAACAATCAAATAAATGGCTAAATTCATGCTCACTAGTTACACAAATATTTTGCTGTAACATTTCCATCATGTACATCTCCTATCAAGAAAGAAAAATCCTGTCTTCAAGTCTTATCTTAGCAAAATTAGTGCAGAATATGTTAAGTAGCAGAGAGCTGCTCTAAACTATCATTAACAACAGGGGGGAAAATGTCTAGTCTGACAGCAGTGGTGTTAAGATGGTTTCTACTTTCTGAATTCTCATAAGCTAAGTTCCTTAATATAGCCAGTCACTGGGCTGCTTATATATCCAGCAATGTCAGCCAGTGCTAATATGGCCAGGAATAGCAAGACTAAGTTTTAATAAGGTCTCAGATGAGAAAACATCGAGGGAAGAAGCTGCATTCCTTGCATAATGTAAGCATTCCCCTCCCCTTCGAGCAGGGTATACTTGGTCCCTACTTAATATTTGGAAAACCAGTTTTCACTGAAGGCTTAGTATTCTGGAAAGAAGTCATTAAACTAGGAACTACAATGTCCTACTTGTGTTTGAGTTTCATAATCTGTACAGACTAAAATTCAACCATCTTTATTCTGGAACATATTTTAAACTTCTTTCTGAGATTAAAAAAAAAATTCTACTTTATAAGAAACGCTTTTTGAAATGACAAGGACAAGAGACTCTGTATCTCTATATAAGTGTTTTTAGGCTTAACCTGGTGGAGCAGCGGTTAGAGGTCTATTGCCTCCAAAGGAGCAAGTCACATATCCCTAAATTCAAGTCCAGGGTCTGGGGAACACAACCCGTGTAAACAACTAAATAAAATGAAGAATGCCTCTTTCTTCCTCCTCTCTCTTCCTGCCTGCTGGCCTACTCGCCTTCATTCCTGCCTGCACCTTTCCTTTAAAAAAAACAAAAAACACTGAACTATTTTTATTATTTCTATTATAAAAAAGGTTTTAATTAAATAAATAGAACCCTCTCTCATTATATAACAGATTGGAGATTTTTCTTTATTTTTTATGGGTCTCATGGGCTAACATATACTGAGCACTGGTTTTAAGTTAAGGACACCACACCTATTTTCCTACTTTAAAACTCACGTTTTAATATTTCATATATGTACCCAACACACACACACACTCTCTGTCTCTCTCTCTCACCCTGTCCTTCCAGATTTTCTAATTTCTATGACCCCTTTCCATAAATAACTTGTCCAAATCATACAGATAATAAATGACAGGTCAGGAGTCAAACTCAGGTGTAATTATAATAACTATCATTTACTGAGTGCTAACTATCTTGGCAGGCATTCTCTATGCACTTTACATATGTGAACTCCTTCAGTTCTTGTAACAACCTCTGATTATCACCATTTTATAGGTGATGAAACTCAGGTACAGAGAGCTAAAAGAAACTTCACCAAGGCAAGAAACTTGACGGCAAGTTTTAGAGGTCACGAGTAAATCCAAGCAGTTCGTCAAGTAATAATCATGGCATTGTGAGAACTGAGTTATCTGTACTAATATTTTCACTGAAGAAATATAAATTTGTGAACATTCTAGAAAGCAATCTATTTTAATTTGGTAAACAGTGAATATGTAACCTGGAAGTATTTTTGTTTTTGCTAAATATGTAGCAGTAGTGTTGTAAAATGCAAAATACTCCTTTCTGTAAAAAAGTACATCTACCCATTGTAAGTACTCAATGTGTCAGGTACTACTGTACAATTAGGAGACAGAGCCAAGAACAAGACAGACAAAACTGCCCTGTCCTCCTGAAGCTCACATTCTAGTGCAGAAAAGAAATCACGCCTCAGCACAAGTTATTATTCCCTGAACAGAAATGAAGTATCTCTGCTATTATCGAATTTATTCGGAAGTTATTGAAATAACAAAACCAGCTAGGGATTTTCTCTGGCACAACACGAATGTTGTTTCTTTTAAAACAGTGAAAGCCTTCTTTCTTATAGAATCAAAAGTACTAAATAGTTAATTTTAAAAGTCACTTATCAAGAGCAATTACAGAAAACACTACCTTAATCACCTCATTTTAACTTTAAAACATACATGTGGGTATTAGTCTCCAATGGAGTTTAATATTAGCTTTCTTGCATAAATCATACCTCTCGTGTCAACTATTCCCCCTTTTTTTTTTTAAATTTAAAAAAGAGCTAGAGTTGCTAGATTTCTTAAAAGGTGCTTATGAGGTAAAGGTTTTTACTATTTTTTTCCTAGTTTTTTTTTTAATAGATGGGTTCATGTATATATTTGGCTGACATTTTTTGTTCATTGGATTGAGCTTTTCAAGGCATCCCCGTAGGTTTTATAGAAACAAATGTGTCTTTTCAAATTCATACTTAGTTACATAATATTAAATCATGCAATTACAATAACAAGTATCACTGGCATAAACCAGTTTGGACAAGAAGCTGGTACATCCCCAGTGTCACTGCTGAGTGCTGGAGTACTGGGTCAACTGGAGTAACCCACCAGCTTGGAGTGGAGGTAACAGCCTTAATCCCATGACTGAAAAAAGGGAATGCAGTTCATGTGGCTACTCCAGGGCAACAGCCCAAGTGAGGTTAATGAAGAAAATCAGAACTGATGTAGCGCTAAGTCAAAAGGCAGCACCAAGCAACCATTCAACAAACATGACTGAATACCTATTACAGGTCAAGCATGGTTCTAGGTACTGGGGGACATATCCATGAAGAAAACAGACCATACAATGTGTTTTGCCCATGACTCTTCTATTCTAATGAGGAAGGGGGGAGAAGAGGAAGAGTAAAATAAACAAATACAATATTAGATAGTGATTAGAGGTATAAAGAAAACTAAGGTAGGGTGGTTAAGAAAATCCTTTTCTGACAGTGACATCTGAACAGAGTACTTACTAACACAACTCTAAATTCATACCAGAGTTTATTGTGCAGCCATTAGAATTTATGAAAAGTCGTACGATGTCATGCCTAATAACACATCCTCTGGTGTCTACTCTGGAATTCCTGGAATGCCACATATTCATTATGCTAACTGTTAATCCATTATCCTCGCTGGATCTAAATCTTAATCTGAAAAACTACAG
Organism: Solenodon paradoxus; assembly: GCA_004363575.1. NCBI lineage: Eukaryota > Metazoa > Chordata > Mammalia > Eulipotyphla > Solenodontidae > Solenodon > Solenodon paradoxus. Next base: position 276,243 of record RJWH01000462.1, read on the forward strand.
AAATATTAATACATACCTTTAAAGTTTGCTGAGTATAAAATGTAAAGGGCACAGCACACTGACTGTTACTTTATTTAATAAAAGTAAGATTATTCCTAGTTGAATTTAATAGCATGTAAATGTTTATGAAATAATCTAAACACATAGTAAACACAGTTAGAGAGGAAAACTTTTTTACAGGAAAAAACTGGAATAAAGTCACTAAAATAACAGCAGCTAAATTGTTCTGATGATCACTATGGGTATGCTTTAACTTTGTGACTTCCAAATTTTCTTTTACTAACAAATCAGACTTCCATGAGTTTACTGAAAGGAAGGAATGGACGCACGCCTGTGGCCAAGGTGGCTGAGATGCAGTTCCTATGGAGCCTGCGGATCAGGGTTCAAGACCCAGAAAAGGAGGAAGAAAAGAAACCGGGCTGTGCTGCTAGAAAAAAGCAAAAAGCAGACCAGAAACCCCTTTAAATAACCACTACCTGAAATACAACAAATGCGCAATTATTTATAGGAAGACTATTGCAAAAAAAAACAAATACCCACTAGTAAGTGTACAAAGATCACCAAAGTAAATGAAATAAGAAACGGAACTTCGCTTTACTTGTATTAACAATGAAATTTAAAAGAGAAATTTTTTCCTTTGGAAACCTGAAAGAGACTCCATAATAGTTCCCAAACTACTAAAACTATACTACAACCTAGTTCTATTTTTCCCAAATTTACCATAAGTTCTTTACACAAGGAAGACAGAAGCTCTTAGTAATTTGGGGGCTCATTACTATATCCTATTTTCCTTATCACTGGGGACTTTCTCATGCTTTCACTCCCACTGATGTGATTCTTTCAGTAAGAAAAATATGCAAATTGTATTGGTCTTCCAGTAAAAGTTACTAAAACTACTCTTCATCCTTATGTTCAGCTCAAAAGTCATCCTTTTGATCAAGGTGTGATGAATTCTACTAGGAAGAATTAAAGGTTCCTTTCCACTTGTTCCCAGCCCATGGTATATAAAACAAAAATAGCACTTTTTTCTCCTGCATCATTAGTTGCTTTGTGCTTCCAGAAAGGGTCCTGGGTATTCTGGGCACCCACTGTCTTCATGAGCCAGGCCTGTGAGGGGCTCAGGTAGGACCACACTGCTGTCTGCTACTCCACGTTCTGGGTGCCAGACACGAGACTTGAGCCACTCATTCTTGCTTCCCTTCTTTTCATTATCAATCATTTAACTCTAAACTTTCTTACAAATTATCTCCAATCAAACAGGATAACTATGTTAGGAGGAAAAACTTTTAAGCATATGCCAGGGGCAAAGTATCGGACCCCAAGTAAACGCCTGTTGTAAGAGAAGACACAAGTACACAGTTATAGGCCCTTTGGCAGTTTAAATTATGTTTCCATCCTAGAGCAAAACCTATTAAAAGTCTTTTCCTGAAATGCATTTTTTTGTGTGTGTGCACTTTCTCTGTTCTCTCTGTGGATGTGGAAAATGAGCAAGGAGAAAACACTTTTTTTGTGGGAAGATCTCGGATTCATTTTTTAGCATAGAAAATTCCTACAAACTCCTTTTGATCTGGTTGTTACAATAACTCCAAATAATATTTGAAAAAGGCCGCTCTGGATCAAGAGAGGATATTTCCTCCAAAAAAATTCCAATTTAGTCTTATAAAAACAAGCCAAGTTAAGAATCTTAATTTGCAAAGAACACACACAGAATGATTTAGTCAAAATTACTAGAATTGAGAAAGCTCTTTACAGAAATTTATTATTTGGAAAGAATTTACAAATTACCTTGAAATGGACCTCAGCCCTTACTTTATCTTTTTCCCTCTCTTAAATGCTGGGTTTTGGTAATCATCAAAACTAACCATAGTGAATTTTATGAGAGTTACATTTCAGCTTGTTTCAAACTTAACAACACACAAGCAGCCTTCAGTAGAAGTAACATCATATTACTATTTCTGTAATTGTACAAGGGAGCCCAATTCTCCGGCCTCACAGTCAGCAACCAGGGGGACTTTAGAACGAGGAGAGCGTTGACAGTTATCCTAGAGAGCTGCAGATGGAGGTTTTCTACCCCTTTACAACCCCAGAGGGTGAGTTGTTGCATTTGTGGAACTAAACATACAACAGGATTCCAGGCGCTGAAAAGATTAAAACAAACTCCTCCAATAGTAGAATGAGTTGTTTTCTTTTTCAAATTAGTCCCAAAAGGTGTTTGCACTGAGAAAATATTTTGTAAAACCTACACATATGAACAACGGCCTGTAAGACTGCTGTACCTTATTTAACCATAACTGGCAAGCAATAAGCATGAAATGGAACTTTAAAGAAATCAAGATAATTACTTGACACTTCAGAGATAGCTAACTATATTATTTCATCTAGTACCAAAATCAAAAGGATAATACTTTGTTAAGCTGAAATGCCAATCCTGGTTCCAGTTAGGCTAGAATTATGTGGGGGGAAAACTAAGCTAGCTCTCAGAGACATCACAACACCATATACCGACACACACACACACACATACACGTACATGTATGCACAAAGCACAAACGTATGATTTCTTTAATTTGGTGCTTCTTTCATGCCAGTGTTTTAAAATCTAGAGCAATGATCATCACTTAGGGCAATAACACATTTGGAACCTGGTCAATTAAGTTTTATATAATGTTAAGTTCCTAGTTAATACAAGTCTCTTTTTGGTGTTAAATAACCTAAATTACAGGGTTTCAATTTAAAATCCACTTGGCATTTCTTTCCTTCTGATGTTCAGCTGCACTGGTAGAGCAGCCACTAAAGGTAAAATTACTGTGCTCTATGGGCACAGCAGTACAATCCTTGAATAAGAGACAGAAATTAATCTCAAGAAATGCATGCAACATGAAGAAGCAAATATGGAATTAACTGACATGAAACAAAGTATCTATGAGCAATACAAAGGGCTAATGAGGGAAACATTAGGTTTTGTTGTGGGAAGTCTCAGCTAGGACTTATGAATAACTGGGCTGAGTGTCGAAGAATGGGTTCAGTGTTTCCAAGTGTAGATGGGGCAGTGGGGGCAAGGACATGTGAGATACTTGCAGAGTCCCCAGGCAGTGCAGTTAGCAAGAACAGGGCTTGGCTGAAGTTGCTGGCTGAGACTGCCCAGCAGTGGAACTTGAGAATGGGGGAGTCTAAAGTTTTAACCCCTCACCCAACATCTTGTCTCCTAGATTGCTGTCAGGCCCTGGATGGGACTGTTGCACCTTCTCTACACCTCCACAGCCCTGGAGCAGAGGCTCTCAAAAAGTGTCATCTGGGAAGTATCAGAAATGCACACTCTGGCTCAGGACCAGCAAAAGTGAATGAGCTCTGGAGGAAGGCCCAGCAACTAACAAGCCCTTCCCGTGATCTGCTGAGGTTGAAGATTCATTGATCTAAAGCTGGGGAAGTTTCTTGTCTCATCATTGACATTAAATCTGATCAACTCAGGAATTATTTTCTTCTATGAGACAGAAACAAAGGGCTCAGAGGTAAAGCAGAGTACATCACATTTTTTTTTAATTCATTGATTCACAAAAATATTTATTAAATACCTACCTTGTGGAATGAGAATATAGAAAATCTGTAGTGCCAGAATGAGTGGTTCCTGTTGACTGAATAAATGATAGGCAGAACAAAGAGTTCTGAGCCAGGAGGTAAAATCATAGTTATGGTACAAATATGAGCATGGTAGTGGGTAAATGACATGTTTGGCAGCATAGGAAGGAGGGACTGAAGACTAGCTAAAAGATAACTGCAAAGGGCTGCATATTGTATGACTACATTTATATGAAATATCCGGAGTAAGTAAATCCACAGAAAGAAATAGCAGACTGATGGCTGTCTGGGGCTCAGGGGAAAAGTAAACAGAGAGTGACCCTCTTAATAAGCACGGATCTCTTCTGGGGTTGATGAAGATGATCTGAAAGGTGATTACTGCACAAATTGTAAATTAAAAAGAACATGTGAAAGCTTTGTGGGGTTGTAAATTAATGTTACCGGAACTAAATAAAATAAACTTCATGTTATGTAAATTATCTCAATAAAAATCAATACAATGTAATTAAAAATAAAACTAGACAACGACAAGCTCCACAAGCTAGTAAGCTTGATGCTGATAACGTGGCAAAATAAATGGAATAAATGGATGATGATTTGAAGTCTTTAGAAAGTGCACTGGTGATTATTATGAGCGAGAGTGACTTCTCTAACAGTGATTCATCCCAAAAGAATTTTATGCATTTTTTTGCTAAAGAGATTAAAGAATTTTATTTTTTAAGTTTTACTATTTGTCTTTAATATTAAAAAGACATATCATAGCAGAAAACTTATAAAATACAAAATGTTAGAGAATAAAATTACACATATTCCTTCCACCCAATCACCATTAACTTAAGTTTCTATGACATTAAATATGGTGGTTCTGATATTCCATCATTCGATAATCTGTATTTAACCATTTCCTAGAAACAACCATTTAGATCATTTACATTTTTATTGCTATATCTTTTTGATGAATATCTTTTAATACAAATACTGATTCACATATCTAAAAATCAATAGTTTCAACACAGTATTATATCAATTAGTAGATCACAGAATGTGTCCATATTTAAGTTTATTTATATACACTGTCAAACCATTTTCTAAAAAAGGCTGTATTTATTACTTACAATTACCTCAGCAGGATATGCTAGCTCACATCACACCAGAGTCACAATTAATGGGTATTATGATTTTTTAAACTTCGTTAATTTGAAGATTATGGCATGACACTTTATAACTTAAACTGACTATTAATTATCTTAAAAATTTTATAAATACTTTATTTTATTTGTTCCCTAATGACTCTCCAGAGAAGTTCTTAAAAATATGGACTTGCGGGTGTGGCCTAGTGGCTAAGGCCACCAGACACAGCTCACATGCATCCCAAGGATTCAGTTGCAAGACCTGCAGCCAGAGGAGCAACCAAAGTGAACATCTAAATCAGTGCTTCTTCCTCCTCTCTTCCTGCCTGCCCATCTACTCGTCTTCATTCCTGCCTGCATCTTTCCTTTTAAAAATATACATATATATGAATTTCCTAGTTCCTCCCTGGAACAATGAAATTGGAATCCCTTGTTGACCTCAGCTGAAGTGAGCCCAGCACGGATTGGAAAGGAAGATCAGTTTTTACAATTACTGGGCTGGTGACACTGGAAAATTAGTCAACACTGGTAGAATAACATTCTTGGCGTTAATTAACTGGTTATTATCAACAGAAGTTCTCTAGTCTACTTAAAAAAAATCAGTGACTTGAAAAAAGCACATTTATCAAGTTAGCAATGATACAAAGGATAACTATCAAGTTTGCTAAGAGCAATTTTTAAACCATAATATTAGCAGTCCAAACTAGCACATGACATTATTTCTTCATTATCTTTCTATTGTTAAAAAAGGTGAACAGAATTTTTTTTTTTTAATTTTTAAAAAAGGGGGGAAAACCCTCACAATCTTTCTATTCTAATACACTCAGTATTTGCACTTGGGCAAAGATGAAATTTCTCTTACACATCCATTATTATCATCCATTATTCTCCTTCAGTCCTATGCTTTTCTCCCAAATGCAACCTATAACAATTCTATTCTACCCTATATCTCCCCCATGCTCTCTGCTGTCAACAAATTCCTGTATAACCTTACCTTGTAACGGATTATTGAGCCTTTTGGTCCTTAACTGCAAAATTTCTCCCCTCCTATGGGTGGAAAGCCGAGCACCAATGGAGAAAATCATACAGCTAAGGGGCACCCTGTTCCCATAGACAGACATTCCAAGGTTTTCAAACTTGCCTTAGGCCCACAGTTGTCCATCAATGCTTTTACTTGTTCTTGAGTCAGCTCCTTTCATTTTACCCCAACGATTATTTCCCACTCTTACCACTTCAAATGGCTTTCAACTTCATTTTACTTAACCTCCCTTCCTCCTATTTACAAAGATATACACCACAATCTTTAACATCATTCCTGGCTTCTGAGTGATCCCTCCTCTCACAAACCATTCCACCTCATTTCCCATTCTCTGTCCCATCTTCCCTAAGACTTTGCTACACAGCTTCTCTTCTCTTTACCAAACTGCCTGTCCCTTCCTCTCTCTGCTTTAACCTACTCTCTAATACGCAGGTCGTATCCATCATTAAAAGGAAAAAAACTAAGTCCCTAGAATCTCAATCTCTCTCTAACTACTATTTCAATCTCACATCTTTCTGTTGCATCCAGATCAGTACAAAGGCTAAAGGTCCTTTGGGCACTTGGGCACCACAGAATTTAGAATGCAGATAGATAGTTATATTTTAATTTTAGAATGAGAATACATGGCATATACCATATTTCATAACATCTCCACAGGGGCCTGTAGAAGCATTCTGTAATCGAATTCAATATTGTTTCTGCAGTGAAATGTATGAATATTCACACTAAGTGGGACAAATGAAGATTATAAATCATCTCACATCCATTCAGGTCAGGCTTTGCTGCCAAACGAGTTATAAAAACCTTTCCATTTTCAGAGACTGTTAAATTTTGAGATTCAAATAAGGGGATGCAACCCTATGAGACATTCCTACTCCCTTCCACTCATTTCTGATCCAAAACAATTACATTTCTTCCTCCATCACTCTGCTGAATTTGCCTTCCCTAGTCCTCCATGGCATTCAAAGGAAAGGGCTACAAAAATTCTGGCACAGCACATGTTCTGTTACCAAGGCTTTCTACTTTGTCATTCACAATCACGGTTCCCTAGTGATTTCTCTCTATTCAGAGGCTTCTATGACAGCACTACGTAGGTTCTCCTCTGTTATTCTTTTTCCATCTGTATTATGGGATCTTCCTTTTCGGACTTATTCAGGCCTCCATCTTAGCTCAATCATCTCCTAAGCTGTCTCCTTTTGTAAAATTATTTTTAACAGCTCTCCTGAGATATAATTCAGAAGTCATAAAATTCACCCATCTTAATGTATACATTTCAGGGGTTTTTATCTAATCACAGACTGACTAGAGCTATAGAACTGTAACCATATCTAATTCGACAAACTTTCATTACCCCAACAGGAATTCCCATATCCCTTATGCAGTTTACATGTCATTCTCTCCTCTTACCATGCCCTGGTAAGCATTACTGCTCTGTATCTATGAATTTGTCTAAACTGGACATGTCATACAAATAGAATAATACAGTATGTGACCAACTAGTGTGTCACTTGTTTCAACACAATTATTTCAAGATTCAGCAAAATTGTAGCATGAATCTGTACTTCATTTCTTTCTTTGACCAAATATTCCAATGTATGGATATACCGCCTGTGTTTATCTACTCATAAGGTGATAGACATTCGGGATCTTTCTGTGTTTTGACTGTTAAGAAATAATGCTGCTATGGACATGTGCATACAAGTCTTTGCATAGATATATACTTTCATTCTTTCAGATACATACCTAAGAATGGAATTCTTCGGTTATGTAGTAACTCCATGTTCAAATTTTCAAGGACTACCAAACTGCTCTCCAAAGCGGATACACCATATTGTTTTCCAGTGAGCAATGTAAAAGGTTTCCAACTTCTCCATATTCTGGTGAATACTAGTTAATTTCCTTTTATTTAAATTACTATAGCCATTCTAGTGGGTACCTGTTGGTTTGATCTGTATACCTCTAATTACTAATGATGTTGAGCCTCTTTGCATGCGCTTATTCAGTGACGGCATACCTTCTCTGGATAAAATATCTATTCAAATCTTTGTTGATTTTAAAATTAGGCTCTACAATGATTCCTAGGACCACCTTGGAGTTATGAGCTGCTCTGAGAAACTGACCAAAGTCACAAAGTAAAACCACACATACAAAAAATATGGTACACAGTTCTCCTAAGAAGTCACCAAGCCACTAAAATCATTTATGAACTTCCAGATTAAGCACCCTTAGTCCACACCACAGGTTCTCAACTATAGCTGCACAGATAAAATTACTGGTGGTCTTTTTAAAAACTACAACATTACTACTTGATCCAGCAATTTCACTTCTAGATTTATACTGAGAAGAACTAGAAACAGGGACTTAAACAGATATGGGTAACACATATTCACAGTGGCAGTAGTCACTGAACATCCTCCTTAAATTTCTTTGTTCTCTCCATCAAATAAATCAATGATGTGACTTTGCTTCTAAATATTCTCAGGTTTCTCCTCTCTTGTTACTGTAATAATCACTACTGCTTGTAGTTTAAGCCTTCATCATTGTTTACCTGAGTTATCTAATAACATAAATTTCCTTACCTCCAGATAATCTCCCTGTTTAAAATCTTTAGATGACTCCACTCGCTCCTAGAGGAAGTCAACATCGCCTCAAGAGTTGCATAAGGTAACTAACTTACGATCTAGTCCTTGCCTATTTCTCTAGGCTCATCTTCCATCCTATTTTCTCTGCCCTGGTAATATAAACTTCACATGGTCCTACTTCTATAAATTACAGAACTTCTACTGACTACAACATACTTCCTTCCTCTTTCCTTCTGCTTCTTATACATGGAACAAATTGCCTATCTTCTCACTTAACCCCCACTCATCTCAATGCCTAGCTTCCAGATGACTCTCTCCAAGAACAAATTTCCTTCTACTGCCTTTTAATAGCTTATAACTCCACTCAACTCCGTATATCATTATTTGTGTTTGCCCCTACCAAATTTCAAGCAATTTGAGGGGGAGAAACCAGTATGTTTCATCTCTTTACCCTAAGTCCTTACAGAATTGTTGACACATGAATACTTAATTAATGTTCACTAAATAAGTTGCTTTATAAATTGTTATAGAGTGTGATGCTAGTTCACCAAAATAGGTAACATCACTGAATATTCACTATGCTAAACCTGCATTATTACTTAATGTCACTTTATTTGATCCTCACAAGAACTCATATGAAGCAATTATTACTCCATAAAGCACAGAAAAACCAAGCGTTTTCAAGGTCAGACACAGCCAACAAGCACTAAGAATAAGAATTGTGTCCAAACAGTTGCTTCTAGAGCCTGCACTCCCCTTCCAGGACATCGCCTCTTCACTTGATGAAGACACAGGCCTTCTGACCTGTATATGTCTTGTCTCCTGAAGTAGATATTCCTTCCAATAGTTTCCCTATGAGTTTCAGTTATAATCTTAAATCTAGTGCCGCATCTTTTAAAATTTACAATTATAGTGTTCATAACCAACAACATTAAGTATCCACAAAGATAAAAGTAGAAGCTTGCAAGGCGTTGGGGGGTAAAAAATGGTATGAAGTTCTAAATAGGGAAAAACCAAGATGATGGTCATTTAGAGAAAATATCCAAAGGATTTTAGTTGATTGCCAGCATAATATGAATCAACCAAGTGACTAGATGCCAAAAATAAAATAATAAATGTACTCTGAAGACTGCAGCAACTAAAGCTAAATTTTAAAATCTGCAATTCAGATAGAAAGATGAGATTCCATATTGCTCCACAAGACAGAAAAAAACAGGTGCATGCGGAATTTAGTCAATGAAAAGACACTAAGAACTGTGTGTGTGTATAATTGTGTACGTGTGCGTGTGCATCTGCATGTGTGCAGTAATATGCCTTATGGAAAAAACATTAAAAGAACTTCATTCAGGCATAAATCATAGTACTATTGAATTCTGTTAATGAATCAAAAAAATACATTGTTTACAAAAAATATACTTAAAATAAGGTGATGTATTAACAGAATAACTAAAATGATGTGAACAGAGACTTATAGGACTTAACTAGTTCTTCTAGAAGCAATAGGTCAGTATTCATTAATTCATTCATTGTCGCAATAACTTTATAACATAAAAAGTATAGGATTATAAAACACAAGTCCTGCCAACTACAAGACTCAACTATCAGTTCATTAAAGGTAGAGCATAACAACAGGTGACTACATTTAAGGCATGATGCTTGAAAGGCTAGAGTCAGATCAGAAAGGAAGGACTCTTTATGTCCTACCAAACAATGTGGACTTCGAATTGCTTCTAATCTAAAAACAGTGATTAAAAGACAGGGGTCTGGGAAGGGTTTATACCTTCCTGCTCCTTAGTGTATCTCTCTCATCTACAAGAAAGAATATTGCCTAAAGCAGCCTCCTTCACATATGCTGTCCTACCAGACACCAAAAACCAAGTACCACATTGAAAGTCAAAAGAAACAAGTAAAATGAAATGCAGAAATCTAAATTACTTTTTAAAACTATATTTAAAATATTATATTTTATACATGCAATCAATAATTTTTAGTCATTAATGCGATCTTTTACTTTCATTTTTTAGTACGGCCTTCAAAATCTAGAGCGTTTCACACTCAATTCAGACTGGACACATTTCAAATGATCAAAGTCACTTGGCCTAATGGCTCCTGTGTCGATCAGTGAAGGACTAGAATATCCTGTACATTCCTGAGTTTGGTTTCTACCATTCTCTTAAAAATCGACAGCTCATTCTTCATTGTTTCTGCTAAGTGTCCCCAGATCAATCCTCTCCCTAACCCCAGGGCAGTCAGTTACTCTACTCCTGTACTATGATGCACCTGACAAAAATCTACAATGAACAGCTGCTAAAAACATGAACAGGAGGATTTTAAGTCCAATAAAACTGGCTATTTTTGTACTTTAGAAATAAATCAACACTAGGAGGATACAACAAGGGAGACCAATGACAAATGATGAAGTTATACCCTTACTTTTACTTTTTCATTCATTCCCCAGGATCCTACTACAAGGATTTATTTAGTGAGATAAAACTTTTCCCACCATGTATACTGACCAGAAAGAGTGACATCAGTTAGGAATAAATATGTATGTCTATTGACAAAGCATAAGGAACCCCTATCTGAAAGTCCATGCAGACATGGCCTAAAATTAGTATTGATGTAAAGTGACTCACAACAAACCTAAAGTCAGTGGCTGATTTTCAGGGTGTTCTCAGGGTCTTAGAACAGGGTACTTTATTTAAATTTTCTGTGGATTTTACACCTCATAGCAATGCAATGAGTAAAGGAGTCAGGAAACAGCAAGGGCTCCATTAGCCAAAAAAAAAAAAAAAGAAGAAACATTTAAGTAAGAAAATAAGTAACATACATATTTCAGATCCCATAACTTCAGAATTCTTCTTCACCCCATTTACTCAGGGCAATTCATAGCCCATTCTCCTACCAATCTCTGTTACTCTCATTTTAACCCTCTTCCTCATATCCCCTTCCTTGAAAGCAGATTTATGAATTAGCTGTGATTTACTTATTTCTTTTCAATGCAAGTCAAACACCCTAAGTGATGCTTATTGTTAACATATTTGAAATGGAACAGAAGTTCATTAAAAGCACAGACACTTCAACCTTAACAGAGTTCTCCCCTTGTCCCTATGTTCATGCTGTCCTCATTCCAGAATAAACCATCAAAGCGGAAAACACTACCATTCGAAGCCAGAATGCACAGCAATTTAGAGCCTAGGCTCTAGAGGCAAACTACCTGAGTTTGAATCCTCTTCCCCTACTTATTAGCTGTATGCGTTTACCTCTCTGTGTCTCCTTTTCCTGACTGTACAGTTCACATCAGGCACGTACCGCCACTGGTGGTGTAAGCACTGAACGTGAAGCTATGTGAGGTCCTTAGACCAGTGACTGGCACATAATAAGTACTACATAAAGGCTGGCATTATGGTTAAAAATGCTAGTCTTAATTGTTCTGCTAATGTGTTCCTCATCAAAAGGTGGGGTTAAGGTAAAAACTCACAAAATATTACCTTTAATACACATGTTAAAAATAACATAAAAATTGACTTTTTTCCTTATTTTAAATTTTAAAACAGGAAAGCAAATTTGGAAAGGTCAATAAACAATAATCTGATGAGGTCTCAACATATTTATTCATTTTGACTAGAGTCTGAAAATTTACAGAACATGTATTTGAAATATAAACTTTGCAGTATGCTTTTACAACACAGTATTCTAGCTCAAGTTATGATTTTAATTTGATCCAACAACAAAAATGATGAAACCAAAATCTAAGTTCTACCTCAATATATAGTATCCCACTCAACCAGTTTTTAAGAAGAAATAATTCACTGAATGCCAAGATTATAGCATGTTTTTTCTCACAAAATCTTTTTAAAAATATAGATATCAATAACTAAATTATCTCAAAAATTAAAGCAAATGGATATTTCTGTTAAATGACATTACAGACTCTCACATTACAAGCTATAATGCGTGGTAATTATATGAGTTTGGGGAAGGAAAAAAGGCCAAAAGAAGCCCCTGTTACAACTAAGATATACACCAAAGAAGCCGACTCCTATAACCTCATTGAGCTGTAACACTTGAGAGAGAAGTGGATAAGCCAACGGCTTTTAACCTTTCCTCAGGGTTTCTGAGTGATAATTTTTCAATTCCTGTCAAAGGTAGCCTGGAACAACATGCTCTAAGTGTGTCTTCAACATTTCTGAGTGATCATTTTGAGAGTAAGCCCTGTAAAAGGTATCTGGGAACAATTTACCAACTGTTGCATGGACTTTTCCACTTCATGGATTTTATACTCCCTTGGCTTCCAGAGAATTAAACTGTGTTTAAAATACAGCCCAGTGCCTTAATCCTGCCTAAATCTTCTCAAACTTTTACTTTCTAAAGAACCAAAAAACTCCTAAGACTCTATTTCACTGAATTTTACAACTCTGCACATTAAGATCACCTCTAATGTCATCTTTTCTTATCCTATCTTTCCTACAAATTAAAAAAATCACTCCAAGAAGCAAACCCCCTCAGCTTGACAAGATCAGACCTGATTATAATATTTGTGGTTAATTACTGTGGTTGGAATTCTGAAGTGTAGCAGGATTTGCAAGATACTCATCTGGCTTGTTTAGACACTACCTTGCTGTCAAAACTGCTGTCTTTTAACTCTAATAGTTAAGAATGGGGTTCCGTCACACACTCCAGTCTCTAAATGTAAAGATAGTTTTAGATAAATCCACATATTAATTCTTTTACATAAGTACTTTAGAAATATAAATAGCTGATTTTTTATGTCCTAGAAAAACACAATGGTCAGGGGGAAAAAAAACCTCTAATTTTAGCAGACTGTAAATGAATTCATTCTGATAGAAAGGAAAAATAAACTGGCACACGTGAAGACCAGTTAAAACTACCACTCAAATCTGGATCATGTGAGAAGTCATTCACAAAGTCGTCCGGAACATATTCTCTGATTGGACAGGCAAGTTTAAAAAGAAAATTCCTTTCATTTCAAATACTTACAAGATACAGAATAATTACATTTCTGCAGGCTGGGTTCCAGTGCCAATTAAAAGTTATCCCGTTGGTTAAAATATATTATTTGCCTTAGTTTTTTCATAGTGTCTTGTAAGAATAGTAGGTGTTCTATAAAAACACTTTGAATTATTAAAAAATACTTGGATCACTTCAAAGTCTTTAGGGTAGGGCAACAAAATAAAATTAAAAATCAAAAACAAAGCAACACAAAGAAAGCCCAAACAATCTGTCTTTAAAATTTTTATTAGTCTTATGATACCAGTGACTTTTAGGTTAAAACCAACAACTCTGTCTTACAGTCTACTTACAAGAAACTAAGGAAGTTCGGGGAAAAAAAAAAAAAAAACAACAACCAAAAACAAAAAACCCAGAATGATTAAAAACACAGTTAATAAACTATTTATTTGAACCAAGTTGTCCTTTTATGTAAATCGATTACACTAAGATGCAAAGAGTTGTGTTTTCCCTTTTTTTAAAGAAAATCCCAATTAATAAGATTAATGATTTATTAAAATATATTGTGTAAAGATAATGGTTTGTTGATATTATAAGTAAAAGAATCTCGCACTTAATTAAATATGTTAGAGCTGCTCTCACCATCTTATATTGGAAAAGATAGACTAATGCTTTGTAAATTGCCTAAATAGTGAATAATAGCCTGATAGATTTCTTACTTCTTGCAATGTTACTTTCAAAAGGCAAATGGATATAATATGCTTAAATTTCAAAATAATATCTGATTTGGAAACATACACACGCCCCAAGTTGAGCATATGTGGTCTAGAAGTTAACTGAAAACCTGTTAGTAAATTCAAGGCTCAGGAAACACTGTGTAATAGCTAACCCATTTCAGATAAAGCTTATATATCTCGCACCAATCTCAGGTTTTTAAAAACTACACCTTCCAACATTAAGAGAAAGCTACAGACTATTAAAACGAATTAATAGTAATATAATTAGCAAAAGTGAGCAAGCACAGCCTGAAGATTAACTGAATGCTATTTAGCTTTCTGTGTATAGTAGTGTCAGGAAATAATAAATCAGAAAAAGTTAGGTAGTACACATGAAACCAAAAAAAAAAAAAATCATTTGAGACCTCAGCCAAAAAAAAAAACCCTTTTGTAACATCTACACCCAAAATTATTCACTGCAAAACCTTCTTTTCAGCTTTCATTTAAAAATGGCTCGGAAAAAAATGAAGGCACAAATAGAAGCTTATATTTATTCTTTCATGATTAAGATTTGCATTGGATTCTTCTGCATTTTAGAAAAATGCACACTAAAATGTTTCCTAAAACAGGCAGGAGATTGTATTTGGTCACATAAAGAAACTGCAAGAAACCTTTAAGCACTAAATAAACACAAAAGACAGAAGGACCAAAAAGAAATCAATTTGGGTCACATTGTTTCTATTTGTTCCTGAGAACATTATAACTGCCTGTTAGTCATTTTCCCTTTGACAACATGCACATCCAATCCACAATCACACGGAATGCCAAGAACATTACCAACATGAAGTCAGAGCACTTGTGAAACACACCTGGTAATTGTCCACAGCCTCTGCAGTTCAAATCTGAGCTCAGCAGCTTCTCTTTATCTTCACCAGTGATGTAAATAAAAATACCATACATCACTATTCAAAAAACAACATAAACCCCAAACAAAGCCCTACAATTAGCAATAAATGAACTGCCTCAGAGAGAAATCTCCTCTATTAACCCGCACCAACATTCTGCCTTGATGTCAACGTAAGCACATGCTGAGCGCCCTGCCGCGCTCTCCTCTGTCATTTGTTCCTAACGATAGCTGACAAACTAGCCTCACAAATCCTTTTTTAGCTGCTGATCACACAGACCTCCCTTTGACAATCCAGCATGGTGGAACACTCGAAAATTCTTCCTGCTTCTATTCTATTGCTTGCTCTAAAAACCGGTTTCCTTTTCATTGAGATAATAGCCTTTTCTGCAGTCACATGATTCAGAAGCTACATTAGCAGAGCTTTATGATAATAGACTAAGTCTCTACCCACTCCTGTTATTAAGGGGATCTCTCTCTCTCTCTCTCTCTCTCTCTCTCTCTCTCTCTCTCTCTCTCTGCACGTGCATACAATGCACACATACATTCACACATATATAAAATTCTTTACTCTTCTTGGGATTATAATAAATTTTATGAAAGTACACTCTAAAATGAATACACTAACAATTTCTAGAACTGCTGCTAAAAATAACAGCTGAAATATTTTGATGCATGGTCTTTCTTTCAGTAGGCAGCACACTGGCCATTAACACTCCCCTATTAACAGTAGTATCAAGTGGGACAGTTACAAAGAAATGTGTAATTGCACGTTATCCTGAGTTTTGCCCCTATGGCCCCCAATGATATAAATCTGATAAATCCGACACAACAAACACTTCGGAGACATTGTAGTTATCCACATACTGGGAATTAGTTCCCTATATTAATAAAATACATGCAAGCACATTTTTTAACACCAAGGTGTACTAGGAATAAATCCTCCTTAAGTAATCTATAAATTGTTCCAAGAAGAAAAATATTCCCAATAGCCAACACAACCCGAGTCAGCCAATTTTATCCATTTCTGACAAACTATCAACTCTTCAAACACATATATGGAAACACTAGCACCGTGCCTTATACATAGTGGTTGTTCCATAATTTTTTCAAACGTCCCCAGAACAGGTTAAAGTATAAGGCAAAGAGACATCAGCAGGCTACATTACATGCCTACTTCAATTTCAGTTTGGTTCGTTTCATATTAAAATATTTTAAAATCTACCAATCAAGAAATTTGGGGAAGGAGTTTAGAGAAAAGGATGGAATATGGAATTGGCCCCCCAAAAAAACACACTAAAGCACCACACGTTTGGAAGAACGGTATACAGTGTAAGACTAACACAAAAAGAGAATTTAATAAATTGAATTCAACAGATGAAAGTTTATTTCATATTTCTTGAATATAAGTATCACCTTAATTTTCTCATCTCAATAAAGGAAAACAAGGGATATTTATATGTATATATAGTATATATTTATCTTACTTTTAATCATGGTAAAATGCACATAACATAAAACCATCTTAACCATTTACAAGGGTTTCATGGTAAATCATCTAGCCCGACTGTTTTGTAACATCTTCTAAACTTCTTCATCTTGAAAAATGGAGGCTCTACATCCATTAAAAAGTAATTCCCCATTTCTCTTTCCAACCAGTCCCTGGCAACCACCATCTACTTTCTGTTTAATGAATATGACTACTTTAGACATCTCATATAAATGAAATCACACAATATTTCTCTTTTTATTTGCAGATATTTTAAAGAATAATTACTCTAATCCCTGCATTATACTTAAGTAAACCAAGCCAAATTGCCCAAACCCCAAGACTGTTAGAGGTACGACAACATTCGATCATCTAAAAGTTATCTGTACAAAAACATACAATTTCTCAGAACTCAAAGAATTTGATAATTCTGTCACTCTTAGTTTACTCTAGTTATAGAAACTACTCAACATGTAAGTGGGTGTTTAATTCTCTTCAAGTCACCAAGGAGAACATGGCCCTTTGGAAAACAACCTGAATGACTAACGGAACTGCAGCAGAGGTGTCAATGAGCATAAGCTTCCAAAGAGAACTGGGTTAAAGAATTCAATTAGAAACAAATGGTTCAGACAATAAGAAAATAAACAAAATTTAAAAAATACTAACAACACTTCATAACAGACAAAGCACAAATCAGAATTTTCAATTTTTTTTGAAAGGAAAGGTACAGGTAGGAATGAAGGCAAATAGCCAGGCAGGCAGGAAGAGAGAGGAGGAAGAAACCACTTGATTTAATATTTTTATTTAGTGGTTCATCACTGTGGGTGTCACCACCCCCCCCTGGCCCAAATGCAAGTCCTCGGGATGTATGTGGCCTACTCCCAGGAGACCTAACTACTAGGCCACCATGGCATGTCAACAATTCAGAATTTTAAAGATAACAAATCGAATTGCTAAAAAACCTTTAAAAGTTATTGCTTTAACTGATACTTAAATATTTTCATTATGTACATAAATTCAAAACTCAATAATCACCGAGGGCATCACAAGAAATTAATGTATCATAAAAAATTAATCTCAAAGTAGACACGAAAGAAAACTTAAAAAAGGTAGCATGAAAACTGCAAGGACAGTTTCCAGAAATCCATCTACCTAAATTTGTCCTTTTCTGCTCATAAGATCATCACACCTTTGGTGATTTTATAGATCTTTTTTCAAGTGGGAGGGTGTGATCACAGACACCCTCCCTCTAAAATTAACACCATGTGTCCTTTATTAACTACAATGGAGTTTTTACAAATTCTCTGCCAAATCATGTAGCAATGAAATGCTGTGAATTCTCTAATCAAATCAATTGCAGTAAGAAAATGTCTCCTGCCAAACACATACAAGTAAAATGTCTCAATCCAGATTCTTTGCTTACACTTCCGGATGCATTGCTCTTAGCAAATCTGTCCCTCTGTCATATCTTCTGCTGGCAAGCACAAATAGGTAAATTGCCTAACTCTCCTCCTGAGTGCAGAAGGTGACTGCAGCAGATTTTATCTTAGCAATTTTAAACCATTTTTCTTCACCAAGACAGTAGCATTTACAAGGGAATTAAACTAGATAATTTGTAAAGTTGTTCTGAGCTTTAACATTTTCTAATGGTGGCTGTATATTATTTATATGTATATATACATATATACATATGTACACACATGCATGCATACACATATTGCAAAAATATGGTGAGTTGTTAAAGGGCTGAATAAAGTAATGTTTTAGTTTTTACATACTGAGCTGCAATTTACATTCAGAGCAACAAATAGATCTTAAAGTAAAGTTAAAGGTGTACCTGTGTGGCTCTTGCGGCTGAAGTACAGATCATGTAAAGCCCAAGGACCTGGGTTATGATGCGGGGGGGTGGGGGGGTGGCGCCCGCACTGTGACAAGAGCCGTGTGTCTAGAGTTCAAGAGTTCTGACATATGAAAGCACTCTCATGCCCATTCTCAGGTAATCTCCACTTCCTCACACCCACCAAGGAGCCTTCCACCTTTATTTCCTATTACACAGATTAGTTTTGCTTAATGTAGAACTGCAAACAAATACAATCATACAATAAGTTCTCTTGAAGACTCTTAGTAAAAAGTTTTTGAGGCACAACCTTTTGGCTCAGGTGGCTTAGGTGCAGACCACATAAAGCCTGAGGACACTGGTTCAAGAATGTGGGTTTGAGGTAGAAGGAAAGAAAAGGAAACATTTTTGAGATTCATTCGGGTTATTGTATATACTAATAATTTGTCTCTTTTTAAATGCTAAGGGCCTTCTATTACATGTATCTATCACAGTTTACCATTAATTGGGGACTTGTGATAAAAAGAATTCTGAAATAGACCTCTAAAATTCCCCACACCCTGCATAATCCCCAGGACTAGGAGATTAGGTAGGTAGGCAGGTAGGTAGGTAGGTCTGGCCTAATCATTAGTTTTCTCCAGCTTGCAGCAACAGAAGTCAGAAAGCTCAAGCACACGGAAGATTTGTTATGCTATTGATGATATGAAGATGGAGGGGACCACAGGTCAGGGAAAGCGGGTGACCTCTAACTGCTGAGAATAGTGCTGAACTAACACCCAAGGAGGAAACAGGACCCCTCAGATCTATGACTTTAAGATTCTGAGTACTTCATGAAGAAGGGAGAGTGAAAGTAGATTTTTCCCTCGAGAGCCTCCGGCTGATAATCATTCCTGATGTCTTGTGATCCCCTAAGCAGAGAACCCAGCCAAGACATGCTGAATTTCTGATCTACAGACAGTGAGCCAATAAATGGGTACCGTTTGTGGTAATTTGTAATTTAACTAATTAAAACTAAAGTGAGATTATTACCTATGAGTTGCTACCAATAGTACTCATGTACAAACCTCGTAATAGATGTTAAATTTTCGTTTAACATCAGGTAAAGACCTAGATTTTGTTTCATAAACGTAAAGACCTAGGAGTGTAACTGCTGGCTCAGAGATAAGCACATCTTCCTAAAAATCTATAGAACTGTTTTCCAAAATGGCTTTATCAATTTACATTCTCACGAGTCATGCCTGAGAGCTCTGGTTGTCCCATATCTTCACCAACAGTTGGCGTTGTGTGTCTTAATATTAGCTAAAATCCTAACTATATCATTAGTCTTCTCTTATGTATAGAGTATAATCCCTACCAATCTCCTTCTCTGTAGAGTTTGATAACATTTACAGCTAATAACACCACATTATGTCCTGTTGTGTATTTTTGGTTAAGAGTCCTCTGCACTGCTGCATAAACATGAAAGGCATGATCATGCCTTTTATCCCTCTAAATCCTCAGCATCACCTATCCTACAGTTTCTTCTACAAAGTATGTGGTCAAATTCATGTGCTGACCTTTCTTTTTCCTTAAAGAAGGTAATTATGAAGCAACATGAATATTTCCAAAGCCGTCAGTTTATAAAGGGAATAAAGAGCATGGCCTCAGAACTGTACTTTAGTCTAAATCATCACACTAAATACACAACTCTTGAGGAAGTACTTAGCCTCTCTGAGTCTTGGGTTCCTTAACTATAAACGAAGGGAGAAAGAATACCTATACTGCATCATCACCACCACCATCACCATCATTGTCATCATCATCACCATCATATCATCATCATCATCGTTACTATTATTAAAATCCCACGATTTATACAGAAAGCAACTAAACCAGAGACTGGCATACAAAGATACTGATTCAGGGCAGCTATTACTATAGTTCTTGGTTTGATATAATGTTCAGCAGAAAGGAAAACACTTATTAGAAATTTTTTTTTTTAAAGGAAAGGTGCAGGATGGAATGAAGTTGAGTAGGCAGGTAGATGGGAAGAAAGAGGAGGAAGAAACATCTTTATTTTTTATTTTTCTTAAGTTATTCATACTGATTCCTTCACCTGGGGCCCCAGGACTCAAACTCAGGGCTACGTGGCCTGCTCCTTTAGAGGCCAGGGGCCTAACCCTTGTTTCAGCAGGTTGCGCCTATTAGAATCTTAAGGAAAGAATACACAAAATGGCAAGAGCTGGATAAAGGTAGATAGGATCATAGGTGATTTCCATTCTAAAATCACATTTTTTAGTAATACTGCTGTCATAATTTTAAAATAACAGCAAAAGGTTGATAAATTCTAACGTTGGATGAAGGGATCGTCAGAGCTTATTATACTATTCCACGTTTTCATAACACAAACTTCAAAAAGTTGAGTACGCTACCAAAAATGATAAATCTACAAAGGTTTCTTAATACACTATGATCATTTATTCTTCACATGATTTAAAATGAGATCAACTCTGAGGGCATCATGTCTAACAAGTTGCAGAGTGTGAATGTTAAGTCATGTATACCAATTTGTAAATCTACTGGCATATTAATATGGATTAGCTTTTTGTATTATAGCTAAATATCATACTATTAAAGCCTAACAAGATATCACATGGTTCATATATCTGTTAAATATATTTTTAAATGCAATGAGGAATAAGTTCCATAATTAGTAAGAAAACAAAGTGATGAAAATAATGTCCATTGGAACTGGCTGATTTCATTAGGAACAAATGTCCATTATGTTACTTGAGCCTCTGGTCTCCTTCCTTAAGAGGTGAGAAAGGATAGAGGAAAGGCCTATCTATGAATACCCTGCCTGTGAATGTCATCCTACTAACATTAAGTAAAGATTTCTTCTTTTGATATGCAGGAAAATGAGCCTTAGAGAAGGCCCAACTGTGTTAAACCAGCAGTGAGTGCTATTTTGTTGGGTTATTTCCAATAAAAGGCTTCTGCAAACAACAGTGCATAAATGTCTATGATACTACTGCTGTAGATTATACCCACACAAAAGAGAGCTGAGGAGGACTATAGAGTGCAATCACTTCTAAATATGACTCTGCCAAGTTGCCACTTCATGAAATGGAATAATATGCAAATAGCATACTACATTCCCGTCTCAGCCTTTGTACTTCATCCAAGGATTTCAGAAGCTTCCACTATTGAAACAGATTCTTCCCAATTAGTGCATATATAAAGCACTCTAAAGTAAGTCGCCTTTAAAAAGTACATTTATTCTTTGAAGTCACTGGGGTGCCACAAGGTTACAACTGAAATTCTTAGTTGATCAGTTAGCCAGAATTAGCAGAGAACCCTAGTGACCAATTATGGTTTATACCTTTTATACTTCAGGCTTCAAATAAAGCCTAAGGCTCAGAGAACAGCTTTATACTGCAAGAATTTAAATGATTGAATATCTAGCCCTCTAAGATTGACAATATTCTCTCAATGTCTCTGCTAGGATCAATGACCATTTAGAATTGTAAAAATTTGGGGCTAAAAGGGACGTGAGTCATCTATCCAGTCCTGAGACTCGAGTCATCCATTTCAAAATCCAAAACTTGGATAATGCCATAGTCTCCAGTTAGACTTTTTTCAAACACACAATTTTAGAATCATTTACATATTAAGGAGAAAACTTCCCAAGCTGCTATTAAGAGATCAAAAAGTAAGCAAAGACAGAGAGACTAGACCATACACTTCATTAAAATGTTGGGGAGAATTGGGGTTCCAGGATAAAACAGAAGAACTTAGACATACTCTCAATATAGTGATGATTAATGGCCTTGCACAGACTCGTCATCTTTGACTCTTGTGGATTATGCAGATTTGCTATTCTCCAGAAGCCCTGTGAATTAATCCTTCCAAGCGAATCCAAAGAAAGTGAGAACTATACGCATGGAGGACTGGAAGACTCATTCACTGTTCTCACTGTATCAGAAAGGCACACAGCATGAGCAACTGATAAGAAGGCTTCTATGCTTTTTCTTAACAACCTGTTCTAACGGTCTAACTTAAAGTTTTTATTTATTCACAAATTTGGCCATATAAACATAATCAAAGTTAGACAAAAGCTTCTCTTTGTAGAGATGCTACATTCTGAGGCAAATAATTATTCATCTGTTTTGAATTTCCACAGGCAAGAAAGGCACTTGTGACAAAAGGTGCTAAGGAACATGTGTTTTATGTTTGTCGATAAGACTGCATCTGTCACAGCATATCACTGCATCTTGGCACCTGGAACCAATTCTGACTCAGTGTCACTTGCTAAATACTTTTCAATGGGGTGGATGGTTTTTCACCTCCCCCTCATCCCAGCTCTTTCTTTCTTAGCTTATCCTTTTGCTCTCCTTCTGTTCAAAATACCATTATGATTCTTTATCCTTGTTTGGAAGAGGGTAGTAGTAATTGCAATCACATTAGTTAACTATAAGAAAAGATGAAAAACCGAGGGAAAAATAAAACTTTCCTTCTAGCTCCACAGACTAAACCAATAGCTTATAATGTAGAAAAAGCATTTTTGATAGCTGAACTGCTACCTTATGTTAGGTCCTCTTTTTCTTTTTTAGCCCTACATTTGTTCAGTATTAATGTTGTGTAAGGCACAAAGTCAGGTGCTGAAGACAATGAAGAAGATGAGATCCCATAATCAAGGAGGGCAAACAAAAAGGAAGCAAACCTTAAAAACATGATCAGAAATGCCATTTCATGGTCTGGACTGTTCTAGGAGCAAAGAAGAAAATTACCCTATTTAAAAAGAGACGGTCCAAGAAAGACTTCAGAGAGGGACGGGCAGGGAGGACAGTAGCTAGCATGTGAGGAAAGGGAGAAACAGGTGCATCTGTAGGGGTGTCTGAGAGCACATTTCTCACCCTGGTTCCAAGGAAGCCCAAGGAGCACTTAAAAGAAGATGGCAGGAGAGAGGCTGGAGAATGTGGACATGAGCCAGAGTAGGAGGAACTCTGTACTTTCAGAAGGTGAAAATTCATCTTGTAGAGAATGGGGAATCCGTGAAAGGTTATGCGCAGTTGAATAACAACTGATTTTTTTTACAAAGGAAGTTAACCATAGTATAGACATCAAGAAACTATACTAGCTAGGGAAAATAGAAAGCTATGACAGTAACAGTGGGAAATGATGACACTGTATGTAAGTTAAGATACTTATCCTTTAAAAGTCTAATGCAGCCCACAAATTAACCCTCAAATACACGGTGAGGTGATTTTTGACAAGAGTGCTAAGACCATTCGGTGGGCTCTTTCAATTTGTCTTTGCAACAGATGACGTTGGAAAAAATGGATGTCTACATACAAAATAAAAATGATGTTGGATCTTTACCTTACATATATAACTCACTCAAAATAGATCACAGACCTAAATATAAAAGCTGAAACTATAAAATCCTTACAAAGAAAACATAGGGGAAAGCTTCACAACACTGGATTTGGTAGTAAGTTTTCGGATATGACACCAAAGGCATATAAAACAAAAAAAATAAGTTGGGCTTCATCAAAATTTAAAACTTTTATTGATCAAATATGATCAACAGAAAAATACCATCTGTGAGATGGGAGAAAATATTTGCAAATCATATATTTGAGAATAAATTGATATTAAGAATATATAAAGAACTCCTATATCATAACAGCAAACAATTGGACTTAAGTGGGCAAAAGATTTGAATAGATACTACTCCAAAAATGATACATATGGGGTCTATAAGAAAATGAAAAGACGCTCATGTCATTTGTCATTAGAACAATGCGCACCAAAACCACAATGAGGTATCACTTCATATCTATTAGGATGAGTATTATCAAAAAACTAGAAAATAACAAGCATTGGCAGATGTGAAGAAACTGGAACACTTATGCATTGCCAGTGCCATGTAAAATGACATAGTTGCTATGGAAAATTGTAAGATGATGCCTCAAAATATTAAATAAAGGATTAACAAGTCCACATCTGGTCATGTACTCAAAAGAACTGAAAATGGGGATTTGAAGAAATACTTGTACATCTATGTCCATAGAAGCATTATTTACAATAACCCCAAGGTAAAGCAACCTCACATGCCTACTGAGAGATGAATGGATAAATAAAATTGTGTCTATACATACCATATTATTCAGCTGTAAAGAGGAAGAAAATTTTGACACATGCTGTGGGGCAAATGAGGACTAAAGACATACTGAGTGAAATAAATCACAAAAAGATCAAACTCTCTTATATGAGGCTCCCAGAGTAACCAAATGCATAGAAATCAAAAGAAGAATGATGACTGCAGAGGGAAAAAGGATGTGATGAGATGGGGAGGGGAAGTGGGTGGTTCACTACTCAGTTTCAGTAGCGAAAGATGAGAAGGTTCAAAGATGGAAGAAGTAAATGATGAATGTACTGAATGCCACAGACTGTATACTTAAGAATGACTAAAATGGCAATTTTATTATGCATGCTTTATGACACTTTTCTGAAAAGTCTAATATACGCAAACTTTAGTTAGAAAACATCAAAAATATCTGCGTATTCAAAGTTTTGCTTATATTTTCAAATAGTTATTACCGCCTTAATCAAAGTATTCCTTCTCTGCTGTCAAAATATGGAAGGCTTACTTCACCTAAGGAAAAGAAAACAAAAGTAATACCTTTAGACCTTAATGATTAGATCACAAATTTTCTCTCTGGTCTCTAAGAAGGGAAGTCAAAGGAACAAATGAACTAATGAATGAATGAACGAACACACGCACTCATTTATTAAGGAATGAGATGTCTGGTCTGTTCTACAAGATTAACCCCCTTTTCTTTGTGTCGAAGGTCTCATGTGACTCATGTTAATTAATCTGTAATCCAGTAAGAGGAATTACCTTCAAAATTTTCCACCAAACTTACAAAATTGAAGATGAAACTGTGTCAAGTAAGCGAACCTTAATAAAAAGGCTAGAGATCAATTTACCTATTACATATATATATATCCTCATTAAACAAGCCACACTCTAGATAGTCCAAATCAATAAATAATTCCTAACTTACTGTGAAATAAAGTAATTGATACATACTAATTCAAAGACAAAAATACTTAGACATTAAATGTAACTTCGAATCTCTCAAGGCTGAACCCTATGCTGGAATCCATCAAGTTTGGCAAATCCACAACATACGCTGCAGCTGCCCCGTCTCCCCTTGCACAGCAGACATTGCTAATTAATCACTTCTGAGCCTGTATGTGGCCTCTCACTTTTTCTCAACACAGCACTGCAGGCAATCGCTATAATCAATAGGAGTTGGCACCAGAGATGAAGCTTGCTTGCCATCCCAGCACCAGGGTTAAGAGCGGGAGAGAAGTTTGGGGTGGCCATGAATTACATACAGAGCAAATCCAGTAAAACCTCTGCTAATTGAGAGCGGCTATCACCACAACACAACACAATAGATCTTGCAGTGATACCTTGCTACATAAACGGAAGCTAAATGGGTCGATCTGAAGCAGCTACCTTTCTTTTCTAATCCTGTTTTAGACAGCAATAAAGATCCAGTCAAGTCCTCAGTGACGAAATAAATGCTGTGGTTCTTTAAAGACAGAGTTTGGTTTGTCTTTGATAATACTGACGAATCAAAGACACAAGGAGAGATTGGTTCTTTTGAGTTTTGTTGGAACAATGATTTGCTGGTAAAGAAAACCTTCTCCAGCAGGAGGGGAAGGTTTCCAGAGAGCTACACTGCCTGTCCTTTCAATTTTGCTGTTTCCTCCCAGGTTCTACTCAAAAGGTAATCCCAGTCATTCCTAGAAACCAGATGGCAGCACAGGGTGGGCAGAGACAGGGAGGCAGAGTCACAAGTGACAAGAATGTTTTTCAAAGGTCAGACCTAAATCAGCCTCCAGTTGCTACTGAGTGAATCTTGACCAGAATGGGAGCTAACATGTTAATTTTTCATTGCTATCCATAGACGATTCAAGCCAGCAGGTATGGTGTTCTGTCAGCCCAGTCAGTTCAAACCATAAGGGAAAATTTTATTGTTTTTGATGCTTATTTCACTATATTTTCCCTTTTAAATATGGCCAACTTCACTTTATGGGGTCAATTTTTTAAAAGCATCCTACTCAGATTACATTAGGTTAAAATATTTAACAGACTAAAAAGAGAAACAAACAATAAGGGCACTTTTAAAAATCAAACACTTTTTAAAATTTTTTGGATTCACTCAAATTTGTACTGAGCATCCAGGGAAATACAAAGGTGATTAAAACATGGTCAAAGAGTCTAGGCAAATGCACCCTATACAGCAGAAAGGTTTCACTGAATCACGTAAGTCAAAAAGAAAAAGTGCTTTAGGAAACAAGAGAGACTGCTTCTAGCCTGGAAGGGGGGGTGGTGGTGAGATTAAAATAGAAGACTTCAGTCGGGATTGGCAATACTCAGCATTTGTCTCCCTGCTTCGTCTCCCCATCTTTGGGCTTAATTTACCAGTAGTGCCCAGGACTGTTCAGTGTGTTTTTCTGAACACTTGCTCGCGTTTGCTTTAATGTCTTCTACAGAATGAGTTCCTTTTGGTGTTTCAGTTTTTCTTGATTTTTTTTTTTTTTGAAGGATTCTTGATCTTTTGATTTTGTTGATGTTTTTGTGGGGTTTTTTCCATTCTGGTTTGATTTTTGTGCATTTTTGGCTACAGGCATCTCACATAGATTTCTTCACTGGAGTTTTTTCTTCAGTTTCCTCCTCATCTTCATCAGCAGAGCAGCACTGTCATATTGTCTTCACCATTATCTACTGTCGTCATCTTCATCAGCAGCAAGTTTTACTTTTTTCTGGGGAACCCTGCTACCACTTCTAGGGGCAGAACTCTATCCGGACAGACTTACCCGGAGTATCTCATCCTCCTCCTCTTGATCTTCTACATTTTCCTCCACAGCTACCAAATGCTGTCCACGAATATGCACAGGTCCTGAACCACACTTCAATCTTAACACCACAGGTGGTGCCACTTCAAAGTCCCAAGGGAAGCTATTGGCTATACAGACATTATCAAAGTTGCCAATGTGACTTTAATTGGGCTTACTTCACAACTCATCCCCTCAGCTCCAACCTAAACTGACCATTCTTAAAGATAATTGGTGCTCATTTTCATCATTATCTACCTGGAAGGGATCATCTTTGTTGGTCTTTAGTTCACAACTGAGAAGACAGTTCTGGGGCCTCAGAGGGTGCATGTCCAGTCCATCGAATCGTCCATGGGGTGGTGGCATGCACTTAGGTGTGAGAGAAGGCGATGACGAGATAAATGACTACTGTCCCAGAGAACAGCCACGCAGGAAGAAATCATACCAGGGGTCAAACACATTTTTGTATGTACCATATATCAGGCACTGCTCTAAGTTTTTTACTGGTAGTCACATCTATTTTCCTTACAATAGTCCTACAGAGTTGGTACTATTCGTTCTACCAAATGAAGACATTTACAGAAAACTGAGGCACAAAAAGATCAAGTGAAGTTAGTAACTAAAAGAATCAGGGTTCTGGTTCCAGAGTCGATGCTCTAAACTACTGCACTAAATATGCAAAGAAAGTCCTCATGCCTGGTGCTGTGTGTGTGCGGCGCATGTGCGTGTCACACTCGTTCCTCCAAATACCATATGAGTAGTTTAATCATCAACTTTGAGAGATGAAGAAGATGAAACTCACTGAGTAAATTTACTTAAGGTTACACAATAGAAAGACTGCAAAACACCAGCTATTTACTGGGTATAAAGTACATACTAGCTACTCCGACACACATAACATAGGTATTAACGTAACACTTTATAGCTAAAGAAAATGAAGGTTAGGTGGGTTTAGTAGTTTAATAAGAATCAAATTAGTAAGATAAATGCAAACTCAAAACCAGTTGAATCCCAAATTCCTTGTTTTCCCCATCTTGTGTTGCTGTAAATAAAACTGTATAATGCAAGACATTATTAGGTGTGCAAAGACGATTCAGCTCCACTTAGTGAGTTTATGGCATGTTGAAGGAGAAAGGACAGATATGCAAATCACTAAAATTTCCAAACATCTATTTAATGGAGTCCATGCCATCCGTGGAACACTGCAGACATAGCAGAGAACCAGTCGGATACAAAATCTTTGCCATCCTGACCTGACAATCTAGAGAAGATAAGATAAAAAAGCCAAAGATACAATATATAAAGCAGTGATTAAGTTTTAGGAAAAAAAAAAAAAAAAAAATGCAGGACGCTTAGAAAAGGGGTTAAGTTGCAGCCATTTTAGCCAGGGACTCCTGCTTTTTAGACAGGTAGCATGTCTCCAATCACCAAGACAGCCAAAACCACCGCCTCATCTTCCCAAAGATGCCACAGGGTCACTGGCCTGCCTGAGAACCACGGACAAACCATATTTGCTCACTATTTCATCAAGTTTTGTTTAATATGGCTTCTGTCAGAACACTTTTCAACATCGTTCATTGACTTCAAGGACCTTATGTTATCATGCTTATCTTCCTACCTCCCTGACTTACGCTAGGTACTCCCGACCATCACACCAAAGCAAAAGTACAAAGAAAAACAAAAATAAAAATAAAAATGAAACACCTATGGACATTTCTTAGACATCCTAGCTTCCGACAGTCTTGCTTTTTCTGCTCACTATAAAGTCACTCCTTGCAAATCTTATGTGCTGATGGCAGTTTCAATGATCCTATCTGTTTAAATGGGACCAATTTATATTTGGGTCCAAATTTAGTGTCACCCTATACCCTTAGCTCCTGTGCCCAATTTTCAACCTCTTGCAGACATCTCTCCATAGATGTGTCCAAAATTGAACTCATCTTTCTTATTTCATTATCTATTACTTCTAATTCTCTCCATTCAATGAATTTTCTTTTGCTCTGCTTTTCAATTTCGTACCCAGTCAGTTTCAAGATATTTAATTCTACTATTGCAGTTCTCTTGATGAAACAGTCCTCTTTCTGATTTGTCAGCAATTAAGAGCATTTCTCTTTAGTAGGTTTTCCCAGGAACTTCTACCATGTTGTTTCTCCTTTATTCAACCACTCCTATGATCAGTAGCAACTTCCTAGAACTACAGATGCTTCATGAATAACATAGGTCTAGAAATTACTGATTTGAGGATTAAATGTGGTAATTATAATAACCATCTATCACAGTTCTTGCCATAGTAGGGACCCAATAAATGTCAGTTCTCTCTCCTTTTATCTTTACCAGCTTGCTGTGAATTCAAATAGGGATTTAGTACAATATCCTCAGACTTGGACAAGCACTGTTGTGCAGACACATCATTGCTTGTGCATTCCATTCCCTCCCTTTAAAGTGACCACTAACCTTCCATTTTCTGCCTCTGCAAATCTTACTGATCCTGTGAAGTTTATTATTATCTCAACAGCCATCTCCTCAAGTAGTCTTCCGCAAGCCATTCATAAAGTGAGAACTTTTCTCTCTGAATCCCTAGAAACCATCCAATCCCTCTGATGGCATTTTTCAATCTATCAATATTTATTGATCACTTGATATGTGCTAAGCAATGTATCACGAAATGAGGAGAGAAATGTGAAAAATTACTGTATTCTTTCTACACGACGGTTATTACTATGTACTCATTTTGTCCTAAGTATATTATAAACATGAAAGCAGCAAAGCACTATGATTATAAGCTCTTTGATGTCAGAGTCTGTGTTTTACTTTTCTTTGTATTCTCTGTAGCACTTATTAAGATACCCTGGTACATAATATAAACTTGAGTTGTTAAATTGATGCAGACCATAATTCCAGGGTTACATAGTGAAAAATTAACTATAACTAAACACATGTGAAATAAATTACTATCATTTATGAAATTTTAGATGAAAAAGTATTACAGAGCACTAAGGTGCATAATTTCTACTATTATTTGAATATTAAACTAGAAATAAAATTTAGAATGCAGCCTAAAAAACTATGTCAATGTAATAAATAAATAAGTAGCACTCAATAAAAACTCCCAATCCTAACCTAACTTTTTACAAGCTTCTTTTTTTTTTTTTTTTTTTTTTAAAGGGGAACTTTTCCATGTAAAAGTCTCCTGACTGGTACTCACTATGGCATATGCAAATGAGAAATTAAAAAGACAGAATAAAGAACAAATTCACTGCACTGGATTCCTGATTCAGGTGTTAAACACATGGTTTATTAGTCAGAGGGATAAGCCAAATATAAAGTGTAAAGAAATCTTGACAGAAGACAGCCTCTCTAATTCACCCCTCCATATTCAGCACCAAGAAATAAAGTTAGAATGATAGTCTTCCTTTAAAATGTTATCTAGACAAAATCAAATAAAGGGCAATTCTCCAGAAACTCAGATATTGTCAATGTGTGAATATATGCTCAGAGAGTAGAAATAAATCTTAGCATTTAAAAAATATTATTTCTTGGCCCTAATATTTCCAAATGAGTTTTAATTCTATATCAACAAGGTAGAGTATAATGAGAAGGGTCTATCTATGCTTGGTGATGAGTTACGTATCAAACCTAATCATTTTCTGGAAACAGAAGGATGAAAAACAAATTAATAATTTAAGTATTCAACTTCTAAATGTTACGTATCACAAAGTATAATTATTCAGTCAACTTAAAAAACAAATAATGAAGAGGACACCAACACCCATCTCCCACTTGTAAGATTTTAAAGGCTGTCATTCTGTTTCCTTAAAAGCATAGCCAGTAACAACTTATTTTGATAGGAAACCTATTCCTTAAAAGAATGTATCACTAAATGAAGTTCCCAATTAAAAACTGATGATCAACTAAAAATATTTACAAAGACCTTACCAAAAAAGACAAGAATCACTGTACTTATTAAAACATGGACCGGTGAAGAAACAAAGCAGAGATTTTACTGGAAAAAGCTATACTATGTGAGTTCCTGTAATAAGTCATGATGAAGATAAAACAACCTATTACATAAGAGGTGAATCTTCAAAGCCAACCCTAGTCCTTTACATGACAGTATGCTTTAACAGAAAAAATGAAGAAATTGCAAAATAATGTGAATGCTACAGTTGAGAGGAAAAAAGTTAGGAAACGGCAAATGGTGGCAAAACACCGCAGTGAAACCTGAGTTTTGGTTTAGCAAAACATGTAAACTTAAATTTTTAAAACTTCAGTACATAGCAGATATTACGAGATAATTATAGTAAACGCATTTAGCAAGCACCTAACTCTTTACTACCTTTTAAATATCAAAGCTTCAAATTAATTTTAAGAACAGCTAATATTTATTGAATGCTTAGTAAGTGCTAAGCCTGGCATTAAGCACTTTACACAAACATTATTCCATTTAATAACAACCCTATGAAGCAGATATTTATATTATCCCCATTTTACAGTTAAGTGTCAGAGCTTGGATTCACACCCAGAATGTAATATGGCTCTTTAACCATTATAGGAATACACACTGTATTAGTATATGGTTCTTTAATCATATAGTATTAGGTACTATATTAACTTTCATGTAAATGTTATCATCAAGCAATATCAAGATAATTAATGTGCTCAATACTCATTATATAGGAGTAACAATCATATGGATTGCTCAAATCTATGTATGTTAAAGTACTTTTACAACGAGGAGAGGGGAGAGACTAAATATTGATCATTGATTTCTGACATGAAAAAGTAAATTAGCATTACTCTTACTGCAGTTCCTTGAAGCAGAGTCTAGACAGGGGCATGGCGGGGTCTACTGTGGGAGGGGTACACAGGCACAGATGGCCGTGCAGTCAGGCAAACTATGGCTTCAAAAAATGCAGACCATGCAACTTTTAATCTGTTTATACAAGCTGGGAGGTGGAGAGAGAGATCAAGAGACCAGCGGATATAAGCACTATCTCGCTAAAAGGCAGTTGGTGGTGAATGTGCAAAGAGGGAAAAAGGCATGAGAAGTCTGTTTTAATTACAGCCTTGATCCAAAAGAGCTTGTATTTCTTTTTATCTCTGAGGAAGTGAAGTAGTGAGGAAGCTGTACAAGACAGGATCCTTTTTAGAAAAAAAAAAAAGTCATGTTTTTGCCTTCTATTTCTTAAGCATTGTTTAAGTCTGTACATAGCTTTAACATTTTTCTTTTATTCTAAAATCAGAATCAAATTATTATTTCTGAATATGGCCTTCCTTCAACTATATATGAGTCTACCAAAGATTTGAAAAAAGGCCTAAAATTTCAAAATAATTAAAATTAATACAGAGATACACATACATGTCTACAAAGAAGTTAAACTAAACCTTTTCGACTCAATCAAAATATATTTGTTATACTTTTTTTGTTTTTTAACGGAAAGGTACAGGCAGGAATGAAGGCAAATAGGCATGCAAGCAGGAGAGGGAAATTTTTTTTGTATTATTATTATTATTTTTTTTTAATTTAGCTGTTCACATTGGTTGTTTCTCCCTAGACCAGGAACTTAAACCCAGAAATATGCCTGTGGTCTGCACTCCTTTGGAGGAGACTGACCTAACTGCTACTCCCAGGTCATACCTTTGTTACACAGTTTTAAATGGAAAAGTACATTCCTTTCTCTCAAAACAATTATTTCCACATGTCAAATATTTCCTACTGAATCCAAAACTCAGTAGCCAGGTTCTGACATGTCCTCTTGACACCAAGATACTCAATCCATTTGGAATGCCATCTCCACTGGTCTGAAACAAGACAGCCTCTCTTCTAACCTCCTAATCCTCCTCTCCATTTCACCTCCAAATTCACCACAGGTACCAATAGCATATATTGAGTTTAGACTCATTTATTCATTCAAATTTGTATTGAATGTAGGCAAGTGGCATGAGATGTATTCTAGAGGCATTCCTAGAATGCCTATGTGTACTTCACATGAACTAAAATTTGCTTTGGTCTTTTGTTAAAGTGCATGTCAATTGTAGCTATACTCTAAGGTTTTAATAAGCAAGGGGTTCATTTTATCTCACAGAGCACTAATATAGTACTTTGTAGTAGTTAGGGTTTGATATTCTCTGGTTTAAGAAATTTTGTAATGATAAGGTTATGTCATCTAATTTTCTTTTTTTTACCAGAAACAATGCTTTTCCTCAGGGCTTTGAATAAGAGCAATATGTTCTTGTGATGTACATACCTACATCACAAGAAGAGTGGATTTGGAGTCAGAAGGTCTGTGTTGGACATGGGGCTCCACTCCTTATTCTTCCAGCCATATAATTCTCTCTCGTGCTCTCATTTATCTCCATAAAATGAAAATATTCATACCTATCTGGGAAAACTTTTGTAACTGTTATAAGAAACAAGCAAGGAAAGGACCAATACTGCAGTGCTCAAAGAGTCTCCAGTACTCATTCAATAATCTAACAGGTGCTTACTAGGCTATTCTCAGTAGATGCCAAAATCTTCCTAAATGAACAGCTTATAAAGATGCAGTATCTTTCTGTTAGGTGATAGGACTGATGTTTCTGATTGCTAAGTGAAAAGGGAGGGTCTGGAAAAGTCAATTGAAACATTTTAATTGCATGTTAAATAATCATCTTTTAAGGTATTAAAAGTATTTTATTTTCAAAATGTCTAGCATTCATAAAGTAGAAACAATATGCATTTCTAGACGGTTAAAGAACCAATGAAAATGGTGTCTGGAAAAGAACAGAAAAAATTTTAAACTGCTCATTAGAATAAATCATCTTATAAACTTCAAACTTCCTTTTACATAAAATCATTTTTATATTTGATTTCCTCTTTTAAGCAGCCTACATGGGAATTCATTAATGATTGACAAAGTGGGTCATCTGGTTTTTCAGAAGAACTAGTAAACTGTTATAAATTCCTGTCATTCTGCTAGATAGAAATGCCTCTACAGGGAACCACTACTCTTGGGATCTTCATTTGGAGTTCATTCTTTAAACTATTATTTGCTCCCTGTCCCCAGTGTCGTAATAAATAAGGCCTGACTCTTCCATTCAGCAGTGACATGAGTCACTCATTATCCTTCCACTTTAGACTGGGGACGCTCATGGAGATTCACCTCTAAAGTTAATTTCCATAGAGGTATGAAATATCCTCTAAATTTACTGACACTGAAACTGACATTTTTTAGGTGATACAGAAACAGAAATGTGTCTTTGCTATTGCTTTGTAGGCAACATCTTAAAATCTTACATTCACAATTTTTTAACTTCTTCCTGGGTCACATTATTTATACCATAATGCAAAATATGGATAATTACTATATAATACATAAAATTCTGGGATCGGATGCCAGTCCAGTTCAAATCTGGCTGCAGTGTTTACTAGGTGTGTTACCTTAGAAAAATTATTTCACCTCTTCATGCCTCAGGTTCGTCTTCTATGAAAAAAAGCAACTACCACCATACTACTTACTACCTCAGGACTATAGTATTAAATAGTCAGTACAACTAAAATAGAATAGTACCTGATATGGATTTTGGACAAATTGTTTACTTTTAATAAGTTATAAAGCCAGTTACTGGAAGAATAAGCTGTAAATATACGTACAATGTTTAAGCATTAAGGTTGATCAAGTATTTTTCTGGTGTGTAGTTTTGAAGCTTAAAAATTATAAATACAACATTATCAACTAACTCCTCTAATTATTTGTAAGGACAAATACTCATAATTATATTCCCTCTGTTTTATTTTTTTAAAGAAAAATATGTGGAAAATAAAAACAAGTAAAGAGAGGAAGAAAACTCATACAACCAATTTCTGAAAATATTATTTAACACTCTAAAATATTTAATAACAAATTTTTTTTAACACAACATAAAATTAAGTTGTAGAAATCTGGTTTCAAAATGGCAAACTGTTAAAATCTCAGGGTCCCTCCTCCCCATATCACTGCTAAGAAAATACCTATTTTGCTACCACCATCTGTGAAAAGAAAGGGAAAAGCATATTGCAGACATGGGAGACATAGACCTCCATAAAAAGTTGAGAGACCAATCTCTCTTGGTGTCATATCACTCTGCTCCAAGACACAGGCTGTGGAGAGTCTGGTGAAGCTGACATGTGCCCAGAGTTAAAGGACTTTGTCTAGCAGCTAGGTGCTCTACTCCTTACTCTTCCAGTCATAATTCTCTCTCGTGCTCTCTCATTAATCTCGAAAAAATGAAAATATTCATATCTATCTGGAAAGACTTTTGCAAACTGTTACAAGAAATAAGTTAAGCTGGTTTGCAGTCATTGAGACAGGGGGTGCCTCGATGTGAGTTAGAAAGAGATGCCCCAGAAAATGGAGATGCAACTCCAGCAGGAGCTGGGAAAACCCCTGAAGGGAAGTACCTGCCCTTTCTATCACTGCTGTACTGGTGATGCCCTGTCGGCCCTTACTCCTCCTGCGTTCCCCAGGTCAGAGATTTCAACCCTCACTGTGGTCACTGTGGTACTCAAAAGAGAGGACTTTCACATGTCCAAGGAGGGTAACCCCAGTGACAAAGACAGGCCAATCAGCACCCAAGCAGACACTAGGCTGTTTCCCTGCAGGGAGCATTCCTTACTACCCCTACCCCTCTCACTGGGAAAACAACTGGAAGGGTACCATAAAAAGCAGCTCCCACCACTATGCTGCTATAGCAAAAAAAAAAATACCTTCCTATCTGATAGGTACCTCTATGCTGCTATAGCAAAAAAAAAAAAATACCTTCCTATCTGATAGGTACCTCTATGCTGCTATAGCAAAAAAAAAAAAAAATACCTTCCTATCTGATAGGTACCTCTTGAAATTCCACCCCCAGGCATAAGGGCATGGTTACAACCTCCTACTGGAATTGCAACTTCTCTGGAGGCCTAAGTAACTTCCAGAAAGAAAGGAACAACATTAACAACAGTTACCTGCTATTGTGTGAGCTGTGTTGGATCTGTGGGCCCACAACTCTTGAGTCTTTCTCTGTGGGCTTTATTGTTCATACCTGCGACTCTTGGATTTGGAAATATCTACATTCCGTACACCAATTCCAACCCTGTGGCTGGACTCTCGGGCCTCAACACAGGGCTCACCTTAGAGCTTCAACAAATCCGACCAGTGCTGTGATCACACGAAATAAAGTAGAATATTCAAGATCAAACCCCAGGTCTATTCTATGCAATTGGACACACTAACACAAGACCATTTCATCAGGGAGACCTAACCCAAAGAAATAAAGAATGCCAAACAGATCAAAGAGTTCGAAAAAAATATATGAAATGATGCA
Organism: Solenodon paradoxus; assembly: GCA_004363575.1. Taxonomy (NCBI): domain Eukaryota; kingdom Metazoa; phylum Chordata; class Mammalia; order Eulipotyphla; family Solenodontidae; genus Solenodon; species Solenodon paradoxus. The sequence goes on from RJWH01000462.1 coordinate 312,712, forward strand.
TCTAAAACACCCCAGGGGAAAATCTGAATGCAACAGGCTTACAAAAACCACCTGATGAATAAAGCAACAGTGAAAATCATACTCACTATACTCAGGAAAATAATGGTGGCACAAAGAAAGAGAAGATATGAGGCAGCTCAAAACAGAATTCATGGAGTTAAAGAACACAATAGAGGAACTAAAGAACACAATAGAAGGGCTCAACAGTAAGCTGGAAGAAGCCTCAAATATAATCAGTGACCTAGAAGATAAGACAGTGGAAAATACTCCTTAACAGCATTAAAGATCTATGGAACAACAGCAAGAGGAACAGCATGTGCATCCTAGGGGTGCCAGAAGAGAGAGAGAGAGAGAGAGAAAAGGAGGCAGAAACTGTATTTGAAGAAACAGTAGCTGAGAAATTCCATAACCTGGGAAAAGAAGCAGACCTCTAGACCCACGAAGCTAAAAGAGTTCCAAACAAAGATTTGCAAACAAACATACACCAATACATGTCATTATGAAGATGTCAAAAATACAAAATACAGAGAGAATCTTAAGAGCAGCTAGAGAAAAATGAGTTACATACAAAGGAGAACCCCAAAAGACTTGTCAGATTTCTCACCTGAAACCACATAGGCCTGAAGGGAATGGCATGATGTATTCAAAGTGCTGACTTCCAACAAATGATACACTACCATGTTAACTTATCACTTAAAATTGAAGAAATGGAAGTGAGCATTTCAGATAAGCAAAAGTTAAAGAAATTAATCACCATGAAACCAGCTTACAAAAAATACTAAAGTAAGTCCTACATAAAATATAAAAATATCAATGGTTAGAATGAGCTCAGGACAAACTTGCTTTCAAGTAAAAACAGGATATAAGCATAAAAACTTTAATGTAAACCCTAAGATAACCTCAAAACAGATCTCCAAGGAAAGAGCAAAGAAGAAAATAAAAGGGAAACCAATCACAACATAACTGCTTTCAAATCACCTAAGAAGAGAAAGACAAAGGTACTGCTGGATGCAACAACACCCAGAAAACAATGGACAAAATGGCAATAAATAGTTACATATCAATAATCATCCTAAATGTCAATGGATTGAGCTCTCCAACCAAAGGCATTGAGTCGCCAAATGGACTTAAAAATAAAATCCAACTTTGTGCAGCATTAAGGAGGTTCATCTTTTTTCGAAAGATAAACTTTGAAATAGTTTCATGGTCAATGGTATGAATTCCTAAAGTCAAACAGTAACCAAAAAAAAATAAAAAGGCAAGTATTTCTATCAGATAAAACAGATTTCCAAACAAGGAAGATAATAAAAAAATCAGGGGTGGACATTATATAATGAATAAGAAATCAATATATGAAGATATAAAGTTTATTAGTATAAGCCCTAAATGGAGCATCAAAAAACACAAAGCAATTAACAGAACTAAAGAGAGACATCAACAGCAAAACAATAATAGTAGATTTGAATATCACACTTACAATAATGGACAGATCACCAGGAGAAAATTAACAGAAAAAACAACAGTCTTAAATGACAAATTTGAAAAGATGGGTTTAATACACATATACCAAACACTTCATCCACCAACTTCAAAAATCACATTCTTTACAAGTGTGCATGGAACATTCTCAAAGATAAACCATATTCTGGGAAACAAAAAACATTTCTCAACAAATTTACAAAGACTGAAATCATTTACCAGGCATCTTCTCTGATCACAATGGCTTAAAACTAGAAATCAAACACAAAAGAAAGCTGGAAGTTTCCAAAATATATGGAAGTTAAACAACATGTTTCTGAAAGACTGTTGGATAAAGAAGGAAATTAGAGGATAATTTAAACAGTACTTGGAGACAAAAAAAAAAAAAAAAAGAAAGAAAGCACAAACTACCAGAATTTATGGGATGCAGCAAAAGCAGTACTGAGAGAAGCTTAATGCCATCTAAACCTACCTCAAGAAACAAGAAAAGTCACGATCTAACCCTACTTCTAAGCCAACTAGAAATAGAATAATTGAAGCCAAAAGCCAGAAGAAGGAAAATAATATAATAAAAATTCAAATAGAACTAAAGATAATGCAGAAGATCAAAGAAACCAAAAGCTGATTCTCTGAAAAAAATGAAACTGACAAATCCTTTGCTAAGATCATTAAAAGAGACAGACAAAAAACTCTTGTAACTAAATCAGAAATGAAAGGGGAGATGTTACCACAGATTCTTTAGAAAGGTAAACCACCACAGAGATAGTACGAATAGCTTTATGGCAATAAATTGGGCAACTATGACTACATGTACAGATTTTTAGAAATAGACAGCCTATGAAGACTAAATCATGAAGAAATGGAAAACATGAAAAGAACTATTACAAGTGAGGAAAATGAAGATGAAATCAAGTCTCCCCCAAAATAAAATCCCAGCACATACTAGTGAATTTTACCAAACTTTCATAGAAAAATGAATATCTATTCTCAAACTCTACCAAAAATTAAAAAACAGGGAAAGTTTCCAGACACTTTCTATGAGGCCTGTATTACACTGATACTAAAAGCTGATAAAGATGTAACATTAAAAAAAAAATTACAGACCAATGGTTCAAATTAACATAGATGCAAAAAATTTCAACAAAATAAGAGCAAATTCAACAATATATCAAAAGGGTCATCCATCATGATCAAGTGTTATTTATCCTGGTGTTGCAAGGACTGTTCAACATACACAAATCTATTCATGAACTATACCACATCAACAAGCACAAGGAGAGAAAACATAGATCATATCAGTAGATGAAGACAGAATGTTTAACAAGACTCAATATCCACTTAAAATTAAAACTTTACATAAAATGGGGGTGGAAGGTATATACCTCAAAAAAAATGAAGTTCATATACTATAAATCCAGTCAATATCATAATCAATGGAGAAAAACTGAAAACATTTCTCTAACATCAGGAACAAGAGAAGGCTATGCACGCTCTCTTAACTCATCGTTAAATATGATACTCTTTAACACTGTACTGCAGGTCTTGGCCAGAGCAATCTGGCAAGAAGAAGAAATCAAAGGAATCCAATTTGGAATGGAGGAGGTAAAACTATCACTATTTGCAGATTGCAGGATAATGTGTGTAGAAAACTCTTAAAATGCCACAAACAACTACTAGAATTAAAGAGTAAAGTTACAGGCCACAAAAAGAATGCATGGCACATCCTGATAAAGCAGCAGTTAGGTCAATTACCTCCAAAAGAGCAAGTCACATACCCCTAGGGGGTTCAAGTGCTGGGTCGGGAAGAAAAATCAGTGTGAACAACTGAATAAAAATAATATAAAGTTTTTTCTGTTGCTTCTTTCTCCTTTCTCTTCCTACCTGCCTCCCTACTCGCCTTCACTCATGCCTGCACCTTTCCTTTCAAAAAAATCAACGCACAAAAATCCATTGCATTTCTTATTCAAACGAAATGACAGAACAATGAAATCAAAGATATCCTATTCCCTTTACAATAAAATCAAGAGTCAAATACCTTAGAACATACTTAACAAAGGAAGTGAGAAACTTGTACAATGAAAAATGTCAGATTTTCTTAAAAGAAATAAAAAAGATACAAATAGAACAAAATATTTTTAAATTTGTATGGAATTACATTAAGACCCCAAATAACCAAAGCAATCATGAGTATAAATCCAGAGGTATCACTCTCAGATACTGAACTATACTACAAGTGTTCAAAACTATGGTACTGGAGAAATAACAGAAGAATTGGTTAGACATTTCTCCAAAGATGACATACAGACAGCCAACAGAAATACAAAAAGATAATCTTCCTTGCTTGTTATTAGGGTGCAACAAAACAACAACAAGATATCACCTTATACCTATGAGACTGGTTAATATTGAGGAGTCTGGTGAGGATGCAAGAAAAAGGGGAGCTTTTACACTGTTAGTGGGCATGCACAATGATGAGACCCTTGTAGAAAGCAGAGTGGAGATTCCTCAAAATATTGAAAATGGAAATCTCATATGATCTATCATCCTACCTCTGGGTATTTATCCAAAAGACACAAAAACCTTAATTCACAGAGATACATGCATTCCCATGTTCATTGCAGCATTATTTAAAATAGCCAAGAACTGGAAATTACCTAAGTGCCCATTGTCCAATGAATGGATAAAGATGTGATACACACACACACACACACACACACACACACACACACACACCCCTACCTTAGAAAAGATGAAATTCTGTCATTTGTAACAACACGATGGAGCTGGAGGGAATTATGCTAAGTAAAACAAGTCAGAAGAAGGACAAATACCAGACAATCTCACTTATATGTGTAAAAGAAACAAAGCAAAGGAACAGAATAAACAAAAATCAACCCTTGGGCATTTTCAGCAGACTGTGCTTGCCAGTAAGAAATGGGGTGGGGTGGGGTGGGGATGGGAGCAAATGGTAGTAAGGTCCAGTCGACAATGAGGAGGAGCTATCAGTATTTCAGTAGTGGGCAGGGTATGTTGTCAAGTAGCTGAGGAAAGGGGTATCTGCATATAAGGGGTTTATGTTATTTTGTAAATCAAAGTTACCTCAATAAAAAAGAAAAAAATGTCAGGTGTATTGATGTATCCAGATGACACAGATGGCTGAGACAGCTGAGGAGCACATAATATAAAGCCCAAGGACCTAGGTTCACATCCAGGGGCAAGGGGTTAAAACAAACAAAAAAAATCATTTGTATAAAATTAAGTGCTACCATTTCTACCTAACAGAATCACAAAAGTATTTTTCCTTACTATGTCATCCTGTGAAAATATAATTTAATAGTACCATTAATATTCCCAGTTGAGTTCATGCATTTTAAACCAAACATAGGCAAGACCCTCTTCTAACAACTGCACTCGTTACTGATTCTTACCTTAATAGATAATCAATCACACTTGCCACACAAGAATGACAATCAGGATCTACATTCAAAGATATGCTGATTTGCTTCTCTTTAAAAGAACATTTATTCATGTTGCTACATTATAAAGGTTTAAGGTGTGCATCATAATAAATCAGCATGTATATCTACTACATTAATGTTCACCACTAACTGCAAAATTCCTCTTTTTCACCATATAATTGACTCCTTATTTTCTACAGCAATAATCCTAATGTGTTATATAGCCAAATATCTATTTATTAAAAACTAACAAATGAAAGTGAATAAATGAAATTATAACTTTAACTTAGGTGCTAATTTTCAAAGGCAAACAAATTACCAACTTCAATCAACATGTAAAATATACATGTTTGCATTCTGATTTAAAAAGTCAACCTATATTTATCACAATACAAAAACTCATAGATAAGCCTATGTTTAAACTAATATTCAATCTAATAATGTAAGGGTACCTTTGGTTATCAGGGAGTTTTAAACATATGTATAGATGTATTCACTGAAACTCGAATTACTAATTTTGCCTAATAGAATGTATTTCACACTTAGATTAATAACAGCAACCAATGAGTAAGTTTTATTTCAAAAATAACTAGGGAAGCACAATGGTTTGATAACATGACCCACTGAACTGACAAGATGAGACTCTGGATTCATTTCTCAGACCACAAGTAACTAGTAGCCATCAGAAAAATATTTATTAACCATAAGTCTTAACTTTAAAGGAATTACATGATTCTTCAAGTCTCCCCAGTTCTGAAATAAGGATGCTAAGAAAACAGTTCACTTATATAGCAAAGAATTGCAGGCTGCCTGAAAGAGCAATGAACGTAATTTCAGGTGTTAGGAGATGATCTCCAACTGTGTGAATCTCTCAGAATCTGGATGTCAGTTGACAGTACCATGAGCTGTTTTCTTTAAAAATGAAAAAACAAAATATTCTGCTTTAGTCTCTTCTGCCACCCTGGCTTCCCTTTTTAACAACAACAACAAATTTAAATGAAATATCTGGAGTTGCACTCATTGCAGAAACTTGTTTACTTATCTTTCACAGAAAGCCTATTTTGAAATCTGCTTAATCAAAAGACATTAATACTATCTGCTCAAATAAATACGCTTGCATAGTTAATAAACAAGAATTCCATACAAAATCATGCTTGAATTCGCTTATTTTGAACACATATCTATGAGCAATTAGCTTAAAGATAAAGACAACAACGATGAATTACCTGCCCAATATTCATTTAAAATAGAGAAAAGCTTTGAAGGATTTTTTTCAAGGCAGATTAAATTAGCAACTAAAAAAAAAAATATATATATATATATGAATGCATTTTAGAATCTTAATTTTGTTTTTTTTTTGTTTTTTTTTTAAGGAAAGGTACAAGCAGAAATGAAGGCAAATAGGCAGGCAGGGAGAGGAGAAGCAGCACGTTATTTTATTTTTATTTAGTTGTTCACACTGGTTGTGTCTCGCCTCCACTCAGATGCAAAACTGGGTCCTTGGGACATATGTATGTGTACTGCATTCCTCCAGAGGTGGCTGACCTAACAACTAGGCCACCAGGGCATACCTGGGGCTTTTTTACAAGATGAAGTAAAAGGAGAGATATATGGTGAAAAGACAGTTTGGTCATTTTTAAAAATGTACAGGCATATGTCTTTTACAAAAAAAGAAAAAAAAAGAAGAACTTTTTTTTAAAGCAAGGAAGAATTCTCCCTTTGACATCTTTGAAATAAATACTTCTGGTACAAATATAAAGAAGAATGAGTACAGTAAATGTCAGGTCTTCCTCCCCCAGTTAACAGAAATCAGGGCAAAGAAAGCAAGATACTGTTAAGGAAACAGAGCTTATTAATATTAATTTCTACATGCTTCAACTAAGCAAATGTACCTGTGATTGGTACCCTGTTATAAATTTAAAAAACTATGCTTATGTGAGGATTGTTTAATAAGCAGTCATTCTGCGCTTTCTTTTATCTCCTCAATGGGAAAACTAAGAAGTTCCTTTCCCTTTTTAAATTAAATGCTTTAATAAAACAACATTTTTAAGAGGAACAAACACTCAACTTAAGTTGTAAATGACTAAAAGATGTTCTCACTAGCTTTGACTATATAAAACCTAGTGACACTATAATGATTAAATGCTTTCCAGAGCTTACATGTTAGTGCTTTTCAACATCAAAAAGTAAAACCAGAATCATGTCTACACTCCTTTTGTCAAGCTTCGACAAAGAGTGAACATGAGCACAGCATGGTCAGGTCCTTGCCACTACTGGATGGACAAAAGTGTCACAGAAAACTAGAATGACTAAACGAGTATTTCTTGTGATCCTATGTGCCTGAACATTCACTCACAACCTGTTGCTTTGCACACACAGCTATATAAATTAGACTACAACTAATGAAGAAAATTCCTAGTTAAAATCCTCTCACTTCCCACAAAAATACTTTCCACAGGGAAAAATGTACAGAGATTCCAGTAAATTGGATTGAAAAACTGCAGGAATTCTTGCACGCATGTCTAATCACCAAAAGAAAATATATTTAAAATTATTTATTTCCAACTTATTCTTGAAAAATGGTTTTGAACGTATCTTTTTATTTATTTTAGTATTTTTGGAATGTGTTCAAACTGGGCAAAATCTGTAGGATCAGAAACATCACACTTTCTCACTTTTTTCTTCTCCCATCTTTAAACTGCCTATAAACTGTCATCACCAGTATTCCGCTACACGTAGAGACATGGCTAAAGTGCATTGATTCATACTAGGAGGGACGGTTACAGAAATTAAGCCAGAATCGGTCAAAGCAAAGCACGTTTCAACATGAACACCGTGTCCCCTCCTCCAAACAGTCTTCATAGTGTCATCCAATTTATACTTATGTGTCTTCAGCTCCTCCTTTAATTCTTCCGTCATTTTTTGTTTCTATAATGGTATGCTTTGCCTTCAGTAACAGTAGTTTTACGAGGTTAACAATTTTTTTGTTACCATGGACTTTTAACAGAGCTATCTCTCAATTCATTGGTCTAAAAATCTTTGCTCTGCCTCCTAACATCTGTCACTAGAGTCAGATTACAAGTCAACCCAAATAAGAGAACTTAGGGGTATAAAAGTGAAGATGGAACATAGGAAAAAGGAAAAAACAGTGGTTAGCTCTTAGGTCATCAGTAGAAACCACATCTAATGTCTATTCTTCATTTGCTACAATCTTACAAGGGGACATCGTACTAGAAGTAGCATTAAACTGAATGTTTAATGTTCAAAAGACTACTTTCTGATTCCCTAAATAGAAGTTCTCTTTTATAATAAAAATAATGCTTTTATTATTTAATATATGCAGATTTACTAAACACACACTTTCAATGAAGAAAGCTATCCTTTCACCCCATTTTTAGAAGTCATGTCAGAATAACAATGAAATAAATTAATTACAAACCAATATACAACTTATGAAATTGCTTATTTTTCTAGGAACAAAATTGTTATTTTGAAAATTATGAATTACTTTTAATAATTGTGTTTGTAAGTCTTCTAAGGTCATTTAGTGGACAAAAAAGCTAATCATTAAACTATTTATATGCTGACAAAATATGCCTCTTAATTTTTAAATGATGGTAAGAATAGTTTAAGGCAGTCAGCAAATATCTCAGAAATCTTGAGTCTAAAGAGTTTTAACTTATAACTTCCTGGTTAAGGGGGAAGCACCTAATGTCAAGGAAACATTTAACTAAAAGTGACAACAAAAAACTGTAAAACACTGAATTTTTGAGTTCAATGTGCATGATTTTTCTCTATTATATAAAAGCATCCAAAAGGCAATTCAGATTTAACTTTATCCCATTAAAATACTGACATTTCCACAGTGTACACAGTGTATGTAACCTGATCATAATTGCTATGAAGGGTGAGAGTTGACTATATGCTAAATCTTGCCATCTGTAGGTTCTCTCCACAGACCTTTGGGGGAGCTGGGGGGGAGGGGGGAAGAGTGTTGAAGTAGGGTCAAAAGTTCATAGTATATTTCTTAAAACAGTCACAAAATTCTTTTACTTGATGTCATCCTTGAACAATTCTCAACAATTTTAGTATGATCCAATCATAAATTTGCACATGCCTCTATCGCAAATCCATTTTCACATTCATATATGGATAGTCTTTAATGATTAAGCCAATAATATTTATTTCCATCTTTAGCAAAAGTGTTGAATTTTCCCCCAAAATAATGCCTCCCAAAGACATTGCTTTTAAAATACAACAATTATTGTACTTCTAAGACTTCTTTATAAAACAACTGGTGGTTTGCAAGCCCCAAATCCAAACAGAATGTGAAATGGCAAAGTACTCATACTCAGGAGCTGCATTTTTTGATACTAGTGAGCTCTATTACTATTTTGGAAGCTCATTAACTTCGACTCATTTCACCTCTGATGTTCACAAAAGAAACACTGACGCACTGCAAGACTGCAATTCAAGACTATGAAAGTGTGACAATGAGTAAGACAAATAGATTTATACTAAAATTAAACATCTGTGTGTATGTGTATATATATAATAATATATATTATTATATATATAATATATATTATTTTATATATATATATATTCCATACAAGTCAAATAAAAAGGTCATTTCCCCTGGTTAATGAGTTGATCTATAGTTAGGAGGATTTTAAATTAGCTACCAATCCACTATTAAAAAGTAAACACAAATATGCCATTTTGTAAAATTCTTATTTTACAATTTTATTTCTCTCATTAGTTATCGAACTTTACATGTCAGTCTCTAGCCTTATTTATTCACAGATTTCCAGTAATTTGAAATCATCACCATAAATTCAGTAGGAGTAACGGGAGAGCATCTAAAGGTAGAATACAGTCCTTAACGAGATATAAGTACTAACATATAATTGCAGCTTAGCTTGTAAAAGAATTGTATCCCTAAAAATACTATATAAGCCATGTAAATTGGAATCTTTTTTAATCTAAAGGAGAACTGAATATTTAAAAGTATCCTTCTGATTCCTTATTTTAAACTGAATAATGTGACAGTACAAATGGTCAACTCCTACTTAAACAATTTTAAACACAGGGCATCTGCTATATTAAATGAGTTAAACCAATGTAATAGCACTCTAAATTAAAAACAAACAGCTAACTGAAGAGGATCAGGTCAAATAGAAAATATGAAAGAATTTTCCATTTCTAAATAGCAAGGGCTTTCACATAGACTTAAAAGCAAATTTTGCCTTTCCTGATTAATTAGAACATCAACACAAAGAACTAGACTCTAATTGGCAATTCTTTCAGAGAATTAGGATGGGACAGATGTGACAAGGAGAATACATGTTCTCCAAAGGAAAAAAAAAAGGTAACAAATATCTCATGTTATATAGATAGATGATGGTTCCTGTGTATAAAAAAGACTGCTTTAAAATATGATAAAAGCTGGTAGAGCTAGTGGAATGACAGAGATATTTGGCCACAAATAAGCTCACTCTGCTCAAAATAACACTAAACTGTGCAAATAGCTTCTTGTCAACTTAGATATAAGGTAAAATGCTAACCAAAAAGACTTAAAAATATCTACAATTGTTCCTCTTTCTCTTAATGATTCCATAATCATTAGAGATACATTCCCATTTTTTTCCTACTGATTTTAACAGGAGAATTTTACAATATGCTTGGAGAGTATCAGTTTCTTCTTCTAAGATAAAAAGAGGAGTACCACTAATGTGAAATGGATATGCCTAAATTAAATGAAAAGAGAGAAAAATTAAGAAAGAAATTTAGGACAGGACCCATAACGGCACTGCAATTAAAAAGATAAAGAAAGGAAATTCTCAGGAAAGACAAATAAATCCTCTAGTCTCTAAGATAAGGAACTTGCTCTTGGGGAGAAAAAAGATTAACATTAAAAGACAGCAAATTGAAGGATTTTAAAGGCCAATTAAAAAATACTGCAGCAAAAATTTCCAAATGTCAAATTTTAAATAAAAGTATATCTATCAGTCTCAAAACACTTCTCTAGAATTCTAATATAGAAATCTTAAAAAAAAAAACAAAAAAACAGACATACATATAACATTTTAAAATTTCTTATAAATGTTCACTCTTTACGAACCACTAACATTTCACCCTATATTTTGCTGTTTCACTTTACAAGTAAATTAATTTTAGAATCGTAACAAAAAATAATATAAATATAAAGCCAAAGTATCTTGTCTTAAAATAATTTCTCAGAATTCTTTCTAAACAAACAGTTTCAACCATGAACAACTGATAAGTTCTCCTCAGTTTCCTTTTATTAAAACCAAAGAAGTTTTGTTTTTCCCTGATTGGTTCAGTGATCATACAAAAATAAAAGCGAAGAAAGAAGTCAAAATGGTTTCCAAAATATTCCTGCAATAAAGTATAAATGACTGAAAATACCTGTAAGAGTTGAGTGACATTCAGCTGTCCAATTTCCTCCTGAAACCTGATAGATCTGGTGGTTTTACCTTCCTCATTATTCATGTTTTCCATCCTGCTGTATATTTGCTCTATGTCATTAGTATTGTTATTGTAATTGCTGCTTTTATTATCCCTTGTCTTTTCTACTGTTACAAGTAATAATCTTTAATTTGCTCTTCTTAAAAAATCTCAGGCTTAGGTAAAAAAGTGTTTACTGGTTCTTCTATGTAATGTACAATGATATATTTTTCAGTTAAATGAAACTGACCCTAGTCTATTAAAAGACTAAAAAAACTCCACGTTTAAAAACAAAATCTTTCTAAAATATATCCATTCTTTGCCTTTTTAAATGGTATTCTTTGGTAACATATTAATAGCAGCATTAAGGATTAGAGTTGAGTAAAGCGATTTTGCTCCTATACTAAATGTTCCACTTATACTACTGTTAGGTCAGATCTATGTTACTGATATTTATGTGCATTTATTAATTAGCAGACTCCTCCTTGCCCTTTCTTTTTTTATATAAATATATCAACAAATTACCTACCCACTTGGTTTTAAGACATTTAGGTTTTTCTGTTTTTCACAATATTCTCACAATACTATTTTTGAGGTATTCTATATGCTTGATTCTAGAAGCTGGCTTTCTAGACAATTTAAAGGTGACTTTTCCCCTATATTCATTTTCTTATAATAGCTTTATTGAGATATTCATATATCATACAACTCACTCACTCACACCATAAAACAGTGATTTTTTAATATTCAGAGTTGTAAATATCACAATTTGAGAAAATTTCCATCACTCTAAGAAACTCCATATCCATTAGCAGTCTCCACATATTTTCCTTCACTTCTAGCCCAGTCCCTGACAACCACTAATCTACTGCTCTTCTGAACATTTCATATAAATGGAATTATACAAATATATGTGACCTATTACCACTGGCTTCTTTCACTAAACATAGTATTTTCAAGGCTAATCTATTTGTTCCATGTATCAGCACTTCATTTCTTTTAATTACCAAATAATATCATACAGTATGTATATATCGCATATCATTTATGTATCAGCTAATGGACATCTGAATTTTTTCCACTTTGACTGTTGTGAATAACACTGCCATGAATATGTTCATATTTTTGTCAAAACAGAAAATGTAATGAACAGTTTTCCCTAACAGGAAGATGTAGATCAAAGGGAGCCTAGATTTCCAAAAGAGATCAAGTCAGTTCTTTTATAGGACCTGGAATGTTGCCGCCCTCTCTGAACTTTCAATCACTACCTTTCTACCAACTTGCTTTAATATTATTCAGACCCACTTATCTCCATCAGCTCTGCCACTAACCTGTGTTATCATCTCACCTGGATTACTTCAAGAACCAGAAATGTGGCTCGGCCTCCAGTCTTCATTTCTAGTCTGTTTCGCCCTAGTGCAGGTATTCATTATAAAATATAAATTTCATCATTCCACTTTGCAGCATCAAATTGTTCAATGGATTCCTGTGACACTCAAAGCAAAAATGCTTTATCAAGTCAGAGATGTGCTAAGATCTGGCCCTACTAATCTCTACAATCCTGATCTCTGACTACTTACATTGCAAGTATAAGAAACTAATTTAGTGAATTACTCTCTCTCATCACTGGACCTTTGTATATACTACCCTCTCTTCATGTGACAGCCCCTTCCTTCACACTGTGGGTGTCTTACCTCTCCAAAGAACTGTCTGTTCTCCACCTTTTATATGACATCACTTCCATGATACTAAGATCCAATTGAGCAATATTTGGTTTTCCTGGCAACTTGGCGATCAAGTACAACAAATGGCACAGAGTATACTTTCAAAACTTGAGAGAATTCTAATACTATACCTTAATAATTCCTATGAGTAGGTAGAATTTTTCTACATTCTGGGCTTTAAAGAATAACAATAACAATAACAAAAACACAAAACAAAAACCCAACTAAACAGAAACCAAAATAAACCTTAGTCTCGTCTACCTCTCTTCAACAGAAGCAAGCAACCCTCCTTGGTTGTGTTTCCAAAGGGACTGGCACCCACCCTTCCCTGAAGCCCCAGAGTGACCAAGAACCAGACAAAACTATTGCTTTACCCCCTGGTACTCTTGACAGAATTGGTTCAGAAATGGGCAGGTAATATAAGGTAGGCCAGTGAGAGTCATTTCTGGGATTACTGTGGGAGCTATCAGGAAAGAAATACTCTTTCAAGGGGAACCTGCTCTTAAAAAAATAATAAAATAAAAAAAAAAAAAATGTAAGCCAGAGTTTCTGATAAATTGTTTAATCACAGCATACATTCTACCTGAAAAAAAGCAATTAACACAGAGGAAAGAAGGTTCTGATGGCATCATTTAAATTCTTCAGTGCAGGTGTGCCCAGAGTCAATTCTAGCCCTGGACTTCCTACTTATACACGGATATAAATTCTGGATGTACTGGTTTATATTGGGTTTCCTTGGAGCAGCGAAGAGCTCTGAGTATATGTGAGGAATTACCCACCTGTGTTAGCCTGTAATCAGGCATCAAACTGAATGACTATATCTATCTTTTAATTATCCGCCATTTTGTATCAACATTTAAATAGTTTAGAGCTCAAAGAATATGTCCTATTCTTAGGGATACCTTAGTGCAAGGCACGCCTTCTAGTAGTGAACTCCTACTACTTCTTTTGGTGGGTGAGGTAATGCAAATAAGCTGCCAGAGTTAGGGCAGATTCCGAAGTCCCCCAGAAATGGGGACAGTTAGATCATTAAGGATAAGAAAAGCCAGCACCATAATTAGACTGAGAAAAAACCACAATTCTATGGGAACCCATGTCACTTGTTTTAATTCTTAATATTTTGAAAAACCTTCACAACTACAAATAAATCAAAATCCATTCATTTTCTAAAGACAAGTTGGTAAAACTTATAAAGGGCAGGTCTAGTTATATAGATTTAATGCAAAATGTAGAAATATTGGATTTGATACTCAGTTCACCAACTTCTTCCCTGTGGATGGAGAAAGAAGGGTAAAGACAGATTTTCAGAATAAAGTTTTTTGCGAAATGTTACAGAATTGAATATTCATCCAAGCTAGATTCCTTTTCTTGGAGATAGGGGAAGACACTGAAATGAAGGTATTATCTTTGTCCTTGGAGACTGGTAGGGCACATAGTAGAAAGAACAATGCAACAAAGAAAAATTAATACTCACTTTGAATGCTAGCAACCACACTATGCAACTCTGGGGTTCTATCTCCTACCAGTTAATTATTCCTCACAAAATATATACCTTATCCCTTATCACCAGGCTCTCCTTCCTAAAAAAAACAGTTTACAGAACACCATTGGTGACTTCCCACTCCACACGGTCTATCAAGAATTAGAGGCCAGTGTGGGATGTGTGAAAAGAAGGCCATGTCAGACCTAGATAGCTGCAGGGGGAAGGAGGGGTGGGAGGCTTGGTACATGTATCAGTCATTCTGGCTAAGGAAGTACCTAGGGAAGATACTGTCTAAGCATCACTATAATTTAAGAACAGGTGTATCAGAAATCTGAAGTAGGAAAGACACTTCTGTAGCTGTAGTAAACTAAAATCTTCCATTCAGGAAGCACAGCAGCTGTAATATAGATGGCATTATTTTTGTGGCCTCCAGTAGATCAGGATAAAACTAAGTTAACTGCAAGTGGCTAGGGAGTGTTCCCAGAAAATCCTCTAAATTAGGAATACCCCAATGGGTTTTCTTGGATGGTAACAGCAAAAGTAACAACACTGAACAGAATCAGAGGTCTCACAGAAAAGAAAAATGTACCCTTTGTCCCCAGTGTCCTGCCTTAATGACTTATCAGCACTCCATGGCAAAACAGGGCTCAATGGCTTACACATGGGGCTGGAGGCCAGGGGTTGGGGGGATATGTTGGATAGCTACTCACGACATCTGTATCCAAACAACAGTAAGCTTTAGAATTTCATGCTTTTACATCTGCAAAATGGATATTATAAAACAAAAACCCACTATTGATCATAATGCTCATGAGATGACAAACCTTGCTACCACACTATCACCACCAAATTTGATTCGTTAGTCAAAGTCCTCCTAAAAATACATGGCCATAATCTCAGATTTTAGAAAATGTCGGATTCTAAAATAAAATTTTATCTTTATTACTAAAGATCTGATAGTCCTTAGGATTATCATTCCAAATATCTGATTCCAACACACAATGATGAACTGTCTAAGGGGTGGGTGACAATACAGAATATCTACAAACCCTAACAAATGATGATGTTACATCATGCTCTATTTTCTAACTTCCTTTCAGGAGACAGCATTTAACAGCAATGTACAGTAAATATTATATATTCAGCACCTATGAGGTTCATGTTAAATAAAATTCATTGTATCCAACTATATTATCTACAGTTGATGAGTTAATAAAGGCATATTCATGGACACACTATTACAAAAACTTTTGTCCACAAAGAAGCATATGGGTGACAGGAAAACACTCCTAATCAATTACATGCAATTAGGCAGGTCACTGAATTTGGTTTATTTCCGAAATAATATATTTCCCCTCATACATTCTGTAATTCTTTCAACATCACTAATAATTGTGTCAGCTGAGTAGTACCAGGTCTGGTAAAACATTAAACCGAAGTGATGGGTTCCTCTTCTGATGTGTAGTGACTACACAGGGTGATCCCATTGGTCCAGTTTTCTAAAATAATGTACTCACTCTGTGCGTGTCTGTATACACACACGTGCATGTACACTTTTACTAAAATTAAATTTTCATTCTAACAAATATTCAAAAAGGGTCCCATTGCAGGGTAGGCAATGAGAATACAACCAGAGAAAGGCAGAGTCTGTCCTCTAGTACTCAGGCGCATGCTGGTTCAGCCCCCGATCTTTGAGTTTCCCTCTGGTGAACACATTCTGGCATTCAGTATCAACCTTGTTAGCTAACTATTAGATTATCCATGAAATTGTGAAGAGGCTTATCAGAGACATTCTAGGTAAAAGGCATAAAATTAGCAGGGAATTTAAACTTTGCCAGATTATCAGACAGCAGTAGCTTTTAGAAACAAGATACTTAAACTAGATCATCTTTTTTCCTCTACCATCAAAGCAGAAATGGACATTTGTAATGCTAAAATGATCCATTTTAAATGATCACACATGGTTTTTTAGATCAATCAGAGTCACAATGAATTTCTTTGTGATCGTTCATATTCTGGCAAGATAAGGGTCTCAGAGCCACAGGCTCCTATAATGTTAACTTCATTTGTCCCCTTTTTAATGAAAGACACAAATATCTGAGAGCCTGGGCTTGACTTACTTGCTACAGGAACTGCTAAGCAATCTGTAAAGGAGAAATTACATGTCTTTATGGTGTCTACCTGCTAAAAATAAAGAGTCTACTGCTAAAATGATACTTTCTGATATGTCAAACAATAATATTTGTTGAGTCTGATAATACTGAGTGATTTTTCTTTCCCTTTTTCCGCCAAGCCTGGTTTAACAGATTTAGAAGAAAATATTCAAAAGTACTCCTTTTGAGAAAATGAATAATATCCCTCCTTTTTAAACATCCCCCTCTCACCTCCTTACTAGATGACTTCCAGCAATGACATTTCTTGACAACAGCCTGGTGTGCTAGAAATCTGATGAGAGAAGCTGTAAGAATACTGACGATCATCTGCTGGAGTCTAAGAGAAACATGCCTAATCACTTTTCATGCCCCTTTTTGTACTCTCACTTCTGAGTCTCTGGTCTGTACTCCCA
The DNA here is from genome assembly GCA_004363575.1 of Solenodon paradoxus. NCBI lineage: Eukaryota > Metazoa > Chordata > Mammalia > Eulipotyphla > Solenodontidae > Solenodon > Solenodon paradoxus. Next base: position 329,893 of record RJWH01000462.1, read on the forward strand.
AATGACAAATTGTGAAAGCCGTACTTGGGAGCAAATTTTCAGAATAAGTGTCCTCTTTCTTATCTCCCTAAATTGAAGTATGACAGGGTAGAAGAAGGTGAGGAAGTAACACTAAGAAACATAAATTAAGAGACTAATTGGTAGAATTTTCAAGAAGGGATTTTCAAGAAGGAAAAATCTCCTAAAGTGGAATTTTCAGGTGTGAAACCCATGTTTTTTGAAAAGTCTTTAGCTCTCATGAAATTTATTCCTTCTTAGAAGGCTGGGAAGGAAATAATATAATGAGAAGGGACATCAAGTTAACTCTCTAGGTCAACGTATCTCATCACTTTGTTACTAAACTGCCTAATCATCTCATTTGCGGCTAACTTATAAGTACCATTGAGTATGTGAATGTATGTATGCAAAGTTCTTATATTATTAAATATAAAAATTTCAAGTGATTATTAGACTGTTATTCAGGGAAAAAAGCCTTGCCTCTACATTTTGGTAGTAAGAGTTAATACTTTTAAAGCACAAGATGGATGAGAAATACCAGCAGGGGAACAAAAGAGAAAGAACTATAACTCAAGTTAGACTGGGACAAATAATAAAAATTGGAGATGAAGAATAGAGCACATGATGAAGAAAAGTAGGAAAATGAGGAAGATAAAAGTAAAAATTTTAAAACAATTTTCTAAGTGTTAGGTATTGTTCTGAGAGTTTTATGTGAATTATCTCACTATAACAAAACCACGTACTAGAAAAAGTAAGTGTGTGTTAAGAGATGTAGTGAAGTGAATCTGAACAGGAAGAACAGATTAAACTCAAGTTGATGTCTAAAATAAAAGATATACCCACAACTGACTACTTACAAAAAAGGACAAGTTCTTATAATATCTTACATTTATCTCATCATGATTAACTAAGTTTTACAACTATTTCATTAGAAAATATTAAAGATAAAATGTCTTGACTATAATAGGTAAATTAAAATCAACAAGAATGTGCTAGTGCTTTGTACACGCTCATGAGTTACATAGGTTCCTCCCTCTCACTTAGCAGGAAACTTCACAATTTAGTTTGGCTAAGTTTGGAATGCTAGTGCCACCATTAAGAGTCCACATTCTCAAGACACTTTTAGCTAAAACTATAGTGAGCACTTGAGTCCCATAAGATAAGATATCCAAACTTCTGTGTTTAATTTCTAAATACTCCTGTTGATACAATCTAGAATACAAAGCAGGGTTGTAGACTCTAAGAAAACCATAGGCCAAGACAGGCAGAGATGAACAGCAATGGGCCCAGTTACCCACTCTTCTTCCATATTACTTTACATTTGTTGATACATTGCTTTATCCCATTTATATAATTTAAAGTTTGTCTTTCTCTTAAGATATGGGTGGAACAAAAGTCATATGTCTATTGCTTTTGTATGCCTAAAATAGTCCTATTTTATTGTATGTACAACAACTGCTCCAGAAATGAGTATAAACTTAGTTTCAAAATAAAGTCAGCCCCCTGAAAAACAAATAAGGGCTATAACCTAATCAAGAAGTTCTGTTTGCATTATTGCAGAGGACTCTATGGTATATAAAGGAAGAGAATAATAAACTTGGGGAATATACAGTCTCAGGTTCAAAATCTAGAACTATAAATCTCATTGTAAGACTTTAATTAATCTAAGCTTGAGCATTTTCATTTATAAAATGGGGTTGTTATTTTCTACATATTTATATAGTATTAGTTCCACAGTATTACAAACAGGATGAAATATAAAGTATATTAAGGACTAGCAGAATGCAGGTATATAAAAAAAAAAAGCTTCCTTCTAAAACTCCTTTATGTTATGATTTATAAAAATTCTACTTTCACATGTTACTTTAAAGGATGTCATCAAGCCATTACCAGAAGGCATATGAAAGAAACTTTTTTAAGACTTGATAACTATGAGTTACCAAATAAAGATTTAAGGTCAAAATTTTTAAGTTAAATTTAACCAATAATTTAAAAAATAGCATACATTATTGAAGTGTTTAAAGAAAATTTCACAGTATTAATTAAATTATAAATTTATTAAACATGTGTTTAAAACAGCTTTAAAAGAAAAGAGAAAAAGAAAATGTCAGCTGTAAATAAATTTTAGGAGGAAAGAAATTAAAACCTATTTTTACGTTCATGGTGAATTGCTAATTGTATCATAAAACATATGAGCAACTGAAAACACTATGTGCTAATTCTATAAAGAAGTTATAATTTCCCATAATTAAAAGAGGAAAACCTGAGAGGGAGAATGATTTAACTTCTTTACATTTTATAAAATGTAAGTGTCATATTTGATCATTTAGATCAGAATTATCTTAGTCAACACAAAATAAAAACAGTACTTCAGAAGTCTTTTTCAGTAATTGAAAGGATTCTCTGGTCACGCTCAGAATTAAAACTTTTTCTAAATAAAAATTAATATTCCCTTTTGAAGTGAGTATTTTCTTCTTTTTGTATGAAAAGGGACTTACAAGGTTTCCTGATGTGGGAATTCCAGGAAATTCCATTTTAAGTCTGTTTGTTTTTTTGAGTAAAACTTCTAAAGTTATTTTTAAAGAAAGGAACATGAAAAAGAAAGTGTCTAGTGCCCTTTTCTAGCCTTCAAACAAAATAATCCAAGTAAACAGAAGATCTAAATACAAATCCCACTGACTGAAGTATCTGTGGTCTTCCTCTGAAGTCAAAATATAATTTCTGTGACTAGCATTTTCCTTTATTAATTAACAGCAGATTATCACTTCCTATTTAATACACAATTTTGCAACTTTTGGGCTTTCAGTTTTGCTAGAAGCCTCAGTGCCATGTGCCCAAAGGCCCTAACAGGGAGGGAAGGGAATGCTAAACCTTGTCATATCCTTAGAAGGTTAACTTGAAACTTCATTTCTAAATTTCTAATTTTGAGGCAGTGAGTTGATCTATTTAGTTGTTATTTAAGAGAACCAACTTCCACAGTCAGAATACTAAAAATATAAGACCGGGTTCGAATTCCAATTCTCTTCTAATTAGCAAATTACATTAGGGCACATCACTAAGCATTATCATTATTTTTTAAATTTTCATTTAGCTATTCACAGTGGTTGCTTTCCCTGGACAGGGGACACAAACCAGGGTCATTGGGATGTACATGAAATGCGCTCCTGCAAAGGCGGCTGACCTAACCACTATGCCACCAGGGTGCACCTAGCAAGTCATTTAACTAGCCTTGTTTCCCCATCTTTAAAATGGGATCATAAAAGCAGCTACATAATAAAATTATGTGATCCTGAAAAAAGCTTATCATAGGCCCTAGTATATGATAAACATAATATACACACTATGATAAACGATCTTTCAGTTCTGAAAGTTTCTACTCCATTTCCATTTATAATTAAAACCACACTTTTGATTGGCTTTTAACTATAACATTTAATCAAATATAACTAAACAAATGACTGCTGATTAAATGACTTCAAAAATGCATGTCTTAATTTGTGTTTCTATCCTACTTTCTATCTGTTGTATCCCATTATGATTATTAAGATTTGGTAATATAGCAATGTAATTTTAAATAAAACAAATTTATACGCTTCATGACACAGAAAAGATACATGTGCATATGTGGGTTGCCGTAATTTTTAAAGTGTTCTATGACTATAACAATAAAAAAATTCCATATTTTCCTATGCAATGGTAAAAAAGAAAAATTGAACGAAGTAGGATGCTAACTTAATTTCTTTCACATCCTTGATTTACATCTTTTACATACTTTCTTCTGCAAAGTTCATCTGATGGGCTCAGTTAATCGAAACTTTCCTTTTTTGAGATCAGGATCACTTTTCCCATTTAACTAGAAGAGAAGTTAACATAAAATGTCTTTGCAATGTTTTCAGGTAAAAGCAGATGAGCTCAAAGACAAAGTTTTGCCCAGGATATAAAATTTAAATGCTTTGAAAATAAAGTGGTTTAGTCTCAACTTCCAGTCAAAGAGAATTTAGATGATCGGAACATACTTCACATTCTGACAAAAAGAATGCATCCAGAGTTTAAATTGATACAACACATGCAAAGGCTATGTTTTGCCAAAAGTCAAAGTAAATGTATGGTTTTATTTTTGTTCCTTTACTCTTTGTCCCTCAAGGTAACCTATATTTATCTCTGCTTCAAAACAATGTGAAAAGTTTAACTACTTCATGAAACCTCATTGTGGTATATAAACAAATTATCAGGTATATTATTTTCATAAACTGCCCTTGAAATTTAGTAGGAAATAAGACCCTTAACAGAGACCTCAGTGAAAGTAATGATTCAATTAAGAGACCCTGAAATAAAAATATCTTAATAAGCCAAAGTTTAAATTATTTGAAAAAATATACAAAAACTCCTTATTTTCTATCCAGAAGATGAGAAGGGGTCAAAAAGTAAGCATCTGGCTCATGGTGTGGCACTCCTAGACCCCAGAGGCAGCATTTGACTCCGGGGTTAAATAGCTTTGATGATGAGTCACTGTATATAAAAGGGGAAAGGACTTCAATTTTTGTTTTGTTTTGTTTTTTTCTTTCAAAAATGAGAAAAGTAACAAGACATAAGATAGATTAAGGGAGTACACAATTATGGCTCAAAGCAATATGCATTGGCACTCAAAATAGATTCAAATAAAAATACACTTAAAAGATAACAGCAGTATGTTACAAAAGGCTATCATTTTATATTTTCAAAAGAGAAAGTTTGAGCCTGACCTTGACATATAATATAAATGTCAGTGAACAAGTTCAAAGAAGTAATAACTTACATGTTAGGCAACAAAGAATTTATAAAATTTTTATGGATATTTTGAAGCAAGAGCAACATTAAATATCTAGCCTCTACAACAGAAAAAATTTAAATGTTCCAAAGCATCTGGCTTCAAAGAACATGTAAAACTTAAGATTCCACCGGGTTAATAAAACAAAATATATTATTGTATATTAGTAAGACTCATAAAACCAAGTAAATTTGTCTAACAGATGTTAGATTTAAGTTAAAAGAACTTTATATTTCTATTCCATCCAAATAAAATAGCATGAGTAACGATGATAAAACTTTCAAAATGCAGTTGTTCAAAAAATTTTTCTATTTTCACTATCTTATAATTTAAAAGTTTGCTTTAAGGATTGTAATAAAATTGCCACACAAAAGGAAGAATTAGAAATCTATGATCAATAGTGTATTGAATAACTAACAGAGGTCATTTGTTTCCAATTTCTAATTTAAGCCACAAATTCATAGCTATGACACAGTTTTTTATTTAAAGATATCCTTTTATCATTTAGGCAAAGGTATAAAAGTCAGTATTTATATGCATTGCTAGGTCTTCTACTGAGTTTTCTCCACTCATCCTTTCTCTGATTAATCACACTCCTTTTCCAGTCCTTTCACCTCTCCAGGAAGCACAATAAACTTATAATTTTGTGATACTGATGAGTCACAAATTTTTAGTCCTTTAAATTCGAACCACAAAAATTTTAAGTATACTATTCTGTTTATGAAATCGATGTAACTGGAACCAAAAAGGTCAAAACTGTTCATTTAAAGAAACCAAAGTCCTCAAGTTAATCAATTCACTGTTTTTGAATATTTCATAAAGTAGTTGAGACATTCAGTTCTACAGAGTATAGAAAAACAAAATCAATTTTGCACCGAGTCGCATAAGAGATCTTCCAAAAGTGGACTATACACATTTATCCTACATATAGAACTTCCCATTTAACCATTATTAAATGCTACATTCTTACTCTTCCTTTATGTGTTTTGGATGGGAAGGCAGAGGTATAGCTGGCTAAGGTAAAAGCATATTTCTACTGAGTAGAGATACTCATGAAGAATTTATTAAGCAGCAAACACAACATCTGGACAATGTAACATATGGAAACTTTACTGTCAACTTTTAACTTCTCTGATTTTCTTTAGTTATTCTGAGTCTCAAGGTAGCAACAGAAGTCTAAATAGAAACATCTATATTCTAACAAAAACCTACATAGTTTTATGAATATGAATAGTTTTATATATAAATGCTTAATTTATCCATTCATATCTTGGTGTTGGAAACAATGGAGAATGATAAGAATAATCTGAGCTTCAAAATTAAACTATGAGGTGTTTAATATAAGCAGTTTTATTTTATTTGCTTTTTGACCTTTAAGGGAATTCTGTGGGCAAGGTCAGCTGACTCAAATTCAACACCAGTCTACAAAAGGAAAAAAAAAAAAAAAAAAAAAAAAAAACCATATCTCTGGCACTTTCCTTCCAAAGTGAAAGTGAATGGCTAAAAATCTTACTATCGAATGCCATGTATTTCTAAAGTTACTATAGCAGCACTTATGTGAAATTCTACATACTGTAGACCTTCTCTCTAAAGCTAACAACTCTATTATCCAGACTTTAAGTAGACCATGCAAGTTTCAATTAGATAGTCTACAGGCCAATAACAAAAAAAAAAAATGAGAATACATATTTTATTAACAACCTACAAACCACTTCACATCCAATGCACACTGCACTGGTACTATCTAATTCTAGTGCTACTTCCTCTTTCTCTAAGAAAAGTGAAATAAAAAATGTCTATGAAAGATAGAAATCATTAATACTTCCCATTTTAATTATTTCCAAAGAATACTAGCTATGCCAACAGAAGTCACACTCAGAAACTTGCAATTAAAACAAAAATGCTCTCACAATTAGATAACTCTAAACTGAAACTCAACTCTTGTACTCTCAAAGATACAACATCTTTATAAATTTTCATAAAGATATTTTTAATGGCTGTCTATAATTCTAAATTTTGCTGTTCCAGAATTTGACTCACTAGAAAATCAGGTTCCCCCATAGTTCTGAAACTTTCTTCAGCAATGCACTATTCATACTAAAGAAACATCATTTTGCTTATCTGTATCAGTGGAAATAGTAATGCCATTGTTATGAATGAAGAGGGTGAACACCACGACAGTCTCACTCTTCCTCAGCACAAGAGCTACTTCATTAGGTATGTGCCTTTCCAGGAGCACCCTCTGTAAGCACTATTAACTCTATACAAACACATCAAATATTTATGATAAGCAGCTTTTGTTGTTTTTACCATTGTCTTAATCTCTACTCATATGGACAGATAAGGTCTGATCATAGGAATAGACCTATAAATCAGAAATAAATTCTCCATTTCTTTAAATAAAAAATTCAAAATTCAATGTACAAATATTAAACGAAGAGTTAAACATACATTGATATTCTCTTTCCAGTTTAATATTTTTGTTAATATTCCTTAAATATTTGGTAGTCTTTATATTTTTCCAAAGCACTTAGCACAGGCAAGTAGTTCTAACTAATTTAACTAATAAATATTTCTGAAAGAAAGTAGAGTCAGAAAGAATAGCCTGAAGGTTAAGGGAAAGAAAAAAATACAGTTAATGGTGCTGAATGAATTTAGTTTAATGGGAAAAACTTAAGCATTATTATGTACATATGAATGTGAATAAAAAAGTGAGGAAAGCATTAGAAAATAATAAAATAATTTAAAACCTAACCCAACAATTAATTTCCAGTTAATGGTTTGGTGTCAATAACACCATTGGTTCAATCTACAAGTAGGTTTATTTTGTCTTGAGTTTAAAAGTCCATTCTACTAAGAGCAGAGATGTCTCCTGAGGGAAAGTGAGGAAAATGATTCTAGTCTCAGTAGTTAAATGACTGAGGGGATTCCAATGTCGAAATATGTGCTGTTTTCGGATCACAGTGTCTAACATGCTGATGTTGGAAAGAAATACCACAAAACTAGCAATAGAGTTAAATGTTCAGATTATATACCTAAACCAAAAGATATGTAAAAATTCTACATTTTTATATCATGTTTAGATTTAAATATTCTACATTTAGATTAGATTTTCAGTGGACAGTGCTCAAGTCTCAAAACTGCAGCTCAAATGAAATGTCCCATATTCATGGGAATTTATACATCTCAGAAAATCAGGTATCTAATCACATCATATGTGGAACAAATTCCACCAAATATTCATTTAAAATGAATTATTAACCATGCTCTATTATACCTTGGAGGACTTTATTCTACAGGTTTTATTTGTTGTCGTTGCTGTTTTTAAAGAAAGATTCAGGCAGGAAAGAAGGTGAGTAGACAAGAGGTAGGAAAAGGGAGGAGGAAGAAACATTTTAATTTATTTTTTAATTCAGTCATCTTGGTTGTTGCCCTGGTCCCTCCGCCGAAGCTAATCCACAGGAGCTAACAGGGTTTCTTGGGATGTATGTGGACAGTGCTCATCATGAGGCAGCAGACATAACCACTAATTCACCGGGTGTGCCATACATATGTTACTTTTGAAGGGCTGAACTCTACTCAGTATGTATGAACAATCTGTTCCCCTTCCAACCTCCCACTATTCTCCCAACTCAAATCTTCCAGCACAGAGAAAAATAAATGTGTAAATGAATCCAAAATATATGTGAATTTATAGTGAGTTCAGCTTTCCATAGTAAAGGGGAAATTATATTTCAAGATGATAGTGTCAAACAGATTTATCTAACTCTTGCTCCTGTTTTGACTATTAATTCCAAAAAATTTTATTGGCTAACTTTAAAAATACTTAAAATATAGGACTGAAATGGAAATCCTGAGCTAGCTATACATTGAAAAGTTTGGTCTGTTAAATAAGTTTTGTCTTTTTAATTCAAACTACAGAATTTTCTTTTCTCAAGGATTCAAATCTAGAATTTGTATTACACTGACTGGTACACTCTTTTTAGAAGGTGTGAGAAAGTATAATCAATCATATTTTCAAATCAAGTTTTCAGATGTATTCAACAAAGTTGCTGCAAGAACACTTAATCATATCATACATTTAAAACATGAAATATTTTTGTATAATTATATGTCCTTCTCAGTCTTGAAGATAAACTGAATAGGGAAAGCTGAAGTTCTACTTGAACCAACTCTGCTCTACCTCAGATCTATGCCATTTCATTTCTTAAATAATTTTCCCCAGATATATAAATTATTACATTTCAAGATAAGGTCTCAAAATAATTCTATATTCATATTTCACACAACCCATTCTCTGTAGAAAAAGTGAAACATCCAACAAACTACATGATGCCACCTGTACCCTAAAATTTCTAATACAGCAAGAGAAAAAGAATGCTGATTCACAGTATATTGTTTATAACAAGAAGAATACTAATGTCTTTTCCAATGAGACTTTCCCCCACACCCCCACAATGAATAAAGTATGACATGAAAGTGCCAGAGTAAAACTTTAAATTGTTTTGATAGTGAATCAAACAAAATTGTCATTTTCAACGGTTTGAAATAAAGTTTAAAAGTCAAGACTTTCAATGAAACATAAACAAAATCATCTTTGACTTTCAAATTATTTTTAAAGCCCTCACATATGAATTTAATTTTCATATATTATTCTTATTGCCATAAATATGCTTATATTCATAACTATTTATGTAGAAAATAGAGCTTAGTAATTGAGAGCAAGGTCTTCTGCATGGCAAACTGCCAATTATTTTAAATGACCTTGGAAAAGTCCCATAACCCCTCTAAACTTCAATTTCCTTATCCGTTATTCTGAAGATAACTGAAAAGCACTTACATACTGCATGACACACAGTACAAGAGCAGTAAGAGCAGCACTTAGTAGTATCATATCAAAGGAAGCTCTGCCAATTGCACTTGAAAATTAGCTATGAATCAGAAATAGCTGTATAATTACTAAAATTTTACTTTAAAAAATATAAAAAAACCTAAAGGTCAGACTCAGTTCTTTCTATAAATGAATAATCATGATGGCAATAGAAGAGATAGCAGTCTAAGTAAGATAAAACATCAAAAATCAAAATGAACAAGAAAACAAAGAGGTAACTCAGTTATAGCAATGAATATCCTGAACACCAAAAACTGTCAAGGATACAAGAAAGCAAGGTAGTCGGTTTATGTTTCTAGAATAATTCATCTGATAATGAATTCAAACGACAAGATAGAGGGGTAGGAAACTGACCCCAAATTTTTTTCCCCCAATCTAGAGTCAAAAAACTAAGCTATATTTTGTGTCTAATGCCAAGTATTAAGAAAATGCTAACTTATTTAGTTTTCAGAGATGAAAACTGGACAACTTCCAAATCTACCTTGCTCTCTAAGAGATATCACAAAATAGGCACACCACCAAGATGCAGATCATGTCATTACAAGATCATGTTTTCAAACCCAAGACCTGCAGCTGGGGGAAAGGGGAAAAAATGAAGATAACACAAGACATTTTCAATATGGCAGCACGAACCAGCAAGAGATGAGAAGCTGCCATGCCTGCTACAGGTTTTCTGTTGTTCTATCATTAGAACCTTCTATGATAGTGAAAAAATACAGAATTTGAAGTGTCATTCTCTGAATTTTACACTAACCATACTTGAATACATAAAATAATTTCTCCTAACATTTAAGAGCTATAGACTAAATCTGTAGAAATGCTATATGTACATTCAGAAATAAGCATGAGGAATTATTTTTAGTTTGTATCTTATAGATACAGAGTTCAATGACTTTGAAAATAAACAAATTATTAATATTTAAATATTTATTACCAAGTAATTACTTTAACATTTATTATCTTTGCTATCTCCCAGGCCCTATCTTAAAGGTTAGGGATGTTGTTTTTAACAAGACAAAAATGAATCCAATATTGATGGTGCTTATATTTCAGTAAGAGAGTTTATAAACAAATAATATATCACATGATAATGAGTACTATGATAAAAATAAATCAAGAATGTGATAAAGAGTGACTGAGAAGCTATTTAAGATCAGCCGGGTGAGGCCTGCTCATTACATTTAATACATCTAAGCCCCACAAAACTGAAATTTGCTGCTGAAATCTAAAGCAATAACTCTTTTCCATTTTTGTACATATAAAAACAAATGTATATATTTTACCAGACTATAAAATGACAATTCTCCTCATCTGATGGGTGCACATATTTTCCCTTAATATACACCATAAATAATGATCAAATGATTGGTTGCATTCCTTCAAAGATCATTTTCCAACACATTTGTAGACAATTTTCATAATAAGGATACAAAAAAAATAACATTTTGCCTTATTTACATATTACTGTTAAAATTATCAAATAATTTTTAAATATTTGATTTTACTTGATATATTCCAGAAAATTCTTCAACTTTAGCTCACCTGTGCCTGTACACAGTGCAGAAGTTCTATGAATCTGTAGTCAAATCCAAGAGAAATCTGTAATATAAACAAAGAAACATGATTTTTAAAATGCAGAATCCTGTAACTCATTAGAATATATGATTTTTCACAATCAATATACAAGCAATACTTATTAATAATAACATCTCTCCATTAAATTGCATGTAAATCAAGCAGTAGACCTGCTGCATTACTTCCATCTGTATAAGATAATATAAAATTTGTAAGGCCACATTTCACTCTGAATTATGAGGCGTCTACCCTACAAATTTTGAGTTCATTTCACAACATTTAGTATAGTTCATTGCAGCTGCTTGTTTAGCACTGTAAGTTGAATAAAAGCAGCAGACTCAAGAGACCCATTTCCACATTACACTCCTAGAGTTAGCTCAAAGCCCAGCATACAGTAACACAATGTGCAATAGACATTGGCTAAACAAAAAATAAATTGAATGCACATGTTCTTTGCTATGATGTGCCATTTACCTATAAATTATTGGGGAAAAAAAAACCAATGTTATAATTGTTTAAAGAAAGAAGTTTAAAAGTATCTTAATCAATTATCTCATTAGAGACTTTATGGAAGTTAAAATGGTATGATATACAAGCAACTTAAAAATGTGAAAGCGCAAATGTGAACAAGAAATGGAGAACTGGACAGTTTCAACAATAAGGGCTCACCATGCTTCTTCAGGGGCCAGATCTTTGAGAACAAAGTGCTGAACTACTAGCATTTTCTCTGACCCACACAATAATCAATTCCATTGCACCAAAGATATTTGTTTCCAAGATACATGATAAGCAATATAAAAACAAGGAATTTGTCCATAAATTTTTATTCGTATTAATGTTTACTGCTTTTGTGTATTTTATGAATCCAAGAAAAATTACTTGATTGATACGAATAATAGTACTGCCACTAGCAACAGTCTTTTTTTATTTTTTGACCATTAAAAACTACTAAATAAATACTAGCTTCATGGAACGTTTTTACAACTGAGCTACTAGATGGCTTTTTCTTTCCATCAGGTGACATCTATCAGCAATAATTGATATTCTGGAGTCATTATCAAACATTAATAACTATCTTAAGGACCTCTTAACTCTCTTTACTCTTTAAAATAATGCATAGCACCTAAAAGAAAAAGTATCCAAATTGTCATTTTTAGGGCACAGGAAACATCTTGTTTCATAATGTTAGAGGCCCAAAGGGGGAAAAATAGAAAAAATGCATTTCTATTTTTAACAGGACCTGATCCATTTAGAGATCATCATATATAACGAAATGCAGCTAGGGTATTACTCAGAGATGATTCATGAAAAACAAAAAGAAATCTGCATGTAAATAGTTATCACAGTAAGTTAAACGAATGGAGTCTCCTCAAATAGCTGTCAGTGAATAGTGTGCAATAAACTGTTACATACTAGGCAGCATCAGTTCTTTCCACCACTACTGGGCTAAATGTATTCATGATACTAAACTACTTAAGCCCATAATAATTCTACACCAACAACTAATTTGCTCAAGGACATCACACTATGCAACAATCACAAGCTTGTGATGTTAGTAAGAATGATGATATTAAACTATTACTACTTGATCTATGCTATTCAGTTAGCTTTTATTATTAACATGAAGAAAATGTACTATCAATGCTAAAAAAAAAAAGAGAGAGACAAGAAGATGTGAGTAAGTTTCACAGTACAGTATGATATCTTGGTACAACATTTTAAACCAGAAGAATTAATAAAATACTTACAAAGAATTACAGTTATAAATTATTAAGGGAAAATAATGTCCATTTAAAGCTGTAGTACATAAAATAAAAACTGTAATAAATAAGCATCCCTCTACTCATAAAAGAGTAGTCCTGACAGTTTCACAGAGCTCCCCAAGAAATTCAATTCAAGGGAAAGAGAAAGGAATGAGACTGCCCTGGCAGAGTGACAGTAGGAAAAAGCAACAGAATATATGGTCCCCTTTTCTCTCTTACTCCCACTACTATTTCCACTGTATAAACTAAAAAGATATAACCCTCTCCACAAAGTAATAATTCATTATCAGAAGACAGCTTAGAACAACTGAAATAAAAAGACAGACCAAGTTTCAAAATGTGGTTTCACAGTGCAATTACTACTGCTGTTAATAATATTAATTTATCATTTGCAGCAGCTTAGGTGTTTAACCTAGGAAATGTTATTATGTGCTCAAAGATAAAATGAAGACAATAATGTTGCACGATGGAAATTAAATAATTATACAAAGCACCTGGTATATAGTAGGTATTACAATTATGACCCTTTCAAGTTTGATCCTGTTAAATGCTGCTATGACAGGAAGCTCAATAAAGATATGAAAAATGGAAGCTTCAGGTTTATCCTACACCAGTAGAACTCATTGTCCCTGTAATGGCCTATCGTTTTATCAGCCCATGACCTCCAGAAAAACACATAAACATGGAGACTGATGAGAAATGTTTGAAACAGAAATGTTAAAATTACATTATAAATATCGCTACCTAATTTCAAAACTCACTATAAAGTTACAGCAATTAAAATAGTAGGGCACTGGCATATAGATCAACAATAGAAAGAGTTCAGAAACAAGTCTATACAGTTACCTCAATTCATATTCAACAAAGGGGGCAAGGTAATTCAATGAGGAAAGGAAAGAACTTTCAATAAATGGTGCTTATAAAGTCTTATGTAAAAAAAAAAAAAAAAAAAAAACAACGGTGCTCTTTACCTTGCATCATGTACAAAAATTAACTTAAAATGGATAGGATCATAGATCTAAGAATAAAAGTTACAAAACTTAAACAATGCATTTGGAGAAATTATTTGCCCTTGGATTAAACCAAAAAAGTTTAAATGGAACACCAAATGCATAAAAGGAAAAGGGGCGGGGGGGGGGGGGGGAGAAGATCCCAAAGAAAAACTTGATAAATTGAACTCCATTAAAATGAAAACTTCTGCTTTTCAGAAAACAATTTTAAAAAAAGAAAATACATGCCACAAATTAGGAGAAAATTGTTTGCTAAAGAACATGTGTTTAGAATATGTAAAGAGCTAAATAAACACCTAATAAAGGATATGTAAATGGAATATAGGGAGTTCTTACAACTCAAAACAAGTAATTCACTTTTTAAACTGCGCAAAATATTTGACAACTAACTATATAAAATGTGCAATGGAGGAAAAGTATTCAATATCATTAATCATTAAGAAAATGAGTATTAAAGCCAAAATGAAATATCTAAAAATCCAGTCAAATATCTACAGTATAGTCAAGGATATGGAGAAGTCAGAACGTTCACATCCCATCTGTTGCCTGTGACACAAAACAACAGTACAATCATTTTGGACAAGTTTGGCAGTTTCTCAGACAGAAAATAGATCAGTGATAATAGTCAGGTTAGGAAAGCAGGAAGTGACAGAAAATGGATACAAGACAATGTTTGAGACTGATAGACTTGTCCTGTGAAATACACACAACTGTATAAATTTACTAAAACTCATTCTTTAATACACTTTTAATGGGTGCATATGTGGTATGCAAATAATACCTCGAATTTTTTAATGATAAAAAATTTAGATGATATTTTCCTTTTTCTTTTCTTTGTTCTTAAACTGTGAGCCCAGATCTTAAACCTGGGTCTGCGGCCTTCACACAACCTATACTGCAGCCACCTGAGTCACCAGGATGTGCCCTAAATGATTTTTTTTATAATCTGTATCCTTACTCTTTCTATGTGATAGCTAAGGTTACTACATGAGCAAAGTGATCTGAAGGATAAAGACAGTTCTAGCAGCAAAGAGTGGTGTGAACATTTGTCAAGTAGAGCATTAATCAGTAGGTTACATACACTACCACTAGTGGTAGAATTACATCATTACTTTAAGGGGAAAAATTTCAAGACTATGTTATATCACACACAAAAATATTGCTGGCAGCATTAAAGTTTTAGGTTGATGATATTATAAAAGGGTAGGGTTAAGAAGACAAATGCTCAATATTTTATTTTTTAAATGAATGGTTATAAAAAGAACCAGAAGAAGCAAAGTAAGCTGAAGAGACAAGAAAGTGACATCTGTAATACTAGTTAAAAGAACACATTATGACTACTAGAATAAGAGGAGGGGCCATATTTTATTTTGGTTTAACATTACTACCAAGTAGATCAATAACAATAGTTATTTATTGAATACTTATTTTGACAGAGCACTGGACAGAGGGTATTATCTGTGTGACCTAATTTAACACTTAATTTAACTGTTCCCAATAACCCTATAATGAAGGCACAATTACTCTCATCTCCATTTGGTAGATCCAGAAACTTAACTGAGAAGTGAAGTACTTGGATCAAGGTCACAGAGCTAATGTAATGGTAAAATCTGGCTTCTCACTCAAGAGTCTGATTCAAAGTCCATACAGGTTCTTTATCCATTGGGCTGTTAAAGATGATCATCATGTAGACAATAACATCATTTTTGCCACCTCAATTTGAAAAAGAGGATGGCAAAAATGTGATCAACCTGAAAACTGCTTTCTTAAGGTTTTTGGTATGGTATAAACAGGGACAGCAAAACATATGTCCACATCATCCACCCCAGTTGACACTGTTAATGAATCCTGACATTATTTTCTCCTAAACCTAAATGGATCCTCACAATTTTCTCAAAGTTGTCACCAATCAAAG
Source organism: Solenodon paradoxus (assembly GCA_004363575.1). NCBI lineage: Eukaryota > Metazoa > Chordata > Mammalia > Eulipotyphla > Solenodontidae > Solenodon > Solenodon paradoxus. Next base: position 345,851 of record RJWH01000462.1, read on the forward strand.
GGAGTCATCAGTGTCAGAACACAAATGAAAATATAATTGCCAAATGAAATGACTAATTTGATTGTTGAAGAACAAGAGTACATGGCACATAACTTCTTCATTACTGGGAAGAGCTGACTAACAAAAGTCCTACAACCGCCACACTTCACATTCCAAGGTCCTGTGATTGGTCTTGTCATTTAGCTAGCTGCACCCCAGTCATCAAGTCAGTCAGGCAGGTTGACAGGAATGTAAAGGATACATGGGGAAAAGAAGAAAAAGCTAGAAGTGCCACTCGAGTTACTTAAGATTTTCAACAGTTGTAGCTCAGCACATTTGAACATACGTCTATTGTAAACATATCCCCATAATGCATAATTAGTACAATAATTTATTTTTTTATTTTCTGCTTAAAAGCACAAACAACTGAACATAACACACCTTTAACACAATGTTTCAAATCATATAACCTCATGAGGAAAGTCAGATTTTCGAGATTTAACCATGACTGTTATTTGATACATATGTAACACATACATATCATATAATATGAAAGTATTCTAAAATAAAGCAAATATATTTTTAATATTATAATACTAAATTGTTATTGTGTTAGAAAAGATTTAAAGAACATGTACTAGATAAGCAATTTAAAATTACTTCCCAATAAGTATGCTGATGGTGCTAAAAATAAGCATCTAGACCACAGAAGCATAATTCATAAATTAACTGATTAACATTCGTATCTATTTTAGATAAACTAATGTTTTCTTTCTTGGTTTAAAGGGCTCTACCTCCACTTTGGACAACGACTCTTAAATAATGAATCTCTAACGAGCAATTTTCTTTTTCCAAAGTCGCTTATTAAGCGGCCAACAGTATAATATCAAGACCCCTTTACAATGACATTTAGCTCTTATAATTTATGTAAACTTTAATTAACTAACCTAATTATCCTTTCCAACTATTCATTCTGCCTATTTTACATATAACTAAATTCAGGAGGAGAAATCTTCAGTTTTCTAAAACTTGTGCATAAAATTAATTGAAAGTCTATCTTAAGATACTCTTTAATTATTTTAAACCAATGTAATAAAATGCTTAAAAATTTATAATTAATCATAAGCTAAATAGATATTTGATTTATAATTTAATTTCAGAACTTTTCATCTACAGTAAGTGTAAAAAAATTATGAGGCCATAATTTAAACAGATAGGGTTATTTCATCAGTTTAAAAATGCCTAAGCTACAAGTAAATATACATACATAATAAATATATATGGCATAGTGAAAATTAATACAACCATCAAGTTCATGTCTCACTTTACCATTCCTTTCAATTTTGTTTCTCACTCAACATGGTCATAGCCAATATAATAAAGCAAGTATCAAAAATCAGTAACTCTGAAGACTGAATTATTCTTGCTCAAAGCCAGACTCAAGAAGAAAAATTAATCTAACATACATAACTGAATGTACAGACTCAAATTCACAATAAGAATAAAGATACTAAATTAGGAGTTGCCACTATGAAAACAGAATTTAAATCCATAGAAATGGTTATGATCTCTTAGGGAAGAGAAGAAACAGGAGATAGAGGGAGAGAGAACAGAAAGCTGGTATGCCCTGGGGGAGCAGCACCTCCAAAGGTGTAAGCCACGTACCCCTGGGTTCCAGTTCCAGGTCCAGGGGGAAATAACCAGTGAGAGCAAGTAAAAATAAAAGCAAAATAAAATGCTTATTAAAAAAAAGAAAAAGAAGAAGAAGAAGCAAAGAGAACTGAGAGTCAGAAATTTCACCCTGTGGAACTCTCCTACATTTAAAAATATGTAGAAAAAGGAGAAAGAGAATAAAGTCATCATCTGGAGCAACATACAAAAGACAAATTATAAAATGACACTAAGCAGCTATATAGCAATAATCATCTTAAACGTTAATGGACTGAACTCACCAGTCAAATATTGCAGAGTGGCTGAATGGATTAAAAAGCATAACCCAACCTTCTGCTGCATTCAGGAAACCCACCTTTTTCCAAAAGATAAATAAAGACTCAAAGTCAATGGCTGGAAGATAATACTATAGTTGAATGGCAACCTCAAAAGAGCAGCTATACTCATATCAAATAAAAGAGACTTCCTTCTAAAAAGCATAACAAAAGAGAGATGGACACTATATAATGATTAAAGCATCAATCCAGTCGGAAGACATAATGCTTATTAACATATATGCACCAAATGAAGGAGCATCAAAATCTATCAAGCAAGTACTATTAGGCCTGAAGAGAGACACCAACAGCAACACAATAATAGTGGGGGACTTCAACACCCCACTTACATCAATGGACAGATCAACCAGGCAGAAAATTAACAGGGAAACAACCACTTTAAATGACCATCTGGAACAGAGATAGGTCTAATAGACATACTGATCACTTTATCCAGCGACTACAGATTTCACTTTCTTCTCAAGGGCTCCTGGAACATTCTCAAGGATAGATCATATGCTGGGACACAAAACATCTCTTAACAAATTTACAAAGCTTGAAATCATACCAAGCCTCTTATCTGACCACAGTGGCCTAAAACTGATAGAAAATGCTTTAGGGGAAACATTTGCATCTGAGGCTTCCAGCCTCCTGAATACTATTTTGTCAACACTATTAAAAATGTCTCCCCTTCTCGATGGAAAAAAAAAAAAAAAAAAAGGAGTGGTAAAGAAAACTAGAACTCTTTTGGTGGATCTGGTGTGAAATGTACACAGACTGAGATATGAAATCAATATCCCAAAAAACACATAGCTATGCAAAATAATAAAAACAAGTATATAAAGTATAACACTGTAAGTATATATGTATAATGATAATATAATGAATATCCATATATATACCATATTGTTCAATTTTACCTATTTTGAAATGTATGTAAATTTTAAGAAGGCATATAAATAAATAATTTTGAGAAAAAAAAAAAAAAAAAAAAAACCTGGGGAAAAAAAAAGTATGTAGAAAAGGAACTGACCAAGGAGAATGAAACGCAGTTAAGACACAGAAGGAAGACCAGCAAAGAGAAGTACTACAGTATTTGAAAGGAGGTAGTTGCAAGGAGAGGGTGATCAACACTCTTCAGAGATACTGATAATTAGGCAATTCCTTGATTTGGTAAGCAGAAATTGCTTCTGACCTTCCTAAGAACAATTTCTTTAATACAATAAAGATAAATGATATAAATCAACTGAAGAAAGTTAAAGTATTAACAACTGACTAGGAAATACAGTGATGGACATAATAGGTGCAGAAGAATACTATCATTATGCTAAAATTGATATTCCCTCTAGACTGTGAGCTTCTTGAGGGCAAGATTAAGGTTTCATCCACCTTGACTAAGAAGACAACCTACTGCTGGATTAGTGACTGTTGAACAAAGCGCCTGCAGAAGTCCTGGGACTTTAATTAGGAATAGTAACACAATAATCTTAAATGGAATAACATGGGAGAAAAGAAAGAAATGTTACTAGGCAGAAATAATCTTTCTTAGGTTAATAAAAGGCTCGGGGATGACTCTCCATCAAGACTGGAACATGCAAATTTGACAACCGAATAACCTCCCAAAAATAAAAGACCTCAACACAGTGCATAGAATTTTAACTGTTCTTCTCCCAATCAGAAATGCCTGCCTTTCTTAATAGATAAAAATATGTATCCTGCAAATATTAACAGCAGAGAGAAAAAAAAAAAAAAAAAACACTTAAGAAGAGGAACTAAGACTGTGAACTCTCAGACATGAACTTTCTGCTTAGATTTTCCTCTCCAATTAATGCTACAATGATTACTCTGATACAAAAATCAGAGTAAAGCAGGCAACACTATAAAACACTTAACCTCAGGACTATGGGGTAGCAAAAGGGAGTGAAACCAAAGAAGCATTAGAACTGTCTGATCTATCTACATAGGACAGAAGTGGTCCTTAACCCTAACACCTAGCAGTACCCTCGAAGATCGGTCTCACAGGGAACAGTACAAACTTTCCATCCACCAAAGGTCCCTTCTGAGTTTTGTTTCCTCTCTAAGGTCTCTGCCCCAAATGACTACTGGTGTCTATTCCCACCTCCTGCAAGGAGATCACAGCTTTCAAAAATGTATGACTGCTTCATCATCTCAAGGTAGTGAAAGAGTATTCTATTTATGTACTCAGTCTGAAAGAGGGTACAAAGTGTCTTCTAAAAAAGTTAACATATAATACCAATTTTATAACCAAGAAGGGGTAACAATTTATCAAAAATTCAAAAGAGCATGCGGCAGATCTGTATATCAAACCCGTCTACCTGACCTCAGCCAGTATGTTACACTACTCTGCCCGCAAGGAAGTACCAATCAACCAGAAGAAAATAAAATTAGCAAGTACCGAAAGAGCAATATTTTTTGTTGCCACTTTAACTTGAAAACAGAGCATGTATGAGTCCAGTATGTATCTGTGGCCATAATTTTATATAATAGATAAGTTGTTTTTCCTTTGATCAAAATTAGTTTTACATAATTAAGTGTAGCAACATCTTACAGCACTTCAGAAAGAATATGGTTCCCAAAAATGAGCATTAGACTACTAGAAAAAAAAAAAGTTTTGCAACTTACTCTGCTGGAAAATGAAGAGCTTTTCCTTGGGAATACAGCTAATGCCTAGTTAAAATTTTTTCTCTCTGGATGATTCCACTTAATCAACACATGGATCCAAGGGTCACTCAAAATAAATATTATAAAGAAATATAGTAGCATAAAAGATCCTTCCAAAATTTAATCCACTGTGTAAGTCTATAGAACATCCCATTTTTTGTTAAATACATATATTTTTTAAATGGAGGAATTTGATTTATAAAATATAAATAGTTTAGATGTACAGGCTCACTATTCATCAAATATCTAATCACAACACTTAGCATCAAATTCCCAATAGTCTTTCACCACAGTCCATTGGACCCCCATGGTCCCTGTGTTTCCACACTTCCACACACACACACACACACACACACACACACACACACACACACACACACACACTTACATACACACACCCCTCCTTCCCCTCTGGTAAGGTCAGTTCTATTGTCAAGGGTTGTTTTTGTTTGTTTAATGTAATGTTTCTTTTTACGACATGTCTAGATTCTTACAAAATATTGAGGAACACTGAAAGAAACTGAATCCTATGGCAACAGTACCATTTTGAATAAAATGTTAGATCTGGAAGAGATTTTGAGGCATTCTTTTTACTACAGATAGAAAACAGATTCAGATTAGTAGCTTAACTAACAATTAGAGTGCCTCTCTCAGTTATCTTCCAAGAATGAAGTTTCTGTGAATCAAGAGACAAATATCCTAAAAATGCTAGCCTTAACTATCATATCTTAACTGTTATGGAAATCATCATCGAATATGATTATGTACAAAAGAAGATATGCTAAAGGCTTGTAACTAAATTGTAAATCTAGACTTTATAGATAAAAATATCTAACAGTACAAGCTAAAAATAAAACAAACTATTTGGAGATGAGCATTCTAATATCCTACACAATCAGCATAACAAGGAGAACTGCTTTTGGCAAGCACCAGTTATCAGTTATTCTGCTACAACCTTTACATGCATTATTTCTAAGTCAGGCATCTCTCAGCTTCATTTTGCCGAGGAGGAAACCGAGTTGGAGAAGGCAAGTGATAAATTCATGCAAGAAAAAGAACTACCATGAAATCTAAGTCTTTATGAACTCAAGACCTCAACTTTCCCTTATGGCTTCTAGAGCAGTTTCCTCTGCCATGCTTGGTTCCTCTGCACTGATTACTTCACTTACCATTTTATTCCCCCCAGGAGAAGAAAAAAATAATAATGTCAAGAAGATGCTTTCTAACACACGGCTATTAAAAAACAGCAATAGAATCAATTCACTTAAAAGATACAACCCAATAAATTTCTCTAAAATGTTTCACTTAATAGGATGTCAATTACTGGCTTGTTTTTTAAAAGCAAAAAAATGGAAGACACACAACAATGCTGTAACATAAAGAAAATGAAGGAAAACCATTGTGAAAGTTATGAAAAAATGAGAACTTTAAGAAACTGCATTTAAAAAAAAAGAATTCTAAAATCTAAAGAGACAGGAAAACACCCCCTATTGTAGCCGAATTTTTCCTCAGATATGAATTCCAAAGATCAAAAACATATATAAATGCTGCTGAAATTTTCCAGAATATTTTCATTCTGATGACAATCTAAATTTACTTAAAATGTGGATATGCCGAATCATGGTGATAAACATATTGCCATTCAATTTCAGTACTTACATAAGCTTACAATTAGAATAAAGACTAGTATTATTTTAATGTCCTTGCTATCAGTTCTCGAGAGATAAGTTTTCTTCAAGTTCAAAATGAAAAATGAGGATGATTTGAAATATTTTCACAAAACAAATATCGTATATGCTGAATTTAACAGAACCTGAGTTAAACAGACTGTAAACAGAATGTTATGGTCCTACAATAATGCCTGGTGCTATTAATTTAAATTTTGATTTGGTAGTTTTGTTTATATTTAGTTAGTAAATCTGTTTTTGTTTTACAGATCCTAATGAAACTCAAATCTCTACATTGTAAAGAAAGGTAATAACATATACTAGACTGGGTGTTCTCTTAGGGGTTGTTATACCAGCTAATTTTCCATTTACGTAATAAATATGGCTATAAAATATGGAGTGAAACTCATTTATGTACAGTCTTTGTTTTTTAAAATTCTGCTGACAAATCAAAGTAAGGCATTGCCAACAGTTCCAAACGCATCTGAGTGCAGCTTAAGGACAAAGTTTTTATAGGGTTTATGCCTAAATGAGGAAAATGTAACACGGTATTTTCTATAAAGCTAAATTTTATTAAACTTGAGGGTTTTTCTTTCATTAATATTATAAGCTTATTATTTTTGTGGACGTTAAATTTTCCTTTTATTTTCTGAAATGGTGGTGGTAGTAAATGTTCTTTTTTTAAAATGACTTGACAATATTGAAAATTTGACAATCCTTGTCATTCTCATAGTTTTGGAGACTATTTTTAATAGTACATTAAATCAAAACCTCTAGATACCAGTGGCCTGCCTATTAGAAAGGTGTGCAAATAAATATACATCCAGACAGATGTACGAAGACATTACCTGTACCGCCATGGGGAAAAATCATTCAAGCTTGAGTCCCCACCAAATCAAGAAGTTCTTATCTCTCCTCCCTCTTCCTCTTCCCTCCTTCCCCTTTTTTTCCTTTACTCCTCTTTCAGGATGAGGACAAAAACCACTCCAAGCTGTCAAACCTCAGAGAAGAGCTACCATTAGGTCCCTAAGGACTTAGAAGTAGACATTTTGATGAACATCCTAAAATAAACTACAGCTTAATAAGGTTATTAATGATGATGACAAGCAATACATAAAAGAACAGAAACTGTGGAAAGCTAATAACAATAAACTTGCTACTCCTCCCATTGAGAAATGAATATAATCGCCTTCCCCTTGAAACTGGGGTTGCTAAGCAATAGGTTTGACCAACGGACAGTAGCAGAAGTGAAATCCTGGAATTTCTGAGGCCTACAGCTTCAGCCTGGGACTGTGGAACCCTTGATCTTAAAGTTCTGAGCTGCCACATGATCCTGACCATCTTGAAGTCAACATACCTTGAGAAAGTTCAACCTAGCCATATGCAGTGCCCTGATGAAAAAGAAAAGAAGCCCAGCCACTGCCCACCTGGTTCCTGCTGGCCACCACACGCTATTCTAGACCCTAACTGTTCCTGTTCATTCCAGTTGAGATTCCAGACATCATGCAACAGAAACAAGTCATTGCTGCTATGTCCTGTCCAAATTTCTAACACAGAGAATTACGAGATAAAATAATAGTAAATTGTTGTTTTAAGCTATAACTAACTGGAATAAAAGCTAAAAATTTTTAACAAGCAGTGATAAGGACTTTAAGGCAAAAAAGAAATACTTCATACTAGCTAGACACCAGAATGGCATCAAGACACCAAAGAAGATAAAGATGCCTACATAACCATAAATCTATTTATCCAACAAATACGTATGATACCAGGATCTGTAAATAGATATTTACAGGCTCAGAAGAGGGTTTAAAAAATAAATCCTGACTCCAAGAGACTAACAGACTAAAAAGTATTATGCATCAGTGTCTTCTCATATACAATGCAATGTTTCCCAAAAAAACAACAAAACCGACAATTCAGATCAAATCAAAACAAAGAACAGCATCTCACAGAGTGACCCAGAGTCTGAGTTCCTCTATGAGAAGGAAATGAAGATTGAATCAAAATCCCACAAACGGTCATTTGTAGTTTGTAGTTTCTAAGCATGCTTTTAGTTCACTATAGCATATAATAAAAAAAGTCTGGGTTCTCATTTCAGACTACAAATTCAAAACATGCGTAACTAATCTTTTTTTCTTTTTTCTTCATAAAGTATCAGGTTAAAGAACCTTTTCAAGATATTACTACATATATGCCACGTACACCTTTCTACTTTATTACAGCCAATGTTCTGGAACCCAAATGGGCAAAGCACACAAGGTCAGTAATAAGCTGTTGTTTTAAAAAAAAAATTATTTCTGTCTAGGTGTGCTACAGTTTAAACAAACAGTATTTCAGTGACTAAAATAATTTTAACTGCTTCTTTTATTGAAGCACGGACAGTTTAACCTTTCATAATACTATTCTCAGGGTTCTAAAATTATTCACACTTTTTCTCCTTGTAGTGTTTCTCTATTCAAATTTCATACGTGGCTGAAAAGAACACAAACAGAGAAAATCATTCCACCCTCTATATTTAAACACAGAAAAATGTTTGATGCCCCATTGTGTAATAAAACGGTAAATAAGTATGTTCATGACCTCTTGGGCAAAGACTATAATATATCATAAAATCATCAGCACCTACACACTAGAAAATACTTAATAAATGTGTACTGACTGATAACACATTTATCTCCCAATTATTTTTTAATAAAATTAAATTTAAAAAGGGAATACTATATTCTGTCTTACTAAATACTTGAGGCAAAGAAAGAGGAATATTTTCCTAAGTGGTCACAAAGAAACACACCTGCCTATGGCAACAAACATTCAAAGCACTATAGTGGTATGATATGTTAACAAACTGTGTGTTCTAAATGTCAAAATAGTAAAGTGACAATAACACAGTAATATAAATTATAAATAGCCTGCTTATCTTTTCTCTCATAATTTCAACTTTAGCACGTGCACATTGCATGGCAGATAATTTGTTGGAATTTTTAGAAGCATGACACAAAGAAAAATACTCATTGGATAAAATATGAATGAATTACTTTTTAGCAAACTATACTCTAAAAGTCAAAACAGAGTAATGAACACACTTAGTAATGAGAATACTAACATTCCACTATAAAAAAGCAACAATATCTGGGAGGAAGATTCTCAGGATTATGTAATTTAACAGGTAGCTCATTATTCCTCTCTTCTAGGCTGTTCTAGAAGTCAGCATGACATCAGAGCCTGGGTCAGGACAACCCAGCAGGCTTCGTGGATCTACCTAGGAGACTCAGGACCAATCACTTAACATTTTTAGGGCTCAGTTTTCTCAATGACATAGAGGAAATGGCACAATTATTTCCAAATTCCATGTCAGCTCTAAAAACATTCTATCATACTCCAAGAGCTATAATAATATCAATAGGGGCTTAAGAAACCTACACAGCCATTTACTTAACTAAGGAACAATGTTTTCCTAATCTTACACTAAATAAAAGTTTCCAAAATTTAAAGATTGATTACTTTTACTTATTCTAGCTTTACAATAATTCTGTAAGGTGGATTGAGTCTGTAATTATCAAATGCATTAGGCAATTGTCAAGAGAGAGACTTGGTGAGGTTATAGGATATGATTAAACTCACTTAGCGCATACACACACTACCTCCAAAAAATGTCTGGAAATCAATCTTCTGACTTTCAGCTCCATTTTCAAATTTCCAGAAAAAGCTACTTTTTCGTAAGAACCATACAATAAGTTACATGCCAGTAAGAAAGAAAATAATGTTATTTTTGAGTATCTATGCTTTTTCTTTAAATTGCAATGTCATGTGTCTTAATTTCCCTAAGATAGCACAATTTTAGACATTTATGTCTCAAAATTACTTTTAAGATTCCTAGAATAAGAAAATCACCGTGGCTTAAATATGTGAGAAAAACATTAACATATATCAAGGCTTCCTAAATTGATATATATATTCCTTGATGGAAAAAAGTCTACAGTAAAATAAGGTTTGGATGATTTGTAGATTTACAACATACGTAAGTTTTTTCATTTAATGTAGTATTTCACAAATCTGTTGATCACATCAATTTACACATTAAATCATTTTATTCCAATGAATTAATCTTAGAAAGTACTCCTGTACATTTTTTAAAGATAATCACTTGCTAAAAGAAAATAATCTTTTCTTTGCTTTCGAACCATACGTATTTTCTAACAAGGTGAAGTATCTTACAATTTATACATTTAATAAGATAGGGCTTTTTATTTTTCCTGAAAAGTTGGTAATGCAATATTGTGCTTTACAATCAATAGAAATTCGGAGTCAATGCCAACAAAGAACTGTGGCAAAAATCTTCTCAAAATACTAAACTGTACTCTGTAGGACAAGAATGACATCATATTAAAAAGTTACCTCCAGTAATCACTGAATCAAAAAACCCGTAACTAATATTGAAGAATCTGAAAGGAGACCTCAAATAAGATACGAGTGCACAGAACAGGTATTTGAACATGTATTAGAGAAAAGACAACGTAATTGAGGGACTTGTTCATTAGAGAAATTATATTTAAACCAATATGAAACTACTGTAAGGATTTGTGTCTAAAACTGAGACCCTTTATGGGTAAAGGTAAGTGCAATTACTTAATCATTGAGTCCCAGTTAAACTAACAGTAACATGGAAGCAGCCTAAGTGTGGTTTTTGTCCTAGTTATAAAATAGCAAACTCTGAGGCAAAGGCTAATTAACTAATCTGAATTTATCTCATGCTCATAATTTTATAACACTAGATGAATTACTTTAAATCCCAAAGGAACCAAACATTTTTAACTCTTCTTCCAGACATCTATGAGTTCCCTAATACAAATTTAACCATGCTTTCTCATTTCCATCTAATAATGTTTAGCAAGTCCAAAAATACTTTCAAATGCTTTTGTAAATCTAAGTCAGTTTAGAGACTTGAGCTGTTTTTAGTAACGGTATTTTCAAAGTGGTGTAACTTACCGCTTCAGGCAGTGAGGTATGACTTGTCACTAGTAATGGTGGTAACATGGGAGACCAGAAAAGTTATTTTGAGAAAATAAGAGATTGCGTGGGTTCTAGTCTCGAACCTCATCTTTCCTCTCACACATAAATGAAACTTGATACTTAAGTAATTGAGAAATCACCTTTTTATTTAAAAATTTAAAAATGCAAAGTCATGAATTCACTTTAAAAGTATAATAAAAAATTTTATTTAGAAACAAAAGCAGTGAATGCTGCCTACATATTTTTAGATACGATGCCATTCCTCTTAATCTTTAAATGTTCAGAAAAGCCTTTACCATACTGCTTTACCCTTTTATCCATTTTATAAGTGAGATAATTCTGTAACCAGGCCATAAAAAGTTCTCAGATACACAGTAAATTTCAAAAGTCTTGGTCCACAAATATATGAACAAGCCATATTTTCAAATGAAACACAGAATACCACAAGAGACTCACAAAAATGGTATATAAGTATAACATACTTTCCCAACCTATAGTTATCTATTTTCAGTTGTAAAGAAAAAGTCATTGTGTAGAAATCAGATTAAGGAATAAGAGTTCTAAAAAACAACTTAACAAGTAATAATAGTATCCGGGGAAATTAATATTAAAAAGATGAAACTAACCAAACTCCATGATATAGTAAGACTCTTTGAGGGAAAAAACTGAAAAATATGCACTCTGCAGATAGCTGAATATTTATTCACCTTCAATACATTTCAAGTAAAATGCTGGAGAACATGAGTTTTGAAATGCTTTAAATATGGAACCAACTACAATAAAGATAGAGAAAAATATAAGAACATCTCAAAAGAAATAATAGAGCTAACGACTACAATACCTGGACTAAAGAAAAGAGCCTAACAAAAGACAAGAAGCAGCAGTAGATAGAAATAGCAAACTAGAAGACAAGGTAGTCGAAATGATCCCAAAAGACCAGCAAAATGAACTAAGAAATTAAAAATAGCATACGATATTTTATGGAATAACATAAAGAGGAACAGCATTCATATCATAGGGATTTCTGAAAGAAAAGGGTAGAACCCTATTTGAAACAATTAAAGCCAAGAATTTCCCGAACCTAGAAAAGAAACAGACATCAGATCCTGAAAGTCAGCGTTCCAAATAAAATAAGCCCAACAAACACAGGCTAAGACATATTACAATTAAAATGACAAAAATTAAAATAGAGAATCCAAGGGCAGCTAGAGAAAAATGAATCATATATATGGAAACACCTGTAAGACCATCTCAGATTTCTCACCAGAAACTTTACAAGGCAGAAGAGAATGGCATTATATACTTAAAGCATTAAAAGAAAACAAAACCCAACCAAGACCCTGCTAGAAGGACAAAGATCAGAAATGAGCAAGTGATGGAGCTTTATAGACAAAAAGTAAATGAATTCATCATAAACCAGTCTAGCAAGAAAAACTAAAATGACTCTACTTTCATTTTATAATGAAAAGAAGCGTCATTTATATAAATTGTTAGACACTCAAAGCATACAAAGGGGGGGGAAGTAAAAATACTGACTATAGAATAAGCTAAAGAAAAAATAGTCTAAGAGGCTGTAAGTATAGACTCTTACATGCAAACCTTCAGGTAAGAATGGCTTGCACAAAAAACAAAACAAAAAACTAATAACGGGTGTTGGCCAGCGTATGGAGAAAAAGGAACCTCATACATTGTTGTTGAAAATGTAAAATGATGCAACCATTTTGGAAAACAGTATGGAGTTTCCTCAAAATACTCAAAATAGTACTACCACATGATCCAGCAGTTGCACTTCTGGGCATCTATCTGAAGAATACGAATCTTTAACTTGAAGAGCTGTATATATACACAGCTGTTTACTGAAGCATTTTTTACAATAGCTAGATACAGAAACAACTTAAGGGCCCATTGATAAATGATTCAATTTAAAAAGATGTGGTGTGTGCACACAATGGAATACTGGTAGTCATAAAAAGATAAAATTTTGCAATTTACAGCAAAAGGGAAGGAACTTGAGAGTATTATGCTAATTGAAATAAGTCAAAGGAAGAATATCAGTGACACGTAAAATATAAGGAAACAAAGCAAATGAACACAGAAGACAAAATTAAGCTTTTGGACTTAGATAACAGAATTGCTATTAATCAGAGAAAATGGGGACTGGTAGGTGATGGAGGGTGAGATGATGGTCTTGGGGGTGCTTTTTCCTTTTTTATTTTCTTATTATTTAATATTTTTTTTTAAATAATATGGAACCAGACAGTATTTATTTCAGAAATGTAAAAGACAACTTTAAAAAAGAAAATATTAACACTTGAGTGTTCTGAAACTTTTTCATCAATAGTTATGCTTCTTTACCTAGAATAAGCAAAATTGCATTGATACATGTGTAAAGAAGACCGTTATCTTTGAGTTGTATAATGAATGGCATGCCTTTTGACTTTGAGAATTTAACCATTTTCTCTCTGATGTTGTTCTCTGCAGGCAGACTACAAAAATATAGCTGTTGTCTGCAATCAGTGCTCCCCAGACAACAGTTCCTTCAAGTTATCATTCCTTTTATCTAACAGGAGGATAGACGTGATAAACTACTGCTCACTCAGTTGAACCCTTTCACTTATCTGAATACCCTAAATCTTTAACATGTTCAATAAAATACTTGTTGGTAAAGAAGTTTGGGAGTACAAAGCATTGTGCCTCGAATCAGTCCTTGATGGAAATCAGGTAAGATATGTGACACTGATTATAAAGGGCTGGAATCTAGTATGTTGATAACACAAGTCTTTGCATCTGTAATTTCTTGCTCTTTTATTCCGGCTATTTCCCTGGGCATTCAACACCTCTAAGGAAAACAAAGAGTTAAGAAAATGAGGTAAAATTCCAATCTATGAATTTCATTCACAGTGAAAGCACTTTAAAAAAACAAAACAGAATAACCTCTAGAAACCTAAAAAAAGAAAAAAGAAAAAAAAAGAAAAATACACTAAAACAGTAAAAGTGAGTATGTCAGGATGATGCCACTGAGGATAAATTCTTTAATGCCCATACCTTCTAAATTATAGCCACATTATCAAGTTATGTTTAAACCAAAACCAAAAGAGAAATAAAGTCAGTTAAAAACTAAGGATTCAAATATTTTAACTATATCCTATGTTTATTTTCTAGAAGACAAAAAGGGAAGTTGCGTACATAACCTGACAATATAAACAAAATTATCTCGTAATTATTTCTTCTTCATTGTTTGCGTGAAAGGAAAAAGAAAGGGCATGAGAATAAAATCACAAACCAAAATGGCAAGAAAAATAATCTAAAACCAGACTACAGGAGTGAGATAAAAACAAGATTCTACATAAATGGTTTTGCAACACTAATGGTAAACCCACATTCCTGGCACAAGCCTCCGCCTTTCAAAAAGGCCACAGAGCTGGCGGTCTGGAAAGCTTTCCAGATAGGAACCAAGATAGCAAGAGAAGTTGGTAAGTCTGAGAACTAATCTGAACCCTCCTCTAATACTGATGTAACCATGCCCTGCTGGGGTATAAAATTAAGGTATCCAGAAAGATGACTATAATTTTATAGAGGAATGTTAAAGTACTGAAAAGTATGTGCTTTCTAGGGAAAGTCATTCCTAATACAGCAGCCCCTTAGAAATAATCTATAGGTATGCTAGGGTAAAACTGGCTCTTGGTAGACCATGTGTGAATAGTAAGAATCAAGTCTCCTCTCAAAGTCAAAGTACCATATGGTTGAAAAGAGAGTCTCATTAGATTTGGAGACTGAAGATGGTTTACAAGAGCTCAAGGGTTGTTTAATGAGCTGATTTAAAGGCACCACATTTCAACCAAACCCAGGGTGTGTCCCTTATGAAATTACCTTCACCAGCTCCAAGAAATCAGACACCTACCTACACAAATCCCAAACATTTTTTTTTTCTCAGTCTTCACAGAACTCTCTAACGCAGCACTCAAATTTTATTTTCAGGACATTCAAGAAATTAATCATCCAAAAGAGATTTGAGTAGGTACCTAAACAGTTGGCTGTATAATATCCATTTTCCTCCTCACAGAGAGCAGTCTTACTAAGACAGCCTTCACCACACAGGAAACAAAACAACATTCTTCCCTATGAGGTGTGATGTCTTCTTCTGATGTATGAAGAATGCTCTTTTTTCCAAGTTTGAATATATAAATTTGATTCCTAGATAATGCTTTCCTAAGTCATAAAATAGAACTTCTTATTGGGGAAAGAAGAGAGGGGGAAAAAGAAGAGACAGACAGGTTGAGGAATAAAATGACCAAGTGAATAAATCTATCTACAACTGCAGTAAGTATTTATTTCATCATATTATCTAAATATAGTACTAAGAAAATCATGTCTTCCATTAAATAGGTATTCATAACCTATAACTCAGTATTTTTGTCATAGTTCTTAATGATATCTGCTTTCAACACAGCCATTATGCCTCTAGGTCTTAGCAAGACTATTAATATGCATTTGTTTCTATTATAAAGATTTACTGATATTTAAAATAAACAGTAGTGATTATTACAACACAAAAGGCATAGATAAATCTTATGCAATTCCTTTTCACTGAGAAAGCAGATTTCATTCCAAGTACAGAAAGCTTAGACTTCTACAAGCAAACACCAACTATCGTATGATTATAAGCAATATCAGTAAGAGTAATATTGGGACTTACTAGTATTATTCAAATGCTAACAGCTAACTGCAATATTTAGATTTAATACAGTTTTTCTAATACCTTCAACCCTGAACGGTATTAAGACATAGTAAAATTCATGTAACTTTTGGAACCCAAAGAGACCACAGTTCAAGTACTGATTTCTGCTATTTATCATGTGTATGATCCTAGAACAGTCAACTAACCTCTCTCTGTCTTAGTTTCTCCATGTGTAACAGAGAAATGCTATATACCATGTTGAGCTTTTACGAGAATAAGTACTTGTAAAGCACATATGGAAAGATGTGGTCCACAGTAAGATCTCCATAACCAGGACAACTACTATAATCACCACAGAAGTTGCAGAAATCAACCAACTCCTACTAATAACAAAATGCTCAGGACCTTCAAAAATATTTCAAAGAATTTATTTTGAAGATATTTTTAGATTTACACTTCTAGGTTCCACAATATCCAGGTAACATCACTGTGCCATTAGACTCTTCTATTAGGTAATTACTTGAAATTAGTAGAAGCAAGCAGATATCCTGCCCATTATTGAGTCAGGTTTAACTAATACATAAACTACTCAGTCTTTTTTTTTTTTTTTTTAATGGAAGCTACATCAAATTTTTCAACAGGCAGCTCGTGAGTATTTATTGAGTCCACTGTAGATACAACTGTGTATTTAAAATTTGGCAAATACAGCAGTGATCAAACATAGTCCCTGTCCTCAAAGTGCATACCATCTAAAGGAAATAAACTAGAAATTAAAGAAACATATAGGAAAGTATAACACTTTGTTGTAAAATAATTGGCTACAGATGATTATGCAGAGTGGTTGATGGACAACTGATGCTAATTAGAAAAGTTTCTTTGAGACAGTTTTCCTATGTTTTAAAAACATAAAAAGAATAGAAAAGATGACTACTAGATGAGAGGCAGTTATAAATTACAACCTGAATACTGAATGTAGTAGCAACAATATGAAAGCACATCAATGTGGGGTGAAACGAGTAATTTTCCATTGAAAAGCAAAATTATTTGGGTTATGAAAGAATAAAACAAGCAAAATTTGAAAAGGTCAGTACGGTTAGATTGAGAATACCCTAACCTGGAAATTTAATGAAATAAAAACAAGCATTATTTGATATATTAAATCCTTTGCTAATTATCAACCTGGCGAAAAATCATTCCCTGGGATACTTAATTTACTACCAGAATCAGATTTCTATAAAACAATGGGTAAATGAAATTGCTGATTATATAGTTATAATACTGATTCACTCAATAAATACAGCCTACCAAACTATCTTTACCCTTTCTGCCTTTAGTATGAGCCTATACATTTCACTTTCAGATTTTCTAGGAAAAAATTAAACAGAATAAAATTAATCTGAAAAAGGATGAAAATTTAAATATAATATGTACGTATGTGTGCATGCATGTATGTAAATGTGTGTATTTATATATGTATATATACACAACTGTTTGATTATATGGCCAATTAACAGTATTCCCAGATCAATCTTAAGTAGGGATAAACAGGCTTCTCTGAACACTCCAGGGAGTTTTATTTCTCAGGTCTAATCCTTCCTCCTCGATAAGTTGCACCCACATATAACTTACTAGTCCTAAAAAATAAATCATTTCATTTTTAAAAACTGAAAATCACATGCCAAAGATACACATTTCTTCAGTCAAAATACACCAAATAATTCCACTTGACATTTCTCTAATCTCTAACTTAACAATACATATGCTATCTAACTCCAAGAGGATATGCTATGGTTTATCTCATCAATTTGTGCTCAATATCTAGTACAAATTTTTATTCATTCTCTTAAATTCATCCGGCACCAGATGCCAGAGAATATTAAAAAAGTTGTTTCAATATCACCCCTACCTTTACATGCTTATCCCATCAATCAACACTCTCTAATATATATGTACATATTGATGATGATGATGATGATGATGATAATAACAACAACAATACCTTTTCTTACTCATTCCAAGAAGACTTTCATTGTCCCTACAACTTACTTCATGTTTGAATTCTATTTCCAAACTTGGTCTCATATCTGAAGTTCTTTCCCAAATAGTCAGTTTTACCTTTCTCCCTTTCATGAAGCTACTTCTCTGTTCTTCAGATTAGCCCTTTTAAGATTATAAAATAAACAAATGTTCATTCTAAAAAAATAGAGAAAAGTATAAAAGAAAAAATAATGTTCACTATAACGCCACACTCACAAAATACTAATATTTTCATTTAGTTTATTTCTCTGAGATGTTTTTCTACCCAAATCTCTAAAATGATTAAATATAAATGTATATATAACAATGCACTTGTCTATCTTCCTTTACTATTACAGCTGTTGCCATCATAAAAATAGAGCATCATTAACTTAACCATTTCGTCCCCGCTAAATAGTTCTGTTTCCATTGTTTCACTGTTTACAGAAACTGTATGCTGGAAATCTTTTTACATAAATCTTCCTCTAGATAAAGGTATTCTGAAACAAGAGTATCAGAGCGGCATTTCTAGGTCAAAAGACAGGATTGATTTGAATGTAAGGCTCCTGGTATATGAAGCCTATTTTCAGAAAAGCAATTTTACGAAGTGATTTTCCGAAAACATCAACCTATACCACAAATCATGAAATATTCTTTAATCACAACATAACAAAGGGCAAACTCCTTCATTTGTTTCACTAATTTGGTAGGTAGAAAATGGCATCTAACTGCAGCTTCCACTCGAAATATTTAAGAATTGAATCTATTCCTCATAGAGGCTAAAATGGAACTGTGTTCCCTCAGGATCTTTACTATGAGTGGCCCATTGCTTGGTGTGGTCTAGCATTCTGATCTTCCTGTCCAAAGCTTAGTCACCTTTACCTCATCATCTCATAAATGGAGGCCATAACCACCAACATTCTCAGCAGCAGACTGGCCTCCCTGGGACACACCTACCATTCTAATAGCAGAGAAGGCTCAAATAGAACCACCAAAAAACCAGCCTGCGCTACCCTTTACCTCCCCATAACTGGCAAGACGAGTCAAAAACACTTGATTATGCTTTAATAGAATCCCACATAACTCCAGCGATTCTTAACAATATACTTTTCAATTCCTCCTACTAGCCAATATTCAACATTATGATTTTTAAAGCTGCCTGATACTTACATCACAAGCATGAGTATTCATATATAGGCATAAAGTCTGTATGTCCTTATCCTTAATAAAGCTGGCACCACATACACAGTACTCTATATGTACACAGAGTGCACATGTGCTCACCTTTATTAATGGTTTCCATATATGTGAAAGGATATGGGTATTTTGCTATTAATTTAAAAAAAAAAAAAAAAAAGGGTCTAAGCTACCTTACTGTAGTTCTAGTAAATAACGTATTTACTGGATTTCTCCAGAGACAGCACTCTGTGAATAGGGCAATCAGTAACTCATTCAGTCCCGTCCCAATAGCCCTTTACCAGTAACTAACCCATTTTGTCACCTTTGCTTAAGCTTTTCTTGCTTAACTTCAAAATTTTCCATTCCTATTACAAGATTAAATATATTATTAAAGTTTGCTCAAGAAGATTAATAATTTTGCTTTGTGTCATCTCTTTCCTTACAACACAAGCACATAATCTTCAAGCAAACAACAATCCTCCCAAGTATTCATTTACATTCTTAATAATTATATAAGAATATACCTGAAATAAATGGAGTGAAGTAAGCCTGGTGAAAGAATACTCAACAGGAGTTAAGACTGCAGTATGTCTCTTTCACTCATAAATGCATGTCTGCATTTATGCTGAATTTTTACAATTTTCATATTATAATCCATTCAAATATTCTCCAAAGGATAACTCAGAGCTTGGTAAGTCCCAAACTGATTTAATTGGTTATATTTCAAGGATATTTATTTTAAGTAATAATATAGAGTATTCTCTATAATACAAAAAAAAAAAAAAAAAAAAGCATCAATCACAACAGTGACAAAGTTAACTCAGTTACAAATCAACCATTAAAACAAAGCCACAGCACAATCTGACAGTATGACTAACCAAACACTCCTGCTAAAGCAAACTAAGCTCTGGAAAAAAACTTACCTGAATTTCCAAAATCATCTTTTAATTTTTTAAAGAAAACAATCGTACAGTAGATAATATGACTAAATACTGGTGTATGAAAAGCATTTTAAAAACAAAAGATAGACAGATGATAGACAGGCCAAAGTTTTTAAAGCTGAATTACCTACCAAGTACTTCCAACAATCCCGTCCTTAGGGAGACAGCATTTGAATGAAAGAACTACAAACATCCCGGAGGTTCAACTCACATTTCCTGATTTCTATGACAAAGATTGTCATTAACCTACCAAGATCACCAGGAATGCAGCACCAGTGCGGCCACACTTAAATAAACCTTTCATCTACTTGAGCAAAACAAAAACACTGTGAAACTGGTATGGCAAGTCATACAACTTAGCACTATTATACATTAGTTTCAGATGAGACCATCTGACTAATCAGTAAACCTGAGACTCACAGGAAAGCCATCACGTGTAGCCTCTGTGAACTTGGTATAATGAGAACTAATCAATTCAAGCAGTTTTTAGCAAATTAACTCGCTGTAAGATTATATAAATGACCCAATTAACAAAATTCTAGATAAAATCCTATAGGCTTCATATAACTGCTATAATTTCAATGCAAAAAAAAATCCTTGGTTTTTCAGTTATAAAGGTCTTTTGTCTCTAAGACAATTCATGTATTTGTAGTATTCCTGGACTCAATTTTTCTTGTTCTCTCCAGGTCTCCTTTTGTGGACATTTTTTGTAGACTTTATTCCTTGATTTAAGATCTTTGGCATCTTAAATTCCTTTAAAATTTTCCTTAAATAAAATTATAAATGAACCAAGTAGTTTCTAGAAAGTTGTACTTCTCTTTACTATAGCAAGGATTTTAATATCAGTGATTAAATAAGCAGTTAAGGCTCACTTATCAAAACTGGGATATGGAGAGGAAACCTTAGCAAGAGTAAAGATCATGTACACAACTATTAATCCCTATATAAGATTATTCACATTAAATTTTTTCACTCAAAAAAATATAACTTCCCTGATACCAAGGCTAGATACTCTATCAATAATTTTTTTAAAGGTGAAAGGATTAATAAGACAATGTGTAGTATCAAGAACCCCAATACATTGCTAGTAGTAAACTTGTATAAACACTTAGAAAACTTACTGACAGTACCTATTAAACCTCAATATACATTATTCTTATAACGTGTCCATTTCAATCTTGGGTATGTATCCAAGAGAAATCAGTGGCAAAACATGTATGAAACAACAACAACAAAAATTACAATGTTCATAACAGATTTATTCATAATAGCTAGAAATAACCCAAATGTCCATCGATAAGATTAATATGCAACTTTCAATATACTCATATAATGCAACAGTACAGAGCAATGAAAAAGAAGAAACTAACACTATATGCTATGGAATGGATGAATTTCACAGGTGTAATGCTGAGCAAAATAAGCCTGACACCGAAGAGTACATTCCATATGATTCAACTATTATGGTTCATGATTAGGCAAAATAATCAAGGAGATAGAGAGATCTATCTATAAGGATCATGATCAAAATGCAGGTTGGGTTATCTACATAAAAATATAAATGGGGGTGCACATAAGAAAGCCTTCTGAGGTACTAAAAGTGTTCTTTGTGTTATTATACATAGCACTACATACATGTATAGATTATTTTCACATGGGTAAAAATTCACCAAGTTATATTTTACCTTACTGATCTTCAATAAGCTACTTATCCTCTCTATATGTGACTTTTTTTCCTCTACAGAATGGGGGCAATACCTTTAACATAAGGTTGATATTAGGATTATATAACATTCAAAAATGGTAATTGTTATTACCTAGTTTCTCATTTGCATGGTAAAGGATTTCTCAATGTCAATAGTTCTTTTTTAAAAAAAGCTGCTAGTCATGGGGGGAAAAAATCATGAAATTAAAATTTGGAAAAGCCTGATGCTATATAATATAAAAGCAAAAGGCTAAATACAACTTGATAAAAATGTATGTGCAGTCAGAAGAAAAGGACAAATGTATGTAATCTTAAAAGGGATAAATATATACAATGCACTTAGGAAAGATTTCCAGTTGAAGTGGTTAGATAAAATAAAACGATCCTAACACCTAAGGGGTAGTTATCTTCCATTAGGGTGGATAAGGCAGTCATGCAAAGAAAACAGATAAGAAATTAATATAATACTTCTTCTCGCCTAAATAAAAAGTTTCGGGGTGGCCTCTGTTATTCAGGTGGCTAAGGGAGATCTGGTATAGGCTGCACAAAATCTATGAACCAGGATTCAAGACCCTCAGTCAGGTGTAAAAGAATAAAAGCTTGTTCAATTACTTTTAAAACCTCTCATGCTCCCACATTTAACTTAAGAACACGGAACAGTTCTAATGCTAAGGATTTATTTACATCCTAAACTGCTCATGATAGTATAGCTTTTCATTAGAAAAAGCAAACTATATAGTTCAATTCCAATTTTACCAAAAGTATTTTATATTTTTATAAAATATAAATGCTATTTCCTGGATTTTCTCTTATAATAGTGTCAAAAGTAAAAGCATTAACTAATAGGGTAACCTACCAGAAGGGCAGAGGAGCAGGGGCAAGCAGAGGTGGGGTTCAATGGACAATGGTGGATAATTTTTGATAATTTGGTGGAAGGCAAGGTATGCTGCCCTGTATCTAAGTAATGGGCAAACTGCACATATGGGTTGTTTATTATTATTATTATTATTATTATTATTATTATTATTATTATTATTATTATTATTATTATTATTTTGTATAGCAAAAATATTTAAGTAAAATTATTATACATTTCTGCATGTAAGAACAATAAAGCTTTCTTACTAAAATGAAACAAAGAGAATCTAACTGATCAATGAAGTAAAAAAGCCTAAAATTTTTGTCAATTCAAAATTTTAGCATGTTCAATATAAAATGCTACTAAAAATGTTTAACTAATTTGAAAAACTACATAACTGTATAAACTGTATACAGATGCCCTCTTTCACAGTTTCTCTTCAGTTCACACAGAAAACTTATAGTTAAATATAACTGAAATACTCCTTTAAGTTCAAATGCCTAGTTACTTGTTCTGTTTTCATTTTTAAAAAGTATAACACATTGATGTTATTTTTATATCTGTGTTTTTTGTGTATTAAACTGTACACTACCAGAGAAACCAAAACAACAATCAGACTATCCAAGTTCATGTTAAGCTAAACTTGAATTTTCAATTTAAGCTTTATCTTAAATGCTTATATTTACATTTTCTAAAGCAAAACTTCAGATTCAACAAGGCAGCAATCAAGGGCATTGTTTAAAAAAAAAATCATTAAGATGTTAGAGTACCAGCAAAGAATAAATGTAGTTGCACACAGAAAAATAAGCTACAGTTTTAAACAAAAACCCATGACTTCCATCGTGACACAAATAGAGGTGATAAAAATGTTAAATGCAAAGTCCCCTTAAGGTCAACAGGATTTACTTTCATATTCAAGTTACACGAATTCCTTTATTATGGTTTCAAAAAACAATACTTAATAAAAAGCAATCACTACTGCGTGATGATGGAAGTTGTTTTAAGAGCTGTAAATCAATTATTTTACTCAACACGTGAGTATAGAGTAAACAATAAGCGGAATTGTAAAGGGTTGGGGAATGAAGCCAGCACAATTGTTTGTAACTAAAACTGGACAAGATAAATACTCCAGATTTCTTTACATTTAAAGGAATTAAAAAAAAAAAAAAAGCTAGTCATCTTTTTTCAGTTAAAAAGCACAACTAAACTTGTATGAGGACAGAATATCTGTGCCAAGTTTAGCCTACTGTGAATTAAAATGTCTAGATTTGTAAGCAACTTTAGAAGTATGCTCATTAATTAAAGAACACCATCTTACAGGTCTGTGTGTTCCACAATACCACAAAATATTAACAATATGATTCTGGGTCCATTTCAATTGACTAAATCATTTATTTCTCCAATGTCTTCCGAATTCTGATATAAAATGAGCCTTTTTCTGCAGAAGTTGACAGAAAAGTCTGTCCCTTTGGCTAATTTAGTCAAAAGCTTTGTTATTGCTCCCAGGGCAGTATTTTCTGTTGTTTAGGGGTTTGTTTTTTTTGAGAGGGAGGGGCTGCTAAAAATTAAGTGTCTTAAAGTCTATAAAATATACTGCAATGTAAATACATTTTTAACAGCAAATTTTGATGCTTATATCAACTTAATTTTTTCACAAGTGACCAGTGCTTGCTTTGGTGTTCTGAATATTACTTCATCTTTAAAGATCAAACTCCAGGAGTCCATGGTTCAGGGACTGCATGCTTTACAAAAGCTGGGATGTGGTTTGCTAATATAGAGAGGCGCAAAGCACTGTTGTCATCACATACTGGAGATGGGAGGAAGTTACCTGGATTCATAGAGCACAGTGCCTATATTTTATAGTCAATACCGCAAGTGATCAGAGCAGGCCTGAAAGGTAAATATTACGACCTTTATTTTACAAAGAAACAGAAAGCTGAGTTGAAGCAACTTGCTAGAGTCCCATGCTAAAAGCAAAACAAGGACTCAAACCTAAGATTTCACATTCCAAATTCTGTTTTCTCTTCCTTCTACTTTTATCCATGCCAGTATTTGGTTGCAGCATTTGTCAAATTGCTGGCAGAACCAATCTTCTCCAACTGATTTCAGGGCGTATGTTCAGAGACTGGACTTTTTTATTAAACGAACTCAATAAAAGACTCCAAACTAAACTGAACAAAACCAAGACTATCAGGGTACGTATATCCTGGTGGTCTAGTGGTCGCATGCATACATGCATGCATACAGCCCAT
Organism: Solenodon paradoxus; assembly: GCA_004363575.1. Classification (NCBI taxonomy): domain Eukaryota; kingdom Metazoa; phylum Chordata; class Mammalia; order Eulipotyphla; family Solenodontidae; genus Solenodon; species Solenodon paradoxus. The sequence continues at coordinate 370,807 of RJWH01000462.1, forward strand.
GTTCCCAGGTTCAAGACTTGGGGCTGGGGAGGGCCATCAATATCAAGGACTAAATAATGAAAGTGTTTCTTCCTCTTCTCTCTTCCTGCCTGCCTCCTTAATCACCTTCACTCCTGCCTGCATCTTTCCTTTAAAAAAAAAAAAAAAATCAAGAATAATCAGAAGTGTTCACGATGATACCTCTGTGCATCCCAGGATGCCAGTGCCTTCAACTACCCACTGTTATTGCAGTAGAAGTGTTTCCTAAACCCCAGTGCGGCAAGTGTGAGGCAGCAAACACTGAGCCATCCTTGGCACTGGCCTGGGAGGGAAAACTTTCTCAGTTAACAGCAATCATCTCCCTCCTTCCGTCGCCACAGTGAAAAATTTGCTCACTTAGATTCTCTCACACACTGCCAAACAACATGAAATTATGCATGTGCACCAAAGAGTTTATACAAAATTTCAAAAATCCACATTATATTTCTGAAGGATTCTAGTTCACCAAGGCATGGAGATTTGAGAACCACTGGCCTAGATGCCATGGATGCATACAGGCAACAAATTTCAAATACTGTGGTAACCATTACCAGCACTTACCAATTTAGCAATGCTGAAAGTTATCCAGGCCCCTTTAGCAGCTTGCTCAAGGCAAAATTTCTCACCCCGGATTTTTCATGACAACATGCCCCTTGCTTGATCAATATGGCAGACCTATCTTCTAAGAATGGGCAATACTAGTAAGTTACACAGCCATGCAATAAATGCTCTGCACATAAAATACGCTTCTTAAATTTTAGTTTTACATCTTCCTGTTTCCATCATTTTCTCTATATCAATCCTCTCCTCTTTGTTTCTGTTGCTACTACCCTCTTAACAGTCTACAAAATTTCACTATTTAATAACCTTTGAACTATTCTCTTTATCTACATAATCCATTCTATACACTGCTGCCTAAGTAATCTTTAAAATAGCTTTTATCATGTCTTACTGTTCAAACTCTTTCAATGGTCATATACTATGAACAAATAAATTCTTAACAACTCTGCCTAACTTTTAAGGCCTAATTTGCATCCCCCCTACTTATTTCTACAACCCTGCTTCTAACTTCAGACTGATTGCAAAGAACCAAGTCAGCCTCTAATCAAACCACCACAAATCAGACCTCAGTACTCCTGCTTCCTAATACTTCATTTGTTGCCTTGACCTCTGATGGTGTCAAAACATGTCCTTCCCACACTTAGAAGCTTCAACAGTTGCCCCCACTGCTTCTATAATTAAATTCAAAGTCTTTAACTAGACATTCAAAATTCTGCATGATCTGTCCCCACGTTCTCTCTTCTGTCTTCTTACTCCAGCATTTATCCTGCTCCTGAGTAACACCATGCTCTTGGCCTTCCCAGATCTCTACCTATTAACAGCCTATCCATCCTTTAGAGTTCTACACCTATTTGATGATCCTTCTTAGATCTCATTTCTGAGAATTAGATCCTTTTAGTCTGTTTCATAAAACTTTATATTACTTATCAGACTTGTCATGTTTTAGTGATATCAGTTATTATAGACGTATGACCCGAGCATGAAGCTCTTAAGGGCAAGGGGTTCTGGCCTGATCTTTTCATTGACCCTAATAACTCAGAGTACAGTACTTTGCTTGAACCACCTGTCAAAATTAATACCAGTTAGTGGAATGCAGTTGGATCCTTGGCAGAAGTTGCCAGATACTCTATTTGGAAGATGTGGTAAGAAATAAGTCACCCTCAACATGTTCCTGTTTCCATGATTTCTGTTCACACTGCCCCCACCTCCACTCCCTTTGCTTGCTTACTCCTTTTTTTCCAACTTCCACAGTAAACTTTTTTGGAGTGATATAAAGCATTCACATGCATACCGTGATGTCTGTTCTCTAGAAAGTAGAGCTGAACCACGTGCTCTCAACCACAGTAGAGCCAGCTGCTACCCATAAGTGTCAGTTTGTCAATTAAAGCACTATACTGAAGCAGCTGAACAGTTGTTCCACTAAATCTGCAAGGCCTGTTGTTTCAATTGTGGTAAGAATACACATAACATAAAATTTACCATCTTAACAGTTTCTGTGTACAGTTCAGGGGTATTAAATACATTCACGTTGTTATAGTAATCTCCAGAACTCTTTTTGACTTGCAAAACTGAAATTCTATACCCATTAAACAATTCCCCATTTCTCTCCCACTCCCAATGCCCCTTGTCCCTGTCAATCAGCATTCTACTTTCTGTCTGTATGAATATGACTCTTCTAGGTTCCTCAATGAGTAGAGTCCTTCAGTATTTGTCTTTCTGTAACTGGCCTATTACACTTAGCATATTGTCTTCAAGTCATCCACGCTGGAGCTGTGTCAGAACTGCCATCCTTTTTAAAGCTGAGTAATATTCCAAATACTCATATACCACATGTGATTTATTCACCTATGAATTAGACATCAGGGTTGCTTCCACCTTTTGGCGATTGTGAATATGCTACTATAAAATAGTTGCACATTAAAAGGGTTTTTTCTGTTGTTTTAGGTAACTCAAACTCTGGAGGGTTTGTGTGGAGGGAGGACACCTCAGAGGAAAAGAATGTCCTCTTCCAAAGCAATTGAAACTAACACAGCAAGCACCCTACAAATACTAAAAGACACAGGTTTATGTGTATATAGACACCATGGACCAGGAGCTGCTCACAAAAACAACTTCACGCTTAATGTTAACAAATTCACTAATATTTTGAGTACCTGGTATGGAAGAAATATTGAAAACTTTAAGAGGAATACCTGTGTACATGAGCACAAACACACATGCCCGGCACATTAGGCTCCCAAGCACCGCTGAGGAGATTCACTAATCGTACTCAAACAAGACCCTGTTCTTGCTCAACCTGGAGCATATATCAGGAGCTGTCCTTGAGAAAAGCAGCAACTTTAGCACTGGCACTTATAATACTTAACTGGACACTCATGTTTTCCATCAAACAACAGTACAGCCTCTCTTCTGTCATCCACAGGTCTAGTTTCTCCCATAAATTTAAATACAACTCTCATTCTCAGCCCCTGATCATCAGGAATACACGATAAAATCCATTCTTGATACAGGGAAGTTTCCACTTTAGAATGAGGACTTGTCACTGTTCAAAGCTAATCAAGGTCACTCACACTCAGAAGCTGTCATGCCGCCTGTTTCCCAAATATCTAAGAGAAGAAACCAGTAAGAAGCAACTCTTACCAATATGTTCCTCCCAGTGTCCCTTGTGTTGGCAGGTAAGAATGAGAGGAAGAGGTCTCTAGCAAAGTAAAGAATCTGGACTCAACTTTCCAAGGGAGATCTTTCTGCAGAGGCAGCAGAGGATGTTGACAGAGAACACAATCGGGAGGCAGCCTGCTGGGGCTCAAACAGTTGCTCTCCGCACGCGAGTGTGGGAGCACAAGCAAACTACACAACCTCTGTATGTCATCTGCAAAACAGAGATAGAGTCACACTACTCTGCAGTGCTGCTATCGGGTTTTACATAAGTTCACGTTAATAAAGCATGAACAACGTGTGTCCCATTATAAGCATTATACAAATGATTGTAAAATAAACCCATAGTTGAAGGTCTATGAAAGTAGTCCTATAGTGTAAAAGGCAATCAATGAAACCCTGGTATTAAACCAATTTAAAATGTGTACATTCCTCAATATACACAAATTTAACTATCCGTAACAACAAAAGTAAAATGACATTGCCACGATGCATGCCCAGAAGAAAAACAAAAAGTGCCTTAATTGACTTGTTAATTACTAACGATTGTTTTTAACAAAGATAAGAAAACCAAGATTACTCACGAATGTTTTCACCTAGAACTTAAAAATTACTTACTAGCTTCATATTGATGCTTTTATAATTCATAAGTTCTAACTTCTAGCAAAAAAGAATATTGGGTATAAGCTAAAAGATTTACTACAAAACTGGCAATCTATATAGCAGAGACAAAAGAAAGACATTAAGAAAAATTTCCAACATGTAAATGCATTCTGTTTAATAATATATGTTTCATTATCATGTTGACATCTCAGTGCATTTTTGTGAAAGTTACATTTCAATTACACAAAAAAATTAAATTCAAACTGTTGTTCTAGTATAGAAACTTCTGAAATACAACTGATAAAATGCTCCTGGGATTCTTTTCCCTTAAAAAGAATATTAAGATTTTGTTTGAATGCTGCTAAAATGTGAATTATTTTTAAGTTTGTCATTCTTAACTCCTACAAATTCAATGATATACCTATACTTCACATCAAATAATATCACATAAAGAAAGAGTTTTCAGCAAACCAACCTTTCCAAATGAATTACCTATTTGACAAACTAATGATATGTAAACTATGTTAAAATTCAAAATATATAGGTTTTTAAAACTTAACCACACTAATACAGCAGTCACTGTCAGTATCTTAAAAATTAATGTAATATGGTGTACCCTGGTGGAGCAGCTGTTAGGTCAATGGTCTCCCAATGAGTTCACTGTGGAGGCTAAGGTGCAGGCAGGGAGGAGATGACAATCAATGTGAACAACTAAATAAAAATAAAATGAAGTGCTTCTTCCTCCCCTTTCTGCCCATCTGCCTACTTTCCTTCATTCCTGCCTAAACCTTTCCACTAAAAAAAATTTTTTTTAATGTAATAGGACACAAAACAAAAAATTCTCAAACAGTCCATTAAGGCTTATTTACTAATTAATTTTTAATTTCAAAGATCCAATATTCAGAAAATTCAAAACAATTCTCTAAATTATTTCCCATTGAAGTTTAAAACTTGCAAATACTCGTGTTCTTCCTAATATTTTTTTTTACTAATTCAAATAAAATTCCTTTCATGTTAAGATAATTTTAGTTTAATACTACATCATCATTACTTTGAAAGAAACTCAAGTTAATCTTACTGTGATTCTTTATCTAGATTTTTTATTTGATCATCCTAATGTGACTGCCATAGATTTTCATATGCTGAATGACTGATAACCTTATAACATTCTGAAGGCATTACATACCACAACTATGCCAGCACACAGTAATAACAATATCTTATTATTCCATCTGCTGTAAAAAAAAAAAAAAAAGATTTCTCCTTAGCCCACAACTTACATACAGTTCTTTCTTTGCAGTTACACACACACACACACACACACACACACACACATATCCTACAGCTAAAAATCTTATTATTTATTTTAGCTAAGCAACAAAACAGTCAAGGTGGATTCCAAATATACTTCTTGATCATATAAAAACTAAGTAATGCCACTGGATAAAGTACATAAAGACAGTATTTCAGAAATAACGTGTTGTCCTCGGGTAGCCTGGTGAAGTAGCCGTTAGGCTAATTGCCTCTGAAGGAATGCAGACCGCACATTCCTGGGTTCAAGTGCTGGGTCTGGGGGTGTGGGGAGAACCAGTATGAACAAGTAAATAAAAATAAAATGCTTCTTCCTCCTTCCTCATATCTTTTCCTGCCTGTCTGCCTACTTGCCTTCATTCCTGCCTTTCCTTTAAAAAAAAAAGAAAAAGAAGTAACAGTCTATAAGCCATCAACATATATTCTATTTCACTCTAGGCACTATGCAGAAAAAATAAATATTTAATATCTTCCTATGGTCAATAAATTTGAATTATTTTAATAATCACTGCAAATACTGTTAGTTATAACGCCATTCTGAACAACTTTCAAGGGACAAAGTCACTAGTAGAATTGAAGATTATTGAATGCCTCAGATCAAATAATCATTTACAATTTATGGTTTTATAAAAGAAATCATTGCAAAATTTCTACTTAAGCCTTTTGTGGTCCTTACATTTCATTCAGCTATATATCTTCCTCGAATGTCACAAATAACTAAAATAATAGATGGATCTTTCCACACCATTTACCATCTCAGAAGTGATCCAAAGACTCAAGTAATGAGCTATGATTTACAAAGACATGTTAAAATGAATGATCAATGGAAAATGCTGAAGACAAAAGATCCCTATCTTCTCTTTCATTAATAAGCTGAGTCTTACTTAAAGCTTACATTCTGACTCAGGGTTAAGAAAAAAGTAAAGACATTTAACCTGAGTGAGCTCCAGGAGAGAAAAATAATCTCCTAGAAAACGTATTTCAAAAACCCATTTTAGGCTGTTGGTCTGGAGCACGGGTCACCCTCTCAAATATACAGTGTTATGAATGGTTATTGGGTTGCCTCAGACCAACAAAAAATGACTTTTTAATCCACATATCTTATTTGTATAGCATTAGAGTATACTTATAGTTCTTTAAAAGCTAGCTGGAATGAGTAAAGACATTTTAACGAAAAAACTCAGAATTCCCATCAGGGGTGTGAGGAATCCACCTAGCCCCCTCCATGCTGCTGCAGTGGGATAGAAAACAGGTCTCCCCACTGTTCAACTATAAGAGAATAGTATGTCTCTCACTAAGCGCAGTAGGGGTTTGCGCAGGACCAGAAGGGGAGGCAGGTTAGGATGTAGACAATGTAGATAATGGGGCAAGATGATGCGGGAAGGCTTGAGAATGGCTGAAGACCAGGACCAGGAAGGGTAGGGACTAAGTCTGAGAAAACAGCATGGTGTGTGAGGAATGCTGAATGCATGAAGACGTAGCCCGTGGGCAACTCTTGCCGTGGAGCCAGTCCGCTGCCTCTCTTTCACTCACCTCACCCACTACCTCCTCCTAGGATTTCACTTGTCTCTGGCCCGCTACAAAATAGAGACTAGTGTCTCTTATGTCTCCATTAACCACAAACCCTCTAGCTCTCTAAGGATTTTTATTGCTAATAACAACAGTGCGTTAAAAGGGGCCTCTTATGCACTGATTAATGAGTCTTTTCTGGAGGGAAACGAGACTCCAATTCAGAAACTGAGACAAGCTGTGGAGTGGAAAAAAGATGGCTTCTTTCTGGATCAGAGTAGGAATGAAAGTGGAATTGAAGGGAGGAAAGCTTCTAACAGTGGAAGATAAAACAGGAGACTCCCAAATTGTAGTAAAACAAATCAAAATTATGTCAATCAATGCCTGCTTAAGAAAACTTCAAGCATTCAAAAGACAAAATATTGTTCTAAACAGTATTATTAAAAAATGAACACTTAAAACTGTCTCAAGAAGACAGTTACTTTATGTAAAACATGTCTCAAATGGAGTTAATGCTAACATATCTTTTCAACTGCTAATGCCAAAGCTGCAGTTTTGTAGTAAATTACAGTGGCCAAAATAATCTAAGAGCAATTTATGGTCCAAGTTCCTCAATCACACCTGGAAACATTTAAGCCTGGCTCATGTCATGCATGTTAAGAGTTAGGAAGCAGGGTCTGTAGATTAACCACATCTGAAAAGTTAAATTATCATTTCATACAACTCCAAAGGATCACAAATAATGCAATACGGTTACTCCCCAGGGGTAACGAGGGAACGTGTGACATATGGGGATAGAGGGATAATCACTCCCAAAACCTTCACAGACTCTTTTCAAAGAATATGTAAACGTGGCATGCATGGTTTATCATTTCTTTTTCTCTGCTCTGAAGTTGACTTCAAATTTAGAAATGTAGGTTTTCAGCCAGATAAAATTTCAAAGTACTCTTTAAAGAAGTATACTTGATGTAATTTTTTTCCCCCAGGACTAACCACACATGCTTTCAAATACTGACCTAATATGTACTATCTTCTCTATTTACAAGGCAGGATTAGAAAGTTGAGGGGATAAGGAGGTAGTGGGTGGGGGGGCTACAAAAACCAGTAAGCATGAAAACAATTTACAGCAGCATTTTTACAGCAACTGAACCTTTACTTATAAAAATACATATAAAGCATCTGATGTACCCATGATCAACACCATACTAAATGGTGAAAAAACTGAAAGCTTTTCCTCTAATAATAAGAACAAGAGAAGGCTGTCCACTCTCAACATCATACTGAAGGCACTAGCCAGAGCATTTAGGCAAGAAGAAACAAAACAAATCCATATTAGAAAAGAAGTAAATCTACCAGTATTTTTAGATAACATAATATACATAGAAAACTCTAAAGACGCCACCAAAAATCTGCTAGAATTAACCAGTAAAGTGGCAGGCTACAAGTTAATATACAAAAATCTGTGACATTTTTATATGCAAAAAATGGGTAGACAAGAATGAAATCAAGAAAATGATCCTATTTACAATTAGAAACAAAAAGAATAAAATACTTAGGAATATACTTAACAAAGGAGGTGAAAGATGTACCTGCACAATAAAAACTATAAAACATTGTTAAAAGAAACAGAGGAAGTTACAAAACGATATAAAGATTCCATGCATATGGTTGGGAAGAGTTAACATGGTTAAAATGGCAAGCTGACCGAAAGTAATATACAGTTTAATGCAATTCCCATCAAAATTACACTGGCATTTTTCAAGGAAATTGAAGAAAAAAAATTTTAATTCATATGGAACCACAAAAGATCCTGATAGCCAAGGCAATCATGAGAAAAAAGAATGAAATGGAGGGATCATATTCTCAGATCTTGAGCTATATGCTACAAAGTGATAGTGGTCAAAACCAGTACTGGAATAAAAAGAAAGGAGGCATGATTCGCGAAATAGAACTGAATCACCAGAAATAGACATACATAAATGGTCAGTTAATTTATGACACAGGATCCAAGAGCACATGATGGAGAAAGAAAGTCTTTTCAACAAATGATGCTAGGAAAATGGGATAGCCACATGCAAAAAAAAGAAAGAAAGAAAGAAAGAAAACAAAAGAATCTAGACTACTCTCTAGCACCATAAGCAAAGTTATTTCAAAGTGGATTAGAGACTTTGATAGAAGACCACAAACAAAAAATACTTAGAACACAGGCAATAAGTTCCATGACATCAACTTTAGAGAGAGGTCTTTAGGGGACTCAACACAAGTGGAAAAGTAAACAAAAATAAAAACAAATAAATGGAACTACATCAAACTAAAAAATGTCTGCACAATGAAAGAAACTATCACCAAAATGAGAAGACATCCTACTGAATGGGAAAGATATTTGTACATCTTACATCTAATAAGGTCTGTCTTAATATGTCCAAATATATAAAGAGCTCATAAAACTCAACAACAGAAAAACAAACGATCCTTTTTTTTTTTTCAAATGAGCAGAAGAATTGAATAGGAATTCCTCCAAAGAAGACATACAAACGGCCAACAGGCACATGAAAAGATGTTCCTACTGACTGGCTATCAGAGAAATGCAAATCAAAATTACAATGAGATATTACTGTACATCCAAGAGACCGGCTATCATCCAAAAATCTGGAAACAACCAATGTTGGTGAGGATGTGAAGAAAAGAAAACACCTTTACACTGTTAGTGGGAGTGCAAATTGGTACAATCCCTATGGAAAACAGTATATAGATTCCTCAAAAAGTTGAATGTGGAAATCCCACATGATCCCACCATCCGGCTTCTGGGTATCTGACAAAAAGATACAAAAACACTTACAGAGATTTATGTATTCCCATGTTTATTGTAGCCCTATTTACAACAGCTAAGAACTGAAAATTCCCTAAGTGCCCAATGTCACATGAATGAATTAAAAAGATGTGATATGCATACATACACACACAACCTTTAGAAGAGATGAAATCCTGTTATTTGAATCAACATGGATGGATCTAGAGGTGATTCTGTGATGTCAAAAGAAGAATGATACCAGATGATCTCACTCATACGTGGAATGTGAATAGACGAAACAAGGAACAGACAAAACAAAAGCTACCCTTGGACACTTGCAATAGAACAGAGGCTACCAAAAGGAAATTGGAAAGAGCAGGGACAAGTGGAGGCAGTGCCCACTGGACAATGGTGAAGAACACTTGGTGATTTGGTGGAGGGTAAGGTGTGCTGACATATACCTGAGGAATGGGGAAACTGCATATGCTGGGAACCTATATATATATGAGTTTATTTTAATTTGTAAAACAAAGTAATAGCAATAATATACTAAAAAAAAATTTTTTTTTAATGGGCAAAAGAACTGAATAGGCACTTCTCCAAAGAAGATACACAGATGGCCAGCAGGCACACGAAAAGATGCTCCTCCTCATTTGTTAGTAGAGAAATGGAAATCAAAACATTAATGAGATATATTCCCTCACACCTGTGAGAATGGCTGTTATCCAAAAGTCTGGAAACAACAAATGTTGGCAAGGATGTTGGTGGGAGTATAAATCGGTGCATCCTTTAGAGAAAGCAATATGAAAATTCCACAAAAAAATTGAGAATGGAAATCCCATACGACCCCATCACGCCACACTTCTGGGTATTTATCCAAAAGACACAAAAACATTAACTGAGAGGTATATGCACCAGCATGTTTATTGCAGCATTATTTACAATAGCTTAGTGCCCAACAATAGATGAAAGTATAAAGATGTACTATTATATATATACACACACACACACATACACACACACGGGAATACTACATAGCCCTTATCATTTGCAAAACTTGGTTGGAACTAAGAGATTATGCTAAGTGAAATAAATCAGAAGGAGAAAGAAGTACTGGATGATCTCACTCATAGGTGGAATATAAAGAAACAAAGCAAACAAACAGACAAAAATTAATCCTTTGAAACTGATAATAGAATTGAGGCTACTAGTGGAGAAGTGGGTGGGAGGAGAGCAACTGGTGGTAGGATCCAACGGACAGAGCTGGAGGATTTTTGGTAATTTATGGTGGGTGTGGTCTGTTGTTATACATTTGATAAATGGTGAAACTGTACATATGGTCTTATATTATTGGTAAATCAAAGTTGCCTCAACAAATATTTTTTTAAAAAAGAAAAAAAAATACTGATTAGATTCATTCCAAATGAATCCTTGTAAGTCCTACTAAAATAATGACTCATAATTTAGATTTTTAGCTGTAGATTCCTAAATTCAGTACAGAATTAAACCATTCCTCGCAAAGAATCTGTGATAACTGTCACCTTATTTTCCCTAGTATTTTCTGCTACTATTCTCTAAATCACAGATTTTTTAAAATTATTATAATTTATTATGACTTAAAAGAGATCTACTCCAACACTTTCAAAGTTTCAGTGACTGAAGCAGAAAAAAAACCAGGTGATTTTCCTAAGGTCAAACAGTACCAAAGAACAGAGTAAAAAGTGACTTCAAGTTCACTCAGTCATCTAGTAGAAAAAGCTAGACTGGAAGGTAGCTAGAACCAGAGCCCCACATATACAGTAATCAAAAAATAATCAACTTATCTGTGCTCATAAACAGAACTTACTCTGTTTTCTTGTAACATTCTCAAACATAAAGATATCCACAGAGGAATCTTAACTAAACATCGAATAGTAAAATATTTAATCAGGAGTAGAAACTTTTCATGAGTATCTCCTCCTTCAAAGTGCCAACAACCTTGTTTTTCTAGCCATGCAACTACACCTGTCATTCTGACCAGTAAGGTGACTTTTTAATAACTGTTTACAGCCACTGAACATAAATATTAAAGTACTTGCTAAATATTAATTACTTCTTTTCAGAAGGTAACATCCCTAGAAAAGCAAACTGAGACTCAGATTAAGACCTTTGTACTGAGTGCAAGATTTTTATACTGTTCAAGCTTGAAATTCTGATTATTGTTGAAATGACTATCAATCTGAACAGAAGCCTTTTTCCTTAAAAAGATAAACATCATCATAAGACATTTTCTTTTACAAAACAAGCTTTACCAAAAGGCCCTCTGGACTAAAAGCTCCAAGAGAACAGTTTCTAGGTCTGCAATACTCACCAAAGCATTGCTGATTGCTAGTCCAGAGCCTAGAAGAAGCAGAGAAGGATGGAAAAGTGGAGTGACAGAGCTAAGACTGAACTAGCAAATCCATCTCTATACTCGTGCTGTTAGGTTGGATAAAAATCTAATTATAAACAGTAGCAAATTAATGCTTAATATAATTCCCATATATGTCTGCTCACTGAATTCCGAAATCTTTTATTGTGAAGGAATTTCTGAAATTTAATTTGCTGGTTTCTATAAAAGTATCGTTTTAATATTTGCAAATACCATCTATTTAAAATATACTGGCAGATTCACATTAAATTGGCCTAAATTTAATTTAATCTCTTCTTTTAAATCTTTATTCTACAAATTAAGGGGGAAAATAATGGGATTTTCTTCTTACATTTATAAATCTAGAGTGATTTCATATACATTAACTTTTCTTTTAAATATCCTAAGTTGTTGAAATCGTTTACTAAAAACCAAAAAGCAGTGAGTGGGTGGGGTGGGCAACCTAGCCCTGCTTCAGTAGAAACCCATCAATGTCTCTATTGGGATGCCTATGGACTGACTTCAAATAGAAGCTCTATTATGTTATAGAGATAGCAGCTGTTAGAAAGTTAGTACCTATAACCTCAGGACAAAATTTGTATACTTGCAGCCATCTCTGGAAAGGCTAAATTTACTGTGTTTCTATATTGTTAATGGTATTGGGTCCAAGGTCTTGTGGAAGGCAGTGTGAACAATTAAATAAAAATGAAATAAAATGCGTCTTCCTCTGCTCTACTCTTGCCTGCCTGCCTATCTGCCTTCATTCCTATCTGTACCTTTCCTTAAAAAACAAAAAACAAAAAACAAACCTCTAAGCAAGTGTAATCAAATTAATTAAGTTCAATCAATAATTTCTGAGTTTCTGCACTAACTGCTGAATAAAAAATCTGTTCTTTCCCACTTAGAACAGCATCTAGTGCTATGAGGTATTACGCATGTACCCAAATGGCTATAATACAAGATGAGAAAAGTGCTCAATGGGCTACTAAAGTCTAGCGAAGAAGTTGCAAAACTGTCCTTTGACAAGCTCCCTTTCAACAGGGAGAGATGAGGAAGAGGTTATTCCTTGAAGAATAAATAACAGAGCAAAAACTCCAGCCAGCCAAATAGAGATAAAACACAGTAACAAGCCAAGACCTAGGAAGCTAAGAGTTTTGTCCCTGTTTAAGAAGGCTCTGGGAGAAACTAAGTAACTCGAAGCCAAAGAGTGATTTGATTTCTGAGCTTAAGCAACTTTATTTCAGGGTAGAAAGTGAACTGAACTCAGCCAAAAGAGTCAGTAAGGTGTCACTGAAGTCCAAGTACAAAGTTCTGAGGTCTGATGCAGGTGGTGGTGGCAGGGGTGGAATGGGAGACACTGTGAAAGCAGGCTGCACCTAGCATGGTAGGTGAGCACGTGTAGAAGGTAAGAGAGAAGAGTCAAAATAAGCAGTATCTTGAGCCTGGGTGCATGGCACTGCCAATGAACAGCAACCAGGAAACTGGAGGGAGAACTGGTTTGGGTGGAAAGAAGTAGGAGCTGTAGTGTGGATGTAACTCCACTGAGGTGTAAGCAAGATACCCAGGGAGAAATGTCCAACAAGCAGTTAGAGTTCAGGAAAAAGATCGGATTGGGTTATAAATTGGGGAGCTATCTAAACAAAGGTGATGGCAAAAGTCTGAATTGGACAAGATCACTAATAAAAAGGGCATACTAGCAGGGAAGAGAGAAAAGGAATGTTTGAAAATGCTCTCCAAATGCTCTCCTATTGGGGGTTGCAGGGGTCCAAGGGGAGGAAAAGCTAACAATAGAGTACTAGTGGTCAGAGGCAGAAGAACTTGTCCTGCTCAGTAAAAATCAAGTGGAGGCTGGTTTATGTGACCATAAAACTAAACAGCACAATTCCTAATTTAAATGTGGTGGCAAGAAAAAAACAAAAAAACAAAAAGAAAGTTCAGGAGGATGTAATTTAACCTAAAGATACAGCAGAGACTTTTAATAATCATAAACTATGATGAGGTGTGCCCTGGGGGCTTAGCAGCTGGGTCCTCGGCAGCAGATGCCTGTACCTGTAGAAGTCAGAGGACCGGAGTTCTCAGACCTGGTTGGCGATGAACAACGAAATGGATGAATGAATGCTTCTTCCTCCTCTCTGCCTTCCTGTATACTTGCCTTCATTCCTGCCTGCTTCCTTCCTTTAAAACAATAATTTGTTTTTTAAAAGAATACCATGAACACATTTATGCTAATATTTGAAAACACACAGAATGGATAATACTCTTGAAAAATATACATCATTCTATGGAATAAGTATTTACAATATACAACTTTATGTTGCTACACTCCAAAGTTTTACTTAATAGAAGAGAGAGCATTTGCCTTGACTGTGTACATAGGCAAGAGAGCATGCAGTTCTCATACAGCATGTCTAGTGTCTTACTGATCTTAACAAAGTATCTACAGGCAATCATCCACTACAGCTTACAGATTCTTCTCCTGATTTTAACTAAATTCATGGCTCCTAAGTTAATAAATGTGATTCTTAAGATTTTCCCCTAAATTGACCACTGAAAACTCTCCCACACTAGTTCACTCAGCTTTTTGCTCGCTAGGTTTTTTCTGGGGTCTTTCATTACCCAAAACAAACAAAAATTGACAGTATACACCCACCCTTATACCGTTTATAAAAATATGAAATGTGACTAGTCCTTGGGGGACACATTTTAAACACTTTTTCCACTAGAGAAGTGACAATTAACAATCAACATTTACTACTGTTTGGAAGCCAATGTGACTCAAATCTCTCTCTTCCATCTCTGCTAACAAAATTTGTATTGCTTTTCAATTAGTACATTGAAAGACTTTATAAAGTTTAGATAAATTATTTTCAATGTTTCTCACTCACCAACATAATCTAACAATGCCCTAAAGGCACCCCAGTTTACAAGGCAGGCTTTCTTTTGAAAAATCAAATTCAGTATTTTTTTTTTTGTTCCAGATACCAAAATCTAACAAGACCAGTTGACACATTATTTTCCATGACTACTCCATAAACTTTCTTATAAGAAAATCTATCTTTATACTAATAATTGATATAAAGGGTAACAAGTTATTCTAGTCAATAACTCTATAACTCTAGCCATTAATTTTCTCTAAGCTACTGAAGGAATGCTACACCTTATCAAGTGACTGTTAATTAAACTAGGACTATTCTATTCTTTCAACAGTTCTATCTGATTTTACTTTTAAATGAAATGCTAGATTCCATCTAAATATAATCCCTCTTTTTTCATCCCTGAGTATATAATTTACACATGAATATCAACCACTTCCATGGATTACTAATGACTCTTTCCCTGGGCTTCCTGACTTTAAAAAAAATGATTTTAGCCTACTTAACTGCTAGTTTATATATTTCATATGACACCTTCTTATTAGGCAATAAATGATTTTTTAAAAGAAACTTATCTTCTGTTTTCATGGCTTTGTTTTATTTTCAAAAGGTCCTGAAGAATGTCTATCCATGCATGTGACATAGTTTTACACTTCATACATTTTCTAGGATACTTAAAGAAGAGTTTTAAAATAAACACTAAGTTATGTTTTCAGTCTTCTAATTAGCTTAATGTTAACTAAGCATCTACTATTGCCCAGGGAAAGTACTGGTGTTTATAAGTATTATCTCTCTTAATCATGAAGGAAATACTATTTGTGTCCCTTTTAAATGAGGAAATCCAAAGTCAGGTTTATTTTTTTTAATTACTCAATGTCCTAAATTTTATATATGTGGCAAGAGTCAAAATGGGAAACTAGTTTTTTGACTGAAAAATATATGCTTCCCAAATGCACAATGATATAAAGTTAAATGAGACTTATTCCCTATACCCAAGAAGATCACAGGCATGTAACAAAACAATCTCAACACAGTATCTAAGTTCTGTAAATTTTCCTAATGTCATTTTGTATTAGAAAAATTTCTGGATTATTTTTGCATCCTTCCTATATAAATTTACTAAATTAAATTTTGTTTAGTTCACTAATTTACTGACTGTATTACGTTAATGCACTATGTACTGTGTTAGTGTTCATAGTGAAGACGGAGGGCAATTTAAAAATTATTTACTGGCATTTTATTTATACATATTATTTATCGCACTTATTAATTCTGATCATGACCTGTTAAATTCATTTGCAATCCAACTTAGAGATCCTATCTCCCAATTTGCAAAGCATTACTGTAATAAATAAGGTGATCAAACAAAATCTCAGAAGCAAACATTTGCTTCTGATTCAACTGGTCATCCTTTATATATGAAGCATTTATGGCAAGTAACATCCTTTTATAGATGTTATTTTGCAACTATGCAAGTAGTCATGTAACAGGTAATTCAAACCAACCTACACATTAATATGTTCTCATATTTAATGATGCCCTATGTTTGAGAACTTCAGTCAACTTAATCTGAAAATAATAGATTTTTAGATCCAAAAGATTAATGTGAACTTAAAAGCTTTATTTTAAAAATATATTTTAATTAACTGCAGCAACCTAACTTAAAATAATATCATAATAACGATCTATTAGCATTAAAGAAAACACATTTAGAAAAACCAGTTTCCTTAGGTGTTCAAAGAAACCTAAGCTATACTTAAACACTGTTAGATAAGACAACATTTTCCTTTAAAAACTTTATCTCCCAAGTCATTTTTAGCATAACAAATGGAAGAAACTTTGGTCATCAAAATGACCAAACAACACATTTTAAAAATGAAAGGAAAAAAAGCACTAAAGATTTAGAGAATAAACTGATTTAACCAAAGTCATAAATGTCCTTAATGGTAGAACTTGGATGAGAAGCTGACTACATGCTCACCTATCAATAGAGTGTCTTTCTACTCTGCTACACACTGCTCATGCCTTACAAAAATCACTACCAATAAGGAACATATGCTTGAAAAAAGAGAAGACAAAAATCACTACCAATAATAATAGCCAACCCTAATAGCTCCCTTATCTAAAATGTAAGGTAATTATGGTTTGACCTACACAATTGAAATAAACTTGATCTTATAACCTTCTACGTTGTCCTCTACTGATTCCTCTGTATACTTTTAACTCCTAAATAAAGCCTTTAGATAGCTTATAAATAAACTGACCCTTATAAACTATTAAACAGGGTAAACATAATTTATCCACAGAACTACTTGAAAATCAGTTTCATTTTTAATCTCCTTAATTGCACCCGATGCTTGCCAAGAACTTTAGCTCTGGATTCCATCAGCTGTGCTATAACTGAAAGAAAACTTCTCTCTAAAAAAAGGAATTGCTGTCTTTATTTGCACAATTTACTCTCTCAAGGGTATGACAAAGGTTTTCATTGTAATTTCAAACTTATTATGAAACATCACAAATAATATGAAAACACATCATTTTCATCTTTTCCTTGGTTGCCAGGAAATTGTTTTTTGTAAAAATGATTTAAATCATTATTTTTCAAAAGCACTGCCATGTGACCATCTGATATTTTCAAATACTACATCAAAAATTCCACTGAATTTTTTAACTTTATTTTGCTGTTTATTGATATGACTTCAGTTTTAAATTATCTCAAAGGCTGGAGAAAAAATTCATACATTCATACATGCATGTATTCAACTACAAATCAACTAAAAGCCTGATACAGATTCTCCTACAGGTGATTCTAAGAATTCAAAATGTGACATAGCCCTAATTCAACAATTCATAGACTAGGCCTCCATCTTTGATGAAATTTAACAATATGTCTAAATTCCACTTACAAAATTTATTGACAATGAAATATAATGAAATCTCTTAGATGAGTACTGAAAGTTTAATAGTTACTAAAAGCATCTACTGACCACTAAGAGATTCTATGAAAAATCTGTTATCCCATGGTAATCTTAAAAATAACAACTTTACTTACATAAGAACAGAAGAAGGCATTTACTCCTCATGTCACACAAATTTCTTAAAAAAGAAGTTGATGGCTTATTATTCTCAGAGATTTGAACAGTTCTAATATAATGAATTTATTTATGGGAAAAATTAGGCCAATGAAGGCCTACTGTAATTAAAGGTGTTTTGGCACAGATGTTGGTCCTCAAATGTTTGCTTTGTCAGCTGTCTAATCCACACTGACATGGCAGTAATTAGCACACTGTCTATAATATTTTAAATGCAAATTCAACAAAATTAAGCTATTATATATTGGGAAATGAATACTGATCATGCTATCAAATGTACTTCTATCTCTATTATTTTAAGATGTCAGCCATATGTATGGCACATGGCCAGATCAGCCACATTCAGTATGAAGTACATGCAAGAATATTCAAAATCGGAAGAGAGATTTTGCTGACCTGAGCTAATAAAATAACACCAACATCCACCTAAAGGGGCACAGATACTGAATCAAAGTTAGAGTCTACAAGCCTGTCTGTCCTGTTTCACAACCACTTTCTAGGATACATTCATTCATCCCTTCCTTCATTTGTTTTGACATTTATTGTCTTGATTATGTGCCAGACACTAGGGACACTAGGGACACAGGGAGGAATAAAATGAAGGAGAAAACTACTTTCATGAAACTTATATTCAATAAAAGATGCAAATAGGTTTCCTGTTACATACTAACTCCAAAATACCGCCTGAAGCCACTCACTGGCTAAGAAAGCTTGTAAGGCCATGTCCAAAATTCATCAGAAAAGCCAAGATTCATTAGCAGTATCGGCTCTAGGCATGATGAACAGTGAAAGACAGTGTTAACTTAAACATGCCATCCCCATTACAAGGAATCTTTTTTCATAATACTCTCTCAACAGCACATAAAAGTTAATTTAATAATATAAAGCTTTTCAAAGTATGCTGACCTCCTTTGTGAATCTGAGTAGTATTGAATGGTTACCCCTACACTTCAGTAGAAACAGAAAAATACTATATTTCAAGAAAGCTATTTCTACTCAAAGGTTAAGCATTTTCACACTGACTAAAACACACAATTAGAGTAATTTTTACCTGCCTTCCTAGAATTTAGAAAGACTATGGGGCAAAATTATTTTTATAGTCTTTGTCTTTTTAAAAGTTGATCATTTTCTTCCCAATAAACGTCCTTATAACAAGCACAAACAAACAAACAAAAAAATGCTAAACTAACCACTCTTACAGCTGACCATGGGAACAGTAACACAGCCCTAATAAATGTACTTCTAAAAACTCTAAGATGCCCCCCCAAAAAAAAAATCTGTTATAGAAACTATTTTTCCAATGATTTACAATGTGAAAAGGGGAATAAAAGGCTAGAAAACTTCACACGCAGCACAGTTCAATACCAAAGGTGGTTTAACAATAAAAAACACAGCTTTTTCCTAAAACAGTCATTCATAATTTCCTGCTGATCAAAAAAAACAGCAAAGTCCCTAAAAACAAATTGGTTTCCCTATTAGTCAGCTATTACACACATTGATATGAAAACCCACACAGCATGGGAAATAATTTCACCTTGCATCTAGAGTCATCTTTTCTTTGCCTTCTCCCTGTGCTTTATTGTATGTCTCATAATCTGTCTACATTTAGATTTGTTCTATGTGCTCACTCCTCTCCTCTTATACAGTCTTTAAGAGTAGCTACTATGTTTTATAAATCTGTTTCCCATACAAACCAAACACGAAGTTAGTTTAATAAAAGGTTATTCAATGAGACCCTGGTCGTTAAAATAAACTCACCCTACATTAAATTCTATCCTTCACATTTTATTTTAAATGTTCATTCTGCCAGATTTAAAAATCAACACTCCTCAAAAAAGTTGTATTTTTACATGCCAACAATGAACAATGCAAAAATCAAAAGAAAATAACTTCATTTACAACAGCATCTAAAACAAAATAAATTTAGAATAAATTTAACCAGAGGTAAACGCCTTGCACACTAAAATCTATAAACATTGCTGAAATAAATTAAAGACCTAATAAATGGAAAGAAACCCATGTTCATGTATTAGAAGTTCAATATTGTTAAAATGGTAGTATTGAACAAAGTGATCTAATGATTCAATGCAATTCTTATAAAAATTTCAAGTCTTTTTTTTTTGCTTCTGGAGAACAAATCTTCAAATGTATAAGAAATTCCAAGAAGCTCCAGATAGTCAAAACAATACTGGAGGAAAACAAAGTCAAAAGATTCATACTTGCCAATTTTGAAACTTAGTACAAAAGTAAAATAATCAAAACTGTGGAACTGGAATAAGAATAGACACCTAGATTAATAGAATAGAATAATAGGTAGTACAGACATAGACCCACACATCTATGGTCAACTGATTCTCAACAAGAATGCTATGACCACCCCATGGAGAAAGAATGATGTATTCAACAAACAGTGCTGGGACAATTGAATACTGGCAAAAGAATAATGTTGAACTACTACCTCAAACCGTATACAAAATTAACTCAAAACTGATCAAACAACCTAAATATAAGAACTAAAACCATAAAACTCTTCCTGACCTTGGCTTTGGCATCTAAAGTAAAAGCAACAAAAAAAAATAGATAAAGTGGATAGCATCAAAATTAACAACAGCCTATAGATTTGGAAGAAAATGCTTGCCAATAATATTTATTATTATAATATTTATTATTAAACTATTGCAACTCAACAACAAAAAGGCAAGTCCAATTTTAAAATGAGCAAAGGACTTGAATGGACATTTCTTTAAAGATACACAAATGACTAATAAGCATAATGAAAAAAATGCTCAAAACCACTAGTCGCGAAAGAAATTAAAATCAAAACGACAATGAAGGTACTACTTCACACTCATAAATATAGTTGTCATTCAAAATAAAAAAGGAGAACCCTGATGGATTAGCAGGCAAATTCACTGGTCTTAGTCCCCATAACATCCCAAGGACCCAGGTTCGTGACCCTGGACTAGGACTAACAACCAAGA
Source organism: Solenodon paradoxus (assembly GCA_004363575.1). NCBI lineage: Eukaryota > Metazoa > Chordata > Mammalia > Eulipotyphla > Solenodontidae > Solenodon > Solenodon paradoxus. The sequence goes on from RJWH01000462.1 coordinate 391,590, forward strand.
TGAACTATTAAATAAAAATAAAAATAAATGCTTCTTCCTACTTGCAGTTTTAACAAAACAAAAAGGAAAGAAAACAAAGAAAGAAAAGGTAATAATAAATGTAGGTGAAGAGGCAGAAAAATAGAAAAACTAGTATTTTGCTAGGAAGACAGTCAACAGTGCAGACATAGTAGAAAAAAGTGTGCCCAATCCTGAAAAAAGTTAAATATAGATTTAGCATATGACCTAGAAATCCCATTGTTGGTGATATGGCCAAAAGTAGTAAAATCAGGTACTCAAATACAAGTACAAATCTGTTCAGAGCACTATTCAAAACACTCAAATGTCTTATCAATGAAAGAGTAGGTAAGTAAACTGTGTCACATTCATACAATGAAATATTATTCAGCCATAAATTAGACACAGAATATAGGCAGATGCTTGTAGTAGCTGCAAGAACTAGGATATGGGGAGCAACTATCTGATACAGGGTTTCCTTTGGGGGTAACTAAAATGTTCTGAAACTAGAGAGGGTGTGGTTGTATAATGCTGTTAATATACTAAATAAGTCTATTCTTCTAGTTAACATTGTGCTTATCATTATACAGTTTATCTGCATTTCAAATATGTATACCCAGCGCTAAAACATTATTTTGCATGGGGATCATTTGACCTTGCCTAATTCTGTAGTCCTCTCTCCCATTTCTATCCTTGATATGCCTCTTTCTCTTCGTACACTGAACTTCATTATGCTGGAATAAATTTTGCTGGAATCCTTTAGGAAAGAGAAACAGACATAAAACTTAAAGACTTACATGTTGAAGATATCCCTACTCTGAAGTAACGAAAACAAATGAGTTAATTTATTTGTAGTATATCAGTATCTACATTAAATAATCTTACCCGATTCAATCTAGCAAATTTCATGGCATATTAAGTCTCCAAAGTCAAATTAGTATCAACGGATAAATCATGAAGCTAAAGTAAAATAGGAGGTAAATAACTAGGAAAGTAAGAAACTTTGAGTAGTCTCTTTTAGTCAAACATTCGGTTTTTACACAAGCTAGTTATTATCTTGGAATTTAGCACATATTTCTCTAGTAATTTTTGATAAAAATTCACTATTTATACCTTCAATATCACCTTTCAAGTTACTGAAGTCCCAAGACAAAACAACACATAAATTAAATGCTGCCCTAGAAGTCTTAACTATGAATTTAATTAGCAATACAAACAGAACCCTTATATTTAAAGGGTAGTTAATTACAGTACATGAGACTTTAAAAAGAGGCCACTGGAAGATTTTATGTTCACGGCTATTTTATCTCACCAAGAGGGTTTCTTATAACATACCTGTTTAAAATGGGTTATCACAAAACCATTCATTTCTACATTATCAGAGAGAGGATAAAAATATCTCTACTACTAAAAATGTTATTTTTAAAATACTGTTTCTAAAATAGCCTTTGGCCAAACATATCACTTAAGTAGCAAAAATCACTTTTTTAAAGGAAAGACAAACTTTTAAAATTAAGACAAAATTAGAATTCTATGCCCAAAGCCACCTTTGTTAATAATTTTCCATTGTTAAATAAAATGACCCTGATTCTAATCTCTTATCACTTTTTAATAGCTTCTTTATAACAAAACTATGTCACTTCAGAGTAAGCTTAATTTAACAAAGAAAACTTCAGCTATAAGAAAACAATTTTTAAAAAAAGATGAATAGAAATTTTATTTTTAATTATGCTTATAAAATTCTAATTCAGTTCAGATGTGTATATATAAGTTCTATTTAATGAGGAAAATGAGGACCTTCTGAAATATATTATCTCCTATTATTGATTCAAAAAGAATATGCTGTTGTCTTCAGCTTTCTCTGAAAATCCTTTTTTACAGAACTTAAAACCAATTAATACAGAAATCTGAAATAATCCAATTATATGTAATGCATTCTAAATGTCCAACATTTGCAAATGGATGCCACTACTTACAAAGTTCAATCATTCTTCTAAATGAACTAAGTACTTTAGCCTGTGCAGTGTCAGTTTAATAGTGAAGTAAGGGTTAACTGTAATCAGAAACCAAGCTCTGTGTAGAAAGGATCAGAGGAAATGGTAACTTTTGGAAAATCCCAAATATTTTAAACACAGGAACATATCCAGCTTTGACAAGCTATAAGACCATGGCATAAATGCTTCCATCTTCAGTAGTTATTAAAACAAACAGTTTTTTACAACTTTGAAAGAGCACAGAATTCATTTCCCCTATACAGCTGCACTATTTCAAAGTCCATTAAGTATCAGTATGACAAGATGGATTTTTTGGGAACACAGACATTTACTGTATCGTCCTAAAGGACCTAATTTAAAAATAAATAATGGAGGGAGAGGAGGGGAGGGAAGAGAGAGTTTGAGAGAAATGCATTAGAGGAGGCAAAGTCAAAAATAAGGAAAACAAGAAAATAGGATAATAATACCCATACTTCTACATTAATGGACATAGGCATATTTACATGCCCCTGTTGCTTTGTTTTGTTTTGAGAGGAGATACAGTCTTAAAGCAGTGCTCAGAACAATCCATCAACAAAAAATTGTTAAATAAAAGGACAAACCACACAGTGGAAGTAAATATTTATAAATCAGCATATCTGATAAAAGACTTCTGATCAGAATATATAAGGAATTCTCAAAACTCAGTAAGAAAACAAACCAGTTTTATTTTTTAAATGGGCAAAATGTTTACAGACAAGTCACCAAAGAATATATACAAGTAGTAAGCTTATAAGAGCACGCAGAACATTATTAAGCCATCAGGAAAATGCGAACTCAAAACCACAACTAGATATACCACTTTACATCTATTAGACTCATTAGGAAAAAACCAAAGACAATAAATACCAAGGACACAGAGCAATTGGATTTCCCATACAATGCTGACAGGAATGCAGTGGTTTAGTCACTGGAAAATTTAGCTTCTTAGAAATTTAGTTTCTTAGAAAGTTTAACAAAGTAAACAAGCTTAAACTACCTCAAAAGCTCACAAGCACACTCCTGGATATTTGCCTAGGGGAAATAAAACCTGTCCATACAAACCCTGTATATGCATACATACAGCAGCTTTATGCCTAACTGCCAGAACCTAGAAACAACCTCAACTGTGGTATAACCATACTACGTAATATTATGAGCAATAAAAAGGAATGAACAATCGATACACAAAACAGACTTTGAAAGGTGCATTCATGGGTAAAAATGTGGCGTATATACATCATAGAATACTACTTGCTGTTTAAAACAAAGATGAAGTAATGTCATTTACAACAAAATAGATGGAACCAGAGGGAGCTAAATCAGAAGGAGAAAGACAAATACCGAATGATCTCGATCATATGTGGAATCGAAAGAAACAAAGCAAATAAGCAGACAAAACAAAACAAAAGCTAATCCTTGGACAATGACAACAGAACTGAGGCTGCCACAGGGAAAGAGGGTGGGAAGTGGGAGCAAAGGGGAGTGAGGGTCCAGCGGACAGTGGTAGGCTAGTAGAAACTCAGTGGTGGCCATGGTGTGCGCCCATGTATTCGATGAAGAGTGAACCTGCACATCTAAATTTAATATTGTTTTACAAATCAAAGTATCTCATTTTTTTTAAGTTCATTTACATGACATCCTAGAAAAAGCAAAGGCATAGAAACGGATCACTGGTGGTGAGAGGAAATGGGCTGCCTGAAAAGAAACACTAAAATTTGGAAGGTAATAGAATTATTCTATATATAGCAGCTATGTGAGTTTATATCTGTATACATTTGATTGTTTATCCAAAACACACAGAATTGTACATTTAAAAAGTGGACTGTATGTTAGTTAACAAAATTGTTAAATGCTCATGAAGAAAACGCTGCTGGCCACCATCAAGTGCATACTGGGAGGGCCGGGTGGGGAACACTCTTTACCTTATTGTAAAACTATTCTTCCTCTGTCACATGAATACTATCTGCAGAACTGCTAGATACAACGATGGAAAAACAAAGAAGACTCAAAAAATGGCACAAAATGATAAAGGGAAGGGGTGCTGCCACATGAGCTCGCCCCAGAGAGGAAAAACAAGGACTGAAAGCAGAGGCAACTGAAGTCTCTATGACCAGAAAAAAAAATAATAATGAGAGGACATTATCTTAGCTGCCAACCCTAACTAGAAGATAGGTTATTATTTAAAACTTTTGAGTTCTGATGCGCCCTGGTAGAGTAGCAGTTGGGTCCAGTGGCCTCCAGCCAAGCATAGTCCACATACACCTCAGGGACTGGGGTTTGCGTCTCGGGCCAGGGGAGCAGCTCATATGAACAACTAAATAAAAAGAAAATAAAAAGTGCTTCTTCCTTCTCTCACTGTCTGTTTGCCTACTTTCCTTCATTCTTGCCTGAACCTTTTCTTCAAAAAAAAAAAAATCTTTAAAGTTTTACATTCAGGACAGAGCAAATTTACAAACTTTCTCTTCAAATACAGTGTTCAGAAGTGGGAGGAGAGGGAAGAAGAAACAGCAAAAGGGAAAAACAAACTAAATTAGTTTTCTGTGGGAAAAAAAAAGTCTCTGCATATCAGCAGAGGAATTTTGTGTAGGGATTATTTCTGTTTATGTTCTCTGACATGGTTTCCAGTGTTTGTCGCATGTCTAGAAGTTTCAGTACAGTAGTCAAACGATGTGGTTATTTAGCAATACTTCATGCTGACCTAACACTTTCTAGTTGTTGTTTTTTCCCTCCATTTCAATCCATATTACCTATTTGAGGCAAAGAATTCTCCAAAAAGGCTAGACATTGTTAACAGAATAATACAATCACTTCAATCCAAGGAATGTTTACCAAGTACCAATTCATACTAGACGTGACTTTACAAAGCAGGCACAACACTATAAGAAGTTCAAAGAATGAAGTCCTGGTTGAAAATAAGGAATATTTACACATTTCTCTTTTTCATTTCTCTGAATAGTTATATAGTTTCTAAACACTCTTAAATGAGGACCAGATTACACAGTAACACTATTATTTCCTGGTCCATACAGTATTTTCTCCTAGGAAACCACCTCATCTTATGGAGATCTAGAATGTTAACAATTAAAGCTCACATCTTCCCAGGGTGACCTTTTTTAAGTATAGATATAAATGTTTTAAAGATGCCTTTCAAGGGTTCCACACTAGACACCAATCTTCGTCCTGCCTATAGAAACCACCAGGTGAGGTTCTACAGCTCTCTAAATTTTGTTTCCAAGTGGAAAGGAAGAAAAGCAATGAGTAAATAGGACTAGGAAAGAAGAGGATCAGTCCAACATATTCTTCTAAAGGAAGAGTGAGGGGAGTGGTAAAATGAAATGAGCAAACACTGAAGGGACACATCCAAGTCTGAACCTAGGGAGGGCAAAGAGCTGCCAACGACTAATGAAGTCTCTCTCGCCAGCATCAGCACGCTCTTCATAGCCTAGCCTCGAAAGCCACAAGACCCAACTGCCGGCCTGCACTCTGAACCTAAGCAGATTCCACAGATCTCGTGAGAGCTCTCATACCACAAGGTTTCTGTGATTCCCCCTTCTGGGGAAAAGGGCGATAATCAAAAAGTGAAGCATGCAGATTTGAGAAGAGAACAGAAGCTGGAGAAAGTGAGCTGCTCTAAACTGATAAAACGGAGAGGGGGAACACTGTGAGGGTGTAAGTTTACAGACCTTCTATAGTGGCAACTGCATACTATCTTACACAAATTGTGAATCTAAGACCAGTACTTGAGTTTTTGGTGAGAAATTGTGGGTGCAGATGTGTGTCTTGAAATGAAAGCTGCCAACCTAAAACTTACAATTGAGTTTTTTTCTATTTATAGGTCTGAAGTTTTTGTTACATTGGCTTTTTCCCTAAGCACTCAATTCAGAATTTTAAATCCATTGCCTGCAGAAGTACATGTCTGTATGTAACACTCAGAAAACAAGTAAGAAAGCCACCCTACAAAATTAAGCAGTCACTGGTTTTCAGTTTAGCATTGTTCTTTAATGTTGCGATTTTCCGAATTTAGAAGCTTGGAGTACTTATTAAATGCTTGCTGTCCTTTCCTGGAATTCTGATTTTAGCAAAGATGAGTCCCCAAGAGAACTCTAGTAGCTATAATTCACACACTTTGGCAGAGTTCTAGTCAAATTCTGACCTTATAACTGAGATAAGAGACACCTTTTACCCCAAAATGTGCTAAAGGTTCATAAAGGCAAAAGACTAGACTGACCATCTTTCCTTGAGACAAAAATGGGACGCTGGGATGGCAAAAATGGGAAAGGGTTGTGTGCCCAGAAATGCCCAATAACCAAGCCTTCGTGAATGTGGGGCAAAGGGGGCAGCCCCCTCAACACGCTGCAGTCAGGCAACTCAACTGCCCCTTTGCCCAGTGTGAAAAACAACCCTGGTTTATGAAAAATGGTACAAAATTAGCATTTATGTTAAAACAGGACGGCCAGGAAATATGGAAAACACAACGGTACTGTCGCGTTTAATAATAGTACATATGGTCAGCTGACAAAGACTCACGCGGAGTAAGAGCGACCTGTAAAGTCTAAATCCATACATGACAACGTGTAACTGACACGACCCAGCGGAAATCATCCACAGCGCTCGGAGAGGAAAACAGTAGCAATCCAGTTATGTCTGGCTTTACATTTAGAAATAAATTTGTTACTAGCAGCCCAGATTTTTCCTTTCAACTAGAGTTATCTCCTTTAATGCAAACCAAGACCATTCTCATTTCCCTCTTCTCTAATGCTGACCTTATTTCAGCTTCTATGTTTCATTAAAAGATACTGAATACTGTTTTGAAATGAAATAAATTCAAAATAACAACATTCGTCCGATTAACATGAAAACTTTTGTGCCGATTTGTATAGCTCTGTGGGAATAATGGTATTAAGTGCTACTATTTTTTCCCTTTTTTCCTCGGGAGGTGGACTACATTGCCAGATACACTGAAAAGACTACCAACAGAGTAATAGTTACACCAATAACATATATAAATAGGACCGCTGAGAGTATAACATAAATTTTAGAGTTACTGCACAGAGGGAATAATAATCACAGTACTCCAGCTTTCAGTAAAAACCAGTTCACAGGTATAGTTTCAATTTAAATGCCTGGTAGTCAGTTACCATGTATTAAGTAGTACCATTCAGTGTCTGAAAATTCTCTCTGCAAAATAATCACGTCTAAATAGTAACGATTGTTTTAAAGCTATTTTTAAAATGGAATTAAGATTTAAATAAAAAACTATTACAAGCTTACCAAAAGGAAATGGGGGGGGGGCCAAATGGTGGCGGAGTTCACCAGACAATGGGAAGAACACTTGGTGACTGGGTAGAGGGCGGAGTGTGTTGAAAATACATCTAAGAAATGGGGAACCTTTACATAGGAAATTTATTTTAATGTGTAGAATAATTACTACAATAAATAAATTAAAAAAACTATTATAAGTACACTGCTGAAATAAAAATAACACAGGTAATAAAACATAACCAATTCATGCTATGATTTCAAGAAGATACTATTCTCGAAAAAGCAACATTTATAGGACTTGGTATTCTCAACCATTCTAACATTTGACCAAGATTTATAGCTCTAAAAATCTGAACTTACAAATCATATACCTTAATAGTTTCATTAGGTGCAAAATACTATTATATAGAAGTAGATGCTATAGAAATTAGCTCACTGTATATTCAGAAAATTACATTGGCTTCTGCTCGCAAGAAGATTTCAAATGAAGACCAGGAAGTAAGACTAATACAAGAGTTTCATGATGTTATAAGATAATGTAATATATGATAGCTTATGTAACAAATGGGAGGCGGAGAAAGTAGCAACAATTTCAACAAAATGTTAAATAAAAGCATGCTGGCATGGTTTGGAAAGTTAAATGAAGTTTAATTTTCTAAACTGTAAAGCATGCCTTAGATTTGGATTGACAGAAAGACAAGAGTGCCACAGCCAGGATCAGTCAATCCTGGCAAAGAAGTCTGACTGAAGTACCAGGTTCTCTGTAAAATACTCTGCACCAGGACTTCAACCGATAGGCAATTACGAGACATTGAAAAGGAAGAGGGAAAATGAAAGGTAGAGCTTTGGAAAGCTTAATCTCAAAGGGGAGCTACGAGTAGACTAATAAAAGATCAAAAAAAGTAAAATAGTATATAATCAAATACAAAATTAATTCAGTTTTTTAAGTCAAAGAAAATTGACTACTGAGGCTAAAGTTTATCAAAGAAATTTATTAACTCTTCTCTTATAAAACTGTTGAAGTATAGTTTATTTTATTAAAACCTTTTACTCTATTCCTAAAGTATGACATAACAAACTATATTTATGTAAAAATTTGCTTCAATTTAGAAAAATTAGGATGGTTTTTATTATTGGTCCTAACTCTTACTCAAAAGGAAATAAGGCCAATAAGAGTGGCATTTGAGCACTAGAAGAAACTGTATTGTCAATGTAACTAACCCCTTCCAAAATTGAGTCATTTATTTTGTCACTCTCTGCAGGAAAATCTAATAATTTTTTATGTTCCCTGTAAATACACTATACGAAAACAAAATCAGAACTTCTGATATAATTATTAAAGTAATAAGATATCAAACATTTTCCAAAAGTAACTAACGTCCCAAAAGTTTTTATCTGTTTCATTCATTACTTCACATCTATCAATTTATTTAGATTAGCAGTATGTCTAAAACATAATAATTTTCATTAACATTGTAATGCTTAAAAAACTTTTTCCAGTATCAAATGCAATCAGTTTTTGTTTGCTATTGTTTTGTTTTTAAAGGAAAGGTGCAGGCAGTAATGAAAGTAAGTAGGCAAGCAGGAAAGAAGAAAAAAGCACTTTCTTTTATATAGTTGTTCATCTTATTCCTGCAGGCCCGAATGCAAACCTGGGACCTTGGGATGTATGTGGACTGCACCCAAAGGCTACTCCACCAGGGCACACCCTAAGTTCGGTTAACATACTGATTTATCCTGAAACCTTCCCACAAATTCAATTTTTGTAATTCAAACAGTTTAAACATACATGAAAAAATGTCCATGCACAGAAGCCAGTAGTACAATTGGTTCTTTTATAAAACCGTGACACTGATATAAAGTGACTATTAGCTTCAATTAATCTGACTTTCTGAATTAGGATTTTGTATTTTCTTAAAGTTTGTTCTTTTAGACGGTGCTATAAAACAAGTTTATAAGCATGGTACTGAAATTATTGCCATCATAATAGATTAGAGAAATATGGTATGTTGGAATGTAGTTTTCTGATTAGTGACTACACAATCTACAGAATGCTGAGAAGTATGAACCCAATTAATCCATGAGTTTCACTGCTTGCTCCATCGCAGCATAAGGCAGCAAGATACCGCAGATACAGCAAATGGCAAACAATTTTTATAGTCATCCTTCAGTTCAAATCTTGCTTCTGTCAATGATTACGATGAGAGAGCAGTAAACATTCCAAATGCTCTGTGTGTGTGTGTGTGTGTGTGTGTATGTGTACGCGTGTGTGTGAAAAGGGTCTGCTATTCCTAGGAATATTGTGAGATTTAACAAGACAACTAGAAGTAAAGCTCTGGACACATAGTAGGTCCTTTCTGTCCAAGGTCCATTATCCCTTCAGTGTTTACATAAGGAGTAAAACAAGAAGTTATAAAGTGCTAAAGGCTGAACAGTGCCTCATTCATCTTTTTTCTTACAGGATTACAAAAAAAATTTTTTTTTAAGGAAAGGTTCAGGCAGGAAATAAGGGTACATACACAAAAGATAACAAAAACACTCATTCGCAGGTTTATTTATCCCATGTTTATTGTAGTCCTACTCACAATAACTAAGGACTGGAAACTACCTAAGTGCCCAAAGTCAGATGAATGGATAAATAAGATGTGGTGTGTATACACACACACACACACACACACACACACTCACACACAAACAATGGAATACTATATGGTCCTTAAAAGAGATGAAATCTTATCGTTTGAATCAACATGGATGGCTCTAGAAGGGATTATGCTAAGTGAAATAAGTCAAAAGAAGATATCAGATGCCCTCACTCATAGGTGGAACCAATAGACAAAACAAAGGAACAGATGAAAAAACCAAACCTTGGACACTTGCAATAGAACTGAGGTTATCAATAGGAAATGAGATGGGCGGAGGGTACTGGGGCGTAAGTGGTGGCAAAGCCCACAGGACAATGGTGAAGAACACCTGGTGACTTGGTGTGTTGAACATATATCTAAGGAATGGAGAACCTACACAAATGGTTTTATTTTAATGTGTATAATAAGCTACTACAATAAAAAAATGAAAAAAATTATAGGCTAGTGATTTCAAATTAAATAAAAATCTAAATAAACTCATGTCCTTTTTCTACAATAATGATACTTGTGTGCATATAAATTAATCTTAAAAAAATAAAGGTAAGCAAAACCATGTAAATGTATATAACACTATCTAACTGTATATTTAAAAATGGTTAAGATTTTTACCATTAAGAAATGGTCAAAATTTTACATGTGTTTACCACAATAAAAACTAAAGAATTACACAGAACAATATAGGAGTCTTCTTACACGCTTAAAACAGAGACATCAAATGTTTGGGAGGTCTTGTTTTAAAATAGCTTGATCTCTTTGGAAAAAATGAGCAAGTACTAAAAAGGTATTATGTGCTTTATAGAAATTACTGATATTCTGCTAAAAGTATAGATATGCTACTATCTTTGCTATCAATGAAAACTATGATCCTGTTCGGCCACCCTGGTGGAGCATCCATTAAGTCAGTCACCTCCAACAGAATGCTGACCACATGCAACCTGGGTTCCAGTTGGGGATGGGGGGGGGGGGCCCGAGGGAGGCACGGGTGACAACCAGTGTGAACAACAAAATAAAATTTTTTTTTAATTAAACATGCTTCTTCTTCTCTCTTACTGCTTGCCTGCCTATTGACCTTCATTTCTGCCTGCACTTTAAAAAAGAAAAAAAACAAAACTATGTGATTGATAATCTACTAAGCTGGGGGTTTTGTTGTGGCTTCTTAACCACATAAACATAAATATACTACACTTGGGGAAGCACATCAGTCCCAAGAGAACCTAAGAACTACTGGAGCTTTTAAAATATATCTATTACATGAGTTTCTTCAAAACCCTAAAAAGGAATTTCCCTATCACTTCTGGCCAACATCAGAGGGACCTCTTAAAAGAGCTACTTTTAAAACTCTGTTTTTAAAAGTTCAAAAATAGATAATATAATAAAGTGGACTTCTTTAATATTAAATTAACAAAAACCATTTTAAAAACTAATTTTTCACCAATGAGTATGCATATAAGTTTAACTCTAAGGTATTAGGAAAAAATTTCATTAGGGTAAAAATTACGTTAACTAATTCATAAGAGCAAATAAGAGTAGAAAAATTAGTGAATTATATTACTAAATTAATGAAAAAGGAAAAAAAAAAACGACATAAGGGTACATTCATTTTGAAACTCTACATACATATACATACACATACACACACACACACACACACACACACACACACAGGATTCTAAGCAATTTAAAACAGTATTTCTAGAAACCAGATTTTGCTCTAAAATGCTAAAGAGCTCAAAGGTCATCTACCCATACAAAAACTGCTATTCAAGTTCTCTCCTTTGCTGGAAAAGAAATATTGCATTTAAACTAGAAAACAGAATTTTAGTATTTTGTTTGGAAGTGCTAAAATTAGGAGCTATGCAGAACTGAGCATACATAGTCCAGTTCCAGAGAAACAATTCACAAGTAGAAAATCACCCAAAATTCTCTTCTCAGAAGTACTCATTTGAAATCATTTCATGATTTAGTCTAGGCTACGTGTGTATGGTGGATAGTAGAAGAATTCACTCCTCTGATGGCCACTACTTCTATCATATATGGGTGTGTATATCAGTACATATATGTATGTGAATATATGTATACACATATATGCATAAAAAAACATGGCTATATCAAAGCTTATATTTTATGACACTATTATGTACAAATGTGTACAGTTTGATGTATATGTTACTACTAAAATTAATATACATAAAACACTTCCATCACTCCAGAAAGTTCCTTCATGACACTTTTTACAGTCAATTCTCTATCCCCAACTATCAACCACTTGTCTGATTTCCATCACTATTGCTATTTCCTATTCTGAAGTTTATATAAATGGAAACATACAGTATATGCCTGGCTTCTTTAACTCAGTATAACATTTTGAGATCTGAGCATGTTGTCAAGTTTACCACTAATTTTTCCTTTCTTTTCCCCTTTTTAAAAATTTTTCTTTTTATTGCTGAATATCCCACTGTATGAATATAAAATGCATTTAACTATATACCCTACTTATATACATCTGGGTTCTTCCCAGTTTCAGGCTGGTATGAATGAAGCACAGTATGACTATTCATGTAGAAATCTTTTTGTGGACATGGGTTCTCATTCCTCTTAGATAAATGCTGAGGAACATGGTAACTGTATGTTAAACTTCACAAGAAACTAAGAAACTTCCAAATTCCTATCCATGTGGTTGTACAGTTGACACTCCCACCAGCAAAGAATGAGATCCAGTTTACTTCACCTTCTCCCCTGTATTGTTAGGTTTTTGGCTTGGGGGTTTTTGTTACAGGAAAGGAATAGGCAAGAATGAAGGCAAGCAGGCAGCCAGGCAGAAAGAGAGAGGAGGAAGCATTTTATTTATTTTTATCTAGTTGGTCACCTTGGTGGAGGTGGTTGTCCTCGGGGTGGTCATCATCCCCCACCCACACCCCTTGCCCCATCTTTCGAAATACATGGACTATGTCCAGTCGCCTTATTTGTTAAGCCAACCAGGGCACAGCAGGTTTTTGGCATTTCGTTTTTTATTTTATATATTCTATTTCATTGTGATTTTAATCTGCATTTCCCTAATGCTTTCTGATACTGAGCATCTTTTCATGTGTTTACTGGCCATCTGCCTATCTACTTTTTGTGAAATATCTAAGTTTTTCAAGCATTTTAAAAAGTGGGTTGATTTATTATTAAGTTAAAACACGAGTTCTTTATATAACCTAGATACAAGTCTTTTGTTCTGTGAATATTTTTTCCCAATCTGTGGCTTGCCTTTCATTTTCTTAACAGTTTCTTTGGAAGAGCAGATGGCTTTGATTTTAAAGAAGTCCATATCAATTTTTCTTTTAGTTTGTGCTTTTTTGTGTTCTAACAGATATGGTCGTATCGCCAATAGGAACCTTGATATACAAGTCTATATTTAAGTCTTTTACATTTAAGTTGAAGAATCACTTCAAATTAAATATAACTGGGTGAAGAGGGCATGGTTCATTTTTACCCAAGTGTTTTAACATCACTTGCTCAAAATGAAACGATCATAAACAAATGGTGAATGGGTATATTTGCATATTCTATTATTATATTCAATTTCATAATATTCTGTTCTGTTCTACTGATCTGTCTGTCATGATGCCAATATTATATTCTTGACTCTTAAAGCTTTCTAATAAAGAAATCAAATCATGTAAGCTACCCTTTCATACTATTCTTCATCTTCAAAATAAATTTGGAATATCCTAGGTCTTTGCATGGCTACATGAATTTTGGCACAATGTCAATATCTATAATTTTTAACTTCACTACTAAGTGGGAAAATGTTAGCTTGACAATATTAAAAATATAATCCCACCTTCATTCAAATTTATAAATCAATTACATGCATAAAAAAAACTGAAATAAGTATTTTTTACCAAGAAGTAAAAGAATTCCACAGAAGAAAGAACTACTGAAAGAATGCAGACTTATACTTTTTATATACTTCTCTAATATTTTATTGTTTTGTTACAAAGACCATATTTTATGAATCAACTTTATGTCTTAAACTAAAGCAGCAATTGAAAGATTATACTAGAGGAAGGCTGCCCAAGTCCATCCAGATAATTTGAACTTTTAGTGAAAGAAAAAAGTCTTTTTTGGCTAGGACTGTAGTTTGATATGTTGGTGCAATAGTATTGGTTAAATATAAACATTCCAGTTGTTCTTATTGCTACTAAGTCCACATTTTGTGATACAGATTCAGCTTAGAGACTGATCAGTGAATCAAGGGTATCCAGTTAAGAACTCTTAGCACTTAACCAGGAAAGTTCTCAAACTTGTTCAGGTATCAGATTACCTAGAAGTCATACTACTTCTTAAGGAACTTTGCCCTTACAGAATAGCATGAAATGTCAACATATACACAAGAAACCTTTTACTATAACCAAAGCCATATTTGCCTATACACTGAAAATTTTATATTATATTCTCTAATTTTGTTTTTTAAATGTTACAATTTAAAGTGATTTTGAATAGCTTAACTATGAAACAAGGACAAGTGCAATATTATTTTAAAGGTAAATAGCTGGATGGTTTACTTTATACTAAGCGACCATTAAAAAATAGCCAATAAAATCCAATTTTCATAGACAAAGGCAAAAGCCTAAAGTAGCAGTGCTACAGATGAACACAGAACTTATTCAATACTATTACCCGTCATTTCAATACTATTACCCATCAAGATCTTATTCAGGTATATCTTTCATCTTCAGTCAGAAAACTTGGGGGCCAGAGCTGGGAAAACACTGCCTATGAAAGTCAAACTCATAGTCACTGGTGATGCAAGGGCTCAGTTGACCTGCTTTTGACCCCTATAGAGACCATCCCACAAGCTTCAGCTAACATTGATGGCACATACTCATCAATCCAAATTTTGAAAATCTATATTGATTTTCTACAAATGATCATGATGGCTTTTCTGCAATATATATGCTTATGCAATGTTTTTTCTATCCACCAAAACTACCATCAAAACAATGATTAAAATATGCTTTATGTATTTATTTGTAAGACCTATTAATCAAAATCCAAACCAGAGCAAACAAAATGAATAAAGCACCTATAATAATTTTTACATTGTAGATAACATATACTTCTAAAATCATGATTGCATGAAACTTTTTAAAAGCCTATTTTTTAAGAAAATTTTATTTTCTTTTATTGAAAACCTCCTATAATTCTAACATATTTATATCTCCTTGAAGTAGTAGTACCCTATAGTAAATTTAATTAGGCATAAATAAGTAGAAATTTAATATATGGTATGTTATATTTAATAGAATTAAGTTTCTTAACATTTCCCATATCTTTAATCAGTTTGGCAGTTTTAAGTCATCTTTGTAAGGAAAATTGGTTGAATAGCTTTTTTAAAAAAATGTTTTACATATTCAAATAACACTGTCTTTCATGCTACTGTCTGATAATCTGGAATTTTAGTCTAGAATTCCAGGCATTGAATTGAAAAGACTGTTTTCCACTCCACAGTACTGCAAATGGAAATATGGAAATTAGTTCATGGGCAGAATCATTAATTTAGATAAAAAGAAAAAACACATTAATTGAGTACCAAAAATGTGACAGTTCTTGCACAAAATCTAAAACAAGACAGCTGCTACCACTGGAGCTTATAAATCTAAATTAAACAGGCAAAAAAGCAGAGAACTTTAATTCTTCTTGTTTTCCAAGAAAATGACAAGTTTGATAGTCAGTGCTCTGATCTACAAACAATGATAAGTCTGACACTGATTTCCATTGGCTGATGTCAGTCTAATTAGCAATGTCAAAATTCATAGTTTGGGCTTGAGTAGGAAGCAAAACAATTTGCCCCAAACTGGAACCACAAAAGATCAAGTAAAATGGATTCCCTCTGGTTGGTTATCTAGTTCCTGGAAGATTTGGATCAGTGACAATAGTCTTAACAGATACTGCTTACAACCTATGTCAACAGTATTGAATAAAATAGCCACAAACTGAATCTAAATAGGACAAATGATTATCTAGCAATGATTAAAAAATGAGGGCCTTCAAACAGACTTTTGCTATTGCAAAATATCTTAAAATGTTATTTTAAATGTTTAATAGATAAAATATTTTTAAATGTTGAAAATCTGACAGAGAAATTTGAATCCAAGTTGAATCCAATATTATAGAAATAAGACACAAATATTTCTGAACATATAGATAATGCCATTATAGTGGAAAAGATCCATGCCTGTCTACATGGACATTTAAGTAGTGTGCCAATGAAATGTGTGGGGTTTTTTTAGGGCGTGGGGTGCCATGGAGGAGGTCCAGTTTTTCAGGAGAGGTGATCCAGGCTTTTGGTAGACTATCAAAGGAATTGAACACCTCAAAAATAATTACATTGATTTCTTACCATAATCCAATGAACTATAAATACTTTAAAAATGAAGTAATTAAGGTTCAATAAACGCTAAAAGTCAACAATTAGTAAATTAACAGCAAGTGATAATGAAAGCTATACTGGTTTCCAAAGACCCTGCTCTGCAAAAAAGAAAATGAAGAAACCACTATTCAATCAACTTTGCTACATGCAATCTGATGGTGCTAACTTAATAATAACAATAATAGGGAACACTTACACAATTCTTACTATGTATCAGAGTACTATGTACTGTTGTCAGTGTCTCATTTCATCCTCACAAAAGAACCAAATCAAAGACATCATAACTATTTGAATTCCCACAAAGTCCCTAAGTGGCAGGACTGAATTCAGGCATTTCTAGCTCCTTGGTCTATGGCCATAACCACTGTTCACACTACTTTTGTCTCATGAAGACCAGAGAGTAAAAGATATCAGTAGAAAATAAGAAATTGTGTTTCCTAGACAAATTTCCTGATGTTTTATGAAATATTTTAGAAAGTAATTATTATATAGCAGCTCCTTACTCTTTACTTTAGCTAAAACGTAACCTCATGTAAGCCTAAATCATCAACAATAGTTGCAACAGTTTTCTAGTTCCTACAAGATTTGCATAAACTCAAAGCATTGTCCCCATCACCTACCTCTCTAGGAAATCTTCTATCGTCTTCCACAATTAATACTTAATTTGATGATTACAGGAGAAAGTTTATATTTTAGAAACATTTATTAAGCAGACATAACACGTGATAGGAGAATTGAGACTCAGTTGTCAAAATCCCTTTAAAAAGATTTAGCAAGTAGTCTTGCTGGATGTTTTTCAGGTCCCTGGCAGAAGGAAGTATCCTTCTACAGACTGCACCTCCTCCATGTATCAGCAGTTCTGTTTTCACTATCATGGTATCTGTTTCTGCCACAATTTTAGTGTAGTTTCTGGGAAAAAAATTAATACTTTACTATTTATACATAGCACACCACAGGAGACAAAAGTCTTCTTTGGGCCAACTCAAAACCTTAATAAATTACATATTAATATTAGCAACAAAACAGAGTAATTTACTCTTACCCACTACATAAAACTTAGAGCAACTAAACTTTTGATTCTATCAGTTGTTTCATTCTAATGGTTTAGTTATTAGCTTGCATATCACCAACTGCTAGTCACAAAGGAAATAATGTTTTCTCACATTAAATTTGTCATCTTAAAGTATGAAGTGTCGATGCTTATGGAGTTTATAAATAACACACCAAGGTTCAAGAAAAGGCAGTCAGATTAATTCCAAGTGTTTTGAATATGCAAACATGAATACTTAACATACAACTTATTCCTTCTATAAATAAGACAAGGAACAAGTGACAAGCAGGTTCTTAATATGAAAAAAATGAAAAGAAGTATCAAGTAATTTTATAAGTTAACTCCAACCTAACGACTGAATAACTGATTATATGTACAAAACAACATTTTTATTGACTAAGATTTATTTAGCAGAGTCTCATGAGTTAATTACTCTTACCTATAGACTTATATACCTTAATAAAATGAGATTCTACTAGGTTCTAGTAATCAACTTTAGGACAAATTTATTTTTCTCTCCCTCAAGGAAAATTCTAATTCATTCTCTGCTCTCCCACTTCTGCTCCAACTCCTGTTCCAGCTCTGACTCCTTGCTAAAGTTCTGGTTCTGGCTCCTTCCAACACACTTTAAATCCCAAATGACATCAAACATGTCAGACTCATTTTCACAAGAACGCCATTTTCAAACTAGTTTTTTTCATTCACCCAACAAATCAGCATTTACAATGCTCCAGACACTGTGCTAGGTTTAAATTTTAATAAATAAATAAATAACCAAAAAGACAATCAGTCTGATCACTAGTCCAGCAGCACCTCCCAGACTGTAAACCTGTTATTAGCATTGAGTCGAATAGCAATGTTTACTACAATCCTCCATGAAGCAATATTTTTAAGACTGGCAGCCCATGACTTTGTTCCTTCAGTCAACATTTGTTAACTCATATATAGGACATGAAATTCTATTCCCTATAAAACAGCTCAATTACATGTTACTTTACCTGGGATTTGTTTCACAACAGTTGGTGGATTTAGTAAGAACAGGTATAGAAGAGTTGTCATGAGAATTCATTATATGTCATTCTGTCTACATTCTGTCTGCAACCCACTTTTATAAAGTTTTAAACTTTTCTACAGTAATTGTTTTTAAACTACAAAAAGATTTTCAGCCAATATCAAAAAAAAAAAAAGCAAGAATTTCAGGATGATGCACAGAAAGACAGCAACAAAAAAAGGGTATTTTAATATACTTTATTTAACCCAACAAAGGGTTCTTAATCCTAATCTAAACTCAGTTATAAAAATCAAGTTTTTGTTGTTTCAAGCAGCTCATTTGTTACCAAATCTCTTATTGAAAATGTATTAGGACTCTGGTGAAAGTCATTATAAAGAACCGTACACAAAGATACAATAAATACTATATAGAATATCAACAGACACTAACACTAATAATGTAAAAAGAATTTTTCAGTCTCATAGGGAAGCCAGGGTTGTTACTGTGATATCTTACAATTAACAGCTTTTAAATAATAACATTTCTTACATTAGTCAAGTTTATAGAGGAAAGAACAGAAATGCAGACCCAAAACTGAGATAATAAAGTAGATGGTATGAGGATCAAAGCAAAGCAATATTTAAAAATAAAAGACATTTTATGTGATATTTCCCAAGAACCTCTGAAACTCTTAATTAAAAGTCAAAAGCTGGTCCCGATACTGTACTAAGGTCTCATGGTTATATTAAACTGGATTCATAACCACAAAAAATACTTACAATGGTATCTTATAAGTTATAAAGTATTTAATCTATATTTTCTCATTTATTCCTCAAAAAATTCTATGACTTAGATGAATTACATGAGATTATTTTTATAAACTAAGAATCTGACTATGTCTGCAACCCAGAAGTAGAGGAGTCAGAACTGATCCCAAAACATCTAAAACCAAATCCTTTCAGATTTCATTATCCCAAGCTATTGCTACTGAAGGAATTTATAATTTCATTAACCATACAAAATCTAAATGCATACAGAAATAAATCAGAACATGAGATAAGCTATCATAATAAAATCAGTAGTCAAATATGTGATCTGGGTAATAAATACTGGTAAAGATCATCAATGGGGCAAAGCTATCAGAAAATGTTTCCTAGCAAATGAGACATAAGCCATGAGGTCCACCTAGCAAAAAAAATAGATGGGCAGCTTTCTGTCTCTGAAGAACACTTTCATAATCAAGAATTTCTAGGCTCTTAACTTGATTAGAATAAATTATTTGGTCAGCATTAAGGTCAGAAAAACATACTGTAAAGCTTACATTTAAAATACATAATTTGTACAGCAGAGGAAAACATCAACAAAATGTTAGGCAACCTATAGAATGGGAGAAAAAATTGCAAGTGATGTATTTGAAATATATTTTAAAAACTCATACAACTCAATAGTAAAAAATACAAACAACCCAATTAAAAACGGAGAGGTTGTGCCCTTGTGTGACTGAGGTGGCTGGGGTGTGGACAACATAAATTCCAAAGACCCTGGAGAGTGGTGGGGAGGAGAGTCACCAAATAAATAAAATGATTCTTCCTCCTCTTTCTTTCTTAAAAATATATTGTAATAATTATAACAATAATAAAAAATGTGCTGAGGAATTAAAGGCATTTTTCCAAAAAAGACATAAAATGGGCAATAAGCATGTGAAAAGGTGCTCAACATCATTAATCATCAGGAAAATGCAAATCAAAATCACAATAAGATATTACCTCACACTTATGAGAATGACTCTCATCAAAAAGATGAGAGAAGTGTTGGCTAGGATGTAAAGAAAAGGAAATTCAGCTGCACTGTAAGTGAAATGTAAACTGGTAACAGTCCTAAGGAAAAAAGCATGGAGGTTTCTCAGGAATTTAAAAATTTAACTACTTTATATGATCCAATAATTCCACATCTGGGTATAAATGAAAAAACCGCTACAAAGAGATATTTGCACCCCCATGTTTGTTGCAATATTAGTTAAAAGAGTCAAGACATGGAAACAACCTAAGTATTCATCAATAAAGAAAATGTGAGCTACACATACATACACACTGGGATCTTATTCAGTCATAAAAAAAGAAATCCTGTCATTTGCAAAAGCAGGAGTGGACATTAAGAGCATTACACTAAATGAAAAAGTAACACAGGGAAAGACATGATCTCACTCAAATGTGAAACCTAAAAATTAAATAAATTCATGGAAACAGAGTAAGTTGGAGGTTGCCAGAGTTGGAGTTAGGAGGTGGGGGAGAAAAGGATAAAGGTGATCAGAAGATACAAACTTCCAATTATGAGATAAACTACATTGTAGAAGTATAATGTACAACATAACTATAGTAAGAGTAGGATATACCTGAAAGTATCTTTTTCATCACAAAAAAAATAATGCATAACATGAGGTGATGGATGTTAAATAAATGTATGCTAATCATTTGACAAGACATATATCAAATCATTACAATGTACACTTTAAACTAATACAATTTTATGTGCTGTATGTTAATTATATCTCAATAAAACTGGGGAGAAATTTTTTCAACAAGGAAGAAAAGCAAAGAGATCTCCGCCCAAATGTGATGAAGTCATGAAAGACCAGTAATCACTAATGTCGGAAAAGTTTGAATATTTGCTGCTCCAGGCCTAACAACAATATCTAGAATATAAAATGTAGCTATTTGATATTGTTGCTCAGGAATTCCAGAAGAAGTGAGAAGAGAAATTAACAGACATCTATTCTTAATGAGAATTACAGTTTATTTGTTAAAACGAGTTTGAGTCAAGTCAGAGCACGCATGCATTTCTTTTTTCAAGAATATCAAGATAGCAAATTGGCACATATCAAATGGCAAATGACTAAATGATGTCACAAGCAAGCACCAGCAGGGTTTTACTTCAACTGATCAGGAAAGGCAGCTTGTCCCCAGATTCATTTTCTCACCCTGAATCACTGTAGGATGAATTGTGTTAATAATAATGCTTTATAATTTCATATCACTTTTCCTGCTAAAAGCTCAAATATGAGTTGATATGGCACATCACAAACTACACAGATGGTACTCCACAGTTTCCACATCTCTGACTGAATAGCTCATTCACCTTAAATGTTCCTATTTCAAGATTAAAAACAAATATAAAAAACACAGCAAAATGGTAGAAGGATAATGAATGTTCTTCAATTCAGTAGCATCTATCTGAAAGTAAACACTAGAGAAAGCACCCAGAAAGCACCACATAGCTCCTTCACATGCTTGTGAACACAGGTTATGTGCTTCCAGAAAGCATATGAGCAAAGGAAAAGTCCCTTCGAACAGCTAAACTGCTAGGAGATGAAGAAAGGGCTAGGCAGTAAATAGGTTATGCTATTTCCTATGTAAATGTATGAAGATCAGACCTAAAAGGAAAAACTCACCTGGAGTTATCATCTCCTTCTGTTTTAGTTCCTTGACATGCAATTACTAATTGAAGGTAGACACATGATCAGGAACTTGAAATGGAATTGAAGGCTATCAATCCAATGTATAATGGTGTTACTAAGATTTATATGTTATATTCAAAAAGGACTCCTTTAAATTAAACATGTTTAATAAATAGTTATGTAATTGAGGACTAGTCATCCTAGAAATTTCCTTTATGCTATCCACAAATATTCTGCTCATACTCTTACTAATAAAAGAAGGCATTTATTCCTCTGTATTTCATGAACACAGCTTCTATATTTCTTCACAATTGAGCTCATCTCTCCCTGTGGTTCTGGAGATTCCCCATCACGGTATTTAACTAAAATTTCCATCAAAAACAAAAAAAGTTTTCTGTCGTCTCTGGGTAAAGTGGTGTACTCCATTTGTGTAGTAAATAAGGGAAAGCACAACTGAATATAGGTATCCTCTTATAATGTGCAAAATGTGAATTCCTCTATGGAACAGGCCAAATCTAGAAACATTCAGAGTCAATTTATTCTTATGAAAAACAGAAGTATTATTTATGATCAGATTTAGTTAAACTGTACAGTGAGGACAAGTGAGATGGGAAATAGCTAGGAAGACTTGCTTTCCTCAATGAATCAGTGATTTTTTAACATCTCCTTACATATTTATACTCAAACTCAAGGGGGGGAAAAAGCTGATTTTGGTGAAGTAT
Source organism: Solenodon paradoxus (assembly GCA_004363575.1). Classification (NCBI taxonomy): domain Eukaryota; kingdom Metazoa; phylum Chordata; class Mammalia; order Eulipotyphla; family Solenodontidae; genus Solenodon; species Solenodon paradoxus. The sequence goes on from RJWH01000462.1 coordinate 414,145, forward strand.
GTGCAAGCTTTCTTATAAAGAGCTTCATTTTTTCTGAGAAAATTATTGCTCTTTAAACCACAACATGAACTAATCAAAAATAACATCCAAGTCTTATACAGTAATTTTCTCAAAAGAAAAAGGGGTTTTATTTTAAATTGTAATCAAAACCAGTCAAATAATCCCAACACTGAAGTTCCACTGGAAAATTCTCTCAGAAATCTAAATATAATTTTTGTAGAGAATATCATTGTCCATTCCTAAAACCAACAATCAGATATGTCAAACAAGCATTCAACCACACAAGGTTAATAAACGGGAATTTTTCTGGTATTTTCAACATAATTAAAATGCTCTACCAACGCTAATTAGTTTTTAACATACCCCGCCCCCACCAACTGGCACACCCTGGTGGCCTAATGGATAAGGTTTCCTGACATGGTACACATGCACTCCAAAGACCCAGGTTTGAGACCCAGAGCTGGAATAAATAATTTTTTAAAGAAGGAAAAAAAAAATAAATAAACCCCAAAACATTTTCTAAAACATAAGAACCCTGAGCTCTATTACAGATTTAAATCACTTTCAAGTCTTCTCCCTAAAACAGCACTCACTGTATCATCAGTTTTGTCTTCAACTATCATCTAACCATATGTATCTAATAAGACAAGACTTTTGAAAGATGAAATGATTCACCAAGTAATTTGTTTTCTTCCTCTTCCCACCCCTTGAGAACCATGGGTGAATTAGACCTACTCAGAACTAAAATGCTATGTAATTATAATAATCATTCTGTAATTAGAGTAGTAGCACATTTACTCTGCATAGGTGATACAAAACAGTTAATAATGTATCCTTATAGCCCCTATAGTAAGAATATGGCATGGCCCTTTGCATTTCTGGAACAAAATGAAAGTGGTTTAAGAAAACTTGACCACAAACAGTCTTGAGTAAATACATGGTTCTAGGTCAGGGTTAACCTCCTCAATAGTTCTTTAAATCATATAAACATACACACACACACACACACACACACACACACACACACACACACACACACACACACACACATATATATTATACTCTGAATTGCAATTCCAACTAACAATTTAAGATCTATTGACCACCAGTTATGTGTCAAATAGTAATCACTGAGGAGATGTAAAGTAATAATTTTAACAGTGAACATTTGAGTAAATTGGGGTACATGGTCACCCTTTTTCAAGTGATGGAGGTGGACTACAATCCAGGCAGTATGGCCCTGAATGCTACTCCAAACTGATTCCATGCATTAATTTAAAAAACAACTCCTCTGCTTAAGGAACTAACTCCAATGTTTGCTGGTAAGTATTAACATTCTTCCCGTAGAACATTCCACAGATTTTTAGTAGATTCTCTAACAAAGAGTTTACAATCTTTCTGCCCTTCAGTGATTATTATCTCCTAAGAGTGACTAGGAAGAAAACACTATTGACAAGAAGATTTTACCTTTTTTTTTTTTTTAATCCTTAAATTAAAATGTCTTTTCCAAAAGCAAGTCTGTGGCTGGTGGTACATAAAATGTCATTCATTACTTCAATGTGTGGTTTTCTTATCTTTCTTCTATCAAGAAATTTCTTAATATGGAAGAATGAGTTCCAACAGTACACACAAACAGACTCAGTGGTAATCTCACAGTCCCTAGCCCTCCACACTTTTCAAGTTACGGAGGATTTCTAGTGAGAAGGAAGGTTCCAAGCCCCTGCCTCCAATCAGGACCTAGATTAGAGGCCAGGTCTCACCATATCAACCAGAGTTACTTGAAGAATCTTTTAAAAAGCAGAGATCTACCTATGTTTGCTGAAATCTCTATGTGACCTTGGGATTTCTACTTTCATAAGCAAGGTATATAATTTACATTATAAGCTTTATAGATTTAGAGACTTCACATTAAAACTTTTACCATCTGCTCCAAGTACATGAAAGGAACAGGTTCAGGTGCTAGGTAAGTTGCTGGAGTGTAGGCACGTAAAATCCTGGTACCAGAATTCACAACAGGAGGCAGGGGGAGGGGAGAACCAAACTGAACAAACAAATCAATAAAAATGTGTCTTCCTCTTCTCTCTTCCTTCCTGCCTACTTTCATTCCTGCCTTCCTCTTTAAAAAAAAAAAAAAAAGGGCATCTTAATTTTCTTGCAGGAACACTGCATCGTGTAACATGCAGGTTTTAAGGTGCACATCACTGTAAATCAACATCTGTATATAACACAATAAGCTTACTGCCAGCAGTCCATTGTTGCCATTCCCCATATAACTACACTTTGCCTAGTCCCCTTGCTCAACCCTTCAGGTAACCACTAATTTGGTTCCATAGACTAAAAGTTTATTTTTGTTTGATTTGGTTCATTTGTTTGTTTGGTTTCTCTGATACCATATTGAGTGAAATCATACGAAGGAGCATCTTTGTAACAAAAGTCTGCTTAATCTAAGAAGTGGTTTGCTGAAGCAGCACCATTCTGGTGTTTTCAGAGAGGACTGTTAATTATTACTCATATCATGAGTGGCTTTCTGGACTAACACCCTAGAAATGTTTCCGGTAAAACAAACAGTCCAAAAATGTATGTCATTATCATTCAATCAAGAGTTCTGCACAGTAAATACAAGACTAGAAAAGAAAAAAAAAGAGGGGCCATTATTTTCCTCTATTTTCAAGGAAAGATAATTCTAGAATTTAAAGAAAAAAATGATAAAAACTAATGCTCTGTAATCCCCTTTAGTGATGTCACCATAATGATACTAAAATATTTCTTCAAAATCATGATTCATTCTGATTGCATTAATAACAAAATTTTCCACCACTCCCTGAGACAAACACGTATTGTTCCCCATCCTAAAAATCCAAAAATTGGAACTCAGAAATATTAAATCACTTGTTCAAGGTGACAGGTTCATTCATAGGCAATATATAACCATTAACCACTAACCATTAATCACAGAACCATTATTACTTACTTTTTAAAATCACACGAATTTCCTCTGGTCAGGAAAAAAGCTTCTACACGTTTATCAGAAGTTCTTTTAAATATTCAACTAAAATCCCATAAATATAACTTTAAAACATTATCTTCAATGGGACTAAAGAATGGTTCCTCACTGTATTTCATATTGAGTCATTTCATATGTCTCAGAAATAATAATTCTTCCTTCCTGTCATCTTTTTTTTTAAAGAAAAAGTTACACTTAACATGTGGCAAATGATGGTTCCCACGGATGACCACAACCTCCCATTCTCCAAATAACTCTTCTAATTCAACTTTCACCATTCCTCCCAAGGAGATCCATCTGGTAAGGTTTGTGACCGAGACATAAGTGACCCTCTATTACTTCTGAGATTAAGTCATAAAAAGAGATACCACTTCCTTAGAACTCTCATTCTTTGAAACCCAGCAGCCATGCTGAGAGGAAGTTCAAGCACGTACACAGAGAGGCCATAATATAGGTATTATAGCCTGTATCTCAGCTGAGGTCCCAGCCAACAGCCCACATCAAATGCCAAGCTGCTAGTGAGCAAGCCTTTAGTTGATCCCCTATGTGACTGAGTCAGCCCGGCTTTGAGTCTTTCTAGCTGAGATTCCAGACATCATGAAGCAGAAAGATAACTGTGTCCATCATGCCCTTTCAAATCCTGAGTCAGAACGTTTGTGATCATAATTCCAAATTGGGGCTGGTATAGTATGCAGCAACAGTAAACAGACCTCCTTAACCCAAAATACAAACAAGAAATGAAAAGGAGACAAGGAATCAAAAGGCTTCTTTCTGAACATTAAAAATAAATATTCCATATTCTGAACACTAAAGGCTTTACCGATAAGTCTCTCAGATTCTCATACAGAGCTTACTAAAACCATACATAAGGGTCTGGTAGCCTAGCAGTTTAGTTCATTGAGTGATTTACTACACCATGTATAGTCTACATATACCCCGAGGTCACAGGTTCGAGACCCTGGGCCAGAGGGGAACAACCAAGATGAACAACTAAATAAAATAAATGCCACTTCTTCCTTCTCTCTCTTCCTGTCTGCCTGCCTACTTGCCTTCATTCCTGGCTCTATCATTCCTTTAAAAAAAAATGTTTTTCATAAAATCAGAGAAAAGAGGGATAAATATACCATGATATCTTCTATTTCAACCTATGCACATATCTTTCTTTAGAATACCTTTTCTTTTCTCTGATAGAATTCAGTCACTCTTTGAGGCCGAAATCAAACACTATAGCAGTTATGAAACCTTTACTCACCTGGCAAATGAACTGTTTGCTCACATAAAATATCTAACCCTCTACTTGAATACAATTTTCTATTATGATGCAAATACTAAACTTGTATACTTATTAATTACTTGTCCACATGATGCTTTCCCTCCTAAATTGCAAGATTTCAAGGATGGAGGCATTTCTTTTTTAATCTTCACATCCCCAATGTCCGGTATAGTATACAGGAAGGTTTCATCACATTTTTTCTGAATAAACAAACAAATTTGGTTATGTGGTTGGTTACCAGAAAAAGTACAGGAAATCAGAATAGATAAAATGGACTGTTATTTTTTAATTTAAAAACACATGCCCATAGACACAAAAAGTAACACTCAGTGAACAGACAGTAAAGGTCAAGTTCAGCAGTAAGAGTCACATAGTATTGAGGTCTACTGGCACGGTTACTTAGTAGAGAGAATCTCTTAAAGATCCCATGAAGCTCAGTGAATTTTAGCACATTCAAATAGGTTTAGAAAATAGGACAGACTACTCATTCATTTTCACAAGAAAAAGTGACAAAACATCAAAAGGGAAGGAAAAGACAAGACATGGTCTCACTAGATTCGTTGCCTGGGCAACAAAAGGTTGCCATTGACAGGGACATCACTGACATAGAGCCTCTTCTCATGAATGAAGGCTGCCCCAGCATCTAGGAAATACACCCTACACTGTGGTGTAGAAAAGAGAGGCATTTTCCAGTGGAGAGCAATAGAAACCTGGGGAGCAGAGAATGCAGGACAGTGAGCAGCGGGGACCAGAAGATGAAGGATTTTCATTTATTGAACCAAAAACTTCAATGGGAGGAACAAAAAAGAGACAGGGCCTTCCAGTGCACAGAGACCCTGCTGGGAATCTTCCTAGACTCTCTTTTATCTGTGTCCATTGACTCTGGCCGGCACCATATTAAAGCTGGAGTCAACACTACAGTACACCATATTAGACTAGGGTCAAAGGTCAAACTCCCATGCACCACATTGGCAGGTCCCCAAGTTAAGGTTCTCATGGATACCAGAGCACAATCACCTAGCACAGCAGCAGGCAACCAGAATCTGCAACCCTAGCACAGGCAGCTAGGTGGTCTCTTGCAAAGGTCAGTTTGTGGAACTTCCAGCTCTGGTGTGGCAGCTCCCTCAGAGAAGATCACAAGAGAGACTCCAGCAGTCTGAGAAACAGTTGCCTTTCCCCTGCTTAGCTGACCTGCCTGCTTGTCTGCAACCTAAATCCCACAGGTCCAGGAATTAGAGATCCTGCCCCAGGCCTACACACGGAACCTGAAATCCTAAGACACAGCTATTAACGACTATTGTATCAGGAGAGGGAAAGAAAGCCTTTTAGGCTAATCCATAGAAATAAGCACAGAGTACCAAAAAAAATAAAAAATCGAAATGATGGATACATCAAAACCCCAGAGAAAAATCTTAATGGAACAGAATTAAGTAAAACACCTCAATAAGATTTCAAAACAATAGTTTCACTGATTGTCACTGAAAACAATGGATAAACAAAATAAGATCTACAACGAAATCAGAGAAACTGCATGAAAGTTCTGAACAGAATTTAGAGCTAGAGCAGAACTCAAAAACATAAGAAAGAGAGCAAAGAATGAGAAGAAACATAAGAGACGGATACGATAACATTTATGGGAATAATATTCAAACCATAGGGGTTCCAGAAGGAAAAGAGGAGAAAGGGTCAGAAACCTTAATATAGGAGATATTAGCTGAGTACTTCCCTAACCTGGAGAAGAAAATTGACACCCATATCCAAGAAGCTCAGACTTCTAAACAAAATAAACCCAAACAGATACACAACAAGACGACAATGATATATACCTTTCATAATGAGGTAAGTGAGGGGAAAGGCAATTAAAGTGGCAAAAGTTCAAGATAAAAAGAACTGTAAAAGCAGCTAGAGAAAAAGAGTGAAATATAAGGGAACCCTCAGAACATTGTCAGCAAAATTCTCAGCAGAAACTTTAGGGGTCAACTGGAAATAGCAAGATATATTCAAAATGTGGAAAGAAAAGGACTACCAACCAAGAATATTCTACCCTGCTGGGTTATCACTTAGAATTAAAGAAGCAATAAAGAGCTTTCCAGAAAAACAAAAGTTGAAGTAACTCATCATTACTAAACTAATGTTGCAAGAAATACTAAAAGGATTTCTATAAAATGAGTAAGACCCCACTTAGAAGATTTAAGAAACCAAAAAAAAAATTTTTTTAAAGGGGGTGGGGGTGGCAAAAGTGTGGAATGTTAGAATGAGCTTGAGATTAACTTACTCACAATTTAAAATAGGTCATAAGCAAAGTAACAATGAGATATCATCATACATCTGTGAGCATAGTTGTTAATCAAAATACTGGAAACAATAGGGATGCAGAGAAAAGGAAACCTTTTGCACTGTTGGTGGGAATGTAAATGGTACAAACATTATGGAGAGCAGTATGAAGATTCCTCAGGAAAAAAGTTCTTAAACAAATTATTCATACTTCCATTATTCTGAGTATTTACCTGAAAAATACAAAAGCAATAAATCTGAAGAGGTACATACATCTTTATGTTTATTGCAGTATTACTTACAAAAGCCAAGAGCTGCAAGCAACCTAAGTGCCCAGTGGCAGATGAGTGAACAAAGAAAACGTGATAATATGTGTGTATTTGTATAAACATGCATATATACACATGTATACAGACAATGGAATACTACACAGCTATTAAAAGAAGATAAAATCCTATCATTTGTAACAAGACAGGTAAATCTGGAGGGAATTATGCTTAGAGAGGTGAGAAGGAAAAAGACAAACATACTATAAATTCACTATGTGTGGCATACAGAAAAACCAAACAAATGAATCAAATCAAACAAAAATAGACTTTTAGTATAGAGGGCACAAGATCAGTGGTTACCAGAAGGGAGGAGGGAGGGGAGGTAAGTTGGGTAATTATATCGTGAAGTATAGAATTGAACTCTTGGTGATGAGCTAAATATACACAAATGCTGATTTGTTCACCTATGACAATGTATACCTTAAACCTTTGTTCTAATACAATCTTCCTTTTTAATAAAAAATAAGCAAAAGAGATTACAAAACCAAATGCATTGCATGAGCTTAATCAGATCCTGGTTTGAAAAGAGACAATTTGGGGAGAACTGAGAAAACTGAAATAGAGTTGATATTTGATATCCATTTTGTTAGGTTTGCTAATGGTAGTGTATGTGGCTATTAAGATAATGTCTTTATTTTAAGACAATGTTTTCTAGATACAAAGTGACTCTAACTTTCAAATAACCCACTTTCAAATAACCCACCCAACACACACACATACATGCAAACAGGGAAGAGGAAGAGGAAGAAGGCACATGCACAGAACTGAAATAGTGATTTAGCCACGCCTTCTATCACATTACTGAAGTTACAACAGGACCTTAAAAAAAGACAGGTATCTGACACCGCAAGTCATAAAGTGTCGGTCTGTTTTCCACATGAGCTATAGATTGCTTCTTCTACTTAATACACAATTGGTTGGTAGACAGTAGAAGTGAATAAATGAAAGGTAGTGTTCTGCTTATTCTACAAATAAAGTGACCCCATAAAACAAATTAGTATTTAGGAAGAAATTTTGAGAGAAATGTGAGAATATTTTTATAGGCATTGCCCCAAGTATATATGAATGTGTGGACTGTAAGGGTTTTTTTTCTTTGCTCTTTGGATAGCTGCAGAAGTTCATTATCTATTGAGACATCAGCCCTTCAAATGACTCTTTCATTCTCTTTTCATCACTTCTTCAACAGAAATATTTAAGTGCCAACCCTGGTATACATTCTTTGTGTTTGATTCTGTTTTATTACCTTTCTAGAACTGCTGAATTTCCCCAAGGTTTTCTTTACCTTTTTTCTCCACTTTCCACTATAAACTGAGATTATTAATCCCTCTTCTCACCATAGTGTCAAAGTATTCTGCAGGGGGAAATTTAATAAGTCTAGGTGTGAAAAATGTTCAGTTTTCTAAAGCAGCAAAGCCAAAATTTTAAGCCTTTATTGTTTCTGATTTGAAAGCCAACATTTCTTCTTATTCAGCATATTATTTTGAAAAAAAAAACGTAATCAATGTAATAAGAAACTTAGAAACAACCTTTGACAGAGCAAGTGGTAAATAAACACTGTAACGCTGAAGAAAAAAGAAAGAACCTTTGAGAATTGTTGAACTTCATCTCTCTTTTTGTCTGATTGACTGTACAGTTCATGGTAGCTGAGATCAGGAATATATATTCATAAAAAAATTAACTTTATATTAGAAGACAGTCTCCTAAATTTTACAAAAAATAATTCATTTGTCTTCTCTAGGCAAACCAAAGAGCATAAGGTTGTCTGGTCAACATCTGTCCACAGGAGGTCAGGGACAACAGACTAGCAGGTGCAAAGGCGCATATAAAGAGCAAAAACAGGGAAAAAATGGGTTTGTGATAGACATATATTCTAAGTGTTTAGGAATGTCATTCTGTAATGAGTGGGTAATTATATTGTTATAAAAGAAATATTTAAGAAAATCTATTGATGATTCACAGAACACAAGAACTTATTAAATCAGCTCACAATATAGTTTAAAAATAAAAGTCTTTTAAAAAAAAGTAAGTCTTCAAGCTGTTCTGTATACTATTTGGGAAGAGGAGAATAAATGACACCAAAATAAAGAATAAATAAAAATGAATCTTCCTCCTCCCCACCTTCTTTTCTTCCTTAAATAAATATAAATATATATACACACATATCTAAATCCCATCCTGACTATTTCCCCCATTTTTCACAAACCAATAATAAAAAGGTACAATATCTTGATGCATCTATTTCAGACACTTAGCCAATGAACACAATCATTTTGGACATATTTAAGAACACAACAAATTTCAATGCCAGATTAGTCAAAATGTTTTAGTTCATGGTGTTTCTCCTTGATATTAAACTTCAAAGAATATACATCAAAAATTCTAACTTTCTTACTAACATGACCCTCCATATAATTATCTAAACTTTCCCCCAAAAGGACTGTATGTACAGCTTAAAAGGTTTTAAGGATGTGCTATCAGTTTATCAACTTTATCAAAATGAGTAGTCAGCTGACAGTACTTTTGCTTTCAAGCTGTAAGGGTATAAACCTGCTACTCTGGATTTATTCTGTATACTTTCAGCAATGTATAACTTTCAGTCACGGCTACCTATTGCTTTGACATTTTCTGTCTACGTGTCCTTATCCTTTTAGCCTAAACTCAAGACAGCAAGTCTCTTCACAAGGGAAAGATTCCTCCCCAGGCTGCTTCTAGTTCCTTCTGGAATGCTTCCTCCACATACACACCACTGCCCCCATGACATGCTCTATACCTTCTCATAAACATACATGAACAATTGAGGAGGACCAGAAAATATGAGACGAGACTAAGGACACCTGAAACTCACTGGGAAATTTCTGAAGGAGTGAATGGAAGGGGTTTGCCAGGCCCGGGAAACTTTGCCATACTCCTCTGAGGACCAAGTCAAGTGAAGGCCCAGACTGCTCTCCCCTGCCTTACCTAGTCTTTACCTGCTCTTGTGTGGAAAAGTCTTACTTTTCAACCTACAAAGGGGAAAGGAAACACTCATTCTGGTAATACAGAGCATGGGGGTAAAAAGGGTTTGGAGGCTCAGTGGTGCCTGAAAGGTACCAGTACTGCCATCCTGTTCCAGAATTAAGGACGTAAATCAGAAGACTCTAATACCCGAAAGCCAGATTTAGACAAGTACAGTACAGATTTCTATTTGGAACTTCAATCACATGGGAATCTCATCCCCAATTCCAATACACAGGCTCTCTTCTCTGCTCCCCATTGCTCCCCTCTGCCCACTCTAGAGGGTCAGTGGCTGCCTCTGGTGATGGTGAGAGGAGACAGGAAGAAACTGAGGGCCTTTCCTAATGAGAGCCCTACAAGAGTCCCAGCTCATCACACAACCGGCATTGCTGCACCCAGTGCCTTCCTGCCCCACCTTCCCTTGCAGAGAGCCACAAATCTGGGGTCTCCTCATCTACTGGCTCTCTTCTCTCCTGAATTCCTTTTCTCAGCATGAGAATACATATCATTAGAGTGAGACCACCAAAGACTATGAGACTTCTGTTGTTAGTATGTGTGTCTTTTAACCAGAGAAGGATAATGCTCCAGGTTTTGTTTTCTAACATCCTTCAAGGAATGTCCAAGCATTTTGTTGTTTTTTGTCACTGTCAGTATGTTCAGTCCACAATGAAAATCAAGTCACTTTCTTTCGTTAGAATAATAGCTTAAGGTCTCTTGGTGTGTCCTGGCGGCACAGTGGTTAAGTCAGCCACCTCCAGCAGGCACAGCCCAAATACATCCCAAGGACCCCCAAAGCCAACCCAGCCAGGGCTGGGGGATTTGGGCGGGGGTGGAATAATCAAGATGAACAACTAAATAAAAATAAGAATGCTTCTTCCTCCTCTCTCTTCCTGCCTGCCTGCCTTCATTCCTGCCTGCACCTTTCCTTTAAAAAAAAAAGAAAGTTGCTCATTTATCAGCAGTTTTTAACTATACACCTCTTGCTTAAAACAAAAGGCAACACAGCATAAAAAAAAAAATCTTTATATAACTTCCATTTCCTTCACTCAGTCCCATTATTTATATTTACTACTTGCCTACTTTAAAAAGTCTGATGGAGCTAGAATACAAAAACATTTTTCAACAGACTATTTTTATATCACACTTTTACAGAAAAGTCTTAGGAATCAAGATATTAATATTACTAAACACAGCAACAAGAACACTACACATTAAAATAAGCCTCAAAATACATTTATAGAAATTTAAAATACCACAAACTCCAAATAGGCAGGCATCCCTAAGATTTTAGGAATTCAGTTAAATTTTCATCAATCTTAAATGATCTTAGTATTTCCAACTTATGCCATTTTGACCATCTGAACAATTTCAAGACATCTAACATTATATAGTGTGTAACACGATCCTTAAACAGGAGAGAAATAAAACACATAAAAGCCAGGGAATGTAATACTCAATCTTATTAGACAACAGAGGCTCAGTCCCCCAGTCTGCTGGACACAATGCTGTGCAGCAACCGACTAACTTCAACAACAAATCAGCCAATTACTGCACTGTGCCTGTGTTAAGTGATCTGTTTTCAACCTAATGGCTTCCTTAACAAATAGCTAGCTTCTTCACTAAGTGCTGTGAGCAGAGCAAATCTGTTTTGTAAAAAGGGAAACTGTAGATCATGATCATACATGAAATACTTAATGATAGTAACAGACTCTGCCCACAATCTGAATTGTGTTCCCTTCATTACCGCCCATCTTCCATCTTCAACTTTAGGTAAGAAGCCCAAGAAGGAGGATACGAATAGGTAAGAGAAGTCTAGCAAAACGGAAACCAGGGGAGGAGGGGGGTGGCAGTGATGGGGGCCAAACAATGACAGTGGGACAAACAACATGAATAAACAAATAAATAGAAGTAGCTTCCTCCTCCCTCCCTTCCTCTACAAATGCTTCTTCCTCCGCTCCCTTCTCTAAAAAAAAAAAAGTTAATTAAAAATGTATATACAAATAAAGCCATCCCAAGTTGTGCCATTATTTATCACTCCACCCAAGTACTGGGCATGCTGCAGCTTGGTCTCAATGCACAGCACACTCAACACTTCACCCACAACAGGCTGCAGGCACAAGGTGACAGGTAAAGGCCAGCAGAATGTCCTCAAGCACCTGCAAGCCCCACTGCCTGTTTCCATAACTATCGCAATCAGTTTCTGTAATTTCAAGAATGTGAATATATCAGATGTGTAGTAATTCATACACTACTGATATTCAGATTTTTAGGAAGGAATTTCCATATTCCTTACTTAGGAATCTAAAACTGAAAGTATTCACCATCTACATTCCAACAATAACCACTTGGAGATGATTACCTAATAAATGCATGTATTTCAATTGTCTTTAAAATACATATACAAGCACATTAAAAAATACTTTTTAACTTTGTTACCTACATATCTATCTAAAATTTTCACTTAGTTAGATGTTAGAGATGACCTAGAAATTACTCAATTAAAGATATAGCTTCCTTTAAAATAGACAATGCAATTTTTAATTTACATTTTGAAAATAACTGAAAGTTTTTTATTATTAAGCATATTAGCAATAGAATTTGAAATTTTAGGATAAATTAATAATAAACATTCTTAGAAATGTTACTGTAGAATCAAAGACAAGAGAAGTCATTACCAGTTTGACTAATGAGCGGATTTTATAAACAGGAATAATGCTATAGAAAACAATCCTCTTTTACAAGGGTACTTCAATGGACAAACATCAGTCAGCAACAACAGGAACTTCCAGAGCACACTCACACTCTGCAAGGAAAGCCTTGAAGATGTGGGATCACATTTCATATGGACACACTAAATGAATAATAGAAAATCTATGCATTATCATTTCACCTATGACAATAGGTCTTCAACAGTCCCCAGCAGCTAGAACATTAAAAGCAGTACATGCTGATCCACACACATGCATAGGTGAAAGAGTTCCCTGAAAGCTCTCCTCCTTCCCTGCAAACAATTGAGCAGACAGAAGAATTCCACAAATAGCAGAGCTGAAGTCAGATGACTGAATATATTATCAGCCTTCCTTGGGACTACAAAATCTCAACATCAAGTCATCCACGCTACATGCATTGCAAAATATCTGCAAAATCTGCATCACATGGCCAACTGAGAGTTAAAAATACTAAAATTCAATCGTTTTCCAAGAAATAAGGCAAATATTTCAGTGTTTCTTTTTTTTTTTCTTCCCTAAGCCTATATCCCCAATAGAGTTCTCTGAATCCATTTTCTACCTATCTCCCATAATAAAGTTTCCTTGAGCTTATTTTTCTCAGCTTTTTATGGTAAGAAACAACAGGCAAACTGAATATGCTTTTTCAAAATATACTTCTAACATTTTTTTTTCCCAGATTACTGATCTGCACCATCTCAACCAAGGCGTGGATATGACCTATGCACACTGTGCTGAAAGGGAAGCCTCCCAGCTAACCAGAACACCAGGTAAAGGGGCGGGGCTGAGGACAACGTTTGCCAGGGTGCAAATTCCTCCGAGCATTTGACAGCTCTATGCCTCCATTTTCTGAGCTGTAAAAGGATGAAAACAAGAGCAACTACCTCAAAGTTACAGTGAGAAACATCAGTATACAAATAAGAGCACCCTGCCCGTAGCACTAGCAGGTTTTTGCTAAGCATTCAATGAATGTTTGTTCTTGTACTCCATATATTATACTTGCTTTTTGAAAATTATCAGAGAAAGAATGCTGCATTTCTAAAAATTGCTAAACACTGAGCTGATAACTAAAAATGTTAGAGAATACTGGTAGGTCTTAAGAAAAGTAACATGTCAGATAGAAGCCTGCCTTTAGGCAAGGGTTTGGAAGATACCTGCTGACATTAATTTGCAGGACTGCAACTACTATTCAAATGCATTCATCCTTTTTATGGGACTAAACTAGACTGAGGAGAGCATTACAAAGGTCTGTATTTGTTGTACCAGATTCCTAAAGGAAAGACAGTCTCAGACTCACCATTCCCTGTGATGTTTGTAATCTGTTGCCCCCTACTCACTAGTCAAGGTTAATGTTGCCCCAAAGTTTTGCCCAGAGACACAATGACAACATTAATCCCCTTTAAACGTCAGTCTCCTTCTGGGAACTGGGGGCAACCTCTAGTTTATAGAGTTGTGGCAAGAATGAAAACATGCCGCACAACTCAAGAAGCCTATTATCAAGTTGTTGGCACACAATGATCACTGCGATCAACATTCATGCTATCACTGTTACTCTCCTAGCACAGACATTTTTGTCAACACCAAGAATGAATTACAACCAGAAAAACTGACAACCACAGCAAACACCCCTGAAAGGTAGAGTAGGAGAGTTTTCACTCTTTACAAACATGCTGCCTTAAAGCAGCAACAATGGCACCCCTGAGGCTCAGCAGCAATGGTGGGTGCAGGTCTTGTAAAGTCCAAGGACCAAGGTTGGAGACTGGGGCTGGAGGAAGGGTGGGAAAAATTTAAGCAGCAACAACGCACTGTCAATCCACAGAAAAGAGAGGTTCCTGACATACCTGCTCAGTCACCTTCAACCAACTAGAGAATGCCATCCTGACCACACACAATACAACTTCGAAGAAAATAAAACAAAAGTAATTATAAATTTTCATACTTTCAGAAAGGAAATATATTTAATCAGAGATTCATCGGTCAAAGGGACATTTAACAAATTTATTTTAAACATAATCCTATTTTCAGGGGGGAAACCCAAACCCAAATCAAAACAAAATTTTCTGGCATTATATAGTTCAAATTATACACACACACAGATTTCCAGTATTAAATTGAAAAATAAAGCAAACATCCCTTTCCACCTTCTCCCCACCAAAAAATCATCACCCACTTTACATTTCCCTTTAATCACAGGATTTGTAATGGATGGCTTATACTACCAAAGTAAACTGCCAAGATTGGCATACTCAAATATTCATCAAATGAACAACTGAACAAATAAATGAAACAATGGTCAAATGAAATAAGAATGCAAAGACAAGATCTAAAAAACCAAAAATGAGATTTAAGGTGACCATCAAGAACTCTTAACAGTTCATAATGACAGCCTATATAAGACATAAGTTCTGCCAGAATTAACAGGCTAGCATCAGTTCTCCATGTATCTCAACTGATACCCAAAGTAAAAATTTTTTCAGAACCTTTAACTAGCTGCTAACAACGTGTACACATTAACTAATTCTCTTCTCTCCTACTTAAAATTAAGACTCTATGTCCAAAACCCTCAAAAGCAGTAAAGTGAAGCACCACCATAGGTTCTCTACTTATTTATTTCTTGTCTAGAAATTTCCAACCAACCAACTGAAAGCAGTAAGACCTACTACACAAAATCTAGTCTTATTTTCTGTTAACTTCAAAGCAGAAGTTTACTTTTAAGATTTCCAGGTGCTGGTGGAGAAGTGATTCGGTCAATTTCCTCTGAAGGAAGGACACAGGCCACAAATCCTTGGTTGGGGGTGGGGAGCGCCGTGGGACAGGCCAACCAGTGTGAACATCTAAAATGGAAATAAAATAAAATGTTTCTTCCTCCTCTCTCTTCCTGCCGGACTGCCTACTCAACTTCATTCTTGCCTGTATCCTTCCTTAAGATAGAGTTCCATCAATCAGTTTTAACTTAGTTTAACAAGAGCTGGGAAAACTACTCCAGTTTCTAAAATACTCACAAGTCACATCTTGCCTTTATTTAGAAATTAGCACCTAAAACATAGTTTGTGTTTTTGTTATGCTATCTGAATTGAAGGTCTGACACTAAAATTGTATTTTACAACTTTTCCAGCATATACTTGTAAAGGACTTTAAAAAGTAATATAGCATAATATTCTTTCCACAGCTTGTAATTCACAAACCCTTCTCCAAGTCTTTATAACAAAAGAGAAAATAAATAAATACTAAGAATACTTAAGGTATAAAAGACTGAGGGCTCTGTTCTGTTCTCTCTTTAAATGGTTTTCATTATAGGCATGTAAATATTGTCTATTTCAATAGGGGGAAAGATCCTTATTTGCTGCTAACTTTATGATTTATGATGGTAATACAAAACCAGTACTTTAAAGAAGAGATTTGTTTTATCCCTCCCATTCTCTTAATTTAAAATTTATAAACTTAATGTATTATATACAGATGCTGATCTATGACCAATGCATACCTTAAACCTATGCTATGATACAATGTTCCTTTAATAATTTCTTAAAGGATAGTTTGTAATAACAAATTATCAGATGAAACCATAAATATATTAAAAAGCAAGTCATTTTTTAAATAGTAACTTTGCCAGAAAAAGGGTGAAGTTTTAATTATGCTTTCAAATAGAATTTCAATCATGACATAAGGAATTTCAGAAAATTAATCCTCTAGGACAATTGTTTAGATGGACTATTATTCCTGCTACCCAACATCCTATGGACTGCTTAAAAGAACTGCCTTTAAACCCAATACAACATAAACAATTTTTTCAAAGAAATCCAAGCTGTCAACTTATGGGTCACATTTCAACCTGATGTGATTTGAAACAAGGAAGGTACTGAATCCTTAAATATAGGGTGTGCAGTGGAGGCACTGCTCACAAGTCCTTGATTCTGGGCTTGGAAATCTTTACTAAGATATTACTGTAGATAAAGCCAAGGGAGGAGCACTACTCCTTTATTCACTCTCCCAACACAGCCCAAGGTCCCCTCCCATCTTGTACATTTCCAGTAAAATGCTCCTCTAACACTAAGTGGAGTCAAGTAAATTATATTTAACCAATGAAGGGTTAAAATCAGAGCCACGGTACCTAAAAATACTAAATTCATCATTGGTGAGCTCTTTTCTACCCTCGGCTTCAGTGTCCTGACATCTAAAAGTAAAAGAACTCCTCTGTTAAGAATGAAATACCCAGGAGGAAGAAGGGCTCAGATCCAGTCTAAGAGCACACAATGGAATCACAGCTGACGATGCACATCTTTTTCTAGATGTCTCCATATGCTTGAGAGGGTTTTTTTTTTTTTTCTTTCCCCCTGCCTGGCCAGACATTAGGAGACTTGCTTCTCTCTGCCACTAAGAATCTGAGAACATTTTCAAGGATTGTCGTAGAAAATGAACTAAATTAGTGTGTTGCTCTTGAGTATGCAAGAGAGAACGACAGAGTGGCCATCAATAACTAATATAATTAACGATGAGGTGCTTTCAATGTTGTCAAATTCTGAATGTTCGTTTAATTTATACCACTCCCTCCCTCCTTGAGGCAGCTAAGTAAATGTTTGTTTTATCTTTGCATTTTTCACTATTTTCTCACTAAATACCTCAAGGGCTACAGCATAATGCAATTAACTTATGTCTACACGAACACTCAAAATTACAATGTACTGGGAATTCACATTATAAATTTGAAAATGTGATATTACAACAGAACACATTTGTAGAAACCAGTATGGTAAATACTGGTCCCTCAATTCTTCCTTAGCAGCCCAATATTAATAAAAGCTTGAGAAACCAGAATAATTATCAAATACATAAAATATCTCAAAAAAAAATCCCAGAATTAAATTCACAGGATACTTATCACAAAATGAATGAACTTATTCCCAATGTTGTACTATTCACCCTTTGAACTCCAAAAGATTCAAAAAATTCCAATTGGGAAAGAAGCTTTTATGTCAGTGTACACTAACCTTATCAACAAAGAACAGGAACACACACACACACACACACACGCATGCACGCATTGTAGCAGCTTCTTTTTAAGACGTTGCTACAGTGCAACCTGTAATCTTCCTAGAGAATCAAAGACCAGCCATTCTTATTCTTAAAAAGTCAAGAGTTAAAGTCACTAGGCTAAATGTAACAAAATGCTTAAAACCACCAAAGATGTCTCCTAACCTGCGGAAGCCAGAAAAGTACCCACACACTGTACAATTCAGTTGTGTTTAAGAAGAAAACTAGAATAATTTATTTTTAAGAATCTTCTATGTGGGAGTAAATCTGGCAAACTACATTTTATTCACTTTTCTTTTTTCTGTAGACAAAATATTCTTTGACCAGCTTTGCTCTTTAAATACCAAAGCACTTTATGTTTCAGTGATGCTTTGGTTCCAAATTTCATTTTTTCACTCAAGGAAGAGCAAAAAAAAAAAAAAAAAAAAAAATGCCATAAACCTAAACTTTTTTTTTATGTTATTCCCAAAAGCAAAACTTTCAGTGCACTTTGGGAATTAAACAAGGAACCAGCAAAGTCATCACAAACAATGACACTTTACAGTCCCAATAACCAATTGATGTAAGGCTATCCCGATGCCTTAATTTTCAGAGAACCCTTTCAAAATGTCATTGTCCCCATGCTGGGATAGGTGAGTGAAACCGAGGGAGCGGTAAGCAGGTAACTTTTATGAACCTCAACTCATAACCCGACGCTGAGATCCAGAACACACGACCACTACAATATATTGCCATTTTAGAAATGGGCCTCGGAGAGTTACTACCACATCGTTAAGTGGCTTCAGACTTCGTGGTGTCTAAGACAACATCTCTTTGGGTGCCAGAGAAATACAGTATCTCGTGCAGCTCTATGCGTCTCCCTTGGCCAAAACGCCTATAAGTGACACAACCTCACAGATCAAGGAACCGGTGACTAGGGATGGACTAGAGTGGCTAGCTCTCGGCGTCTCCATGACTCCCCCGCCCCGCGCACAACTCCGCTCTAACTGGTCCAGAAGAAACCCCGCCCCCTTCCTTCCTCTGGTCCCCACGATTGGCTTAACGACACCCAGCAGGTCAGTACCCCGCCTTCGATTGGCTTAATGCCCCATCAGTCACACGCAGCCAGATTCGGGTCGGAGGGAGGGGAAGGAGTTGGAGGAGGTGGAGTGGGAATAGGATTAGAGGACGAGGTGGCCGAGGAAGGTGTTCAGGCTAGGTTCCCGGTTTGGGAAAGTTTCCCCTACCAGTGACAAACCCAGGAGGCGACAGGCCCAGACCAGTTCCGGACCGGTGTAAGGGGCATTGGTCCTTGATTCCCGCCCCTTGGTCCCGCAGGCCCCGGAAACCACTAGGGGGAGGGGGAAGAGGGAGGGACCATCTAACCAGGGACCGACCCACCCCCGATCTCGATCTCGGAAGAGGCGCCTCTGGGACTCCCCGGAGGGGAGGGGGGCAGGGAGCTCGAGCGCGCAGCGACGACCCTGGCCCCCTCCCCCAGGGTCCCCCTGGGGCTCAAAAGAGTAGGGTCCCAGGGCCCGGGGCGTGACCGTCGCGAGCTAGCCAGGAGGGCCCCTCCCGCTTCCCGCCAGGGGCCCTGAGGGCCTGTCCCTTCAGGGGCGGGGAGAAGGGGGAAAGAAAAGGGGGCGCTAGCGAGCCAACCCGGAACCTCCCGGACCGTCTCCCGCCCCCAGCCCCGGCCCCAGCGCGCCTCCGGCACACACGCCCGCACCCAGAAAGTTAAGTCAGGGGCAAGCCCCGCTCGGCGTCGCAGCGGTCCGGCCCCCGATCCCCGCCCCCACCGCGGTCCGGCCTGCTCGGCCCCAGCGCACCGCCCGCCCCGCCCGCTGCAGCTCCTTTCCGTCCGCCCGCGGCGCAAGGCGCCCCTCGCCCCCCGCCCCCGGCGCTGACACGGCCCCGGCCCGCCAGCCGGGCCCCGGTTCCCCTCCTCCCCGCGTCTCACACCGCCGGCCGCCCCTGACGTCGCGCTTCACCTTCACACACCCCCGAGCACTTCCCGAGTCCTGCCTCCCCACGCCAGGCTCCCACCCTCCGCTGCAGTCGCTCCGCGTTTCCATTAAAGAATGCACCTTCTCGGGATTCACCTTCCCGACTCTGCCTCGCTGTCCCCGAGGAGGCAGAAGCCTCCGATCCGCCGACCCCTCACCGGGCTGAGCAGCGGTTGCCTCGCTCCTCGGGCGGAGTCCGCGTCCGCACCCCCGGCCTCCCCACCGCGCCTCGACGCTCACCTCTCGCCGGCGCCGCGGGCTGCAGCCTCCACCCGCCTCGCGCTCCGGGACTAGTCTCCCGAGCTCTCGCAAAGCGCTGGAGCGCCTCCTTTCTCTCCCAGGGACTCCGCGTCTCTCCGGCGCTTCCCGCCCTCCCCACCCCCCCAAGCTCCAACTCCCCAGCTTCGCCGAGCCTCCGGGATGCAACTCCTGTTTTCCGTGCACTCCGGCAGCGTCCCCGCACACAAAAACAGTCCTCTCCGCGACGCACAGCTCTGCCCGGCTCCGCGCAGGAAGGGCAGTCGCGGCCGGGGGTGGGGACGCGGTGCCCCCCGCCCGCCGCCCGCCTCCCGCCCGCCCTCGCGGCCCCCAGGGAAGGCGCGGTTACCGGCTCGGGTCGGTCACGCCGTCAGGTGCCGGCTGCCGTCGGCGCTGACCTTCGCCGCCGAAGCTGTGGCTGAGGCTGCGGCCGCCATGTTCCCGTGTTAATAACTGCTGCCTGGTTGTTTATTTCAATGGAGATCCTCCCCCAACTCCCTCCTCCTCCTCCGCGTCTCCGCACTTGCGGAGAGAGATACAGACCGCGCGAGCTCGGGAACAGGGGAGGGGGCTCGGGAGCCTGGCTGTCCCTCCCTCCGCCTCACTGGCTGTGGCCCCTGCCAAGTCCTGTCACTGGGGAAAGGACGGGGCGGAAACTTGCCTTTCGTTCCCCCGGGGAGCGGGCAAAGGTAGACGGAGGGTTCTCCGAGGAGCAGACCCAGACCGCAGGGTCCGCAGCATCTCCGTCGATAGAGTCCTCTCAGCAGGCGACCCAAGGAGAGGTGAAGAGTGAGGGGAGAAGATAAAGGGGACAAAATGGGTGACTGGTAGACAGAGTGACCTATGAGTGACTGAAATTGAAGGGAGAGTAAACAGATGACTCCATGGGAGGGCAAAGGGCAGTGCCAAAAAAGAAAGCAAGCGGTTGGGACAAGCTGGGGCTGCAGGGTGGAGGCAGTGGGACCCTGGTTCTGTAGACGGCGGGGCAGATGACCCGGGACCAAGATCCGGGAGAGCCAAGTGCCAGGTTCGCCCTGAGAGGATCCTCGCACCGGAGCTGGGACGCGACTTCTCTGCCAGCACCTTGCACCCCTCGGAAGCACCTCACGCCCTGCGTTCTGCTCTTGTTCCCTGGAACCCTCTTTCCTTCCCCCTCATCCATTATGTCTTTTCCCTGGTCTCCTCGGGGAATAGGATTCTCTCACTGCAGCGGTACCTCAAGGGATGGAGGGGGCGCGACTGTGGGTACCACCCAGCAATTGCATGATTAAAGCAAAATGCACACAGTGTGTTAAAATCTAACTTGATCGAGCATTCTCTTCACGACTTGAGTCACAAAACTTTTTTATTGGAGCATTCACTTTCTAAACATCAGAAAGTGATGTGGAGGGGACGCAGAAGAGTAGCAAGAAAAACTCTAAGATACCCTCATTGAAATTTCACTTGAATCAGTTCAATGCTTCGGAGAAGTACGTTCTTCCCAACTTAAGATTTAATTCGTGGAAAAACACAAGCAACGTGTAATAGATTTCCTTAGCGGCCACTTGCCGTACTCAATACTAGTGTTTATTGAACAGTTACTATGTGTCTGACACTGTACTAAATGATTTTAATGGTCAAACTTTACAGACCAATTACCACTTTTATCCTTCACAAAAGGAAAAAAAAGAAGCTTGAAGTAATTTTTCTAGGGTCATACCACCAGGAAGCTGGGGAGGGTTTGAGCAAGTTCTGGGAGCTCCAAAGTCCAAGCCTTCAATAATGTCTTCAACTTCAAATGGGTGGGATTCTCACCAATTTTATTTTAGGAAAGAAGTGTGTGTAAGAGCTTAACTGGATAGAAAATATTTGGAAGTTAGCACTGGGGAGTATAAGAAATGGGTGTGTATTGGGATACTTCCACTTGTATTTTATACACAAACTATAGTTTGAAATATTTGCATTGACTATATTAATTTTAATGGTTATTTCAATTATTATGTTTCCTGAAAACTCTTAAGTTCTTCTAAAACCTGTAAGAAAAAGGAAATGGAGGTTTTTAATGGCCTGATTTCTTCCACTAATACTAGTCCACTTTATTCCTCCAGTGAAGTGATAGTCACTTGAGGTCTATCACATTGCTGGACTCCAGTTTTCTTCCCTGTCCTCACCAGAACTGTGATGAAGTAAAGATGATCTTTCTTGCTTTCTCTCTCTGCCCTTTTGGGCAGAAGTTCAAAGTTCATCAGTCCTCTGCAAAAGATTTCACACTTTCAAAAAAACACCCATCATATCTGTGTAAATAAGGGACTCCCCATCACATTTCCTTAATAAAACTTACTACATGCTCAAGATAAGGACTAGTTCTACAAAGAAATAAAACCAAAAAGTTGACAATGTAGCATAATGACTTCCAAGTCCATCTGCTACTGAATTTTCTGGAACCTTGAAGAATTCTGTAATTTTTGCTTTCTGGTACAGTCTCTGGACCCCTCCACACTTCGGACAGTAGTTATGACAATATTCTGTTTTGTACTAGAGTTGTTTATGTATTCGTTTTTCTTTCACTAGATAGTAAGCTACTCATGGTCATATGTTGTTTGTACATGCTAGAGCTCCTGAAAAGCTCCCACATAATGTTTATTGTTTAACTGAAGCTGTAAATATAAACAATGGAATGTGGTACATTCTCTTTGTCTACTTTCCCACATCATCCACTAATACCTTCGTCTTCAAAAAAGTTTATTAAAAATGTTTTTAGTGTTTTGAATAAACTCAAATTTCTGCAAGACCTCAGAATAACTGTTAATGAAAATGAGCCATATTTCTTTGTAAAAAAAAAGAAACGGTAATAAGTTGACTTAATGAGTCAAGGAAAAAAGAAAAGATACAGGAACTAGGTATATTACCAACAGGATAACCCAATAAGGAAAAAATATGTGGGTGAAAATCATAAAGGGGAAGGAAATTATTGAAATTTTGTAGAAGCAGAAACTTGACATCATGGATGAATAAGAAAAGGAGACACACCACAAAGAAATGTCAGCAGAACCATAAATAAAGTATAAAATAGTAAAGAAAAGTGATTATTATATACCTAAGAAAAAAATATAAATGCCATTGGACAAGAAATTATATTTTGTCTGTCTTCATTCAGTTTCAAGCTATTCTCTTTATACATAAACTACATAAAACCGCAAGATTAAATAACATTTTTGCATTATCACAAACCAACATACATCATGATATGAGAGGTAACAGTGTGATAAATAGAGCTATAGAATACAGGCAAATAAACATATAACTGGGCATTGCTACATACACTGTGACAAGTCACTAAATAGCTCAGTTTCCTCATCTGTGTAATTGTTACAAGACTCAAAATAGTATAAAAAAGTAGACTTTGTTAACTATCAAGCTATTTATACAAATATAAAGAAAGCCTCCACATAAGGGTTTATATTATTTTGTAAAGAAAAGTTTACCTCAATAAATATTTAAATAGAAAGAAATATTATATTGACTAGCTATATGCATAGCACAGCTATTTCTATTTTGGTAAACACTCACTTTACAAGAGCAAAAAACTAGACCGTTCTATTAAAAATATAATCACTGGAGGGAGGAATCAGTTAAAAAAAATTTTTGATTATTGAAAAAAGCAACTATTTGTCCAATATTTTAATCTCATTGTTTGTTCTCTCCAAATCCCTTAAATGTTATAGTTGACATAAACATGTCTACTTGTAGGTCAGGCTTATTACATATATCTTTATTTCTAATCAAGTAAGCATTATAGGTATTACTTCCAGTTTACATATGAGAAAACTGTGGTTCAGAGAAGTTAATTTGTGCAAGATCATAGAACTGCCTTTACAGCACAACTAAGAAACTATGCTGATTCTGTTCCCCATCACTGAAAATCTTACTACTCTAAGCAACGCGTAATCTTCATCTTTATTTCCTCAATACCTATAACAATTCCATGAACATAATTCATGCTCAATAAGTTATTTTGATATAAATGTGGGGCTCTCTTCAAACATAGTACACATTGTCACAAGATTTATATTCCCATTTTTTTTCTGTTACTTTCCCATTTCAAAATGCTTAATAATCCTTCATTGCCTACAGAATACAATTCAAATTCTTTACCTTATATTTAGGACTTTTCAGTATGAGCATAGCTATTTTTTCTAGCCCCATCTTTTAAAGCAAAACAGTAAAAAGAAATTTAATATACTCTCACTCATTTCAGGTACTCTAGGATCAGACTGACACATGTTTCAACCTTGACTCTGAGGAAAGTTTTAACCTCTCTGCAAACCCCATCCAATGTAATAAGGCAAGAAAAACAAAAGGATAAAAGTATCATCACTTTATTCACTGATGATGAGATCACACACATAAAAAATTTTTTAAAAATCTATAAACTATTAAAATGAATAGTAAGACAATAACAGCTATACTCAAATAATATAGCCTTTCAGTAAAAAAAACATGAAAAGAAAAAAGGAAATAAGAGACAAGGACAGACAGGCGTACCCTGGTGTTTCGGTGGTTAAGTCTGTTGCTCCAGATGGCATAGTCCATATAAAAATACAGATTCATTGCCTGAGAAGAGGGTGGCGGGGGCAGCCAACATGAACAACTAAATAAATAGATGCTTCTCACTGCCTGCCTGTCTACTTGCCTTCATCCCTGTCTGCTTCCTTCCTCTAAATTAATAAATATAACTATTAAAAAATACATTATCAACTATTTCTAAATATTAACAAGAAACAATTGCAAAATGAAATGCTAATGTCATTTGCAAAAACATAAAATGATCAAATATTTATAAATATATTTAACCAAAATGTGCAAGATTTCTATAACGAAAACTAGAAAACGTTGCTGATAGAAATTCACAAAGCGCTAATTAAAAAGAGAAATGAGTAGACTCAATATTGTTAAGAAATCAGCTCTTCTAAAATTGACTATAGATTCACTACTACCCAGTCACAATCCCAGCAGGACTTTTCAGTAAAATTTGAGATGCTAATTCTAAAGTTTATATAGAAATACATATTATGGAGTACAGCCAAGACAAACTTGAAGAACATGTTCGATCACTTACATTAATGATTCCAATACTCACTCTCATTACAATAAGTGAGAGTGTGTGATATTTGTATAAGAATAGACAAATAGATTAATGGTACAGAACAGAGTCTAGAAATAGATCCCCAAAATTACAGTCAATTGCATTTGAACAAAGTTGTCAAAGAAATCCAATGGAGAAGAGAAGTCTTGTCAATAAATGATGCTGGAAGCAATAGATACCACAATGAAGAGATGAAGAATATTGACTCCCATCTCAAGCCAAACACAAGAACAATTTATAGATGGATCATTGGACTTCAATGTTAAAGTTAGAACTATAAACCTCCTAGAAGAAAACATGGGATGATAGTAAGTATTTTTGCAACTTGGGGTATGGAAATTTGTTTGTTTTTAAGCAGACATGAAATGCACTAACTAGAAAAGAAAAATTAATAACAAATTAGATTTCATAAAACTTATAAACTTTCTTCAAAAAGTATCACAAAAAAAGTGAAAAATCAGTCCACAATCTGGGAGAACATAATTACAATACTTATGTCAGGCAAAGTTCTCTTATCCCTCATAAGTAAAGAACACCCCCAAGTCAATAACAAAATAAATAAAGACTTGAAAAGGCATTTTGCAAAATTATGTGAAAGGCCAAGAAACATACACAAATGTTTCTTGCTTAAATTCATTAATAATCAGGAAACTAATGAAAATGAAAACCACAGGAGATACCAGTTACTCTCTAGAATGGCTAAAATTAAAAAGGCTGACAAACACCTAGTATTGACAAGAATGTAGGGAAGGAACATAGGAAGACTTTTTCATTGCTGGCAGGACAAGACAATCTCTTGGAAAGCATTTTAGCACTTCCACACAAAGTTAAGCATATACTCACCATATGACCCAACAATTTTACTTGTTAGTATTTCCCTAAGAGAATATTGATTTGGATGATGATTACATTTTGACAATAGCTCATGAACATTTGAGTTGTATACTTCGGATGTGTGGGTTTTGCTCTCTGTAAATTATACCTAAACAAAGTATTATTGGCATTTAAAAAATTGAGTAGGAGAAATTTCCCGATATTATGAAATATGTATACAAAAAGCCTATAACAAATGTCACATTTAATGATGAAATATTTACAACTTCTTCCTGAGATTGAGAAAGAGAATTGGAGTAGTCTGCCCACTATTTACATTTATATTCAACATTGTACAGGAGGTTCAAGCAGATGTGATAAAGAAAAAAAATGTAGAAAGTATTGCTAAGGAAGAAATAAAACTGTGGTTATTTGCAGATGGCATGAGAATTTATGTCGAAAATTCAAAAAAGTGAACAAAATATTAGAACTAAATTTAAAAACAGAAGGTTAATATATAATATTAATTAATATATAAAATTCAATTGTATTTTCTGCGTATCGAAACAATTGAAAAATGAAAACTTGGAGTGTAAATTGAAGTTACTTGGCAATATCCATTAAAGCTGGATATGTTTGCTTTATGACCCTATATCTCCACTCCTACATGTATATCCAATTGAGTTCCTCAATAGAAAAATTAGTAAACTATAGTGGTTTTGCTCTATGGTATACTATATTGAGGTGGAAATGAACAAACTATAACAATCACTTGAGTGGATTATAGAAAAATAATCTGGAGAAAAAAAACAAATACAAAAGAATATGATGTAATTTCCATAAATGTCAAAACAGGCAGAACTGAATATGGTGCTAGATACCAGGACAGTTGCTCCCTTTTTTTGGAGTTGCTGGCACCTTTGAGGGTACATGAGAAAAATGTGGTTACATTGAGAATACTCTAGTTCTAATCTGAGTGGAGGTAATATCGGGGTCTTCATTTTATCAAATATTTTGAGAACAGCTTGTTCAAGGTACATACGTGACTTGCATGTATATGTGTATTATACTTCAATTTTTAAAATGTTATTGTATACATATACTGATGTCTCCCTAACTAGACAGTAGCTCCTTGAAGACAGGGATCATTCTAGATTTCTAGTATCTCATATCTATTTTAGCATAGTAGCTTCTTAAAATATTATAATGTAAGTAGTATAAGTAGATACAGTTGCCAATAAAATTTAGTTTTACTGTAAGTAGAAATAATAGGAAAGCAACACGCATATACATGCACGAATATAATTGATTTAAAATTATTAGCATTTTCCTAAAATTTTCCTTTCTCTTATGTTTGCCTCAAAAACTCCCAAATGTTTAACACAGAATCTTGGGGTGCACCCTTGTGGCTCAGAGGGCTGAGACACTGGCATGAAAACCACATATTCCGAGGTGAAAAACCAAAACGGACCACTGAAAAATAAAGATGTTTCTTCCTCTCCTCCCTCCCTTTCTTTCTTCCTCCTTTCCTCCCTTCCTTCCTGCCTTCCATCTGCCTCCTCTACTTCCTCCCGTCCCTTCTTCTCTAAAATATTTTTTTAAAAATCTAATAAATTAAGTGCAGTATAAAAATCATAACTTACTGTGTACTCCAATAAGTAAGAATTGGTATGTGAATACACCAAGTATTGACTTCATCCCATTTAACATAAAATTTATGGTTCATAGACTAATGAGAATTTTAGAATAGAGATGTAGCTTCTAGACAAAACTAAACTTGTAATCAGTATAACTTGGACATGTTTTTGATTTGTTGGTCAGTAGCAATTTTTTATCATAAAATACACATAACATAAAAATAACAATTTTAGTTATTTTAAACTGTACAGCTCAGTGGAGTTAGGTACATTCACGTTGCTATACAAAATCACCACCATCCATCTCCAGAACTTTTCTTCTCTCTCATTTTTTTTTTTTTTTTTTAAAGAAAGGTGCAGGCAGGAATCAAGGTAATCAGACAAGCAGGTAGGAGAAAATAGGAGAAAGAAGCCCTTTTATTTATTTTTGATTTTTTTAAATTTTGGTTGTATATTTTGGTTGTTTTCATCCCCAGGACACAAACCCAGGTCTTTGGGATGTGTATGGATTGCATTTGACTGGAGGCAGCAGACCTAATTGCTACTCCACCAGGGTGCATAAAAATGTTCTGGACATGTTATTAAATTCGTCTAGAACTCAATTTCCTACCTGCGTCTTACATTTTTAAGAGCCATGCAACTCAAAAATACTGTCAGGCAGCTAATGCACATTCGGAGGAAAAAGACTTCCTTGGTAAAAATACAAGATTTTATAAAATCCTCTGGAGGGGAACATTAGTGTTCAGTTATAACTAGAGCAGAAAAATGTCTTACTGAAAAAGAATACATTTGAATAAGGGTTCTTTCTCCTTAGAAAAGAATCATCTTTTTTGCTTCTTTTGAAATAGGGCTTTGTAAACATGGACCACTTGACAAATAGTCCTACTCACCACAAAGCACTCATTTTAGCAATATTCTTGAGCTTTAAAATATATAAGTCTGTTTTTATTCAAAACGTTAACAGGGTCAATCAATGTTATATTTAATTAGTCTATTATTTATGAATGTCAGTTTTTGACATCCTTGATTCAATGCCTAGACTTCTGGCCTATTTGTTTTGAACTTTTCTCCAAGATGATTTCGAAGTTCCAGACACACAACCACTTGAAAGATTGCAACTGTTCTCCTTCCCATCCCCACACCCTTTTATATAATTAATGTCCAAGGTCTTAAACCAAGTGCTAAGTATACGGATATTTATTATTCTTTATAGTGCCACACGCTATGAATAATACTTTGTCTCTATTCAGTAGTTAATAAAAACAAATTTAAAAATTCACTCTGATATTTTACTTAAGTGCATTCTTTGTTACAAAACAACAAAAGCTAATATTTAGAGCCTGTTTTTCTTTTAGCCTAAGCTTTAAAATAAAGTACAGATATTGGGTACTTTCTAATACACTCAGTCCCTGATTGACACATGGCCACTCAAAACCATCTAAGACTGGCAAAGTTCTTACTTGACTGGACCTCCCTTCTTTCTCTGCCTTTGTCTAGGGTTGCCCGCTCTTATTTCCTCTTCCTCCTCCTTAAGGGCTACACAACTCTTTCACCCTCTGAATTGTGGTTTCACTGATATTACCTGTTCCTCCTACCAAGAGTCTATTGTTTTCCTAGCTTTGGAACCCCTCTGTCATCCCTAAACTAAGGTGAGTTTGAATATTCTTCTACACTGTAACCACATCACCCCAAGTCTCAACATTCCAATCTGCAGATGCTTAACAGAGTAGCTCCCCAAATGAGGGCAGCAGATTAAACTCTACTTTTCTACAAAAACACACACATCATAGATTTCTTCTATTACCGTTGCAATATATTTTGTATGTCATGGTTTTCAGAGGGCAGCTCTGAGAATCTAAAATACCCTTTCAAAACCTTGTTTCTGCCTTACAGTCTATCAATAAACAAGTAAATTTTTTAAATAAATCCATGAGGATTGCCTGTCTGAAAGAAAAATAGGTTTTTTTTAAATGTAATATTTATGGAGGTAACTGGTATACAAAATAATATAAATCTATCTGTGTATGTTCCCCATTCTGCAAATATGCACAAAAGCACCCTCCGTCCACCACCAAATTACCAAAGTCCTTCATCACTGCCCATTGGAAGCCACCGCAATTGCCCCCACCTCCTCCGTGTTCCCTGCTGGTAACTCCAGATCTATTGTCAATGTTGGCTTTCGCAAAAATGTAGTTTTTTTAAAAAGACTTTTTTGCCCTAGCTAGTACTTATTAAAGGACTTGTTATATTCACAGCTAAGAAGAGTACGTTAATAACAGCCAGCACAGGAGAAAATGCACAAGTTATTGCCAAAGGTGTTGGATATCCTTCTTTCCACTTACTCATTCAACACAAATTTATTGAGTTCCTATTCTGTTCAAGGATTCAGGAGTGGAGACCCACTCCTGAATAAAATAGGCAACAACCCTATCTTAATGGAATGTACAGGGATGTGACTCATGCTAGGTACTTAATAGATATTTGTTAAAAGAATGATAGAATGTGGATAAGAAAATCATTAAAATATGATAAATATTTACAGTTGGTAAAATCAGTGAGCAGAATATATGTTAGTTAGATCATAATCAGGGTTAAACCATTTCGTTGTGCATAACAAAGCAATACAGGAGAAGAATGTCAGGTGGTCATGATCAGAAGACAGAAGCGCCACAATCCACATGCCCTTACTTTGCAGAACACTCATTAAGAGAGGACTGTCATCATGCCATTACCAAAATGACTTTTTTTTTTAAGAGAGAGGAAGAAGCATTTTATTTACTTGTTCACCTTAGTTTTCCCCCTACCCCAGGACATGAACCCAGACCCTTGGGATATATGTGTATTATTCTTGGTGGAACAAACCACTGCTTCACCAGGAGATGCCTATCTTTTTGCAAATTTTGAGACCAAACTATATTCACGAGTAATTTCCATTTATCACCTTAACTCCAAGATTCAGTATCAGTTTAAGGTGACAACAGAACAAAAGACAAAAGTTTACAAATGGAACGGACGCTTTACTTTGGGTTATTGTAATTGGGCTGCATCTTAAATTCCATCTTCATAAATATTTGTAATGTATTTCTTCCTTACGAGATTATCTGTGATTGTAATCCCCTAATAGGCAGAATTCCTTCTTTCCTGGAGAAGCTCATTTTTTTTCTTAGTGTCTTCTGTTGATTGGATATGGACCACCCACAACATGGAGAATAATCTGCTTTACACAAAAGCCTACTGTTTTAAATGTTAATCACATTGAAAAAATATTTTCACAGCAATATCTAGACTGCTGGTTGAGCAAACAACTGGACACCATAGTCTGAAGAAATTGACACATAAAATTGACTTATCAGTCCACTGTTTATCAATTTGACATTCATCTACATCCCTTTAAGCCACAGTTTTCAAGTTGAAAGAATACTGAGGTCATACTTTCACCTAACATGATACAACTTTCCTATGTACAGTTGAAAGCACACCAATTCTTTCCTTAGAAGAGGATGCTATGTCTTAGGTGATGTTCACTATTCTCCTTGATATCCTGGAACTTAAATACTACGCTGTAAAGTCAGTACATCTTATGTTTTATTATAAAGGGATAAGAAAGAAAACATGATTGATAGACATAGATACTTACGGACATAGGTATACATAAAAGCATTTACAGCAAATTATGAAAAAAAATACTTGCAACAATTGCAGTCCTCATCTGCAACTGATCATGTGGTCATAGCTGCTTTTTAAAACTGCCTCATTCTACTACGCATTCCATATTCCTTTTGCCGTTAGCAATCACCTTGGCTAGTCCTGGTTTATCCAATAGGGTGACCCAAACTTTTATTGATGAAGGATCTGGGTGATTAAAAGATTAGATTGCTGTAGTTTTCCTTGAAATTTAATCCATGGTGTGGTAACACTAAGGTAAATTGTAAAGGGTCTCCTGAATTCCAGACAGACTCTTACCTCCTTTGTGTAGTAAGAGTTCAATTTCCCCTTGGTAGTCAGGATCGATCACTCTGTCAGTACAGTAACTCACTTCTTTGCCTGTTAATTCAGAAATATGAGAAGCCCAATGTGACCAGATGGCAGTTCATGGAATCGTTGCTGTGTCTCCTATGGAAGTATTTTTTCCTTTTGGAACTAACAGCTCTAGACCAGCAGAACATAAGTTCACGAAGGCACAAAGCAAAAAATTTGCTAGTGAATCACTAGGGGCAATAGTGAGTGATGTCACTCCCATTTCTACCCCTGGAGTCTAAGAACTGTGAATTGATTTAGAACATATGCAAAGTTCTGGAAAACTCTGCCCCTGCCCTATAAAATAGTGTCACCTGTTTCTGTGAGTCTTCAAAAGGTCATTCCATTATCAAGTCAACTGCTTTGGATGCCGGGGTAAGACTAGTAAATTTTTTTGTGGACCTACGGTCCCACTCCATTTGCCTTAACGTGAGTTCCTTAATCAGAAGGAATGCTATGTGGAATACCATGATGATGGCTAGGATGACCTGTCCTGTGGCTATGTCTGCCTTTTCCCCCACCAATTCCTGTATAGCAGTTTTAGTAAACTTGCTCTAAAATGCAAAAAAAGAAAGAAAGAAAAAGATCTTATTCATAAATTACTACTGACTATAAACATACTATCATCTGCGTAGTCTTTCTGTATTACTAAAGTGAGTGTTATGTGCAACATGTTTTCTGTTGGTGTGTATAATGGTTGTCAGTGCCAGGATGAGAAGCTTGGGATTCAGTGGGGCATAATTTCAAGGTTTCTTTAGTAGAGTGGACTTTTGTAGGATTTTATAAGGAACTAGGTACCCAGATTCTTTACTGAAGAGATTCCCTACTCCCTTGATTTCTTGTTGGCTTTTCTTGATCTTTATTAGGCTTTTTATATGTTGCATTCTAAATAGGGACATTTTTCAATTCTTTAGGGTGGCTTTATTTTCCATCTGCTCACTCCTAAATAATGTTTTCATATGAAAGCAGATGATATATTTCATATAGTATAGTTTAAAGAAACAGTAAACTTTTGTGTCAGTATCTATTTTAAGGACTATACTATAGCAATCTTCTTTTCTTTAAATCTTATCTTTTTTTCTTCTCTTTAGTATGTCTTTGATTTATGATATTCTAACTTATTTTGTTGCAGCTCTCCCTGGGACAAACCAAGTAGACCTCTTTTGGAAGTATTTTAGGCAGATTTATTATGTGCAGGTTCAGTGGGGATCCTTCCCCAAAGGCTGAGCATGGGCTTCAGGTTAAGGTACACTTACATAGGTTAGAGCAAGCATGAGAAGAGAAAGATGTAAATTAGAGTTGGGGGTTTCAAGTGCAGGAAGTTCTTTGTTGGTGTGCCCGCAGCATTCCAGTAAGCTTAGATCACAGGATGTTTTATGGCTTGGCTAGCTCGAGTGGTCTTTACTGCTGTCTTCATGGCTGCTGAGAAGTGGCGAGCAGGACTTTTTCCCTTAAAATTTTAACTACATTTTGGAATGGGTATACTTTCTTCATGAGAAAACTTTCCTCTCTTTTAGCTGCACCTTTTTCCCTTCCTAACAAATGTTTTCTCTATCCTTCATCTGTTCTCTTGGCACTTTCTCATATATATTTTATTGCTTATTTACATTTTTTTAATAGAGGAGAGAAGGAAAGAAAGAAACAGTTTTTAAAGGAAGGAAGAGGAAGAGGAAGCATATTCACTTGTTTTTCATTATTTTGGTTGTTCCACCCCCACACCTCATGAACCAAGGTCCTTGGACTTCGTATAAGCCATACCCAGTCACTGGCTTAGCTCCTGAGCCACCGAGGTGTGCCTATTTATATACTTCTAACCTGAACAGATAGCTGTCTTAGTTCTACTCTGAATGACTGTCCTGAATAATTTCTGCATCACCCATTAAAATGAGTTTTTTTTTCCTCTTTTACATCGTATTTAACTTGTTTTTTCATCTCCAGTCACCCTTGAAATTGATCTCAATTTCAAGCAATTTCCCACTGGTATTGTTACAGCTGTGGTGTTTCTATCTCAATATCTTGCTATTTTTTCTTCCTAAAGGAAAGGTGCAGGCAGGCATGAAGTAAGTATAGGCAGGAGTGCAGGAAGGGAGAGGAGGAAGAAACATTTATTTATTTTATTTACTTGTTCATCCTGGTCATTCCTCCAGCTCAGGAAGAGAATCCAGGACCTTAAGATGTGTATGGACTGTGCCTAACCACAGGTCCATGAGTGAACACCTATATTTCACATTCTCATCCTTCTAATTAAACATAATTACTATATTTTTTAAAAGCTTGATTTGGATATAATGCAATTAAATCGATCCTATTAATATGTTTAATATTCCTTATTAAGAGGAATCTGGCCCATGCCTGTATTACGACACAGAGAATTTCATCAGATTTACTAGAGTACTTTTTCTCCTATTACTAGATTGCAAGCACCTTGAGAGGACGGTATATATGTAAATCTCCAGTGTCTGACACAGTGTATGTTTTTAATAAATAGATAATCGATAAATAAGCGAATGAATGAGAACAGTTAGTTATATAATTTCAGTGGTCTTATCCAAAAAATACTTCCCCTACCAGCTCCAGTTAATTACCAAATAAAATTTCTTTCTCAGGGGTCAGAACTTAATTTTCCAACTGGACTTATTTTACAGCAAAAATATCCTTAGAAAATGCATTCATTTAAATCTCTTCAACCAAAGCAGAAGAGGTCAATCCTGGCTGAAGATGAGAATCATGTCCCCACCTCAGGAAATATAAATTAGGAGCCTCCCCAGGTGATTCCAAAGAGCAAGCAACATTGAGAACTGTAATGCTAAACTGGAAGTAACTGATGGAAGGTTCTAAAAAGCAAGGAAAAAGAAAAGGGACTCTTATTGACCTCTGTCAGACAAGGGAGGATTGGGGAGTTTGAGAGGAGTTCAGTTCTTCCTTCAGGAGGCTGGGAGTGCTGCAGAAGGAAATATTTGTAAAAGTATGCTTTGTTTTGAAAAATTAAGGAATAAAAAAGCTTGTAAGTACTTTCTAATAAGACAAACTTTGAAAAGGAAGAAATTTAAAATTTAAATTAAAAAAATTAGGTCAGAGATTCCAACAAATGCTAATAAAAGGGCCTTTGAATTTCTTGGTCTTTTTACAAAAATACTCTACACACTTGAAAATACAGCATATGTATGTGGTGTACAGAGTAAGGGGTAAGAGTAAAGAAGAATAAAAGTTAGCAAAGTAGAACTTGAGAGAAGAAACCCTGTTTTAAAGAATTACTTACTCCCAATTTTTTGTCTGTAATACAATTGTAGCAACATAAAATTATATGTAAATACAGATGAGAACAAGAAAAGGAGAGACGTTAAAAAATTACATATTTAAGTGTATTGAACTTGAAACCTGAGGGTCTAGTTTCTCTTTTGCTACAAGATCTCTTCATTTCTCTGGGTCTTAATTTCCATATCAGTAAGATGAGGGAGTTGAAAACTTGAACTTAATGCCTGCTTCTTAAAGATTTCTCTAAAAGAGTGAAGGAATATGTACCCCCCCATTTCAGGCTAAGTGCAAGGGTGAGGGTGGGGGTACCCTGAAGCTCCCACTGCAACTTCAGATCTTTTTGATGTCCTGTTATGTTTTAAAATGTCACGTCTTAGTATGTGAATTATGTCTCAATAAAAATTATTTTTCAAAAAGTTCATGTATTTCTGTTTTCTTTCTTTTAGAGTTGAGCTCATATTGTTTGTAAAATTTTATTTTATGCTTTTTTCACTTAGTGTATCTTTCACATTTTATGTATGTCATTAAAAAACTTTGTTACTTTTCTTTTAACAGCTATATAATCTTCAATCATATGGCAATACTATAACGTATTGAGTCTCCTAATTTGGGAAATTCACATTACAGCACAGAGTGTTTTCACCACCACACTATCTTAATTCCTTCTGCTTGACTCCCGGTAAAGGCTGAGATTTCTTTCTAGTTTCTAATTGAATCCTCTGAAGTGCGAAGATTATAAGGTGAAAAAAAATGTTTTTCTCTTATTGCTGCCGTATGTTAAATATTCTGTTGGTGATGCAAATCGTAATTCATTCTTCGAAACTAACATTTGCTGAACGTCTTCACTGTAAAGGGTCTTTTGTAAAGGTTATCACATGTCATCCACTCAGTGAGTTAATGACTATCTCACTTCATGTAATATTAAGCTGAGACTCAATGAAACTGAATAACTGGCTAATGATGCATAGTACCAGGATTTAAATTGGTCTGATGTCCCCAAAATCTGTCTCAGGTCTTCCTGTTCAGCACACTCTGATCTCACAGCAGCAGCAGAAGGAACTCACAGCCACCCCTATAGCTCCCTTAGCTTGAATTCATTTGCCAATCTCTTTTCTTAGCAATACAATGGATTTTCTTGTGGTTAACCTCTTATTTTTTGATGAGGGTCTTTGGACGCACAGCATAGAGTCTGTTTTCCAAAGGATGAACAAATGAAATATTATTTTAATGCCTAGAAGAAGGGGTCAACGAACTTGGTTGAAAAAGGGCCAGATAGTAAATATTCTAG
Organism: Solenodon paradoxus; assembly: GCA_004363575.1. NCBI lineage: Eukaryota > Metazoa > Chordata > Mammalia > Eulipotyphla > Solenodontidae > Solenodon > Solenodon paradoxus. The sequence goes on from RJWH01000462.1 coordinate 450,157, forward strand.
CCTTTGCAGAAGATGTGATCTCTGTTCCATCTACTCAACTCTGCCTTCTACTATGGCCATCCACAGCACTAAACAAATGGGTGTGGCTGGGATCCCAATAAAACTTGATTTAGAACACTGAAATTTGAATTTCATGTAATGTTTATTTCTCACAAAATATTGTTTTTCAGATTACGGCCCCGGCCTTCCCCCGTCCCCCACCCCTTCGTTCCCCAACCCATCCATTTGAAGACACAACCCATTCCTGGTGTGTGGCAGTACAAAAAAAAAAGCCATTTAGGCCATAGTTTGCAGCTCTCCCCAAACCCCACCTCCATGGACCTAGAGTTCAAGTGTAAAGTTTGTTCCAGGTGAGTGGAGATAGATGGGTCTAGCTTTACTCGCTGCATTAGGACAACTCTATAGAATGTAGATAAACCGCCATTATATGTTAATATATGTTAAGAGTAGGTAGTAAGTGAAGTCAGAGAGGCATATCCTGGAGACCAGGGCATAATGAATCCCCTCCAGTAGCTCAGATTCAATTAGCACTCCTGTTTCCAAAAGGCATTCCTGCACTAAGAATGGTATTATCTTGTTTTCCACCTAACCATTCCTCTTAAGAATCTCATACTCTGTCCATACCCCGTTAAAGAGTGCCCATCTCACTATTTCAACTCCCTCCCTCCTGTAGCCATGTTTTAGACTCTAAAGTTTAAACTGTCTCCTTCTCAGTTTAACCCAATTCTTCCCCTTTTTTTCTCTCTTTAATCTCTTTTTGTTTACTTCCTTAATTCCAACAATCCTGTCACTCCAGGGGAGTTCATAATCAATTGCTTCTATTGCTTGTCATTGTCCTTCACCCAAATCAGAATTCTCACCTTCCTCTTTCTAGAGCAGCCTAAACTTCAAGGTCAATCCTGTTATTGTTGTTCTGATTTAGGCCCTAAGGGTTCAGGTTTTACCTAGTGGGTGGTGTACTTAACTGGAAATAGTGGACAAGTGAAGAGGTAGAAAAACAGGAGTTAACCCCTTATCCCCCTCCCCTTCCTCCAGGATTGCACTACCCTTGAGGGCAGCCCCACCCCCAAATCCCATCTGAGTGCCTTCAGTCTGGGGGATTTGTGTGCCACTGGGCCTGCAAGCCTAAGTCATGGTCCACAACTCATCTGCTCTTTCAAGTTTAGGGCCTAAGCACAGTCCTGGAGGTAATGTGAAAGGAGCTGAATTTTTCAGAATTATTTAGGCCTATGTCTCCATCTCTCTCAGCTCTTTCAGATATATTTTCTTGGAATAAATCTGGGTGGAGAAAAAAATCAGGTATCAGGTACAGAGGAAAAGCTCTTGTCTCTATAATTAGATAATTTGTGCCTTCTGGGCCAAGAAGAGAGATGAACTAATACTTCATACTGAGAAATAATAGATTTGGGAAACAGACTAGTGATTCTCATCCATTATAACTGATAAGTTGAACATGCTCTTAAAAATATTGAACATGTGTCAGAGCAAACAAAAATGTATAAATGACATGACATTATTTGACCAATAGAAGTATTCTTATGCTTTATACTTGGTTGTGTCCTTGTGGGTCAGCCAGCTGATGCTGGGGTATAGACCATGTAAAAGGCCAAAGACCCAGGTCTGAAACGCGTGGTGTGGTAGGGACAAATGAACAAATAAATAAAAATGCTTCTTCTTGATTTTCCTGCTTTCCTTCCTTCCCCTCTTAATAAAAAGAGGGTGGGGGATTCATACTAAAAGAAACACCTAAGAAAAAAAATCAACTTCTTTTAAAAAGAACTGTTAAGATTAATAAAGTATTATACTTTTTATTTTGATTTTTGTAAAGAATTCATGTAGCTAAATAAAATTGTACTAATACATCAGTACAAATTGACTTTGTTATGGGCACTAGTATATAAACTGAAAATTGAAAGACCAGCAAAAAATGTAGTCTTACTTCAAGTTAATGTTATAGACTATGAACTCTCTGAGACTAGGCATGCTGTCAGCTAGAAAACTTTCATGCACTTTAGAGTTCAGTTTTCCTACCCCTTCAATATTATTATTATTATTATTATTATTTTTTTTTTAAAAAAGGAAAGGCATAGGCAAGAATAAAGGTAAGTATGCAAGCCAGTAGGAAGGGAGAAGAGGAAGAAGAATTTTATTTATATTTAGTTAGTTGTTCCTCTTGGTTGTTCTCCCCACCCCCAACTACACCCCAGATTGAGAACTGGGGTCCTTGGGATGTATGTGGACTATGCTGCATGGGACTTATCCACTATACCAACAAGCCACACCCTCAATATTATTTGATGTAAGTCCTTGGAAGATAGGGCCCCTGCCTTTGCATCTATTTGTCTTTTCATTTCTTATGTCTAGAACTCTGCCTGGCATGTAGAAAGCTCAATCAGTATAGCTAGAATGAATAATGAATGAATGAATATGGTACTAAGGATGAGACATTGCAAAATTCTGAACTGATTTTTAAATCATTGAAGAAAGCCTGTATTATATTCAGTGTGTCTTCTATTCAGATTATTTGAATATTATTAATTCAATATTGTGTCAAATGGTAATTTCTCTATTAAATGTGACACTTCCACTTTCTCACCCAACTGAAAATGAGTTTATTGACATATTATTACATGGTAGACCCAATGTTAATATTTCTAAAGGTGGCATTGAAAATAATAAAAACCTTCAATTTGCAGTGAAAAAATTGGACTGCATTTCATTAAAAAAGAGAAACTAGTAATTCTGGAAATAAAATGAAAATTAACCTGAGATATATGAATCTTTAAATAAATAACTTTTACTTTAAGAAGAAAGATTAAGTAAGAGTAAAGAATTATATCTGAGTAGTAAGTAGTGATATGTTCACATGAATACTGAAAATAGTTTATGTAAAGTATAATACTTTCTTTTCATATATTAATCTTATATCTCTGTTTAAAAGCAGTTAATTTTTTCTCAGATTAATTATCTTTTAGTGTGAGTAATTTTATGGGGCGACAAAATAGTGTCAGGGTATTTTATATCTGAGTAGTAAAAGCCAAGCAAATAGCTCAATATCCTGTTGCTTGAATGTTCTAAAAGCCCCTGTAAGCTGTCTTAAAGTTCTAAAAAGCTGACAATTTGTTACACCTCCCTCAGCCCCGGGTCCCTGTTCTATTTCTCTCAACTTATCGAAGCAAAATACGCTGAAATTTGGTGGAGAGAGAAAGGTAACAGAAGAGTAACCTGTGACCCCAAATTTCATGCCATGCATGTGACGCTCCTGAAACATGATGCCAATCAATGGGTTTACGTTCATTTTATAGGAAGGCAAACCAAGAAGGCTACAACTAAGGTTTATGTTATGGCTGAGACTCCAGACAGCGAGAAGACTGATAGCTGGGCACTCGAATGTAGAGAAAATGGCACTTTATTGCAAGCACCAGTGCTGGGTCGGGGTATTGTTACCCAAAGCTGAGCAACAAGGGATCTAGGGGAACAAATTTTATGCTTAGAGGTAAAGATTCACCTTCTTGGCTGTGTGTGGTCTCTACTAGCAACTCTTATCAGTTATATACAGCTGCAGAGTATGGAGGCAATGCTTGTTTGTCCTTGGTCATGACCCCAGGATGTAGCTACAGTCTCTATAGTACCGTGGAAAATTCCTGGCAGACTCACTTTTGCATTGGCGTCAGGGAAAAGGTCTTCTACCACATCCATCTTGCTAAATTAGGTAGTTTTTGTCAGGTGCCACAAACTTAAGCCCCAAGAGCCAATTAACATAAATCTTTCCATACTAAGGCTTTATTGGTGAAAGTGAGGTCTGATATTTTTCATATTTTAAATAAAATATACTTTAAGATCTGATTACGATGACATTAATATTGGGAAAACCATGAGGAAATGATCATAACTCTCATGCAGAGTTGATAAGAATACTTTTTCTCCAAAGAATATATTTACTGGCAAATTTTCTTAAGAAGAGTATGACTGCTGTATGTATAAAATAATTCTTATAAGGAAAACATTATAATGTATCTTGAAATCTTTAATTTCCAGCTGTTCCACTGTCAATAATGATGGGAGACAGGAACTTGGTTTAGTAGTTTGCCTGAAGCAAGGCACCATAGCAACTAGTCTGTAGGGCAAATTGCTCAGCAAGCAATATGCCCTCTGTGTGTAATCTAACATGTGCCATGTTGAACTAATTTGCTAAAAAAATATAAAGAAAAAAATTTAGAATAAGATATTATAATACCTTGTTTACTTACTGTGAAAAATGAAGTCATTTTCTGTGTAATACAAGAAGAATAAAGATTCATTGTGTTTGATGTCAATATTTAATCATTCCGGATTCTCTGCATTTCAAAACCTTCAGGATTTCAAGATTCCACTATGCAATTCTATTGCCTTATGCCAGAACACATGTGTCTGGGTCATTCAAAGTATAGAGCCGATCAGTTTACTTTAAGGAATTAATAACATACAATTTTAAGATGTTTCCTTGCAATGCTCTAACAGTTTCAATCTCTCATTTACATTTGAAGACTAAGAAAAATAAAATGTGTATGATGCTGGGGTGTGAGGCTGATCATCAGCCTCTCGGATTGCTCCTCCCAAAGAAGCTGATCTTTTTGTAGGGGAGCCTGCTAGTTCCAGAAGGTGACAAAACTTTCAATTAAGCAGAGCTACTTGCATATGGAGAAGTACTGTTAAGTATGTTATAATGTGTGTATAATCTTCCTACTCTCCTGCCTTCCTCCCTTTCATTTTTTCTATCTTCCTTCTTTATTTTGAAATGTATGCTCCGTTCTGGACCAAAGCCACTGGATACATGTGGGGGCCAATTTCTTCCAGAGTTGTGATGATTGTATCTTGTTTGACATCTCACTGTCTTGTTATAGAAGGAAAGATTTAAACTGATAAAATATGAATAATGGGAAATATGAAACAGCCATCTTAAATGGGGAGTATAAAATATAATAAATGGGAGGTTTTAAATTTTAATCACTAAATTGAAGAACAGAAGGATTAAGATCATAAAGATTATCAGGAAAAGATGACTTGAAACTCAAAACAAAATATAATTTCAGTAAATTATTTTTGTCTAAAGGTTTTTTACTTTTACATTCCAAATAATGACAATAAGTTGCAATTACAAATTTTAAGAGAAAGCAAGCAAAACAATACATAGAAAATTGTTTGTCTTGTTTTCTTAAATTTTCTAAATTTTATTACAAGTAAATGAGGTATAAAGGAAAAACTCTCACCCCTTGAGAAAAATGATATAAAATAAGTCACTTGATAATAATAGTAACTTTTACCTTAATAGTTACCTTTACCTTTACAACTTACATTGCTTTTTTTTTTTTAAGGAAAGGTTCAGGCAGGAATGAAGGCGAGGGAGTAGGCAAGCAGGAAGGGAGAAGAGGAAGAAGCATTTTATTTTATTTTTTATTTAGTTATTTACACTGGTTGTCCTCAGCCCCTCAGACTCAAACCCAGGGGTATGTGGTTTCTGTCCTTAGGAGGAGATGGACCTAACCGATACTCCACCAGGGCACAATAACTTTACTTTTTAAAATATAACTTTATTGAGAGATAATTGACATATAAGAACTCACACACAGTTTAAGTGTACAATTGGATAAGTATGAAGCCACCACCTTAATAAGGACAGTGAATATGTCCATCACATCCAAAAGTCTTCTGAGGCCTTTGGTGAAACTTCCCCCAGCTTCCTCCTTAACCACCCTCTTTCTTCAGGGCAACTGACGTACTCGCTGTCATTATAGGCTAGCTTGACATTGCTTTTAATAACTTCTAACTAAACTAAAATAATCCTTTCCATTCAACTGAAAAAATAGACTTGTTTTGTTCTCTAACTGAAAGAGAAAGAAATCATGCCAGAGTGAGGAAGATGATATGTACAGGTCATAAGAAAGCATCCTTAATTGAGCAATGATTTTGCAGATTGTTTTTCATATTTTACAGTCTAATACTAATTGGATTAAAGATTTAGAAATCCAGGAAATGAAGCAAATGAGGAGGTGTGTTGATTTTAATAATTTTTTTTTTTTCCTATCTCATCTGTCAGCGCATTTCTAATTAACAAATGGCTTTTCAAAACCTGGCCAAAAACTGAGAACACCACTGATAAATGTTCAAATAAGCTATGTATTTCTTTTAAGATAAAACTGCATTTTGGAGTTCTATGTCAATAATAAAAGTGAAGTGGATTGTTGTAAATGACGTTAAAATGCTACCTAAACTCTACCTTATCAAAACACAAGATTATTTTAAGCTACTAATGCAATATGTAAAACATGTATTTGCAAATAAGTAATGATTGGCTGAGAATGCTAAAAACTAGAACCATCAATTTTGGTGGTTTGCAGAATGATATGTATGGTTGGTATTTTGGTATTTTAATTATTTGAATATTTTGTCATGTAAATATACTAATTTATTTTTATTCCTTTCTTGCATGCATTATTCTGTTGAACTTGAAGGTATGCTTCTGCATTTTGAGTGTTTTTATAAGATGCGATATCTAAAGTAAGCTCAATATTTCATTTTATAAACAGCACATTTTTCATTCTCTTGACATCACCAACTGAAAATGCTATACATTGGACTATAAAATAAAAATAGACCCAACTTAGTAGAAATTATAATATATGTAGCACTAATGCTACTTATTGATTACCACAAAGGTGTTTTCTCATTGCAGCTCTTCCACTATAGAGCAAGAAACAGAAGCACAGTATTTGTGAAAGGTGGTTGTACTAAAATGTTTTCATGTGTGAATGCATTTTCCATACTCCCATAAAGCAAATTAGTCTTTCATGATGAATTAGTTCTTTGGGCTATGTGAATTTCAAGCCTTGAAAATGCTTAAATAATTTTCATATCAATAAATCTCTGTAGGATACAAGGCTTAAAATGTATTTTATACATGATTTTGTATGTAGATTTTAATTGAAACACATTCCAAATAGTCTTATTAGTTCTAACCACTGTTTACACAGTTGTGAGATATGACAGTACCAAAGTAATTTTACAATTTACTAAGATACTTCTATTTCTGATTTAAAAGAGATACAGATATTCCCAAAATATTCATGCCTTTGAAATACATACTCTGAACATAGTACCAGGCTAGGGAAAAAGGTATATTCACGTGAAAAGGAAATGCAGATGAGAGTGTACCCTTGGGGTATGCACTCACAATGAGGGAGGAAGTAAACATAAACAACTGTTGTTAAACCTGGGTATATAGCCTACATAGGTACAGGACTTACACTGCTTGCTAGTGTTGATATTTGAGACATTGCTCAAGTTCAACTTTGTTACTATTTTTTAATTTGCTACAAATCTTTAACAGTTGAGAACAAAGTAGATAGTTCTGATTTAGGAATGAAGCATTTCTGTGGATCATGTACACTGAAAAAATATGATTTTGTTTTTTGTAACACAGCTAAGATATATTTACAGGATTTCAGAAGATAGAAGACACTAGGCTAAGCAACATTTATACCGTCAAATTCAGAAAATCCTGGCATTTGCTCCAAAACAAAAGAAATACTGCTCTTGCTTTTTGTTTCTTTGTTTGCTTTTTACCACCCCTGGGTCTTGAACCTGGGCCCATGGTTTTCATGGTCTGCATCTAGTCATGTGAGCCACAGAGAGGGCACTTGCTGGATACTTAATAATAAAAAATAATAGATGTAAATGTGTTTTAATGATAATTTCATGTTTACATGCATTTATATCTCCTGTAATGAATTTAGATTCAGTGAACATTCTTCAAGCTAATAGATAACTGTAATCAATGTCCTTTCTTTCTTCTGAAATTATAATCTATGTTTTGGTTAGAACCCCCAATTTTTAACCGAAACACTTTATTTTCATCAATTTCTGTCAGAGATTTATATGTTACTTGGGAATTCTGTTTATAATTTATTACAAGTTATAATCATATTAAATAAACTGAGAAAGCATGTCACTAACTGGTTTTGGCAATAACTATATATTTACATATCTATCTCTTGAAAAAGCTGGTCTGGATATTTCTATTTTACTTAGTAATATCTCAATTTCCTCAATAAGTAAGCTAGTAAATTGAATTTATAGTTTATTTTGTCTTTCCTCCCATCAAATTATATGAAGAAGAAAGATGGTGGTTCATAACATAATTCTATTTGCAAGAGAAAGAACATGCAAGTCTTTAAAACAATAGAAGTGATTTTGTCAAAATTTATTGAGCACCTACAGTATGCAGGGCACTGAATGAGTGTTAGAAATATATTTTGTCTAGTGTCCTTACTTTAAGAAGAACACACATTAAAAAAAGAGAGGCAAGTCTACTTTAGGTAAGAATCCACATTAGGCAAAACAAATAAAGATCATGTTTTCTAATCTATATAACAAATGCAACTTTGATAGATCCACATCTACACATGACAATTTAGGGCCTCTAGATTTAGACATTTTCAAGATAACAATGGTAAAAACAATTTACAAGTCTCAAAAACTTAAGATGTGAGTGGTGATGGGAGAGTATGCCCAACTTGGACAGGTAGGCAGAGACCAGATCACAGGGGTCTAATTTTTAAGCAATGACCATCTAGTTATTCGAGGGTTTCAAAGCAGGAAACTATTTCTGAGCACAGGTGATAAGCATCTGAAATTAGGAACAGTCATTTGACTAGAAAGGAGAGTCTGAGAAGCCTTAAGGAAGCATAATTGTTAAGACTTGGTCACTGAATGAATGTGACTCGGTGACAGAATTTTTCCTGTTGTCAGACTTGGGCTGATGAAGTGGATAAAGTTGTCACTCCTTAAAGAGAGGACCCAGGAGTGCCCTGGTGGAGTAGCAGTTAGGTTAATTGCCTCTGAACGGCACAGGTCATATATCCCTATGTGTGTGAGGGAAACAGCCAGTGTGAAAAACTAAATAAAAATAAAATAAAATGCTTTCTCGTTTCTCTTCCTGCCTGCCTGCCTACTTGCCTTCATGCCTGCCTGCACATTTCTTTAAGAGACAGAGAGACAAATACAGAGACAGAGAGAACTCATGAGATGCATATACAGAAGAGAAGTTTTTCCCTTTGGATATGTTGAACTTGAAATAATGTGTTCACTGTACAGTCGAGTTGTTTGGAACTTCAGCGGAGAAATCTTTACTAGGATTCAAGATTTCAGATTCATTAAATAAATGAAATTCATTAGCATATATGTTGTCATTAAAATCAGAGGAGTGGATGAAATTACTCAAGCCTCTCGGTAAATGTTTCTGGATCTAATGAATAAACAAAGAAAGGGGAGATGAAAAGAGATGGAGCAAAGAAGGAGGATGAAGCGTTCTAAGATAATGGGGGAAGTGTTTGGATAAAATGTTCATATTCCATAAATTTCCCTAGCATTATCTTTTGCCATGGGAATATATACACATACCACTAAAAGGAAAATCAACAGATCTAAAATGCATATACAATAAATTAAATATTTGACAAATGTATAATTAATTAGAAAGAGCTACACTAGCTATTTCAGAACTGATACATTCTGATTGGGATTCCACATTGCTATGCAACTCATGAAATACACAATATTGATAAAATGTAAGTGTTATTCCTTCTGTTTGTTCTCTGAGAAGAGGAAAAAATATAATATAAAGCTTGAGAGGTATTGTTAAGAACACAAGATCCTGAGCAGTGTCTTGAGTGTCTTGAAATCTTTTTTCATTATTGTCCTGCTTCCTGGAGCAGACTTTTCCCACCTACTGTTTTACCTAACCAATCGCGACCTCTAACCCCATCCCCATCATGAACTTTTTTTAAAAAAAAGGAAAGGTGCAGGCAGGTGTGAAGGCAAGTAGGCTGGCAGGCAGGAAGAAAGAGGAGAAAGAAATAATTTCCTTTATTTTTATTTAGTTGTTCATCTTGGTTGTCCCTGCCCCAGGGTGTGAATGTGTGTCATTGGTATGGATGTGACTATGGTTGGTCAGAGGCTGTGGACCCAACCACTATTCCACCAGGGCGTGTTCCATTATTAATTTTCAATTCTGTGGGTTCACTATATGTCTGCTTATGTAGTGTGGCTCTTTGGAGGGCTACAAACCATGGCAATATTCAATATTTTTTCACTCCCTAAAAACCAATTTTTGCTCCTATTGAGAATATCTGCTTTGGAGAGACAAGCTACCTGGCCTCAAATCCTAGCTATCCTGCTTATTAGCTGTGTGCAAACTATTTAACTTCTGAGCTTCGGCTTTCTCTCTGTGAAATGGAGATAACAATAGTACTATCCTCCTATGAGTGCTGTAAAGATTAAATGAATTCTTATATATAAAGTAGCTAGCAAGCCCAGTACAGACACGCTACTAGTGTTTTCCTACTTTATATACATCTTTCCTCTACTTCTCTAGTCTACTTTGATTTTACCTTGCTACACTGATCTTTATGAATGGTGGATTTGTGTTTCAAGTATTGCTGCTTATAATTTAGAGAGCATTCTATTATTAATATTATGCATGATCATTTTTCCTCTCTTTAGTAGAACTTTGTAACTTCAGAGGAAATGAGAACAATTGCATTTCATACCAATTTCATTGGGGAGTGTTTGACAAAGTCATACTTTAAAAGAAAAAAGTTCAAAATTCTTTTCTCAAAAACTAAGTACCAGTGCAGTCTTCAGAGATTCTGTTTTTTATTTCTAGGCCTCATATCATTTTTTCTACTTTAGACTAATGCCTAGACCAGAATTAGTTACAACTGATAAAAACATTCTGGATGAAATAGAATCACTTGGTAAATTCTTTGCTTAAAATTACAGTTTTTTTCTAGATATTTAGTGTTATGCATCCACTATTCACTACATGTATGGAAGTTGATCAGGGATAAAGTGAGTACCTACCTTGGAGGTCACCTGTATTTTATGATCACATAGTATTTCTAGGGAATTTCACAACACAGTGATAGCTCTTAGGCTCCATGTATATGCAAAGCTGGACACTAAGTTATCAGTTATTTCATGCTCTCCGCTTCTCTGAGCCCTATGTCCAGGTATGTGATTTCTTCAGTTTACCTTAGAATTATTAACATTTTACCATGTTTCACAGTTTCTCTTAGTTTGTTAAATCTTTTATCTCCAGCATAAAACAACTGTCAGTTTTAACTATCAGTTTTGATAATGAAGAAGCAGGAACATACATTGTTGAACTCAGTTAGAACCTTAAACATTGATTATGTTTAATCTATTAAAACACTTATTAAGCATTCACTATGCATGTGTGGAATATACAGTGAATAATTTCACGTCCCTGACACTATGTAGCATGCAAGGGGAAGAGGTAGGTATTAAAAAAATCATAAACACAATGCCAAAAGGCATAGATAAAACTGTACAGATGTGATCAGAGTTGTCTGGAACAGAGGAGAGGAAAAACATACTTGGCTGAAAGAATTGGATAGGCTTTTGACAGGAGGTGACATTTGAGAAAGGTTATAAAGGATTTTGCAGTCACCCAGGAGAGGGAGAGTAAGAATACTTTAGGATATGATGAAACTCTTCAACTTGGCTTGCAAGCCCCTTGCAAGGGGTATAATCTAACCCCTAACTTTCTGTCTGGACCTGTCTTCTCTGGCGTAGCCACACTGGCTTGTCTTAGTTCCCTGTACCCTACCTTTCACCAGGATTTCTATATCGCCATTCCTTCTGCCTGGAACACCATTCCCAGCACCTATTCACCTAAATGACACCTAACTATCCTTCAGACCCCAACTCAAATGTCTCTTCCTCGGGGAATTCTCTGGTCTCCCTGAAGCGATCAAATTCCCTAACATCGAGTCCATACTGTTTTTTCAAATAACTGGAGTAAATCATGTCTCTCTGTTCCAGTGCAGCAGAAGACCTATAAGGTCATTAACTGTGTGTTCTGTCACCTTTGTGTGCCTGTGTCTAGCGCAGTGTCTGATACCTATCAGGTGCTTAAAAACTAGCTGTCGAATGAATACGTTATTATAAGCCAACAAAGACAAAGAGGTAAAAAAGCACAGGGTGTTTGAAAACTGGTGACAAATCTGGTTGGACTAAAGAAACAATGTTCCAGTTTATGCTCTGAGCACATGATGATGAACAAGTTGTTATAAAAAGTTATTTTGGGAATGAAATTGAATAATGGCTGTATTTGCTCGATGCATAAAATTAAAAACAATATACCAGTGGATGGATTTCTCAACTTGAAAGTTTTTTGTGATTATGTTTCTTAAATATTTGGAAACTTTTCGAGTGGGCTTTCTTTCCTGCTGGTAAGCAGGAATAAATAAGTGAGCAATAAAATAAATGAATGAGCAGCAAATAACATTAGGAGACAAATGTTAATCATGATTAATTTGACAGCACGATCATTATGGACATGTGCTCAGAGATATTGCATTATGTGTACATAAAGCATTTATATTTTTTCATGAGTTAAGTTTTTTCTAACTGATATGATTTCCCTTTTACTTCAAAGACACAGAAATAGTTAGCGAAAATCAAACATCTCATAGGAAAAATGTAACTTTATCACCAAGTTAGGTCAGAATGTTATCATTCACAAAGTTGTAGACAAATCATCTGGGTAATTAGATGAAGTTTTCATTTTTAAGCCAAGTATTATATACTCTTTAATATCATTAAGGTAACTTTACTTTATATATGTACATTTTGCTTTTACTACATATTAATTATCTGAAAGTCATTTAGGATTTGCAAATGACAATTACAACACTACTTTCTATTTATTCAGATAATTTCCCAACATTTTTATATTGTTCTTAGAATTTTCTAGTTTTCCTGATTATCTTCTCGTTCAAGAGTTTCTAGGGATGTGCTCTTGTGCTCAAGCAGCTGAGATGACCCAGGTGTGGACAATGTAAAGCTCAGAGACCCCAGTTAGAGACATGGGGTAGGGGTTGTTGGGGGAACCAAAATAATAAACAAATAAATTTAAAAGGTGATTTTTTTCTTCTCTCCCTTCCTTCTTTCCTTCCTCCCTTCTTTTCTTTCTCTTTGAAAAGTAAAAAGAGAGTTTCTATTAAGAGTATTTTATAATTGAAAAGTCTTGTTTGTTCTAGGATTTTTTTTTGGCCCATTTTTTTCTAAAGTGTTCATTTTGTTCTTTTTTCTTCCTCTCTTTTATTTAATCATTAAATTATCTTATTTTATTTGGCTTTTTACTAAAATAGCCCAATATTATTATACTGACCTCACCAAAGCTAGACATATGTACAGCATTTACTTAATTGAACCTTTCTGGCTTGTCTTGTTCTATATTTTAAGCCTCCATTATGCAATGCTATTTACTTGATTTATTGGGTTTGGCTTACATGTTTTATAAATTGTGACTGTTGGGAAAATTTTAAAGAGATTGACTTGGCTTGATTGGGACGTTTTATATTGTAGACTCATTGCCATTGAAGTTACATTTGTTAAAAAAGAAATCCATCCATTTTAATAAGAACCTTGATCTAGGGTAAATAACACTGATTTCCAGAAGCTAGAACAAAGGGTTTCTTCTAATTTTAGATAATTTCATATCAGAATTTGGTTAAATTTGAGACTAAGTCTATGTGATACCAAATAGCAGGGTCAGGGGTTGGAAATTCAGTCACTGAGATGTTTCAGAATATCTGAATGGTGGGTATTATGTAGACTCTAAATTTAAATGGTTTTCTGTGTTGCCTTCTTTCCATTCAGAAATTTGGAATTCCACCTAAGTCCTTTTCTAAGGTCTTATATTCTTTTTCTAAGGTTACCTTTATGTAAACTAGGTAGTGTAATAGTTACCTCATTACCTCATTAACAAAGTTTAATGAGCATTACTTGTTAAATAATTTAATATCCTTTAATATCCTCTGATGAAAGAGACTAGCTAAATATAAAATACTGCTTTTGCTTTTCCTCTGGTTTGGATTCCTAGGCATTTCAGAAGAAGCAGTACAAATAGAGATATAATACCGCATCATTCATTCAATCATACAAGTATTTACTGATCAAGTTCCCTGTGCCATAAATAGAAGACATGATCTGCCTGAAGAAGTGCACTATCTGGCAGAAAGTGAAGACCCAACAGGTAGGTAGGGTCAAAACAACAGTTAAAAGAAATAATAGAGGAAATCATGGTGATAGAGAGCTCAGAGGAAAGACTTCCAATCCAGATGCCTGAACCAGCTTGATGAAGGAATCACTCCACTGGAGACTGCCGCTGCCCTTTTCCAAAATACAGCCTCCTGGAGGAAGCCTGAATTGATCCAGTTAATTCTGACACTGTAATTTGGTTTTCAGGATTATCCCTCAGAGGGCCTGGCCTTTGCTGCATTACTCCCCAACCCTGACTCCACCTACCCCAGTTGCCACGATATCCCAACATGCTGTGTGTTCAGAAGCTCAGGAGCAGGACAGTGTGTTAAGAGAGAAATCTTACCAGTTTGGAAGAGACACCAAGAGACTGATAGGCAGTGTTGTTCCTTGTCTCCAAACCAGCAGTGTTATCTCACCTGGAAGCTTGGTAGAAATGCCAAATCTTAGGTCCTTTTTGTTGTTTTTAACTGAGGCATCCTTGACAAGACTCACTAATTTTAATAAGATCTTGTGAACATTAATATTCCAACCCTATTTAAATGACATTGGGAGAGTAAAGTGCCAACACATGCGTTCATAGGCCAGCAAAGGACAAGACCCAACATGACTTGCATCTCCCACTGTTTCCTTTCCTGGGAAACAGATGGTCCTTTAGAGGTCGTATAGGTCAGTAGTGAGTGAAGAATTCAGGAAGTGCACCTGACACACACCATCAAGTATCTTCTGATTGTTCTGTTGTTTTGTTTTTCATTCATTTTGTTGCTTTAATTACTCACCGGTTTTGCGGTGGCCAACAATGGTGCAGCTCACACACTAACATACACTTCTATTTAAGCCATTCAAAATGGATGGAAGTCTAATTTGAGGGCTGGAGAGAAAATTTGCCAAAATTTTCACATATCTTAGTTTATACTTGGAGATATATACATATATACATTCTCCAGGCAACATATCTAAAACCTCACCTTTACCTTTCACTTGAATAGAGATAAAAGCCGATTGTCATATTTTTGTATAATGAACGTTCACATAATTGTTTAATAATAATTACATGATTTCTTTTGTTTGTATTGCTATATTCATTTGAGGATATTGAAATTGCATCACAGTCTGTAAGTGCCTCACACTCCACGCACAACCAGAGTGCTAGTGCCCTTTACTGCCACTTTGACGCTACCTTCCTTCCCTACCCCTTCCCACCACCCAGGTAACCACATTCACTTTTTTTTTTTTTTTTTTAAGGAAAGGTGCAGGCAGAAAAAGAGAAGAAGAGACATTTTTATTTTATTTAGTTGTTCATCTTGGTGGTTTCCGCCAGTCCCATGTTGTAAACCGAAGCACGTGGGATGCACATGGACTGCATCTGGTGGACTCAACCATTAAGCCACCAGGGCACACCTAATTTCTTCTTCTAAGCCACCATAATATCTAAATCTTTACTTTATTGACTATTTGTTTATGTGTGTGTGTGTGTTTCTTCTATTTTTCATCTTGAACTTAATTTTTCAGCGGCTTATTAATTTTTAAATATTCCATTTAGTAGTTCACACTGGATGTTACTCCTGCCCCCACTCCACGTGGAACTTGAATCCAATGGTAGGTGGCCTGCATTCCTTCAGAAGCTAATGACCCAACTGCTACTTCACCAGGGTGTGCCTAACACTTGTTTTTTTAAGAAGGCAAGGAAAGTAGAAGAGGAAGAAACATTTTTAGGGAAGGAAGGAAGGGAGGCAGGGCGAGGCCGGGTGGGAGGGAGGGAAGAAACACTTTTATTTTCGATTGTTCCTTCCACTCCCTCACAAACCTGAGTCCTACTGTGCATGTTCTATGCCACAGCTATTGGCTTAGAGTTTGGGAAATGTTTCACTTAATTTTTAAGTGTTTCGTTTTCTTAGTTCACAATTAATTGGAAACAACAATCATTTGTACAAATGGGGACATTACTTGGGTTAGAAAATTTTGCTAACTCAGCACATGCCTAATTGTGAAACAGAGGGTTATGTTTTTTTCTAAGCACTACTTGTTTTCTTCTAATGCTTTGTTAACAGCTACCAACTTGTGTTTTGTGTAAAGGCCCAAGAATGTTGCAGTCCTAACACGCAAGGACTTCTTCCTTTCTCCAGAAGTCTTTGGAAACCCGTGTCCAGTCTCCTCAACTGGAGAAAGATTCCAACTTGCTTGTGGTAGGAATGACTCTTATCTCTTCAGAGTCATGCTTATGCCAGCACTGTGCTTCTTAGATGCAACGTGATCAGAAAGTATCCTAATGTATCACTTTTTATTTTCTTATAGGCCCCCATTTATAAAAGCATTAGTATCAACTCAAGATGGGGCATTTATGGATGAGTACCTGTATGTGGTCCATTCTACGAAAATAAATGGGAACATTTTTACTAGCAAAAACCTAGTAAATACAAACAATTTTAGACTTTCTTTAAAGACAAAAATATATCATAATAGGTATGATTTACTCTTCTCTGTCTTTAGACAGCGTGATTTTCTGCATACTTTCGTATTTTTTGTAACTGCCGCAAGGACATGACAGAGTTTCTGTCCCAGGCAAACTGTTCTTGAACCTGTAGTTTCTTGAATTTGTCCTGCTCGTGCTGACTTTGTAACAGTGACTTATATTTCCTCCATCCTAAACGAGCTCACCCCTTGCCTTTCCATTTGTGTTGTGGTGAGTGAAAAAGTCAGTCTCAAGAGGTTATATACTGTATCAATCCACTTATATAACATTCTTGAAATGACAAAATTATAGAGATGGAGAACAGATTAGTGGCTGTCAGCGTTTAGAGATGGGGTACGAGGGAAATGACTGTGGCTATAAAAGGAGAGCACCCGGAATCTTTGTGATGACACTGTTTTGTGTCTCGACTGATGGTCACAACATGAATCTATACATGTGATCAAATTGCATAGAACTAAGTACACACAGAGAGAAGTACATGTAAAACTGAGTGAGTCTACTGGATTGTATCAATGCTAATTTCCTGCTTGTGATATTGTGCTCTAATTATGCAAGAAATTACCATGGAGAGAAACTGGGTCGCTGGTATGTGGACTCTGTATAGTATTCCTTACAACTATATGAGAATCTACAATTACCTCAACATAAAATGCTTAAAAAAATAGTAACTTCTCTGAACCTGGGATGATTTTTAAGAATGAATAGAACCAAAAAAAAAAAAAAAAAAAAAAAAAAAAAAAAAAAAAAAAAAAAAAAAAAAAAAAAAAAAAAAAATTAATAGAACAAATATATAATGTAGATCTTTTAAAAAGTTTTCTTTATATATATATATATATATATGTAGAGAGAGAGAGAGAGAGATAGATAGATATATGATCAGTGTCATTTAATTATGAATGGCATCTTCAGCATTAGGCTTTATAATTCAAAATTGCACCAAACTGATGTACCTAACCTTGAGTCTACCTTCTAAATATGTAGTTTCAGGGTTTTTTAAATTTCTTTCACTTATTAGTGTCCACTCATTTTCCTAACAGCTCCAGTAAATGTTTCTACTACTTAAGAGATTTTGTGTGAGACGTTGAATGCTGTATTATGGGTGCTCTCTATAAATACTGTTTAAAATTAGATGGCAAAGACTTTCGATTTACATCCTGCCAACTGTTTTACCACACTTTTTTTCTTGCCTGTTTGCCTGCCATGTTATCCTCTATAATGAGTGAGTTACAGTAATTGTAGCTGGAAAAATCATCATGCGAAGGGGAAAAAAAAGCTCAAAACCTGCCTTATTTTTAAATCAGTAAAGCTTCTGTCATTTTTTGGCCGAGTTACAGCTTCACAGGAAAGTCAAAGAACTAGCAGAGTAAATGCCACGTGGGGAAAGGCTCCGCTGAGGCATAAATTAACTGTATTTCATTTTCCCTTAATAAAGAATTTCAGTTTTTCCACAGTTAACTGTATAATCAATTTGCTCCCCTGCTGGTTTGCTAACTTGCTGTTGGCTTTACTTCAATAATATTGAGCCGAGCCTGGAACTAGAGAAAGAGGACCTGATCGCACTGAGAAGAAATATAAGGCTGTGATAGAACATAGTTACTTCTTCGGGAAATTTGCTGGGCCTTTTATCCTTAAAGAGCCTAAACTTGTTACCCCAAGATCCCACATTCTGGTCACCCAACTCTCTGCTGTTGTATTTGGTATACTATTCAGGTAGCATCTTTAAATCCTATTTGGGTGACTGGATGATGTTAAAGTTAAATCATGTTCAAGTTAAATTCGTCCTGGGTTTTTTACAACCTTGGGTTTTTCAGCCCTTGAGTGTTTTATTTTTTATCACTTAGCTTTGCAAGAATTGAGAAGTCTGAGTAAGAAAGTATTTCAAGTAAAGTTGCTTTCATGAGTAACGTAACATAAATTTATATCAAACGTTACTGTGCAATCATCACTTTAATTGTAAAATTATCCTACTGGCAGGCTTGGAGAGAGCACAGAAAAAATACATTCTATCATAACTGCTGATTTTGTTCTTCCTGCCCTTCCCATGCCTAGAAATTATACCCTCTACTATGGGTTTGTTCACTAACTTACTTATAATTCCACATTTTTTTTTTCTCTCTGGATTACAAGACACAAGTTAAACATACAAGATAAACAAATATTATCTTTAGTCACAGAATCACCAGACAAAAAGCTCTTCAGAGCAAGCCGTCTCCACCCCTTCACATTGCTATTTCTGCTCCTCACTTCTGAAGCAGCACTTCAGCTTGAGGACAGTCTGCTGGTAGCATGAGGAACAGCAGTCGTACACTAGAGCCAACCCGCTGACAGCCCCTACTGGCTTTGGGGATGGGTGCCTAAAACTTGATGTGTTCTCCAGAGAGCTTCAAGTCCCATTAACCCTAAAGGGGTCTTCCAGAGGACAGTACAAAAGTGTCAGACTATAAAACTTCCCAAATTCTTACTGTAGAAATACACAGAGAAACTCCTGTTCTCAGCAGTAGTCATTTCCTTCATTTGCTTTACAGTTAAATTTTTACTGTACACTATTGGACTACATTCCTTGTTGCTCATCCCTGAGTCATCATGAGATAATGGTTTGGGATAAGGTTTTCTTTTTGTTTTCTTTCCTAAATCTATTGTACATCTCAGTTTTTTCTCTCTGCTTTTCCCCAGAGAGTTCCCAGGAAAGATTCCAATTAACCAAGCCATTTTCTCTATTTTTGTTCAGTTTTTCCATTTGAAGGGAGGGTCCATTTAAATTGATTTTTCTAAAGACATGGTTCTTTGCATGACTATAAGGGATACAAAGACATAAAAGGATAGATAAATATTTCATGAAATACAACCTTTGCTCCTATGAAATCTTCAAGATTTGATGTATATTCTACACTATGAATAAAATGCAATGAAACATTCATTATTGTATTGTCGTCTGAACATAAAACCAAGGTTGACAAGCAATGCCACAGCTTCCTGAAATTTTTTCAGTGAATTGGCCAAGTCAAAAATTAAGATAAATTGGTTTGAAATCAGGACAATATATAGGAAATTCAAACATACTAGTGTGCTGATAATTCATCTCTGCTTTACATAATCCTGAAGATTACTCTGAAGATAATTATGATTGAATTTCTCTGGTGATCACTGAGAATTATTTTTTTGCAAAACATGTAATTTCTAATGCCATGGTTGGCACTCTCTGGTGGCCTAGTGGTTTAGTTTAACAGGTGCAGTCCACATTACATCCCAAGGTCCTGTTTTAAGACTGGGGTGGGGGAAACAACCAAGATGAACAACTAAATTAAATGAGTAAAGTGCTGCTTCCTCTTCTCTCTTCCTGTCTTCCTGCATACTTACCTTCTTTCCTGACTGTAACTTTCCTTTAAATTAAAAAAAAGAATTAATAATGCATATTTATTTAAAGAAAACAACACAATGCATTGTCACTAATGCAGGATGTTCTGGTTAACGTAGTTCAAGCCTTCTTTCTGCCATTTCTTAGGACCTAGGCCAGATTAGGAGCAAGTCAGCTGGATTAGGCCAAAAATATACATTGAAGACCATTGTTTGATTGGAGATAAGCCTAGGCAATAATTTGAAAGAAACTTTTCTGAAAAGATTATGTACCATACTCCCAATCTGAAAACAATAGAGGTAGTTTCCAGTCAAATAATGACAACCCTGTCCACTGTACCCAGTCATATAACCACCAACAGATTTATGATGTGACTCACTTTAAATACATCAAAAAAATAATCACGAATGTTTTCTTTGAGACTGAAATTTATGTTTTTTAAGAGAGGAAGGAAGAAGCATTTTTGAGGAAGGAAGGAAGAGGAGGAAGCAATTTTATTTAGGTATATATTTATTTTTGGCTGTTTCCTCCCACCCCTTTAGCCCTGGCTTGAGGATCCAGGTCCTTGGACTTTATTTACATGATCTATGCCCTGGCCGCCATCTTAGTGCCTGAGTTATCAGGCTACACTGAGACTAAAGATTTTTATTTTCTAGTCTCTGGTTGAGAGTGCATCCGTATTCTCGCTTTCATTTTTTTTCTTTTTTTTCCTTTTCAACACTTGCAAATAGTCATCATATCTTTGGTCTGTTAATCAGTATTACCAGTCTTTGATAATCTTTCATAGTCCCATTCTAATCAAATTTCTTGGTAAAGAGAATCTGCTTGGGCATACTTGTTCTGTCTAACAGACATTTTTTCTTCAAGTTTTTAGAGGTTTTGGTACAAAGGGATAAAATGGAGGCTAATACCACATCCATTTCTTCTTGTGCTTAAGAATGAGACAATAAGGAAAATCATTTTTAAAAGCAAAATAAATTTTATTGGTCTTAGGTAGATAGATATGACTATTTTGCTTCTGTGAAAAAGCTGGCAGTCTAAGTGGAATGTTTGGAAAAGTATGCTTGAAGTTAAGAAATTCTTTCTTTAGCATAACCATGTTGAACACACATACACTAGAACATAACAAAAAGTGAGAGTGAAAAAAAGAGAAGGTAAAATTTAATTTTAAGACTAAAGAGTTAAAACGCAGTGTATAAACCTCAGAGTTTTTTCTGCCCTGTAATCAGAAGCATTCAGCATGACGATCAGCAAAGAGAGAAATCAGAAATAATAACTAATACAGAAATTGTGAGAAAAAAAAATATAGGAATCTTAAAATAAGAGAAAAAAGACCTTTTTCTCTTTTTCCTTTGATATTAATCTCACGTAGTAACACAGTTTTTCTTTCAAACACGTACATCGCCTACACTGTCTAGTTTAGAAAATAAAATTAAATTAAAAAAATTAAAGTGTCTCTTGCTTCCACCTTGACATGTTTTTGCTTGGCATACAGAAAGCAATATACTTAATTACTATAGTAACACAATAAAGCAGATTTATCATGGAGTAAGACATGTTACCTGGCATTTTAAAATTAAAAGTAGATTCCCCAGGTAAGTCAACACATATATTAAGTGCAAAGTGAAAATTTACCAGTTTCATGAACTGTATGAAAAAAACCTCACCTCTGCCCAAGTAATCAATCATCAGGGGAAACAAAATGAAACAGAAGCATCTGTTCCCCATTTATTAATTATTTAACAAATATTTGCTAAGCATCTACTAAAGTAGGGGTACTATAAGGGATTGCACCAGTTAGGGTCCCAAGAGTAAACAGATGGCACATACAAATTAGGATAATCCAAGGGGAATTTATTTACAAAAGGGATTAATTTATAAGGTGTAGGTGAGATCACGCAGGAAGCAAAGTTTGACTTCAGCACAATTGTTACCACTCTTAGGTTCTGAAGGAACAAGAAGAGGGAGAGCGCAAGAGATGCAGTTGAGAGGAGCAAAGAACTCACAGGAAAGGAGTCAAAGGAATCTGTGTCTTGACCTCACTCTCTTTCCTCCTTTTAATCCCCAACCAGGGTTCCCCACAGACTGAACTCAGCAGGAATCAGAAGGGCCCAGTGCTGGTAGACATCACCCTATCTGTTCAGTCACTGAGGGACAGAAAAGTGTGGAAAGGAGATCTGGAGGAGCCCCTCGGAGAGCCTTGCATAGGCTTCCAGGAGTCAATTAGAAAGCTTCTGTCTTCACAGGGTTTAGTTTCTTATTAGAAAGTAGATGTGTTCGTATGTAACAATAAGAATCTTGAGTGCTCTCAAGCAATAAAAACCAAGGGCTAATTTCCAGTTGGAATAGTATAGAAGGCAATAAAGTGGCCTGTCCTGGTATGAGTAGTGGTTAGGTTAGTAGCCTCCAAAGGAGCGCAGTCCATGTACATCCCAAGGAACCAGGTTCAAGTCTTGGGTCCAGGGAGCAACCAATGTGAACAACTGAACAAAAAGTAAGATAAAATGCTTCTTCCTGGATGTACCCTGGTGTCCTAGTGGTTTAGTACACCCCGGTAGCAGTCCCGCATACATCTCAAGGTCCCAGGTTCAAGACCTGGGACTGGGACTGGGGTGGTGGCGGGGTAGGTGGTATGTGGAACAACCAATGCAAACAACTAAATGAACAAATAAAGTGCTTCTTTCTCCTCGTTCTTCCTGTCTTCCTGTCTACTCATCTTCATTCCTGCCTGTACCTTTCCTTTATTAAAAAAAAAGTTTTTTCTTCCTCTCTCTTCCTGCCTGCACACACACAAAAAGGCAACGAAGTAGCAACAACATCCAGTCAATATGTTCTGAATGGCAGCTATATGTCTTCAGAATGAGTATTTCTACAATTTCTATCACAGAAGTAGTGGATCCTAATAAACGTTGAGGGTTAAAAAGCACATCTTCTCATATTAACTGTAATCTTGTCTTCTTAGCCTTTTCAAAGCATTGCAGATTAAAAATAGCATTCTATGCATGATTTTAGAATAATATATACCTTAGTCTTTTTAAGAGACTTTTGACCTTGTTCTGATGGGGTGATAATATAAGAAATTGGAAATGGGAGAATAGAACCATTCTATGAAACACATACCCTATTTTCAATTCTTTTCTCTCAGTAGAGAAGTATATGAGGCCGCTCCACTCTCCTTGACTTTTTAATTCATGTATCAAACACACAGTACAGCCCTTGCGATATCTTTTTTCAAATAAAATTTGTCTTGATGTCAGTGTTACTAATGAACCTTCTTAGTACTCTAACTCTTCTTCATTGTCTTCATCTTTTTCTTTTCTTTTTTTTTTAAAGGGAAGGTATAGTCAGGAATGAAGGCAAGCAGAGACAGGTAGCCTGGAATAGAGAGAAGGAAAAAGCACTTTATTGATTTTATTTAACTGTTTCACTTGGTTGTTCCCCCAGTCCCGGGTCACAAACCCAAGTCCTTGGGGGTGTATATAGACTGTGTCTGGCAAAATTAACCATTGAGCCACCAGGGCACATCCAATTTCTTCTTCTAATCCATTATGCTATCTAAAGCCTTGCTTTATTAACCACTTGTTTATGTGTGTGCTTCTTCTATTCTTTCATCTTGACCTTAAGTTGCTTAAAGGCTTATTAATTTTTAAATATTTCATTGGGTTCCTTTCCACAATATTTAGCACTGTAGGTAGTGTGGGAAGGGCACTTAGTCTGACTAATATATTTGATTATTTGGATTGGTAAATTATCCCATTAAAATTAACATAATATTTATTCTGCAGCCTGTTGGATCGAGGTCCTCCACAAGTGGGTTGACCCAATGTACTGTTTTGCTTGAAACAGACTGCTAATATATATATTGTCTGAATAAATGTTATTTTATCCTGAAGAAAATATTCGTAATTCTTGTGCCAGGTAAAGATATAGTATCTGTAATATATAAAGAACTCTTACAACTCAACCATAAAAAGAGAGCTCAATTTTCACATGAGCAAAAGACTTGAATAAGCTTTTCCGCAAATAGTCAGCAAGCACATGAAAAGATGGTCAATACCACTAATTATGAGGGAAATGCAAATCAGTTACGATGAAATACCATATCACACCTTATTGGATGGCTGTAATTAAAAAATAAGAAAGAAGAAGAACAAGAAGATGTTGAAAAGTTACTTACAAATTACTTATAAATTGCTGGGCGGAAGAGGGGATAATTTTGGTTCCTCAAAATATTGAATGTGAATTCCGATATGACCTAGTAACTCTGTTCCTGGGAATATACATAAGAGATAAATTAAAACATATCTGCACAAAAACCTGTAAATGAATGTTCATCATTCATCATAACTAAAAGGCAGAAATAGCCCAAATGTCCATTAATTGATATATGGACAAACAAATGTAGTACAGCCATGCTATGGAATATTATCGATGCTTGAAAAGAAATAGCATACTGATTCATGCTATAATAGGAACAAACCTCGAAAATGCTACGCTAAGTGAAAGAAGCTAAACAATATACAGAAAGCCAAATATTGCGTGATTTCTATTTAAATAAGATACCCAGAATAGGGAAATCAATAGAGAGCAAAAATAGATGAATGGTTTCTAAGGGCAGAGAGAGGAAAGAGGAGTGACTACTTAATGGGTATGGGGTCTACTTTAATGTGATGATGGTGCTTTAGAACTAGAGATTATGGTTGTACAACACCAAATATACTAAAAAACATTGCATTGTTACTTTAAAATGGTGAATTTTACGTTATGTGAATCAAGTCTTAACTTCAAAAATTTCAAAACAAATCTGTAAAATAAAACTTCAATGTATCCTTGTTTGAACAATTACTTTTACACTCACCTCTGTCCATAGGGCAATTACTAGGGAGTAAATGGAAGAGAGCGATTACAATGATTTCAAGGAGCTGGGAATTGGAGAACAAATCACTTTTTTTTTCTTCTGGATTTAGTTTTCTTAAAGATAGTTATTGTAATAGGGGCAAAAGTTTGGTTTTGTAGTACTTTTGATCCATATTATTTATGATCATGGTCAGACTGAAATTTCAAATCTTCTCTTGAAGAATAAAAGTTAAGATTTCTTAGTACAGAAGTTCTTCTACCTAGCAAGCTTTAACTTAGAATTAAGGGGCAAAACTAGAGGTTTATTAACCTAATATTAATTCTGCAAAGGGCTTACATGCTAATCATGAAGTACTGCAACTGAAACTTGTGTGTCAAAACCCTCTAGTACTCTAGGCTTTAAGGAACATTCAGATGGGCTCACTGCTAGAGTCAGGGGAAGCAGACAGCAAGGAAGACCCTACAGCTGCTCTCGGGTTCCCAGACCCTTTTAGAAATCATCAAAAAGAGAAGTTGTCTTCATTTTCACAGGTGCAGTGGAGATGAAACTAATCTATTTTGCCCAAAGATAACTGATAACATGTTTATTAGCTTGGTTCTAAAGCTTAAAAGATGAACCTACACTCCTGTTTAGGAGAAGAGAGTTTGAGAACTACAGGTATATAAGTCTAACGTGCTCATAATTATAAAGTTATACTGAATCTAGTTGCTTTTATTTTTAAATCAGGCATTGGGAGTGAGAGGTTTCCCTATTAAACTAAGTACCCTGAAATCTCAATGAGTCCCTCTCATATGAGCATAAGTTTTGCCTCAGTTTTCCATACTACCTTTTTGATTCTTCTTTCTATTCCTTCCTGTAGACTTGGCAATATGAAGTATACACAGACATAAACCCTGGATATTTGCCCTCAAAAGCATTGCAATCAAGTTGAATAGACTAACATAAATACATAAAAATACTAGATAATGTTATCCTTTTAGCCATATATGAGCATGTCACAGAGCAATATATGATTCAGTTCTAAATGAATGATACAGGAATAAGGTCTATGAGTTTAAGAGGATGAGATCACTGTGAGAGGAAAACGATTGAGTAGAGTTCATGTTTCATTTAAGATTAACTCTCATTTTGAAGAACTCTTAAGTATTTTCCACCAGCAGTTGCAATATGTTGTCCATTGAAACTAGTTTTTTTTTTTATATAATTGTAATCAGATTTGATGCATGCTGTAAAATTTGAATACAATCTTCCTTTCTAACTCCAAATTGGATAGCTCCTTTGCATTTGTGGTAACAGGATTTGACCTATAATACATTGTGTTTATATAATACCTTATATTTAGCATCAAATGGAAAAGTTTTCCAATAATGAGGTTTTGGAACACAGTCAATTCATAGGAATCAAGTCATGCTCATGACAGCTCTAAACCATTCTTGAGAAGAGAGTGAGTGACAGAATGCAAAACTAGCAATTGTACAAAGAACTGAACTGCTTTTTTCATCAAAACTTGACTGCGAATTTTCCTTAGAATGAACTGCATAGTAGTTTGACCTTTCTCTGGGGAAATTGTCCTTAGAGTTTCTTCTCCTCCTATCCCCTCACTCTTAAAAAAACTTTTGTTCTTTCTCAGAGATAGTAGTAGACCATCAGCTAACTTATCTCTCAACGTTGGCAAGCTCCAGTGTGCAGTTTGACAATTACTTCACTTAATCATACCTTTTCCTTTCAGAAAATCCAAACCAACTTGTAAGAAAACAAAACAAAATTTACCAAAAATACCACCATCACTGTCAAAAACAATTGCCCCCCCCACCCCAACAGCAATAATACCAGAAACATTCCACAGAAAACATTTCCCCATTGATCTCATTTTTAAAGATTTTAGGAACATACTTTTTGAGCCCTTTGTCCTGAGAATACTCTGGCACAGACAAAGAAATGAGAAGTTTTCTTGTTTCAGGTGTGGTTTTTAGGCACAGAATTTTCCATACTGGATTAGATCATTTTTCTATCAAGGTCAATATCCTGCTTAGCTGACATGAAGTTAATGATGATGAAATACTTTGAAAACATAAATACCATATACATACAAGCAATTGAGCCTGTATTCTAGTAATTTTATGGCCTAAAGACCTGGTTCATGAAAATATTTTTTTGAAAAGAACTTTAAATGTATAGGAGAGATAAAATATTTCAAGATTAACTTCTTGCTTCTTTTCATATTTTATATGTCTTAAGAAAATAGTTGTTTAAAAATCCAGGAAGTGGTGTGAGTTAAGAGTGTTTCTAGAACCAGTAAAGTGTGTGTTTTCGGATATTCTTTATAGCGTGGAAGTGTTCCTTGAGTCTGTAAAGAACAGAGTTTAGCAGGTCGCATGTAACTATAGGGTTCTCTACCTAGAAATGATTGCTTTTGTTCTTTCTTTTCTCCCATTAGACAAGGAATAGCTGGGATCAACCAGTATTTCCTACGCTGTACAGCTTTAAATTTACTCAGAGAGAGGGAGCTATATGTATTTTTTCAGATCTATGTACCTGGTGTTTTTCAGGTTAGTTTAATTTGTTCTTGAACTATGGGAAGAACTTTAAAATAAATGAAGAGCATAGTGTTTGCTTTTTGACTTTAAGTGCTGTTGATGGAACAGCTTTTAAAGATTAGCAGCAACTGAAGAGTGTATGGGATTCATCAGTGAATTATGGTTGCTTTGCTCTCTATGAAGACTGAAAAACAATCGCAGGATGGAGTCCTTCATTCTTTTTGTTACTTTATAAAAGGGATCTCATTTTTTCCATTTCAAATTTTCCAGATAGTTTTGCCATTTGTTTTTTACTTAATTTGGAACCATTTAGATCATCTCAAGAACACTTGCTTTCTTAAAAATTTCAGAAAAATGAAGACTATGATGCTTTAAGAGCTTATACTTTTATTAGTATTGTATTTGAGATCTTAAGGCTATCAAAGTTTTTCTAAGCATCACTAGATTGCAAAATTTATAAAATTCCAAAAAAGGGTGCCAAATTAATACTTAACATTTTTATTTAGTGTCTCTCTCAAATGTCCCAAGGCACTTTATACACAAATACTTATTCCATTTTGTAGATGAGTAAAATTAGGGATTAGAATAACCATTGTAATGTTTTATAGCAAAAAAATGCTCCGAGCTGACAATGCTCGGGTGTTTAATCCCCCTTAGCCTTCATCTCTCCACCTACAGAATGAGAGAGGAGGACTAAGCACATCTCGGACACTAATGTTCTGCACATCTAAACTCGAAGAAACATTTCAGTAATAAGAAAACAAATGAGATGTATATTTAATTTTCAACTCTAGAAAGGAAAAGAGACTGGTTATAAGACATGAAGGATGTCTTAGGAGGTGACTCTGACAAGTGATGTTGGTATCTGGCTTCTCCCTGCACTAGCCAAGTACTGGACTTTGTTGAGATGAGCATCTGGTGTTCTGAGATTGCACGTACATTGATGGACATAGATTAGGGTGTGTGCAAAATAAAAATTCTAGTCAATTCAGTGAGAAATCTCTAGTGAGCCCCATTATTTCTAGCCACATCTGTCTAGTAGCCATTACCTTCCTAAAGCTTTCATGTCTCTGCTAACTTATTTTTAACTTGCTTTTTCCCAAACCAGCATAACTTTTTATAGTAGTTCATCATTATAATTATATGTACACAATGCCAAGTAATAAATTCACCTCTTTTAGTTTCCAAATTAACTGACACCTCCTAGTTATGTAATCAAAATGCTTTTCTAGTTATAAAAGCAATACATATTTTACTGAAGAACATTAGAAAAAGTTGTTTAAAAGCTACAAGCAAAATAAAGATCAGCAGTAATCCCACCACCTAGAAAATCACTGTAAACATTTCAGTATGTTTCCCTCAGATTTTTTCTCTATGGGCAAACATAATTTTTTGTGTTCAAAATAGGGATCCATTGTATATACATTTTTAAATTTCTCTCTTTTTTTTTTTAATACTCATGGCATATTGGGTGCATTTCACATCACAAATGCACTTAAATAGTGAGATGGTATTTAATTCTGATGCCAAACATCTGGATGAAAAGTAAAAAGTCAGTCAATTATCTAGATATTTTCAAATACCCAGATGTTTGGCACCATGTCGACACAACATTAAAATCCTTGACCAAAATTTTCAGCTTTTGCGCAGATGTCTGGCATTACGGAGGCAAACTCTCTCTGAACTGACTGAAAGTTTTGGCAGCAGAGAGGCAGCATTTATTACATGTTTTAGGTCAAAAGTGTTTCTGAGTGTAGCTCTTGTGCATGGGTAAATTTTCATTGTTTCATAGTGAATCAGCAGCATGAAGAATATGTATTTATGTATATAGAGACATAATACATATGTATACTTATGCATATATATATGAAAGCCTTAATCCATTATAAAAGGTTTGCTAGCTATAATTGTTGCCATTTCTCTGCCTATTTGACTGCTTGTTAACCTTGAGTGCTTAGCTTACAATTGTCATTTCATGCAAGTCTTGGTCTTGAGTCTTTGTCTCCATAGTGGGAGCTTTGTTTTGTCTTTTGCCTTAATCCATTATAAAAAGTTTGCTAGCTATAATTGTTGCCATTTCTCTGCCTGTTTGACTGCTTGTTAACCTTGAGTGCTTAGCTTACAATTGTCATTTCATGCAAGTCTTGGTCTTGAGTCTTTGTCTCCATAGTGGGAGCTTTGTTTTGTCTTTTGCTACAATGAAGAAAGCTCTTTGTGGCTGATTATTTTATTAACAGATTGCTCTGAATATTTAAAAGTCCTGTTAATATGCCAATATCCCTGACAACGGTCCTGCTTAAAATACATGAAGATGTTTTGAAAAGATATTTTTTATATTTTTCTAATTATTTTGTTCTTAGGGTCATGATTTTTCTTCTAGTTCTGTACTAGTCTATGTATATATATATATATATATATATATATTCACATGTATGTCCTTTTTTGATTCCTGAAGGCATTATTTATAAAAGTTCAGTGAAGTTCAATGTCATCCACAACTATATCACACCAAGTTTTATGTACTTGAATACACATTTATAATTATCTTTTAAATTACCATCCTTAATATATTTTCTACATCTCGACATTCTGAAATATAGTTATCATTTATTTCCATTCTAACTGCTTTTCTTCTCACTAGTGTGGCTTTGATTATGCTTATTACATGTCTATTAGTATAAAAATATTTCAACTTCTGTTCCTGAAATAGGGAAAAAAGAAAATCTATCCAATTTATGCCAAAGAGCACCATGCAACTGATTAATTCAATGCATGAGTCAATTAGTGATGCACGCTAGGTTGGCAGGTAGCCTCTCACCCACACAGCTCCATTTGTCCTCTATGTTCTGTCTCCCTTGCTCAATTGCCATGGGAAAGACATGTGCTGAGACTTTGCTCAGGCTTTTCATCCTTCATCTATAATCCATATAAAATTATAAAATTTTCCATTCTGGTATGTTTGGTGGAGCATTTTGTAATGGTTCTTTGACAGCACCATTATTAAATGCCATGACTGTTGAACATCTTGATTTATCTGCGGGAATTAATTTAAAAACTAGGTGGCATAAGTTTATAATTATAACATATATTCATACATAAATATATAAAACCACCACACATTTAAAGAGTGACCGACTCATTTCTTGATGACAATGTCATCTCCTCATTTTCAGCTTTAGCATCTGGGTCTACATGTATTGTTTGCTACTATGAAGATTTTCTTCAGTTTTTTTGAGTGTGCTGTTATGCTTCGGTGCTCTTGTCCAGTTGCAATTGACTTAGAATTTTATATTCTGGGTGCTTTTATGGAGTCTGTTCATGTCTAAGTAAAGCAGTCATTAATGAAGTGATATCTTACTGCTATTCTGGGATGATATTATCTCCACACAATTATTATGTTTCACATGACAGCAAATCTTTGGATAAAAAGGAAAAATTACAGCTACTTACCTAGATACCTTGGGGATCTTTAGATAGTTTGGCACCCTTTTCATCCAAAGTACTGTAATGCTGGGCTGTAAAAGCTAGTGCCTTAAATTTCTGACCTACTGTCCTTCATATTTGGACTTCTACTTGACTTTATAGTTAAGCAGAAAGATAGACCTATGAACATACATGCAAAAATTGTTGAAAGAAACAGTGGAATGTATCCAAGCATTTATTTGGCACTTGATGGTTAAATTTAGTCACTAATTGGTTGCTTTAAAGTTAAACAGCTGTTTGACAAAATTCCACTCTTTCATTTTAGTTTAGGTATAGTCAAATCCTCGTGTACATATTCTTCTTCTTTTTTTTTTTTTTTTTTTTTTTTTTTTTTTTTTTTTTTTTTTTTTTTAAGAAGGGTGCAGGCAGGATTGAAATTAAGTAGGCAGGCAAACAGGAAGAGAGAGGAGAAAGAAGCATTTTAATTTATTTTTGTTTAGTTGTTCACACTGGTTGTTTCCTCTGGGCCTCGAGTCCAAGGGTATGTGTCTTGGGCTCCTTTGGAGGCGACTGACCCAGCTGCCACTCCACCAGGGTGCGCCGTATTCTTAGGCAGATAAATGTTAGTGACCATTTTCTGATATCTGTTAATGATGAGAGACCTCAACTTTCTCTGTTTCTCTTGTATTCCTCATCCAATTCATTTGCCAGGCCTGCAACATTGTCTGCAAAACAGATTGTGAATCCGATTACTTCTTACCATATCTGTAATTTCACGTTGGCCTAGTTTATTGTCATCATTTGTCCGGACTACAGTCACATGCTAGGTGATTTCACTGCTGTGAAAATATCATGGAGTGCCACCTCCACAAAACTATTGCTCCTGGTCTACCAACCTGTACAGTATATTACTGCACTGAATACTGTGGACAATTGTGTCCCAGTGATATTTGTGCATCTAAACTTATCTGGATATAGAAAAGATGCTGTTAGCACATGGCATAAAATATTTTTAAACTGGTTTTCTCGTATAGAACATGCAGCATGAATAGAAGCTGCTCTTCTTGAGGCGGGGAGTAAGCGGTGAACGAATGTGAAGGCCTAGGACACGAGTGCCTACTACTGTAGATGTTATATACACTGCACACTTAAGCTACTCTAAATTTATTTTATTTTTTTATTTCATTTATTTTTTTTTCTAAAATTATTTATTTATTTATTCATTTATTTATTTATATATATATTTATTTATTTTTAAAGGACAGGTGCTGGAAGGAATGAAATCAAGCAGGCAAGCAGGAAGGGAGAGGAGGAAAAACGATTTCGTTTATTTTGCTTAGTTGTTCATGTCGGTTGTTCCCCCTGGCCCAGGAAGGTATGTCATTTGTACCAGCCAGAGGTAGCGAACTAGAATTCCAGGACACACCAAAAAGTTTTATTTCTTCAATGATAAATTAATCTCCGTTTACTGTAATTGTTTCACTTCATAAATTTTATTTTTTTTAAACTTTTGATTCATAATGACAGCTTCAAACAGGCAGTGTATAACTGTTCAAAATATTCTTTATAGATGGTTTCTATAAACGTTTTTTCTATTTCTAAAATTCATTTTTTTAACTTCTTGAACTTTTTTGTTAAAAACTAAAACAAATATACACATGAGCCTAGGTCTAAAAAGGGTTGGGATCATGAATACTGTCTTCCACTCCACATCTCCTCCCCTTGGAGTGTCTTCAGGGGCAATAACTTGGAGCTCTTGTCTCCTATGACAACAATACCTTTTGCTGTAATACTGCCTGTAGGATCTGCCTGAAGTTCTTTTGCAGATGGTGTCACTCTTTTCAGAAATATGTCCATGGTGGGTTGCTTGGTTTGCTTTATTTTTCATTATAGATTCACTTATACACAGATAATGCATCAAGAACATAGTGCTCTATTAATGAAAATCTTTCTGTGTTGAAGCTCATAGTTTCAAACATTTTAAAGGAGTTGCTGAGGTCTACAAAAACTTCTGCTAAGCTTCACTATGAATTTGGGGGGTGCTTCTTCTTTTTCACCACTTGTAGTTTTCTTTTCTTATGCCTTTTTTTCAACTCTGTTTCAATCCAAGTTCAGTTAAGTCGTCAGTCAATTTCTTAGGAACTGCCTCTAGGAGCTCCTCAATGTCATCCTTATCCACACCAGCTTTTAAAGTTGCTTGCCATTTCATCTTGTTGATTTTTGAAACTTCCTATTCCTTGGAGAATCCTTTAAAGTCATGGACAAACTTCTGAAGTGTCTTCTACCAGATGTCAATTACATAGTCCTTGGCGACATCATCCAAGTCCAAGCAAGGTTCTTGATGTAGTGATAAATGCTATAATCCTTCCAACATTGCATCAGTGTCTTCCCCAGGCAGCGATAGCCTAGGCAAAGGTTCTCTTCATGTGATAGGCCTTAAAAGCTTCTAGAAATCCCTGATGCATTGATTGGATCAAAGAAGTGGTGTTTGGAAGGAGACACGCACTTTGCTGTTGGAATGAAGACCACAAATAAAAGGAGGCTATCTGGGATTATTATGAACAATGAGCAAACTCTTGAAAGGTATGTTATTCTCCAAACAGTAATTTTCCATTTTGCTGACATAAAAATTCAGGAGGGCATATTAAAAGAGGGGTTGGGATATCCATGACTTCTTATTGCTCCTCTAGTACACTGGCAGTGTGTCCTTATTGACATGCTTGACCACTCTGGAGTTCTCACTGTGCCAGATCACAGAGAATTTTAATTTATAGCCTGAACTCTTCCCTCAAGCAAGACTGTTATTCCATCTTTAAAAGCTATGAACGCCAGCAATGACTTGGCTCCTTATGGATGAAAGTCCTTTTAGGAATCTTTTCTAGATAGGGAGATTTCATCCACAGTGAAGATGTGCTCGGATAAGTAACTTTCCTCCACAATCAGCTTATCTAGAGTTTCCCAAAAATTTCAGCTTCTTTTATATTGGGACTTTCAGACTTGCCAGTCACTTTTACATTGTGTAAAATAACCATTCTTGAATCATTCATACCACCTATAGTTAACCATAAACTCAGTATCATTGCTGGGTCCCATCTTTTATTTCAAAACCACAAAGTTGTAGCTTTGGTACTGATTTTCATAGTGCTAAGAAAGATAAACTTATGTGTCTGGTCTTCAATCCATGTCATTAAGTGTTTCTCCATATCTGATATAGGCCTTTATTGAACTGTTATTAACCTCATTGCTTTCAATGACACAAATCCCTTAACAACTCCTGTCACTTTGTTCTTTTTCCTCAAGATTGTAGCGCTGGTGGAACAGGACATGTTTGACTGGTGAGCAATAATCGTCAGGGATTTTCCACTTTTGTGTCACTTATACATTTGTTCCCAGGTCAATCACTCTACATGGCTTCTTACTGGCAATATTCATAATCAGTCTCGTATGCTTAGGGGCCATGATGAACAAACCAACACAAGATTAACTCAAGGGAAAATGTTGTTCTTAGGAGTCAAAGTAAACACAAAACATATGAGGTTGCTGCCTGTATAAAACACTATAATGTCACAATATTTATGACATCACTAGGCAGTAGGAATTTGGGGGATTGTTATATTCGCAATCCTTCATTGACAAAGGGTTATATAGCACATATCTGCATAGCAATAGTCACTGAACTGGTCTTTGTTGAATTTTGTGACCATAGGGTCTTTTCCTCCCACAAATGCAAGAACAACATTTTTAAAAGAATACACATAATGGAAAAAGAAAAAAGTGGATCAGAAAGACCTAGCTAGCTATATGAGCAGAAACTGCCTTTCAATGAAAGCTTGTATTTAGTTCCATGACACGTATATACTGAATTTTTTCATGTCAAATTTTTGGTAAGTACAACGATAAAACAAAAACACAACAGTCTTTATATTTGTATCACTTTTTAAAGATCTTTCAAAAGTATTTGCATCTATCTCATTCATAATGCCTGCTTTTGAGATGTTTATAGTCTATTTGTGGCTAGAAACAAATCAAAATAAGACAAAAATCCCAAATCTTATGTAAAATAATCAGAGACTAACATGAAAATATGACATAATAAAAGACTGAATTGCTTGGATGGAATAAATATTACAGAATTGATGGCTGGGCAGGGCTGAACTGGACTGAATCCTTCCAGAAGTTTCCAGAGAGAGGTTTAAAGTTGATACCTTTGGCTGATTCTCCACTGAATCATTGCTTATATTAATGCAAGACATATTTCTTGCTCCCCAAAGTCTTATGGTCTTATAGAAGCAGTGTTCTAAAAGTAACATTAAAAAAACAAAACAAAACAAAACAAAACTCTGAATTTCTTGCATAATAAAAGAACAATATAGCAAAACAGAATGGGACACCAGGGAAAACAAGGGAATTTTTGACCAGGCTATCAAGGAAAGTTTCATAGGGAAGGGGACACAGGAACTAGTCTTCATAGATGAGGCTTTCAACACAGGTGCAATAAATTCACCCAAACGGACGATCACTCAGCGTCAATGTGGTCAACATTATTACAGCATTTTGAATGTGTGACTGTAACTGAAATAACAACCCAGAGGTAATATAACTTTTGGGTTTACAGTGAGCAGTATTTTTCTAAAATAGTCTACATCAGGATGCTGCTCCAGAAGGGGATCCAAATTTCTATACAATTCAGCAAGAAAGAAGAATCACACTCAAAATGGAGGAAATAACTATGCAAACTTTAACTCACTACTGGTGCTTAGTGAAAAATCTTTTCCCTATCCCTCAAATCCAATAAAATAATACTATTTGATCTTATAAGTACAAACTTAGTGCCAAAGCAATATTCAGAATATTATGTTGCTATGTAAATGAATGCATAATTGATAAAAGGAGATATATAAAATACTGTGCTCTTTACACACAGAATCAATAATCTTCTTTATCAAGGAGCTGTGATTAATCCTAGTTTTTGCCAGAGATGGCAAAACTGAGACTTAGGAAAGTTAAGGCAAGCACTCAAATTTCTACTCCTATGTGCTATGACTCCTGGGAACTGATGTCTACCTGGCTCCATCACTGCACTGTAAGCACCCATAACAAAAGCAAGTTAAAAAGCAGGCTAAGTAGAAGCAGGAAGTCACTTACAAATTCTTAGAATCATCTACTTGGTGCACAGATCCACCTGTCAGTTCAGGGTACACCATATCTTAAAAACATCAACTCTTGCTTTTTATTTTTGCAGCACATCCATTGTTCTGAATAATTACTTACTTTGCCTTTCCGGCTTTCTATATTTATACTGATTTTTACATGAAATTTACACATCAGCAAAGGAAGCACTTTGATCAACTGAAAACAAAAGCGAAACAAAAGTCTCTGAGTCAGGAAAGATTTGAGAGTCAGAAATTTGGGCTGGTGAGTTTGCATTGATCTGGAATATTAGCAATTTTTGCCAGGCAATAATGGTTGACAGAGGGTCAGGAATAGATGTCAGGATAAAAAGACAAGACTGCTTCCCAACTCTCTTGAGTTAGCTTCCATTTAATTTTGTTTGAATTTTGAGGTCTGATCTGTCTTAACAAAAGAACATTTCAAAGCCAAATCTAAGTAATGTTTGCATCATTTACTGTCTTACATTACTCAGGCAGTGTTCTCTTCCATTAACACTATTAACTGAAGGTTAGTTAGTGCTGAGAATGCAAATGAAAATATAACAGTTCATGGTTATTGCCCTTGACATATTTCAAAAGAGAAGTGGCGCTGTATGTGACAATTTAAAGAAATTCCAATACAGAACACAACCGTTGACCACCACCCCCCCACCCGCCACCCCGCCTTTTATTCCTGTATCTTCAAATAGAGGAGCTGAGTTTTATTTCTGAACTCACTTATTTGTTGGTTCCTACTCATAGGTTCGGGGTGAGGTCAGTAGATTGTTCTCCGGTGGTATCGGAGGAACAGGAGAATCAAGATAAGTCAATACTCGGGAGGACCTGGCAATCCTGGGTGGAGAAAGCCCTTTAATCATGCTCAGGGAAAGTACAGTTAGAACTAAAAAGGTGACATTTATTTTGGAAGGCAGATTGCAAAGACAAAAGAGATGGCAGGTAGCAGGATGAAATGAAGTGCTAACGGCTTTAGAACTAATGATACCCCTTTTATGTGGTAACTCAGTGACATAAGACCAGGTTCTTATTTTGAATGTTGGTATCCATTTATTCTAGCCGTGTATCAATAATTGTATTAAGACTTAACTAAAGATGACCTTTGAGCAACATGGGTTTGACCTACGATGATCTACTTATATGTCGATTTTCTTGTAAATAGATGATAGAAATTTATAATATTAATTTAGTATTATGAATGCATTTTCTCCCATGACTTTCTTAACAATATTTTATTTTCTCCAGTTTACCTTATTGTAAGAATACAGTATATAATGCATGTAACATAAAAATATGTGTTGAATGTTAGCAATAAAATTTCAGGTGCACAGCAGTCTACTAGGGACTTGGTATTCCCTAGAGGAGTTGTGGTTAGATCAGCTGCTTCCAGAGGAGCACAGTCCGTGTGCATCCCAAGGGTCTGGCTTGGCTTCCCAGGTGGGGATGGGCGGAAGAAACAACCAATGTGAACAACTATAAAAAAATAAAACAAAACACTTCTTCCGCCTTTCTCTTTCTGCCTGCCTGCCTACTCAACTTCATTCCTGCCTGTGCCTTTCCTTTAAAAAAATTTTTAGGGAGTTAAAAATTATATGCAGGTTTTTTACTCTGTTGGGAACCAGTTCCTCTAAGCCCCAAGGTGTTTAAAGGTCAATTGTGTTTTTATTACTATTCATATATATTATAGACATATCTAGATATACTTAAGATAGATTTCAGTCTTAATACTGTTGAAATACTTTATCTTGTCTTAGACTTCACTGGCTAGTTTTACAAACCAGTAGGAAAAAAAGCAACTTAGGTCCAGGTATGTACTTTATTTTTTACTGTTTTCTCTTCTTTATTTTTCAACTCAAAGTCACATAAGAACACAGAGAAACCCCACTCCAACACTGTGGAAACATGACTAGGTGGTACTTGGAAAACATAAGCAGTCTTTACATGTGAGTTATATACCTAGAAAACTTAGTATAAATGAAAATAAAATGTATCAAGTATTTTCTCATAGGAACAGTTGTGTAACAAAAGGCAAAGTTCCTGATCTAGGGCCGTATGCCAACTTCTACCAAATGTAGAACTTAATAAACAATAAATGATATATTTTATGCTTTATAGCATAAAGCTTTCTAAAGCATACATAAATCAATTAAGTAGTGCTACAAGTAGTCAATAAACATAAAATCCATTTAATATGATGCAGTCTCTTTGACCACATTTTTCTGCCAAAGATTATGCTGAAGCAAAACAACTCTAAGAAGCAGGTTTATTAGTTTTATGGATTTTAGGATGACTTCCTTGAGGTCATTTTGATAAGCATATTGAAGGAAAATTTAGGAGCAGTGATTTCATGCTGTTTTGGAAAGGGAAAAATAACCAGTTTTCTTACAGTTCCCTCACTTTCTTCTAAGTCAATTCCCTTGCTTTTTTATACTCAATTTTCCTGTCATAAAAACTAGGGATTAGCACTAATCATGGCCTGTTAGGGTGCTTGAGGTTGGGATTCATTTCCTCAAAAGGGAGAACAACATATGTTCATGTGAGAAATGCTTGTTTAAGTGTCAGAAGTTACAACATGGGTGTAATTGGCAGCAGGCTGTAAGTGTGAATTGCTATGAGTACAAATCACAGTCAGGATTGCTTGTGTGATTTCCCCAGCCCCCTCCACTATATCACTGAGGGGAAGAAACATTAACTGAGAGACTCTGGTTCTTAGAATCCCAGTAAATAAATTCAAGACAAAAATAGGCAGACCCTGAGAAAGTCTGAGAATCTTGGGCTAGACCTTAGAATTGTCCCCAACGCCATACTTCGCGCTATTACGCTACAATACGAAATCATCAGTTATCTTTTAAAAATTCAATAAACGTCAAGGGAAAATGTATCTCTAATACTTAGTCTCAAAACTTGCAGTAAAATCCTGAATTTTATGTCAAGACAGTCTGTGTGACAGGACACAGTGAAAAGTACAATTTGTTCTAATTCAAGTTGGGGGATAAAAGGAAACTATTCATTTAATTTTGTATTACATGAAAATTGATTTGAGAAAAAGTCACAAGTTAGTTCTGTCATTTTTGACAACATGATTTCGATCAGAGGACTAAAAGCTTGGTTAAATTGTGAGGGATTGAGGAAAAGGTTTTATTTCAAATCTTAGAAGAAATACTTGCATCAAAATTATTCAACTGTCATTTGCAGATATCGTTGTTCAAAACAACTCTCTTAGAGTTGTGTTTGTATTTTGCAGAATTTGCTCTTTGTCAGGTCCATTTATCTTAAAAGGCACAGTTATTCCTTTCTGTTGTGTTCAGCCAGCCCCACTAAAAGTGTGTTTATCTCTGCTTGTTTTCTAATCTACTGGAACCAGAGAGGCAAGATGGTCAAGTATGATTTCCCCTGGAAATGGAAACTGCTGTTTACCTAGCATGTTGCAAAGCAGCAGTCTTGCTCTCTCAAATCACCTAAACATGCTGCAGGAGATTTCTCATCTAATAGTTGGTAAACCCAATATCACAAACCAGACTCTCTGGGATAAAGGTGTTGTTCAGAATTTGTCCTTCAGGAGGTGGCAAAAGTGGCATTCTCAGATGAGGAAAGTGGAAGAGAGCCACCAGCCTGTTGGACTCTTATCAGCAAAAAATAAATAAAAAATCTTAACGGAAATGAAACTGGAAATGGTGATTAGTTTTGTTTCCTTAGAAAATCTTCTTTGGACTGTTTCTTTTTTGCTTTCATTATGATGAATGAATTCCTTTAAAACAAGGAGGCGTTTTTTTTTTTTTAAGAACAACTTTCCTTCCCTCTGCTTCTATTTTCTTTCTTTTTTAAAGAAAGATGCAGGCAGGAATGAAGGCGAGTAGGCAGGCAGGCTGGAAGAGAGAGGAGGAAGAAGCATTTTTCATTTATTTTTATGTAGTTGTTCATTTTGGCTGTTCTGCCAACCCCAAATCCCCCGCCCTGGGACCAAACCCGGTTTCCTGAGATTTATGTGGACTACACCCAACCAGAGCTAGCAGACCCAACTGCTACTCTAGCAGGGCACACTATTAACTTCTATTTGCTAATCCCCAAAACTACCCGTTGTTTGACTTGATAAGTAAGGGAAGGAAGATGGGAAAATTGTATAAAAGTTAACAGATTAAAAAAAAAAAAAAGCAGTATTGAAAGAAGAAATACAGTATGAATGGAGCATGAAACCCTATAGTGAATGGACACTGTAGATGCCAAAAGCAAAGACATAAATTCAAACCAGGTTTTCAGTGGAATGGGCCTCACCCAAGTTCAAAACCTGTTCAAATGTCAACACGCCTTGAACAAGGAGGTACACGTCCTTCAAGTAAAGCAGTGAAACTCATTAAGAGGCACTTTCAACACTTAAACTGAGAACTTTTCTCAGGTGACTTCCTGGGGGCGCTGAAGTGGCCCAGTCACAGCCTTACAGACTGTTAGATAAAGTGATGTTGTAAGGATTACAAAATAATAATAATAAAAAAACCTCACCACTTACTGAACTCTCATTTTGTGCCTGGTGCTTCGCTTACACATCTGACTTGCAGCGAGGCGCCGTGGATGATTATCAACGCCTCAACTTCACAGACTAGCATATAGCTACCTCCAGGCATTAGTGACAAAGCTAGGATTTGAAATGATAACTCTATGCTTGCTCTGCTACCTAAAGCGGCTTCCTTCAAAATTTTTCATAATCTATGAAACTTCTTTGT
Organism: Solenodon paradoxus; assembly: GCA_004363575.1. Taxonomy (NCBI): domain Eukaryota; kingdom Metazoa; phylum Chordata; class Mammalia; order Eulipotyphla; family Solenodontidae; genus Solenodon; species Solenodon paradoxus. Next base: position 490,792 of record RJWH01000462.1, read on the forward strand.
CAGCAGTAAAAGTCTATAGCATTTTATCATAAGAGCTTTCTTAGTCGGCAAAGTCTGGCTAAAATTCAAAACAGAACTGTTCTGCAAAATGGCATGAGCCTAGGCTTGTCACTTGATGAACTATATCATTGATCCTTGTCGGAATCTCAATTATTTTCATGTGGAAAATGGTGATGATAATTGCCACTTGGAAACTATTTTGAGGAATAAACGAGATTGTATGTAAAATACTATCTGGAAGGCACACCCTGGTGACTTAGCAGGTAAGTCCACCCCCTCCAGGTGGTATAATTCACATACATCCCAAGGACTGGGGTTTGCGACCAGGGTAGGGGGAGGAATGACCAAGATGAACAACATTTCGAAATCTGCTGACCTAGACTATTACTTAGAATACTTATTACTGTCTCCACCAGTAACCTCCTCATCTTCTAATCCAGGGGTCAAGACCAAATCCAGCCCCACAGCTGTTTTTGTAAATAAAGTTTTGTTGGAACACCACCATAACCATTTTTTTTTACATATTGTCTATGTGTTTGTGGTATGAGGCAGACATAAATACTTGACAAAGAGACTCCAGATCCACTAAGCCTCAAATGTTTATAATCTGGTCCTTTACAGAACAGATGTGCTGATCATATCCTCACTGTGCTACCCAACGGTCTTTCCAAAAATAAGGCCCATCCTATCACCCTCTGACTTAAAAGTATCAGACAGCTCTTCATTGTCTGCATAATCAAATGCAAAGTCTTCTATGAGAGAACAAACTGTCCAATTGTAATTTATCAATCTCTTTGTACCCCATCCAATAATTTAGCTTTCCTCAACTTCTTTGTTTTCTCTAAATATACCAAAAGCCTTTCCCGTTTCCAGGTCTTCCCGAATCTTGTATCTCCAGCTACAACATTCTTCTTTTTTCTTCACAGGAAGTATTTAATTTTCAAGATTTCAACTATGCACTCTACAAAAAGACAAGATGAAAGAGAACAATTCTGCCTGCCCATTCTACTTAATTATTTTATGTTTCTGAATGAACCAGAGATGGGAGGCTTGAATCTACTGTTTCCTCAGTCTGTTCAGATCTCCTGTGCCTCTCATATGTTAGTGTGAGTATCTCACCACAGAGGGTGTAATCCCAGTGTTTAAAGATAAGTGTTTTTCATACAACAGAGCCAATAAACACAAGCCAACTATTCATCTGGTGTTCAGGGAAGAAGTAACAATCTGCTCCAAGCTGGAGGAAAATCTGGCTGTGTTGGGCTTACTAGACACTGGATATCTATACTATATATGTAGATACTATGCATTATTGGTGAGTTAAGGGTTCAATTTAAAAATTAACATTTAGAACCCAAACCCTAAATAAGACCTGACTCATTCTTTAAGTCTTGGAAAAAATAACATTTCTTTCATTTCCTCTCATGTGGAGTTGGTCTTCCTTTGTGATTCCATAAATACCTTCTGTTCTCCTAGTAATTTGTACATATTGGTATTATAACATTGTATTATAATTATGTATTTAAATTTCAGGCTCTCTCTATTAGGCAATAAGCCATTCAAGGACAAAGCCATATTTTAATGATCCAGTGTCTGTCTTTTCCAGTGCCTAGCTTAAGTATGTAAACATTTAACAAGTGTTTGCTGATGAAATGGATGAAGTCCTACCTCCATCTTTAGATCTCTCTCTTGTCTCTGAAATGATGTATGAACTCTCACTGAGCTTTCAGTTAACACCAGTGTTTTAACATTTCAATTTTTCCAGTGTCCACTTTCTTTTTCCAACTGAATTTAAATTTGTTCAGGATAGAATCTATATGGTTAATCCATTATGACAACAAAATAACATTTGTTAATGGATTGACTGCCCTACTATAGAGTAAATACTTCACTTTCCCCAAATTTCGTATGTTGAAACCTAATCCCCAATGTGATTGCATTTGGAAGGAGGGTCTTTGGTGGAGCCTTCATGGATGAGATTAGTTCTAAAGGAGACCCCAAAGAACTCACTTGCCTCTTCTATTACATTAATACACAGCAAGAAGATGACCATCTGTATAAGTCAGGAATGACCTTTACTAGACACTCAATCTGTTGAAACCTTGATCATGGACTTCCCAGTGTCCAGAATTTGAAACAAATTTCTATTGTTTATAAGCCAATTAGTCTACTATATTCTCTCTTAGCATCCTGCAAAAACTAAAACAGACCCTAAATATGGCTACATTTTGAATAGGGACAATTAATCCTAATTTTAAGAGTTAATATTTGCAAACAAGCCACACCCATGTTGATGTTATTGTCTGCAATTGTGTAACTAGTGTCCCTTGCCTGGATTGCTTTTTCATGTTAGTTGGCTTTTCTATTACCAGTTGTACCTAGTACTACTTCCTACCCTTTCATCGAAAGTTGGTTTCTCTTATATGATTTAATTAATTTTTATAACACGTATTAAGAATGCAAGCTAAAAGCTCTAAATCAATATTTGGTTTCTGGTTACAAGATGGGAACTTTTAAGACCCCAAGCTACCCTTCTATCCCCACAGATACAACAGAACTAGACCCATTTAACAACAACAATCTTTGTAAAGGAACAGGGACTTGCATGCCCACAAAGGGAAAGGATACAAGACTCCATAAGTGGTAGGAGAACTCAATTTGTCTTAGCATTTATACTACTCAGCTCAGAAACTCTGAAGTCTCTAGTGAGGGACCAGTGCTATGGACACTTTCTTAGAAGCTGAGGGCTTGCCCCCTTAGTGGGTGCCCACACACTTGAGAATTGACCTACAAGCTCTTAGAAAATAAAAGAGCTTTTCATTGAAGACTAATAAGCCTCTAAGCAGCAGCAAACACAGGACAGAGACTACACAGAGCTAATAGATAAAGTGTACACAGATTTGCTGCAGGACTTTCCTTTCTTGAACCAAAAGCTTTAGCATGGGGTATAAGAAAAAGGGATCGCTTCCTTATGAACTGAGATATTGCTGGGTGTCCCCTCCTGAGATCCCTTTTTAGGGTTGTGTGGGTGCTGGAGGCCACCACTGCAGGAAGACCTCAGGCCACTTGTGGTGCTGAAGAGTTTGTGGTCATTGTTGCAATTATCTAGACTGTCTAGGACAGGCAGACTGGTCTGCAACTCTATTACAAATAACAGTGATTTCCTACAAAGACCATTCCATCTCATCTCTGAGAGACAGAGGTTCATCAGAGAAGCTCCATTGAAACAACTGTCTCACATCCAACTAAAGAGTTAAAACAGCTTTGCATATCTGCCTACTACTTAAAGAGCTCCCATCCCCAAGCCACAGAGATTTTTGTATGCCAGTTCCTGCTGGAGCTCCTACGCAGCTAACAGACTAAGAAATTTTTACAGGAGAATATGCTTTGCAGTGACAAATTCCCATCTCCCTACCACCATTGGCCTCTGCCAGGACTGTGGCCTGCTTGTGGTTTGGACAAGTACCTCATGAGTCTCCCTCTTTGCATCTTGCTATTAATTCCTGTGACTCTAGGGGAAACCTCTGCATTACCTTTCACAACTCCACCACTCTAGGCTGGATTCTGGAGCCTCAACACAATGCTGGCTCTAAAGCTTTAGCAATTCTGCCTGTTGCAGAGATCATACAACAAAAGAAAGTCCAGCATTTTGGGCCAACACTCCAGGCCTAAACTCTGTACCTTGATACTTTAACATGAAGCCATCATTTCAGAGAAGTCTAGTCCACAGAAAAAAACACTGAGTACTATATGGAATGAAGAAAAGAGAAATATATGTGAAATGATGGATGAAGCAAAAAAACAGGAAGAAAATCTGAATGTAAGAGAATTAAGTAAACTATCTGAAGAAGATTTTAAAGAAGCGGTTTCAATGATGCTCACTGAAATCAGAAAATAGAGGAACAAAAGGAGAATTACAGCAAAGATAAAGGAAATATGAGGCAGTTCCGAAGAGAAATCATAGAAGAAAATAGTCGAGCTATATAGAGCACAATAGAAAGGCTCAACAACAGGCTAGAAGAAGTCTCCAACTGAATCAGTAAGTTAGAAACTTACTGATGGAAGCGTGGAATACAGCCAAGCAGACCAGCAAAGAGAAAAATAATGAGAGAGAGAGAGAGAATGAACATTTTCACATCATAAGGATCCAAGTATGAGAAGAGTGAGGCAGAAACCTTATTTGAAGAAAAAACAGTTGAGAATTTCCCTAACTTGAGGAAGGAAACAGAACTCCAGATCTAGGAAGCTTAGAGATCCAACCAAAAGAAACCCAAATGAACATACACCAAGATACACTATCATTAACATAACAAAAACCAAAGATAAAGAGAGAATGTTAAAAGCAGGCAGAGAAAAACAAGTCACATAAATTTCTAAGTAAAAACTTCACAGAACAGAAAGGAATAGCATAATATATTCATATGGTATAATATGCTAAAAGGAAATAATTTGCAACAAAGAATACTCTACCTTCCTAGATTATTACTTAAAATTGAAGAGATAATAAAGAGTTTTAGAGACATGTAAAATTTAAAGAAATTCATCATAACTAAAATTCTTATCAGAAATAATAAAGGAAATTCTATAAAATGAAAAGAAAACAACTTAGAAGAAGGAAGACATCAAAAATACAAAAGGTGTAGAAGAGAATAAGTACATGAACTGCTAGAATGAACTTGAGATTAACTTGCTCTCAAATTTAAAAAGGTTATAAGTATAAAGTCTTATATGCAAACCCTAGGGTAACCTCAAAATATAAAGCCATAAGAAAACAAATAAGAAAAAGAAAAGGGAAACCAAGCAAAACATAAATATTTTCAAAGTACATGAAGAGAATAAGAATAAAAATACAGTCTACAGTAATAAAATAGAAGCAAATACCAAAATGGCAATGAACAGTTACATATTAATAACTCCCCTAAATGTGAATTGATTGAAATTACTAATTTAAAGTGATTTTAAAACATAACCATTCTTTTGCATAATGGAAATTCATCTAACTTCTAAAGACAAACATAGTCCCAAAGACAAAGTTTGTAAAACAATCCTATAATCAAATGGTAACCTACAAAAACAAACAAACCAAGAACAGCCATATTTATATCAGATAAATGAAAGTTCCAATTAAATAAGGTAACAAAGACAAGGGACAGACATTGCATGATGATTAAGGGGTTAATTAAACAAGAAGACATAGCATTCATTAGTATACATGCACCAAAGGAAGTATCAAAATACGTAAAGCAATTTTTAATCGAACTTAAGAGAGATATTGACAGCAAAACAATAATAGTTGGAAACTTCAACACCCCTCTTACAAAAGGGAACAGATCAACCAGGCAGGAAAACTACTATCTTAAAAAACGTATTAGAACAGATGGGTTTAGTGGACATACACAGAACACTCTACCCAACAGTAGCAGAAATCACATTTTTCTCAAGTGCTCATGGATCATTTTCCAGAACAGACAATACCCTGGAAAACAAAACAAGTGTCAAAAAATTTAGGAAAATTTAATTATATCAAGTATCTTCTCCAATCATACTGGAATAAAACTAAAATTCCACCACAAACAGAACTGAAAAACTCAAAAATACGTGAAGGCAAAACCATTTGTTTTGAATAACTTTTGTGTGAAAGAAGAAATCAGAAGAGAAATAAAAAAAGTACTTGGAGTCACGTGAAAATGAAGACATTAGCTACTAGAATGTATGGTATGCAGCAAAAATATTACTGAGAGAAATTTATAGCCATTTAGGCCTAACAAAAGAAACAAGAAAAATAGCAAATAAACACCTAATGTTACACCTAAAAAAAGAGCAATTGAAGTCAATCCTATAGAAGGAAAAAAAGAATTTTGAGGGGGCACACCTGGTGTCTCAGGTGTGAAATCCACATCTGGAGCATAGTCCATATATAGTCGAAGGACCCAGGTTGGCAGCTTGGGACTGTGGGGAACAAATAAATTGAACAACTAAATAAATAAAATTCTTTCTCCACTTTCTTGTCTGTTTCCTGCCTGACTTCCCTCCTCAATAAAAACTGAGTAGAAATAAATGAAGTAGAAGTCAAAGAGACAATTCAGAAGATCAATGAAGCAAAAAACTGATTCTTTGAAAAGATAAACAAAATTGACAAATCTTTGTCTAGGCTCACTAAAAAATATAAAGAGAAGTGTGCCCTTATGGCATAGCAGTTTGGTCAACAAAGTGAAGGAAAAATTCTATCAATAAATTCAGAGAAAGCATTTGACAAGATTCAGCACCCATTTAAGATAAAAAAAATTCTCTATAAAATAGAAGGAATGTATTTCAATATAATAAAGAACATATATGATAAACCTATAGTCAGAACCATACTCAATGGTGAAAAACTGAAAATGTTTTCTTGAAGGTCAGAAACAAGACAAGGGTGTACACTCTTTTCACTGTTATTCATACTATATCAGATGTCCTACCTAGTCCAAGCAGTTAGGCAAGAAGATATTAAATGAATCCAGATTGGAAAAGAAGTAAAACTATCACTATTCGCAGATAATATGATACCTGTAGAAAACCCAAAAGACTACACCAAAAAAAACCCCAAACTATTAGTTATTAAATGAGTACATTAAAGTGGCAGGCTACAAAATTAGTATGCAAGTGTCTATTGAACTTTTATATGAAAACAATGGTCTAAAGAGAATAAATTTTTTTTTTAAATTGCCACATCCTGATGGAGCAGTGGCTAAGTCATTCACCTCCAAAAGAATGCAAGATACATACCCCCAGATTTGAGTCCTGGTCCAGTGGGGAAGCAACCAGTGTGAACAACTAAATAAAAATAAAATGCTTCTTCTGCTTCTCTCTTCCTGCCTGGCTGTTTACTTTCTTCATACCTGCTTATACCTGTCCTTTTAAAAAATTATCATATTTATAATAGGAACAAAAAGAATTAAATACCTTGGATTAAACTCAATAAAGGAGGTGACATAACTGCACAATAAAAGCTATGACATTGTTAAAAAAAATAGAGGAAGATACAAAGAGATGGAAAGGTGTTCTGTACTTACGGTTGGGGAAGAACTAACAGTTTTAAAATGGTCATCTTACTTAAAGCAATATACAGGTTTAAAGCAATCCCCATCAAAACTCCACAAGTATTTTTCAAGGAAATAGAACAAAATTTTTTAAATTTGTGTTGAATCACGAAAAGCCCCATATAGTCAAAGCAATCACAAGAAAAAAGAACAAATATGGAGTTATTGAACTCTCAAGTCTTGAGCTATACCACAAAGTGATAATGATCAAAACGGTGTAGTACTATGATAACACAGAGGCACTTATCAATGGAATGGAACCGAATCACTAGAAATAGACTCACATATCGCATATCTAAGATAAATTAATGTATTACAAAGGAGCATATGATAGAGAAATAAAAGTCTTTTCAACACATGGTACTTGGAAAACTCTACAGCCACATGCAAAAGAATGAATCCAGACCGCTTTCCAATACCATACACAAAAATTGATTTAAAATGGATTAGAGACTTTTATTTAAGACCGGAAGATATAAAATACTTAGAAGAAAACATAGGCAATATTTTGCGTGACATCAGCCTTAGAGAGGTCTTTGGGGACCAGATTTTAGCAGTAAGGAAAATAAAGACAAAAATAAACAAATGGGAACTATATCAAACTAAAAAGCTTCTGCACAGTGAAAGAAGCTATCACCAAAATCAAAAGACATCCTACTGAATAGGAGAAAACATTTGCGTATTACACAACTGATGTATATGGCTTAATATTCAAAATATAAAAAACTCATAAAACTCAACAACAGAAAATAAATTATCCAATTAAAACATGGGCATGTTGTCTCAATAAACATTTCTCAAAAAAAGACATATAGGGTAAGCAAGCACATAAGAAGATACCCCTCCGCTCTTGCTATTAGGGAAATGCATGTAAAAACAATAATGAGTTATCCCCTTACATCTGTGAGAATAGTTATTATCCACAGACTGGTAACATCAAATGCAGAGATTGTTGATAGGAATGTAAATTGGTGCAACTATTATGGAATGCAGTATGGAGATTGCTCAAAAAAATTGAGAATGGAAACTGTATATGATCCCATCATCCCATATCTGGGGCTTTACCTGAAAAGAATAAAGACACTAATTCACAGATATACATGTATCCTCATGTTTATTCAGCATTATTTACTGCGGTCAAGAACTGGAAAGAACCCAAGTAACCATCAACAGATGAAGAGATAAACAAAATGTGGTACATATATGCAATGGAACACTACACAACCTCAACAAAGATGAAAACCTGACATTTGCAACAACATAAAGGGAATTGAAAAGTATTATGGTATGTGAAATAGATCAGAAGAAGAAATACAAGTACCAGATGATCTCACCCACGCAGGATATAAAGAAAGAAGCAAACAAAATAACAAAGCAAAACTAACCCTTAGTCATTGACGATAAAACCCAAGTTATCAGAGATTCACGTGGTGGTGGATGTCCAATGGATAACGGTGGTTGACTGTTGGTAATTTGGTGGTGGGCATGTTGTATAATTAGATATTTGCTAAGTAGTGAACCTGTACATCTGAACTTATATTATTTCATATATCAAAATTACTTCAATAAAAGACAAATAAAAATAAGTGCATATCTGCTCAGTGAATGTCAAGTGCCACAGTTATCACAATAAAGGTGAAAACAGATATGCTTATCTGACATTGTGTTCAATTTTTTTACCCTTAAGTACAAACATTAAGGAGGAAATAATAGGCAATTAGTGACTTAAAAGTAAACCAAACTTAAGAAAGGCTAGCATGCCTTTACCATCATGGCGCATTCAAAAAGGTTTTTGGGTCTTATTTCCTGGGAGTTTCTGCAGGCTTCAATTTCTTAGAATTCTAAGCAAAAGTTTTTAGAAAATAATCATAATTTCTACACACTTTTGAAATATTACTCTTCATAGCTCTAAGAACTTTAGAAAGTATTTTATTTTCCCTTTGCCTACATTTTTGAAGGTAAAGAAGAATGTTCAGTCAATAAAATTGTGCTGAAGTAGATACATGGGTTTATCCTCCATTCTCTTTCACTTGTTTTCTTTATATACCTTTTTGTCATCTATGAATTACTCTCTTCAATATTTTCTTTCTTTTACCCTTAAACAACAACAAAAAAACAAAAAACAAAAACTTGGAAATAAAATGAGAATTCAAAAATTTACTATCCAAAACAGTATGGAGAGTCCTCAAAAAATACAATGGAACCATATGATCCGGTAATTCCACCCAGAGGATACAAAAATCTCTAGTCAGGAAAAATATCTGCACCTCTATGTTCATGGCAGCTCAGTTCACAATAGCCAAGACATGGAAACAACCTAAATGCCCACCAACAGATGACTGCATGAAGAAGTCAAAGTATATATATTCAATGGACTTCTATGCAGCTACTTAAAAGAAAAAAAGAAATTGTTCCATTTCAACAATTTGGATGGAACTAAAGGGGATTAGGTTAAGCAAAGTAAGTCAGAAAGAAAAAGAGAAATACACAATGGTTTCACTCATACATGAAATACAGTGAAATGAAGCAAATCAGCAGTTAAACCCCAGCAAAAACACATAGGACACAGGACGATGGCTGCTGGGGGAGGTGGCTGGGGAGAGGGAAGGACAGAGGGGACAGCTGGTGGTAAAGGACACTAGAACTCTGGTGGTGGCTGTGGTGTGTGATATCCATAGACAGAGAAATGAGCTAAGTATCTTAAAATGAGTATGACTCCCTAAACAAAAATAAAATTACATTAAAAATTTATTAGTTATTATTATCTTTAAAACACTATTTCTCAGAGTTTTTCATTTGTTCCCTTAATATAATATTCTATTCTTCAGATTGATGTTGAATAAAAAGCATTCCAACCTTCTTTATTTCCCATTTTTAAATTATCTGAATGAATCAATAGCCTAAAAACTAGTTTCCAGGAATATGTATTAAGGAAATAATCAAAAAGGTGTGTAAGTACATTTATATAAGGTTGCTTTTTCTAGAACTTTTCATCATATTTAAAAATCTATAAATTACCTAAATGTCCAAAAATTAAGTTGATTAAATACATTTGCTTAATCTATACAGTTAAATAATCTGCATCCATTAAAATTAATGCTATAGTCTTACAAAAGTTATTCATGCTATATAATTGAGTAGTAAAAGTAGTTTACCAAATGATGCCTCATGATCTGTTTTACATGAATATATGTATACACACATATTTAGAAAAAATATTAGAAAAACTTACAGAAATTCAGCAAATTTTGGGTTACGTATTTGTAGAGATATGACTATGAATGAGTTTTCTTTTCAGTTCATGTGTAACTTCTAAATTTTCTGTAATCCGTGAAATCATTATGTCAATAATACAGTTTGTTGAAACTAACAAAATTTGGTGTTTATTATATGTGATGATGGACTAATTTGGCATGCATTTTTGTTCTAATGTGCTTTATAACCTTGTTCTCTCACCGTCTTTCCAACTTATTTTTTCCTTTGTCCCTTCTCTATGAAAGATATTCTCATATACAAGGGAAATCACCAGTGAGTAACTCATGGAGGCCTCTGGAGCTCAAATATGCCTTAAAGTAAAAAGCAGATAAAATGAAAAATCCACTGCTCATGGGATCTGTTCTCCGAATGGTATGTTCCTTTACACCACTAAGATTTTCTTTCAATTTGATATTAACGGTTTTCAACTTCAAGATGTCTGAAGGGAGTAGATGTCTAAGGAATTTATTGAAATGAAACCCCTTTACCCGAACGTGTAGTGACAAGCAGTGATTCTGAGAGCACGGACATCTTTAGAGCTGCATGCATATAAGAAAAGCAAAAAGCAATATTGAGGCAGTTTTCCAAGACCTCAAACTACTTCCGGACATCCACCATCTTATTTTGAATTATCCGGTTATCTCTGCATTTGGCATTTCACGTATTTCCAAAGTAGGTGTCCCAGAATTCCTCCCTCCCACCTTTGGTCAATGGCAATGCCAGAGTCTTGGCTTCAGTAGTGGTAGCAACAGGCTCCACAGCAGGAGAGGAGCCATCACTCAGGAGACACATGGACTTCTAATATCCAATATTGCCATTCCCAATGTGAGGTTCAAGGACCTGAGCAAAGGAGTAGGTCTAGCAATTGCATGTACTATATTTAGCACCTGTGTTTGGTCCCGGTGATCTGGGGGACAACTCACCTTCTCTGTGCATTAGTTTCCAGTTGACAAAAATGTACAGTGTGATACTGTTGGCAGGGGAGTTGCTTAGTTAAAGGCAAAGGAAAGGATACAGTGTTCTCAGCAGAGCTAACAATGATGTGGGAGCCCAAAATTCTTTCCTAGATGTAATCTCTGAGAGGTTGTGTGTTCCCCAGCACTTAGGCTATTTCTGTGGCCTCAGCTTTCTCATGCATGTACAGGTAATAATACCCTGTACTCTCCATTTCCATTATATGGGCACTGTGAGAATAAAATAGCAAGTTAATGAGATATAAAATTGGAAGAAAATGTTTCTGAAATCTTTAAAACACTTTGAGATTTTCAGGTTGTGATTAAATAGATGACACTTTTTCTTCCAAGAAAAAATCTGTATGGTTCATATCATGTACATATTGTTTCCTTGAATGCTATTTTTGTTGAAATTTTCCTTTTCCTTTCTGCACAAAAATGGAGGCACAGTGAAATAACAAGAACAAGCAAGCCTGAAAACAATACTGCTGCCATTCACGTTAAGCCTTGTACCCATATTCTGACATTAGTTAACATTAAAACTCCCTTCTGATAAGTTTAGAACAGTGCATTTAAAAGAGTTACTAAAATGTTCATCCTAGCAAGTGCACTTTTCATGTGGAGAAACAGTACATTTTTCTCTTAGGAAAGTGCTGAGAACACACTTGAACTCATACAATATTGGTTTCCTGGAATACCTCTGGCCTTTGCCTAGGACAGTTGCATCACAAAATGTTTGTGTTTCAGCTTTATAAACAGTGTATTGGATCTGAAGCCAATGTACAACTTTTTCTCTGACCAACAAAGTGCCAGATTGCTGTTAGATGTTTTCCCATTTGAACTCCAGGAAAAAACTTTCCCAAGTTTTGCAGGATTCCTCTTTAACCTCCCTAATGATTCAACAAATCAAAGCACTAAACTGCCTTCTGAAGAAAGCAAATTTATTGAGTTGATTCAGACTTTTAATAAGACTTGCTCTTCTGGGTGCCTGTCCTTTTCTTTTGTTCTAAAAATACATCTTGAATGAATGAGTGGGGGTGGAGGTAGTCAACAAAGGTTGACATATTTTCTACAGAATTTTATGTCACAAGTATTTAGAGTGTGAATTTCAGTATGAATTTAGAAAAATGTTCTTTTCGAAATATTATAAAATTCTGTATTCATTTTTGAAGGGAAAAAAACCAAACCCAACAACAAAACTAATAACAATGATTACCTGCTGGGGAGTAATGGGAATGGGAGTCTTCACCTTTTCATTGTTTTTAATTTTCCACCAATACTAATTACTACCCTAAAATTGAAATACTAATTAAAGAATATTTACCAATTGGGAAAGAAATTTGTAGTGAAGAATGAGGAACAGGAGATTTTTTTAATGGAATCATGTTGATGTATCTGCATTTTCGTAATGTGCCTGAATAAATAAGTGTGCATCAATAATTAAAAAGGAAACAGAAAATAACGAAAAACAAAAACAAAACCTCTGTATTTATTACTCCTCAAGTGAGAGGATGAGCCTCCAACTGTTTCCTTACATACTTGAGTATCTTATTCATATGCCAAAGATCTCCACCATGGTCATGATGAAGGGAAGGGTGCTAGTCTACTCTGAACTCTAAAGCAAATGGTACTTACGTAGCTTTTTCTGTACAGATGCAATAGGGTTACACACTCACCAACTGATGCCACCAGTCAACACATCATCCTGCACAGAAACTGTAAAACCATTTTAACACTTACTTCAGATATTATTTCACGTGATGAAGTACTTGAAAGATCAACCAAATAAACTGCTCCTAGAAAATGTTTCCAAAAGAATAATTCTTGAATAATATTGCTTTTCTTAGGTCACTGGGAATTGAATCAGAGTCAAGATGAAAGCCTATATTTTTAAATGAATATTTTTATAGAAGCCTCTAGATACCATAATATTCCTCAATCCTTTTTTTTGGCATCTAGAAAAACTGAAATAGATTGCATTACATGGGAGAGAATCTATATGTGGGTATTATAAATATGACAAGATTCCAAATTTGACAGCATATATCTCTGTAACAATTTATCCATTCATTCTTCCAGCAGTCATTTATCTTACTATGTTTGAGAGTCTATATGAGATGCTTTGAATAGATAGAAATGAATAGGACCCAGTTGAAAGAGGGAAGGCTGGGTGAAAATCAGAGACCACAGGCTGGTGTGATAAGGACGGTGTTGTCCTGTAAAGCCCAGGTGTACTCCGGAGTCACAGAATCACACAGGGAAGACGATAACACCTCTCCCAGAAGGTGGTCATAGAACTTAATAAGAATGGTGCGTATAAGGAACTTACCACAAATCAGATTCATAATAAATGACTACTAAATACATGAAGAATGAAACAGAATTATGTGTGGATATTTTGAAAGTATCTCAGAAAAATATGTAACTCAGTATGAAAGTTGAGGGAAAGTGGGAGAGAGGGTAGTCATAGAGATGAAAGAGTCAGAGGGGGAGAGAGAGAGAGAGAGAGAGAGAGAGAGAGAGAGAGAGAGAGAGAGAGAGAGAGAGAGAGAGAGAGAGAGAGAGAGAGAGAGAGAGAGATTGAAAATGCTTAAGTGTACTTTGGAAGCTAGTTGATAGTTTTTAGAATTTCATCAAGTTCATAAACAACAAATTGATCTTAAATCAAATGAGGGCTGGATTTTGTCATGAGCTTGAGTTAAAGCAGGGACATCTCACTGTACTAGGAACAAAGAGAATCTCATCCTCAGCACTATTAATATTTTAGCTTGGCTAATTCTTTGTTGTAGGGGGTTGTGCTGTGTGTGTAAATGTTGAGTAGCGTCCCTTTTCTCTATCCACTAGATGCCAAAAGCAGTACCCTGACTGTAACAACCAAAAACGTGTCCAGGCATTGCCAAATGCTCCCTAGGGATAGAATCACCCCCCCAATTAAGAACCACTGCCTTAGACCAAGGAAATTTCATTTATAAGGTTTTGTAAACTATAAGCTGCAAATGGAAAAAATAAGGTTGATAGAAAACCAACCTAAATATTTTCCTCTTGTTTCTCTTGCTGCTAAATAAAGTGTGATGAAAATTAAAATGTCTAGAGATGGGTTAATTCTCATTTCCATTTTCTAGTCATAACAGGGTCTAAGACATAATCTAGGGAAAGGGCTCTAGTTTGACATGGGTACTACTTTCTAAAGGAAGTGAGAGCGTATCCTAATTTCTATAAACCTCGATTAACTTACGCTTTCTTTGCAGAAATTGTGAAATACGGGATTTTAGTCAAGTCTATCATGACTTTCAGATTTCAACATTGCTAACTCTAGTTTCCTGATGTCTCATTCTGGCCTAGTGGTACAAGGTCCTAGAGTGGCAACCCCTCTCCTTTATCATCTCCCTCTGCCTTTGATAGAAAACTGCTGACCTTGACAGTGACCTGAAGGCTGCTGGGGAGTTTTATGTTGACCTGACGGAATAATTCCATCCTACCTCTCACAGAACTTCTAACCATTCAAGTACATTTCTGCAGTAAATCATCATCAACAGGCACTTACTATGTAACAATAAAAATATTTATTTCTATCACTTTTTAAAAGAAAAAAGGGAATCAGAGAGACATGTTTATATCTGATTTTTTTTAAGATGAAATCATCAGGTGGAGATCATAACATAGCACACATTCACTATAATACTGTGAACATGAAACCTGCCTATAGCCTATATACAGTTATAAACCAACATTATACTTCAATACATTTTTTAAAATAAATGAAGCCTTTCAGACAAAAGCTAGATATGGGATAATGAGTCAAGGACAAAATCATCCACAGCTTATTGATGATCAGGTTGATTTTGCGGCTACCACATAAAGGATTGAGGTGGTTTTTTTCCCTCTCTTTAGATGGCTTTATATCATTTTTACTTCCAAGATGATATTGAAAACTTTCCTTAACATATATGTAAATATATGAATGTGTATGTAGCAAGAGCCCTCTTTTCTTATAAGTTCAAATTTATGCGTAGTGCATATATTTTTCCACAGATTAAAATTTTGTACCTAGCAGTATGTTGTGGAGACAATTCTGAGTTCATAAAGCTATAATATAATCTTTTAAGTAATTGCATAGAATTTCATTTCATAAACTTGTTATGATTTATTTAACTAGCTCCTTATTGATAGACATGTAGGTCTTTCCAGTATTTTGTTACTAAAAATGCAGGAATGAATATCCTTATTCATGCAGTTTTTGTGAAGCAACATAAATTCCTAGAAACAGAGTTAATGGGTCAAAGGGTGTTTGCATTAAAATTTCTTTAAACATTATTTCCCATAGGGGCTATACCAATTTATTTCTCAGACTGTGGGAGAGTGATTGCTTCCCTGTATCTCTGCTAACATATGTTATAAAATTTTCTGATGTGTTAAAAATAACTTACTGAGATCCCTTCTGTGACTCTGGCTGATAAAATGGCTAAAGTGCAGGCTCTGAAATTCGTGGCCCTGGGTTCAAGACCTGGGTTGAGGGATAGCAAAATCAAAACAAAACAAAAAACTTACTGTCTAAAAAATTTCTATTTCTTTAATTATAAGTGAAGATGAGTATATTTTCTATATTAACAAAAGTGTATGTCTTTTGTTGTGAAAAATATTTTCATGTCTTAACAAATCTTTTTCTTCCTCTTTCCTCTCCTTTCTCTTTAGTTACTTCTCTCTCTCCTTTCTAATGACCCTTAGAAATTAGCAGTGTTTTAACCCTAGCATATCTACTGCAAATATTTGTTTTTCAGTTTGTTTTTGCTTTTCAAGTTTGTTATGTTAACTTTCCACAAAAAATATTAAATTTATGTAGTTCGATGTATTTTTTTTCCTCTCTGACCTTTGTCTTATGCTTAGGAAAGCCCTCCCTTATTTTGACATAATCAGGGAAAAAGTTCTTCCATGATTTCTTCTAGTTTTGTTAAGGTTTTGCTTTCTATTTTGAAATTATTAAGATATCTGGATTTTATTTTTAACAAAGAGTGAGGTAGGAGCCCAAGCTTCCTTTTTGTCCATATGGCAAATCAAGTGTCCCAGCACTGTTTATTTTCCCTCTAAATTGGAACTGTCACTTTTACCTTATGCTAAACATTCCCATTTAGTGCTATTTCACAAGTATTATTTTTTTCCTTTTATCTCTGTCTCTTCATGTACCAAAGAAGCCTGTTCATACATCTTAATAGATGCCTTTTGATTAATATTTTATTTTATATATTTCTCACTCTATATAATTTTTTTTAAAGGAAAGGTACAGGCAGAATGAAGGGAACTAGGTAGGTTGGAAGAGAAAGGAAGAAGTATTTTATTTACTTTATTTAATTGTTCATCCTGGTTGTCTTCCTGGCCCCAGTTCTTGAACTTAGGACTTTGAGCTGCATGCGGAAGACACCTGGTGAACTAAACCACTAGCTCACCAGGCATGGATATATATATATAAAATTTACTAATTATATTTACTAATAAATTGCTAATCCTTCAGGTATAGAGATAAAGATGCAGGATGTTAGACCACTCATTTTTTTAAGTAAATTCATCAATTTTACTTTTCTAAGACAACCATTTTTAAGTGGGAACATTTTTACATTCACATTATTTTGAGAAACTCTGAACTTAAGTCATTAAATGCTCGGCTAGGTTTTTCTGTCTTTCAAACTGAACATTGCTTTAACTTCTAACACTCAGTTTATCTTTGTTGATCATGGCATGCCTCACTCAAGAGCTTGAAACAAATATCAGTTTACTGATTCCAGTGGAGATAAGATGGCAGGAGGGTCCAGGCAGTGACCACAAAGAGATGAAAGCTGTGTGGGTGTGTCATCCAGAGAGCCTTGAAGCCCTGAAGTAAACGTTGGAGAGTCCCTATAACCCAATCTTATCAATTATTACCACCACAGGGGGCAAAATTGTCAGGTAGCGCAAAGGATTGTTTGATTGTATCAGAAGGGAAAAAAATCCAGACCTGACAAACGGGATCCTGTACCTAATTCAAACGCAACAGAGCAAGGAGTGCTCTGCCCTCAGGCAAGTTCCAGACTTAAATTCATTAAAAAAAAAATCCAAGGCACTCTTGACAAAGGGAAGGCTTTAAGGAAGGCTACAATCAAACTGCAAACACGTGTCCTGAATCTTCCTTCTCTCTTACTGAGAGAGACCACCTAGATGCTTCCCCCTGGTCCCCAAAGGCTTTGGTAGATCAGGATACCATGCGGAACCCACAGGAAATCTGTATGGACCATCCTGGAGATTTTGGAGTAAATCCATGTCTCCTGCAACCATTTCTCTGTTCAGATGAGAGCTCCAGACTTGCTACAAGGTACACAAGTTGCTCATTGTGAGGAGGTGACCTGCCAGAGTCCATATTTGAGTGTGCTAACATCAAATGGTTTCCAGATCTGCCACTTATTAGCTCTGTTACCATCACAGGTACTTAATTTCTCTAAGTTTCAGTTTCCTTTGTTGTGAATGGTTTTACAACATCTGTAGGTCAACCTTCTAAGTAGCTATGAGGATTACGTGAACAAAGGTACACCCCATACTTTAAACCTCAACTGGCACCTAGTAAGCCCTCAGTGAATGTTAGGGGTTATGTTGGCTGTATAATGATAATATTATCATTACTGCCACCATTTTGTTTAAAGAGCAGGATTCCATAGGGTGAGAGAAAAAAAAATGATTATTTTCCTTACTGCACATTCAGACCCACTGGATGGGTAGCCTTTCCCTGTTACTGCCCCCTGGGTGGAATCTAAGGGAGGTCTGACAACATTCCCAGGCACTTGGGTGTTATAAAGTTCTCTGTCATGTGAAGTCACAACACAATCACATTTCAGTCATTGAAAAGTCTAGTTCTGGTATGCGCTGGTGGAATAGCAGTTAGATCAATCCCTCTGGAGCTGTGCAGGCCACACAACTTTGGGTTCAAGTCTTGCATCTGGGAGAACAACCAGTGTGAACAACTAAATAAAAATAAAAAGTAAAATCCTTAAAAAAATGTCTAGTTCTGTGTAAAAATCTTACCTTGAATTTTATTTCCCCTTTTCCTGATGTCAGCCCTGATTCATTATCTAAGCCTAGAAAGGGAAAAACGGGTAGACTTTGGTTGTTGATTTCCTCTCTCTTCAGCCTGTTTGTCCATCTCCATAATCCTACACCCACTGCCAGAGTAGCAAACCACCCTGCCATTTTCCATGACCGACACTGTTGTTGGCATTCTCTGGCGATGACAGATGTTTAACCTGATTCTGTATCCACTGGGATATTTCTGTTGGTTCCTTGGAAACCTCCTATTTGGAAACATACTAGCAGCACCTCTGACATAGGCATGAGTATAATCTCTCTTGGGCTTGATCATTTACAAACCTTTTTGACCTCCCCACCCCGACCCCTCAGTTTCTGCTTAAAGTTTTATGTCCCTGGTATCAAATCTGTTGTAGAATAACTCCCAGACTTGCCCTTTTCATGTGGCCATCCTATCCCTGAAAATCACATACCTCTGCCCTGCCACTCCTAGTAGCTCAGCCTGCAGCCAGTAAAGGCAGCTATCTTTGCCATACCCATTGGCTGAAGCTGTTTAGATTTTCAAATCAGATCCCATGTATCAAACATCAGACTTGTGACACCAAACTCCAAGAGACAAAAAAACAAGTTCTCCTTAGTTCCCCTTTCACTAGGCTTAGGGTTAGGGAAATATTCCTATACTATTCCCATTTATAATTCCCTTTTCCAAATATGCCCTTTCTCCTAAGAATCAAAAGTACTTCTTGACCACCTCCTTTGCAAGTCCTACAGAAGTCAGTATCTCACTTTGGGATATGGAAATTCTTGCTAATACTGTTTTAAAACTCAGGCAGAAAGAGCCTCTTTTTAAACATCTTGTTGTATTATTAGTGTCATCACCACAGGGTTGTTATGAGATTTAAATTTTAAAATGTTTAAAGTGTTTAGCATGGTGTCAGGCACATATTAAATGCTCCAGGAAAGATTAAGTATTTATTAAACATTTATAGGTTATTAACTAGGTAAACTAAGAATTTTTTAAGTAATAACTTATTTAGATTTCAAAACAACACTGTCACCCTCTTTTTATAATGAAAATTGAATAGAGATTTTTATATATCTTGTTCAATATTAAACAACTGGCAACTGATTCAAAGTTGGGATTCAATTTCAGACAGCCTGGCTCCAGAGGCCATGCTGTTAACCTCTATACTATTTCCCATTTCTAATAATAGCTATTATAATCACCACAAAGATTTTTTGATATATATGGGACAAGGCTGTGTAAGCCTCAAGACCAAGTAAGTTTCATAAGCAATCTATTAAAATAAAAAGTTTGACTTCATCTAATTGAATTGTTGTCCCTCCCTAGGCCAGGGCCAATGACTAGTTTGATTTTTCCCAATGAAGTATTGGAAGAGAATGAATACACATGGATCTGGTTAATAGATGGCCGTGTTCAGCAATACAGTACATTCCAGAAATTGATTTCAGCATTATGGGTCTTGAACACTACTGTGATATCTCTGAATAACTTCAGACACTTCAGTTTGGTCAGATGGGCAGGAACTTCGTAAGAGCAGGTTTGTTTACAAAAAGAAGATGTATAGATTATGTCAATGAGTTAGTTATGGAAGTATGAGATTAATCACGTTTGTGGTGGTGGTGCACATGAGTAAAGAACAGGGACAACCTCCATGTGATGACTCCTCAACTGTTGACTTTCTGTGGATATTCAGAAGAAATTGATGTAACTAATATAATGTGAGCTTGCTTCTATGTCTTGCAATAAAAATTTATTGCAACATATTATCCTCCAATAATGTTAATATTTTTCATTTCTAATATTACGCCTCTTGGTTCTGCTTCTTTTCTTGTGGCATTAGCCAGAAATTCCAGAATATTACTGAATAGTGGTTAAAATAGCAAAAATCCTTTTCTTGTTCCTGACATTAATGGTAATGCTGCTAAGGTATTTTTGGTATCCTCTATCACTCTGAGAACTTAACAGAAACTAATTCTAGAAGAATGAATATACCCACAAAATTCTGTTTGCAGTTAGAATAGGATCATGGACCACATGGAAAGTTCTTATGAATTTCATTATTAAGTATGAGGTTGGTTATTAGTTTAAGGTAATTTCTATCATATTAATAAAGATTACTTATAGTTCTAGTTTAGAAATAAGAAAAAACATACAATTTTTATCAACTGTCTTTTTGCCATCAATCAATGTATTTATACAGTCTTTCTCTTTAGTCCCACTGATAGTAACATACTTACTAATACCAAACCATCCTTGGATGGATAAATTTTACTTAGATTTGATAGATGATCATGTTAATAGCCTCAGATTTAATTTACTCATGCTGTATTTATGAATTAGCTTTTGAATTTAATGAAATAATTTAAATGCACATTAAAAAGATGTTTTAATAAAAGAATTGTAAGAAAAATTATTTGTTGGTAAAATCTCAGTGGGCAAGAAGATTTTATCAACTAAAATATGTCCTTTCTAAGCATTCTTATCAGGATTAAAGAATAAATTTGGAAAATTACAGAGTTGATAGGAGTAATTGATAAAGCGTACTACTCATTTACAGAGAGGAAGATCTCTCAGGGAGGTCAAGTGACTTGCAAGATCACACTGCTTAACAGAGCAGGCATTGTGTACGCACTTGTATATTAATAAGTTGCTATGACTGAAAGAGAAGATCAGAATTAAGACTTGCTCATTTCCAGTGAAACAAATTCTCTGGGAGAATGAAAAGAGTGACTAGATTTATTTCTGAAAACAGTGAAAGTCTCACAAAGAAGTGATGTAAGTATTTTAATAAATTAAAGACATAATTGTCATCTTTAAGGGATTAAAATTTTATTAGACTCAGTTTTCCCATATATTTTAGTTCCAACTGTCTCACTTTCCCTGTATATGTGAAGCTCAAACTCTGAAACAGATTTCCAGCTCCAACACACACCAGGAAAGCCTTCCTGCCAAGAATAGGCTAAATGGATGGCCAATAGGGGTGAAAGAAACACAGAACAAAGGCTTTGAGGACATATATGTCAGAAAGTGGCCAACTTTTAAAACACTCTGGAACTATACCAACACATATGTAGGGCCCAGGCAAAGAAGGGGCTTTACTAGCTGGCTGTGTGTGCTGCATAAGGTCTCAAACAGGGGTCCATGAATCCTGATCAGCTTTGTGCTGAACCTGTTTGCCCAGTGTTCCCTTTCTTTCACCTCGTCAGGAGAGTCAGCTAGAGTCTTGGGGAGCAGTACAAGGTGGTGCCTGATGTCCAGCATTGTACCTGACTTCACATGACCATCAAGGGCTGCCCCCAAAAGACGGAAACATCTGCTCTGTATGGATAAGTCAGTGAGAAACTCATATAAACTGGTCGTTTGCTCACATACAAAACAGATGACTGTGTTGACACTGCCTCCGATTCTAATCTTGTGTATATTTTATTGAAGGCTTGCTACAGAGCACCATTTTAAAAATAAAAATTTAACTATTTAAGGTCTGTTTTATTTTCTAGTTATAGTACTGCCCCGCCCCCCGCCGACCCCACTCTTCTTGTTGTTTCACTTTCTGAGGTTTTACTTGGAATCACTGCAGTCTGAAAAGATTACATATGTAGGATATTTTGAGAAATTACATTCACATAACACTTATTACAGTATATTGTTGTACTTACTCTACAACATTATTATTTATTATTTTTATTGTGCCTAATTTACACTTCAAGTTTTTTCATAGGGATGTATGTACAGGAGAAAACAGCATATCTAGGGTTCAGTACTATCTGGAATTTTAGACATATGGATGTCTGGAAACATATCACCCTCAGATAAGGGGACACTACTGTATTTGATTCTCCAACACTGTATACAACAGATAACCCCATTTAATAACAAATGAAAGTGAAGCCCAGCAGACTAGCTTGATTTGTTCCAGATTTTCTAGCTTAGGGCTGGAACTAGAACCAGAATGTCCAGGTCCTGCACCTGCCTGTCTCTCCCACAGCGTAACACCGCCCCTCTCATTAGCGTTTCTTTTCTGTAAATATATACTTCCTAGAGAGAAAGTTGTGGACGCTAGGGTTTTGCTTTATTTTTTTGTAGGAACCCATAGGGTTTTAAATTTTTAAGTGCTTCCAAGTATCCGTGGAAATCAAGAGCATTAAGTAAATGTTATTTGTGTTGCAAATACATTTTGATCAGGAAATTTATTTATGTAGATTAAGAGGATCACTTTAGAGAACTGAAGTCTATTTTAACATAATTTAATGGGTATATGGAGTATCTTGACAGAAAGTATACTTAAACCAAAATCTAGTCACTCAGAATTTAGGACATTATTTAAATTTTTTTTATTGTGGAAAATTTCAAGCACATATAGACGTAAAGAGCAGAGTATACTGACCTAGTGCTCCCTTGTGGGTCACTTGACTAATGTCACTGAGGTGCAGACCATGGAAAACCCAAGGATCTGAGTCTGAGACCTGGGATTTGGGGGGTTAATATTGAATCCATCACACTGCTTCAGCAATTATTGATATATGGCCAATCTTTTTTTTTTTTAAATCTCCTCCCTCAAATCCCTCAACACTTCTGTGGGTTATTTTGAAGCAAATCCAAAGCATTATATCATTTCATCCATAATGTTTTACTCTGTAGCTCCAAAACATAAGAAAACTTTTCTTTCAATCACAATCCCATTACAGGCTTCCCTCACTATCTAAAAGTGTAATATATCTATTTGGTAGATTACCTTTTGAGTCTGGGAATACTATCACCATTAATTTTTATGAAAAAATTTATGAGGTTTCCAGAACCCCAAAATAACCTACCAAATCATACCAAATAGGAATGTTTGGGGAAAACTATATTACACCTTTAAAATATTAACAGTATTTTTTAATATCGTCTAATATCCAGTTAGTATTCAAGTATTTATGATTGCATCAAAAATGTCTTTTTATAGTTGGTTTGTTCAAATAAGGATCCAAACAATATTTATATATTGAATTTTGTTGCTATTTCTTTTTTTTTTTAAGGAAAGGTTCAGGCAGGAATGAAGACAAGCAGGCAAGCAGGCAGGAAGAGAGAAGGAAGAAGCACTTAATTTACTTTTTTAATAGTGATATTTATTATTTATTTGGTTCACAATTCTATATTCATTTTAGGATATTGAAATTACTTCTCAACCTATATTTCATACCACACCACCATCAGAGTTCTAATGTCCTTTACCACCACATTCCCATCCACTACTGCACTTTATATATATTTATATATATATATATTTATATATATATATATATATAGAACAACTTTATATAGTTGTTCATCTTGATTGTTCCCCAGGACCCCAGGTGACTATCCCAAGTCCTTGAGATGCATGTGGATTACGCCAGCTGGAGGTAGTGGTCTTATCCTCTAAACCACCAACACTAGTCTTTTTTTTTTCTTTAAGAGAAGAAAGAAGGAAGGAAGGAAGGAAGGAAGGAAGGAAGGAAGGAAGGAAGGAAGGGGTGGAAGAAGCATTTTATTGAGTTACTTATTTTGGTTTTTTAACCCCAGCCCCAGATCTTGAACTCAGGTCCTTGAAATTTATGTGGTCTGCATGGCAGTGTCTCACACTCCTGACCCACAAGGATGTGCCCTGTTAGAATCTCTTTAAATCTGTTTCAAATTATACTATTTCTGTCAAGAGAAATATTTAAATAACAGCTTCTGAAAGAATTTTTTAGCATTAGAGGGAATAATTTCACATATATATATGTCATACTTGACCGACTCTAAGACAGGATTTATTGTAAGATGTATTATTATTTTTGGTACTGAGAAATTTAAAATATTGAAAATTATAATTGCAGGTTACAACCAACTTAAAGATATATTCTAATTTTAGAGATATAAAAATAGATAGTATACATCTTAAAATCAATGAAACATGATAGTTGGAAAAGAGAACTCACATGACTTTTTTTTTAAATGGATATGTGAATAGTATATGGGATGTGCAATATCCTTAGATGGGAAGGATTTACTTCTGTCCCAGAGCAGATGTAGACTGAAGAATCATTTTCTTCCTTTGTTTTCATGGTGAACTTCTCTGCATACTTTGACATTAAGCTTGGTAGATAAAATGAATTTTTTAGTGTTTATCATACCACATTTAATATATGTCTATACACTAACTTCTATACAAATTATAGTCTCTGAGAAGGCAATGAAATGCTTGCTCTTTGGATTACACAGACTTTAAGAAGTTATTTGAGCCCAATTTGTAAAATACATATTCATAAAGTTTCTCTGGTTTTCCAAATACTGTGCCAGAGTGCAGCTGCAGAAGTCCTTTGTTCTAGGTCTGTGCCATCACAGATAAGTGCTTAAGGGACAATAATATTCTTTACATCAGCAGCATGACACAAGGGCAAAATGAGACTTGACTTTGGCCTCAAACATGGTTTGAGGTAGTTTTGGTTTTTAAGTCAAAGAGATGTTGAAATGACAGATTAGCTCCTGATTAGATGAGCATTCACTTCAAAGAATTTAGACTTTAACTTGAGCCTCTTGATAAGGAATATCTAGGAGAGTAGGAAGATGCACAATTGTGTCATAGTTGGTCTAACTTGTCAAAGAAGGGGTATAATTGGTCCTGGTATTCATGAAAACAAGCTTTTAATTTTTTTCCTCAGGTCACTGGCAATATTTGAAAAGCAAAAAACTTTGATTTCTCCCTGGAGAGATTTCAACCCTTGGTTAAAAGAATTTTGCTTCTAGCTATCTGTGCTTACAAGAAGAATCTGGTTTGTTTATCGGATTTGAAGTTGTCCAAAGGCAATTCATTCTATGGTTCTTATAAACCTGGGATATGGGTTTAAAAAAAAAAGCGAACTAGAAACCTACAGTATCACCCAATTCTTTTTTTGTGAATGTGCTCTCTGAGGTGCAGAAATGGTTTGTTTTAGAATTAGTTTTCTAAGTATTCAGGAAAGAAAAGTGTGGGAGAATATAATACCAAGATTGCAGGTAAACCTGCAACTGTTTTATTGCTCTTCTGTTTCTGCTGTGATTACTGAAAGAAATAGTCTTTGAATTTCATTATAAGGATTCTGATATAACAGACAATCAACTTTTCCTTTCTACCACTGATAGTATATTTGAATAATAACTTTTCTGCTTTTCATAGGTAACAACAGAGATAGCCGACTTAGCTATAGTTTGCTAGGTTTTTGGTAGCTTGGTATACTAGTTATTTATACTAGTTATTTTGAGGTTGTACCTTGCTACATACCAGTGAGAATTATTGTCGAATAGGAAAGAAAATTTAAAAACAAAGTATATAAATGAATACATGGAAATTGGTAGCATTAGAAATTAAAAAATAGACTCTAATACCTGGGAATAATTTTTGTAAACTTTAAAAAATATTCATTGATGTAACTTTGATTTATAAAATAACATAAGCCCATATGTGCAGATTCCCCATTCCTCATATATGATAGCACACCCTGCCCACCACCAAGTTATCAAAAGTTTCTCACCATTATCCATTGGACTCCTCATCGCTTGCCACATCCACTACCTTCTTCCTTACTGGTAACCTCAGTTCTATTGTTATTGCCCAATGGTTGGTTTTTGTTTAGACTATTTATTGTTTCTTTATATTCTGTCTATGAGTGACATCATTTGGTTTTGTCCTTCTCCTTCTGACTTATTTTACTTAGCATAATCCCCTGTAGTTCCATCCATGTTGTCTCAAATGACAGTATTTCATTTTTTTTCAGGGGTATAGTATTCCATTGTGCATGCATACCACATCTTTATCTATTCATCTCACTTAGGTAGTTTCCATTTCTTAGCTATTAAAAATAGTGCTGCAATAAACATGGGATTACATATATACCTGTAAATTAGTGTTTTTGAATCTTTTGGGTAAATACCCAGAAGTGGGATGACCGGATCATATGGGATTTCCATTCTCAATTTTTTGATGACTCTCCATACTGATTTCCAAAAAGGTTGTACCAATTTGCCCTCGGATCAATAGTATAAAAGTGTTCCCTTTTCTCTGCATCCTTGTCAACATTTGTTGTCTTCAGGAAAGATATAGGCAGTTATGAAGGCAAGTAAGCAAGCAGGCAGGAAGAGAAAGGAAGAAGAAGCATTTTATTTATTTTTATTCAGTTGTTCATCATTGGTTGTTTCTCCAGTTTTGGGTCTTGAACCAGACACCTTGTGATATATGTGGACTGTTTCCAGTTTAACCTGCTAGGCCACCAGAGAGCACCTCATTGTGCTTTGATTTGCATTGCCATAATAAAAAACAAGGAAGAACATCTTTTCATATGCCTGTTGGTTGTCTGTATGTCTTCCTTAGAAAAATGTCTATTTAATTCTTCTGTCCATAACTCACTCCAGAACTGTTATTCTGACTTCTATTACCACAGATAGTTTCACCTGGTTTTGATCTTTATAAAAAATGTATTCAAAATTTGTACTATTTTGGATCTTTCATTCAACATTAGTGTCTGTGAAAATCATGATTGTGGTGTATAGTAGTGGACTGTCCATTCTCATTGCTATATTCATGGACATTCGAATTGGTTTGAGTTTTGAGCTATAATGAATAGTCCTGCTATGAACATTTATATACATGACTTTTGCTACATGTATGTATAAAATCTGTTGACTATCTACACTGAAAATGCATATGTATTAATCTATTAATTTTATTTTATTAATTTTAGCTCTTCTGTTGGGTATATGGTGATTTTAAGTGGCATTTTTCCTGGTGATTAAGAAAATTGAGCTCCTTGTCATACATTTATTGATTGCTTGGGTATCCTTTTTATGAAATGCTTATTTAAATCTTGCCCATTTTTCTATTTAGTCTGTTTTTTCTACTGATATTTAGGAATGTTTCCTATGTAGAGATTTGATTCTGTGGTTGGATATTTGTATTAAAAATATCTTTTCTGGTATGCTCTGTTGTAGCAGTGGCTTGGTTAATTTCTTCCTGCCTAAGTGCAGTCCACATACATCCCAAGGACCTGGGTTCACACCCAAGGTGGGGAGAACAACCAGGCTGCACAAAATAAATAAAGTGCTTCTTCCTCCTCTCTCTTCCTGCCTGTCTGCTTGCCTTCATTCCTGCCTGTACCTTCCCTTTTAAAAAATGTTAACTATTATTATTAATATTTCTTCTAGGTGCAGAAAATAATGCAGGGAAAGAGCAAGTTCTAACATGTAGTAGACTTGGTCCTGGAAATCAGGTCTCTTGTCTTTCCCCTCTTGGCCCTTTTTACATTATTCTACCTCAAGAAATGATTCACTAAATTGGTGCAACCACTTTGGAGAGCAGTACAGAGATTCTTCAAAAAATTGAGAATACATATTCCATATGATTTTATTATTCCACTTATAGATATTTACCCATAAAACACAAAAACACTAATTCAAAGAAATATTTGCACCACCGTGTTTATTGCAGCCTCATTTAAAATAGCCAAGAGCTGGAAACAAGATAAATGCCCATCAACACGTGAGTATAAAAAAACGATATGATATTGCATGTATACATATATGTATACACATATATGTAATATAGAGTACACATGTATACAAAATGGAATACTAGTCAGTGTTTTAAAGAGATGAAATCCCGCTATTTGCAACAACATGGGTGCATCTAGAGGGAATTAGGTTTAGTGAGACGTCAGCAGAGAAGACAAATATAGTATGATTTCACTCAAATGTTGTATATAGAGAAATTAGCCAAACAAAAATAGATTTTCAGTCTGCAGACTCCAGTTAGTGGTTACTAGAAGGAAAGTGTGTGTGTGTGTGTGTGTGTGTGTGTGTGTGTGTGTGTGTGTGTGGAGGGGGTGGTATTGAAAAGGGGTCAATTATATGGTAAAGGACAGGATTGAACGGTTGGTGTTAAAGAATTATATACAGATGTCGATTTATTACGATGCACACCTTAAACCTACATAATGTTATGGTACAATGTTCCATCAATAAAATTTTTTAAAGAGAGGATTTTATATCAGTAAGTTCCTTCATCATATAAAGATATTTGAAAAAGATCATAAAGTATTACTGACAGCATATTGACTACAAAGGCTATTGTGTAGATATTTCTGAGTAGTCAGTATATTTAGTGTATATCTTCCTAAGTATGTCTCAAAATTACAAAATTACTCAAAAAGAATGATTTTGTCAAATTCTTTTTAATGTAGATTCTTCTTACAAGTTAAGACAACCACTTTACTCGTGGTTGTCTAGCAAAGAATCTTGTCTTCAATCAGCTCTTTAAAGTACCTTCATAAAGATAGTGTTTTTTTAAAGGCCCATTGCCAATTCCTTCAAACATAACTTTGTAAATGGAGAGCAAGAAAAACACAGCAAATCACTTCCATATGGCTCAAGGCAATGAACAATTTTTGATTAACAACACATTCAGTAAAATAAAATAACTTCTAAATCTGTTAAAAGACAGTAACTTCTTTGCCACATCTTTTTTTGAGTATTCATTGTTTCGACTCTTCAAAAGCCCTACTTAACTTTGAATTGGTTCATTTTTGAAACAACTTCTTCCAAGAAATTCACCTGTTCCTATTTGTCAGCTCTATCAAGCAAATAGCTGGTCTTAAACTTATTTTAGAACCAGCTGCTTTAAACATATGTTTCAAAAACTCAAGAGACGATTTTACAGACTAAGATCATTAACATGTTATTTACATATGCAAGTACTAATCTAGACATCAAACTACTCTATTTCATTTCACACCTAAGTAGTAAACAAAGCAAGTTAGATTACATCATAAATTCTTATCAAAGGGCTTTTAATTAATATGTAAAGGACAAAAGGGCAGCCTAGATTTAATGTTTTCAATATCTTACTCTCTCCATTCCTCCCAGGCAGAGACTAATTATATCATTTTCATACTCGAAAAATGAAAAGGCAAGATATAAGCCTGTACAACTTTAAATTACATGACCTTGTCCTTTAAGAGTTCTTCTTTACCAAATGAAATTGAATAAAAACTCAACTGTCTTTTACGCTGTGTGTTTTATAGTTTCTCTTGGTATAACTAAACCATCTGCCACCTCTGTCCCTAAAGTCTGAAATGAATGAAATGATCTTCCTTGTGCAAACATTGTTAATCTCACAGTAATCTCTACTAATCGTCTGTAATCAGCACTCGAAGGGGCTAAAGGTCCCTGATTCTTAATCATGATATTTTAATCATCTTTCTTGTGAAATGGCACTTGGTAATCCCTGAATCTTGGGTTTATTTCTTCTCAACTTCCTAATTATTCCCCAAAGGAAGGGATAAGAATGCTCTAGATAAGACCAGATCTCTCTGGCTAGAACTTGTTGGAGAGAACTGACTTCCCAATTTGATGTGTCTGATGATTGACCATTATTTTGAACTGAATACTACAAATTGCTCCTTAAGTGTATTTTACTTCTTTATTTTCTTTTTTTAAATTACCTTATTCTTTTTCATAATCTTTTTCTCTTCCATTGTGCTTTTTAAATTAGCAACCTTTGCATCAGTAACTATTTTGACTTCCTCTTGTACCTTTGTTGGTTTATATAATTTATCCAATTTATATAATTTTATTTTTCTTTTTATCAAGTTTAGGAAATTTTCCTCTATTCTTTGTTTGTTGAGAATTTTTCATCACGAATAGGTGGTGGATTTGATCAAATGCTTTTTCTCAATCTGTCAGTATGATAACATGACTTTTGTCCTTTAGACTGTTACTGTGATGAATTATGGTAAGTGATTTTTGTCTTTATATTCTTTTTTATTATCACAGAAGTGTTTATTTACAACACAGTATAAATTTTAGATGTGCAGACTCACTCACCACATCACATCACATCCAGCATCACATCCAACATCACATCACATCCAACACCAAATTTCTAATAGTTCATTGGACGTGTCCACCCTTTGCTCCCACCCCGACTTCCTACCTCTTAAGTAATCTCAGTTCTGTTACCATTGTCCAAGGACTTTGTTTTGTTTTGTTTATTAGCTTGCTTTCTTTATAGTCTACATATGAGTGAGATAATCTGGTATTAGTCTTTCTTCTTGTGATTTATTTCACTCAGCATAATCCTTTCTAGAAAGTTTCATCCATGCTGCTGCAAATGGCAAGATTTCATTTTTTATAGCTGAGTAGTATTCTATTACGCGTGTGTGTGTGTGTGTGTGTGTGTGTGTGCACGTACATGCCACATCTTTTTTATCCAATCATCTATTGATAGGCAGTGAGGTTGTTTCCATATCTTGGCTATTGTAAATAGTGCTGCAATGAACAGGGGTGTTCATGTATCTTTTTGAATTAGTGTTTTTATATTATTTGGATAGATACCTATAAGTAGAATTACTCTATCATATGGTAGCTTCATTTTTTAACATTTTGAGGACTTCAATATTGTTTTCCAAAGTGGCTACACCAATTTTACATTCCTATCAATAGTGTGTGAGGGTTCCCTTTTCTCCATACCCTCGCCAACACTTATTGTATCTTGTCTTTCTGATTTAGGTTATTCTCATATGTGCAAAGTGATATCACATTGTGGTGTTGATTTCTATTTCTCTAATAATATGTGATAATGAACATTTTTCCATGTATCTGTTGGACAACTTTATATTTTCATTGGAGAAGTATCTATTCAGATCTTCTGCACAATTTCTTGGGTTGTTCATATTTGTTGTTGAGTTATGTGTGTTCTCTGTATAGATTGGATGTTAGCCCTTTGTCAGATGTATGATGTGCAAATACCTTCTTCCATTTACTTGACTATGGTTTTCTTTTGATGGCAGTTTCTCTTGCTATGCAGAAGTTTTTTAGTTTGCTGCTCAATGTTTTATTTTATATTTTGTTTCCCTTGCCATTGGAGTCAAGTCCCCAAGGACATCTCTAAGACTGATGTCATGAAATGCATTGCCTTTGCTTTCTTTCATGTTCTGTATGGTTTTTGGGTTTTGTATCCAAGTTTAATCTACTTTTAATAATTTTTATGTATGATGTTAGAGTGATCTAATTTCGTTCTTTTGCATGTGGCTGTACTGTTTTCCCAAAACCATTTTTAAAAAAGACATTCTGATCTCCATTGTATGGCCCTGGCAACTTTCCTGCAAATTAACTGATCACATATGTGTGGGTTTATTTCTGGGGAGTCAAGTCTATTCCATTGATCTGTGTATCATACTGTTTTGATTACTGTCACTTTGTAGTATAGTTCAAAATTCAGGTGTATGATACGTCTGCTTTTTTTCTCCCATGATTATTTTGGCTATTCAGCATCTTTTCTGATTCCATACAAAATTTTTTAATTATTCTTTTCCTTGAAAAATGTCAATAAAATTCGACATGTATTGCATTAAATCTGTATGTTGTCTTAAGCAAGATAATCATTTTAATAATGTTAATTCTTCCCTTCCATGAGCATGGACTCTCTTTCCATCTCTTTGTAACTTCCTCTATGCCCTTTAACAATGTCTTGTAGTTTTCATTGTATAAACCTTTCATCTCCTCTAAGTTTATTCCAAAGCATTTCATTCTTGTTTTGATTGTAAGTGGGCTTGTTTTCTTAATTTCTTTTCTTTCAGTTCATTGTGTGCGTTTAACAGTGAACATATCTTTGTATATTAATTGTGTAACCTGACATTTTAATGTATTCATTTATTAAATCTAATAGTTCTTTGGTGAAGTCTTCAGTGTTTTTTTCATATACTATTATGTCATCTACAAAAGTAATAATTTTATTTCTTTTTTCAGTTTTAATTTTATTTCCTTTTTTTGCCTAATTGTTCTTGTTAGGACATCCAATACTATGCTGAATAGCAGTGGTGAGAGTGTACCTTCTTTTTTTTCTAACCTTAGAGTAAAAACTTTCAGCTTTTCTCCATTGAGTATGTTATGAGTTGTTGGTTTATAATATATGGTCTTCATTATGATGAGGTATATTATTTATATATATCCATTTTATTGAGAGTTTTTATCATAAGTAGGTGCTGAATTGTGCCAAAATTTTCTGTTTACTGATATTGTTATTTTTACCCTTTTGTTCATATGTGTATTACATTAATAGATTTGCATATTATAGGAGTGAACAATCCTTGCATCCCCAGAATAAATCTCATTTGCTCATGGTATATGTTCCTTTTGATGTATGTTGAATTTGATTTGCTAATATTTCATTGAGGAGTTTAGCATTTATGTTTATCAGAGAAAATTGGTTTGTGATTTTCTTTTATTGTTGCGTCCTTGTCTGCTTTTGGTATCAGGGTAGAATGACTTCATAGAATGTGTTTGGAAGCGTTTCCTGTTTTTCTATTTTTTTGAAAGAGTTTTAAGACTGGGTATCATTTTGTCTTTGAAGTTTCAGGGAAACTCTCTAGTAATGCCATCTGGTCCTGGTCTTTTATTTTTAGGAAGCTTTTTATTACTTCTTTAATTTTCTTGGTTGTGAGAGGTGTGTTTAGGTTTTCTATTTCTTCCTTATTTAGTCTTGGTAGGATATATGATTCTAATAACTTTAAGTTGTCCAGCTTACTGGTATATGGCATTTCATAGTAGTCTCATAATGCTTTGAATTTCTGGGGTATCTGTTGTAACTTCTCTTTCATTTCAGATTCTAGTTATAGAGTTTTCTCTCTTTTCTTCTTAATGAGTCTAGTCAAAATGTTTTCAATTTTTTAAAAGAGCTAACTTTTGGTTTTTATTAATCTTTTTATTGTCATTTGATTTATTTTTTTTTTCTGCTCCAATTTTTATAATTTCCTCCCCTCTGCTGACTTTTGGGTTTATTTATTATTTCTCTAATTACTTCAAGTATAGAGCTAGAGTATTTGTTTGAGATTTTTCTTATCTTTCCATGTAGGCCTCTCTTGCAATGACTTTCTTAGCACTGCTTTTGCTACTTCCTATAGGTTTTGATAGCTTGTGCCTTTATTCAAGTTTGTCTCCAAGTATTTTTCTTTTGAGAGAGGAGGGAGAAGCATCTTTATTTTATTTTTATTTAGAGGTTCACATTGGTTGTTTCCCCTTTGGACCTGGACTCAAACCCAGGGGTATGTGACTTTGCTCCTTCAAAGGTGATAGACCTAACTGAACACAGGTCCACCACACGTGTACCGTATCCAAGTATTTTCAATTTCTCTTTTGATTTCTTCTTTTACCCTATAATAATTCAGAAGCATGTTATGTAGCATCCACATATTTGGGAATTTTTCAACCTTTTTTTTGTGGTGATTTCTAGTTTTATGCCTTTGTGATTGGAAAAGATATATGGTATCATTTCAGTCTTTGTAAATTTGTTGACACGGTTTGTGGCTCAATATATGATCCATCCTTGAGACTATTTCATAAGTACATGAGGAGAATGTAAATGCTACATTATTTGGTGAAGTGCTTTGTAAGTGTCTATTAAAACTATCTGGTTTAATGTGTTATTTAAGACTGTTGTTTTCTTCTAATAATCTGCCTGACTGATCTGTTATTGTAAATGGGTTATTGAAAACTACTACTATTATTTTATTTATGTTAATGTCTCTCTAGTTCTGTTCATAATTGCTTTATTTATTTTATGCTATCTCACTTGAGATACACACACACATATATATATACACACACAAACTGGCTTTGTTTCTGCTTGCTGGATTGAGCCCTTATCATTATATAATGTCTAGTCCTGTCTCTTGTTATCATCTTTAGTTGGAAGTCTATTTTATCTGACATAAGTATGACTGTTCCTGCCTTTTCAGGGTACCATTTGATTATAGGATTCCAATCTCTGACGTTGAGTCACCGTTCGTTTTTAGAACTTAAGTGTGCTTCTTGTAAGCAGCAGGTAGTTGAGTTTTGTTTTTTAATTCATCCTGTCACTCTGTGCCTTTTGATTGGTGAGTTCAATCCGTTGATATTTAGCATGACTATTGATGAGAATAGTATTTTATTATTTGCCTTCTGGGCAGTTTTGCAAACTGTCATTGTACACTTGTTCTTCTCCTGTGCCTTGATAGCTTTCTTTTATATTGTGCTTTGTTTCCCTTTTCATTTTCTTCTTTCGATTTGTTCTCCAGTTACCCTGATGTTACCTCAATGTTTTTGTGTGAGTTTCTACATTTACAACATTTTCTAACTTGAAAGCAAGTTAATCTCACACTCAAATAGGCAATACTTTTACTCTTCTTCTCCCCATATTTTATAATTTTGGAGTCTTGCTACTTTTAAGTCAGTTTACTATTAATCTTATAGAAATCACTTTAGTTCTTTTTTGAAAAACTGGCTTGTTTGTGATTAATTCCTTTAACTATTTTTGTCTATAAATCTCCCTGTCACTTCTTCAATTCTGGTTATAACCTCACAGAATAGAGAATTCTTGATTAAAATCCTTTCCTTTAGACAGTTTGACTATATCATGTTTTTGCCTCTGGCCTGTAAAGTTTTTGCTGAGAAATTCAGATATATTCTTATAGGGGGTCTCTTGTAGGTGATTTATTTTTCTAGTTACTTTTAAGATTCTTTATTAATCTGGAATTTTTATCATTTTAATTACAATGTCGTGTGTGTGTGTGTGTGTGTGTGTGTGTGTGTGTGTGTATTTGGCTTTATTGTATTGGAACTCTTTGAGTTTCTTATATCTGGCTCTGTGTTTCATTCCCCAGGTTAGGGAAGCTCTCAGCTCCTTTTTTAATTTTGAAGTATCATTTTTTTAAAGAGAGAAACAAAGAGAAAGAAAGAAAAAGTACTTTTAAGGATGGAAGAAAGAAAGGAAGAGGAGAAGGACACAGTTCAATTTGTTTTAGTTGCTCCCTTAGCCCTGAAACAGGAACCCAGGTCCCTGAGCTTTACATGGTCTACTTCCTAGTCACAGGCTTAATGAGTGAGCCACCAGGACACACTCTTAGCAATTTTTTTAAAAATAAGGTTCTGCCTCTGTTTTCTCTCTCTCCCCCTCCTGAAACCCCAAGATGTGAATGTTGTTCCTCTTGATGTTATCACATCAAAGGATACTAATTTTTAATTATTTTTTTCTCTTTGTTGGTCTGCTTGGATCCATTTTACAGTCCCATCTTCGAGTTCAATGATTCAATTGAATGTTTCTTTCAGTCACTGTTGAGCTTCTTTATTCTGCTTTTTTTTTCTTGCAGTTCAGCTGCTGCCTTCTTTAGCTGTATGGATTCTGTTTGGAATTTCCTCCTATTTGTTATTTCGTTATAGTTCTCAGCTAGTTCATCTATTCTTCTCCTAACTTCAGTGATTATCATTAAGGCTGTTTCTTTGCAGTCTTATTCAGGTAGACTACTTAATTTTGTTGCATTCAGATTTTCCCTAGACATTTTCTTTTGGGTCATTATTTGGAGTATATTTCTCTGTCTCGTGATTCTCTTTAGTGTTCTGCATTTATGTCTATGGATAGGCTCAGCAGTTTTCTTTTTCTAATATAAATGTAATGGCCTTGTGCTAGGGTATCAGGTTGAGAGTTTAGGCCTTGAATCATAGCCCGAGATGGTGAGCTTTATCTTGTTGTGTAAGCTGAAGCCTCTGTACCAGTAAGGATGGTTGGAGCTTTAAAGACAACACTGGGTGGAGGCCTGAGAACTCAGTTTTCAGTACTGGATTCAGGGCAAAGATGTGAAGAGTTTGCTTCAGAACTTTCCTAGTATCCTTGGTCTATAACTGTTGCCTTTGTTATAGTCTAGCGGTGATATTAATCCATTGCTCAATTTTTTTCCAGAGTCTGAGGCAGGAAGAAAGTGGCTTGATGTCTGAAGCTAGGCTACAGACAGGCCACAGTACCAGTGGAGACCACTGTTGAGAAGGAATCTGGTGCTTTCCAGGGATATCACGTCCTGCTTCTTGCCTTGCTATTCACATCTTATGTATGTGTAGATCTTACTGGTCAGAATGTCATCCCTCCTTGCTAAATTTCATTAACATAAAACTTGTATTTAAATGAGGGAGTTAGAGGAAACTTTTTTAGATAAAATGATCAATAAACACATAAATCTATAAATCAATAAAACATAGATCTATACTATTATATAAATATTATAACTACAGTCATACCTTTAGCTGACTCCAACAATGCTGCCAATTTTATATTAAGATTTTTCTAGTCTGCTTATTCCTTTTATTGTCTCTCCAATTCAATCGGTTTAGATTTTCTCACAATGTTCTAACCAACTTTTTATAATTATTAAAAAAAATCTCTACTGGGCCGCACCCTTGTGGCGCAGGTGGCTAAGATAACAAAGATGCTGACCAAGTGGTCTCTGGACCTGGGTTTGAGACCTGGGACAGGGGGTAAAACAAAAAACAACTCTGCTGATTCCCACAGTATAGGATTTATTGAAAAGTATTCATAACAGGCTTCTGTAATTAATTTCTTTTTAAAAGCACCTTAATGGAAAAGCCTCATTCTGGTTAAATTGGGACATATGAGTTATTTGGAATGATACGCAACTATCAAGGGCTATATGGAATTCACTGTGAACAGTATTTCTCTGTGAGTTCTTTTTCCATGTCAGAATAATTAAAAAGAATTTTTGCTTGAGGAACTCATTATGAATGACTCCTCTGTGTTTTACCATATTTCTGAGGAAAATTTTTCTTAAAAAATTGATTCAGTACTGGGAGAGGTTCTGCATGCCTTTTTGCTGACTTTCCAAGTCTCAAAATAATGATCTTCACAGTAGGGAATACTAAAGAAGCTAATGGCAGAGTTACAATGGTAATAGTTTTCTAAAAATATTTCTTATTCCAATATCAAAACAAAGCTTTTCAATATTATAAAGCCAAGGTATAATTATTTAAGAAAATGTATTGCCTTAGTGTAGTATTTTTTATATATACTATTTCTTCTCAAGTACCTACAAGGATTACATTTTCTTAATATATTCTTGAAATGTTTATGAGGGGAAAATTATATAAAACATGTTCAAAATCCTCTGCTTTGCAGTTTTTAAAGGGCTTAAGACATGAGGGAATCAAAATGTGTGACAAAGTGAGTGCCACACTGACATTATTAATGTACTCTGTTTCCTAAATTTCATTAAGATAAACTTTTATTTAAATGATGAGGGAGTTACAAAAAGGAAACTTTTTTAAGATAAATTTATCAACAAACACGTTTCATAGATCTTTACTATTATGTAAATGTTGTGACTACAGTAATACCTTCATCTGATTTCAATAATGTTGCCAATTTTATCTCAACATTAACCAGAGAGATTTGCTAATATTGCCTCCACTATTATTATCAATACGAAAATAATAAGCGCTACATTCATTTATTGTCACTTACTATATGCTAGGCATAGTACCAAGCATTTATATTACCACCTGTCTCTCAACAAACCAATAATACAGTATTTATATTAGCTCCAATTAGCATCAATTTTGAGTAATAGAAACCTAAAATAACAATGTCTTATACAAGGGAGAATTTTATTTCTTCTGCAGAAAAGTCCAGAAGTAGGCAGTCTTGGTCTATTTTCATAGTTCTGCACTATAATATCCTTAGGGACCAAGTCTCTTTCTCTCTTATAATTGGTGACTAGCTGCAATGTCAACAGAGACGAAAAAAATGAAGCAAAAGGGGCAAAGGAAAAGTACAGGCTTCCTTGGGAAGGTTTGTGCTCCATGATATTTCATTTAGAGCTCACTGGTCAGAACTTATGTTACATAAGCACATCTATGTGGGTGGCCATGTGCCCAGCTGAAAATTGGGGAATCTAAAACACAGAGAAAGGAAGATAGATACTAGGGGGTAACTAGATACCTTCTCTGCCACAATATTATTAACTGTATTTTAGAGATAAAGAATCTGAATGGAGAACTATTAATTAACTTGCCCAAACTCATCTGGTTAATAAATGTTTTAGAGAAAATTTAAAACTAAATCTTAAATATCTAAACTATTGAAGCAGGAGCAAAAAAGACAAGGGCAGTCATAGTTTCTTGTAGAATCCTAGTAAGATTGCTTTAAGCATCATCACATTTGGTCATCGTCATGTAACAAACCATGCCACACTTAAACAGTAAGCATTTATCTGGCTCAATTTATCAATTTATTTATCAGCAGTTCTACTATTTTAGTATCAGCTGATCTCTGTGAGGAGATCCGCATGGGGCTGGTCTATAATTGCTTTGGCTGTAACCACTTGACATTGCCCTCACAGCCACTCCTCCTCCAGAAGGCTAGCTTGGGCTTGTTCTAGTGGACTGGCAGAAGTCCAAGGGAGAGAACAGAAACATGCAGGGCTTCTTGAAGATGTGCTGTCTTGAATCTTTCACTCCTCCCTGTTGACTTTGGACGTTACTATGAAGTTTACTTTAGCCAATGTCATTTCCTCTGCATTTTGTTGGTCAAAGTAAATAACAAAACTAGCTCAGATTTAAGGGATGGGGACACAGACTTCACCTCTCTTTTTTAGAGATTTTATCATTTTTTTATTTTATTTTATGTTTTCCCAACACTGGGTCTCCAACGTGGGTCCCAGACCTGGGTCCATGACTTTCATAGCCTGTACTTGAACCACTTGAGTCGGGACCACCAACTTCAGTTCTCGATGACATGTAGGGTCATATTGCAAAGAGCATAGATACAGGGTCACAAATTGGGGCTAGCAATATAATAATCTACCATCATACTACTGAATTGTTTATTGAACTTGAGAATAAAGATAATTTTCAATGAAAACCCTGACTATACTATCTTTATTTGGCTTGTAATCATTTTTTCTTCTTAGAGGAACTCTGTGTTCTACAATAGGGTCTAATCAGCAGTCACAGATAGACACATTCATGAAGTGAAACATAGAAAATGTTTCTTGAGTCCTGGAATATTTTCTTCTGTTAGCCTGAAGCTGAATTGAGTTTAGGAAGAGATACAGGGAGAAAGAGCTGTGGCTAAAGAGTTCTTTGTCTTTTTGTGAAATTGTAATTTGTCCTAGATTGTAGTTTTCTCTGAAATATAATGTCTGTGCTAAGTCTTAATAAAAAGTATGTGGATGATTCTTGAGGAAGAAAATGAAAAGAATTAGCCTTATTTTCTTTATTGTTTGGACCAATTTGTTCATTCATTCACTTAACAAAACTACATTGAGTCCCGACCATGCACATCATCCCATGCCCGGAGATGCAGTGATTAACACAAACAAAATAGTGCCTACTATCATTGCTTGTCCCTGAGGATTGGAAACATGAGACATTAATTGAATGTTCTTACAAATAAATGCATCATGACAAATACAGCAAGTTAAAGTATATAATGGTATAAAATTTCTAAAACAGAGAGCTGATCTGAACCAGGGCATCAAGGAAGACTATTTTGAAGAAGAGATGCACACATTGAGATCTGAAGAAGTCAGAATTAAGAGGTTAGGTTTCCAGGCAAAGAAACATCATTTAAAAAGCCCTGAAGTGTCAAGGAGTCAGACATTTATGAGAAATACCACAGAAGTTGAAACAAAGAGTGAAAGAAGCAGGTTATAAAGTGAGACAGACAGGCCTTTGGCTGTCAGATTATGTTGGACCCTAGGCGATATAAGAAACTTTTACCTTTATCTTCAAAACAAAGAGCAGTCATAGGAAGTGACAAGAATAGATCTGTGAAATTAAAACATCACTTTGGGGTGAAGTCTAAGTTGAATAACAGAACTAGTTAGGAGGCTAACTGGTGGAACATGACAGGTTAGACTAGGGCAGTGGTGGAAGAGAGCATGAGAAGTAGACATATTCAGGATATTTTGGTGATAAAATAAAAAGTCAGTGTTGTGTGCCAGCAATGGGAAGTAAAGAAGAGGAAGATGCAGTATACTGAATATTTTTAAGAATTCTTTTAATTTATTTTAGTTATTCATTTGGCTGTTCCCTGCCCCCAGGAATCCCCGCCCTTGGGATATATATGGACTATGGCCAGTGGACTAAACTGCTGCTCTACTAGGGTATGCCCTGGTGTTTTGAATCCCTACATCTCCATTGTTGACTTTGGTCTTGACTATGAGGCCCACTTCAGCCAATGACATAAACAGAAATAGTGGAGTGCCACTCCAAGTCTGGGATTTAGGAGACCTTGAATATTTCTGCTTTTTTGTTGCTGTTACTATTTGGTTTTGCTTTTCCCCCAGTCCTGGGTTGCAAACCTGGGTCCCTGACCTTGGCATGTTCTGCATCTTAGTTACTTCAGCCTCCTGAGACACAAAGGTGCAACTCTGTTTTGTTTTGGAGCCTCAGTGACAACGACGAGGAGAATATGCCCAAAGAGAAAATGCAGCCTGTGGTATCTCTCTGTCTTTCTCTGTCTCTGTCTCTGTCTCTGTCTCTCTGTCTCTCTCTGTCTCTGTCTCTGTCTCTCTCTCTCTCTCTGTCATTCATTCTTTTTCCCTTCCTCTCACCCCTAACATACACCTAGCACTTGCATGCAAAACTAAGGCCTTGTGAGCTCATAGAGAGAAAGTGATCACCAAAAGGTGAGACAAGAGTCATCAGAATGAGACCTACCGCGCTCAGTACAAATATCCCCTGCTTTTCAAGAGTTTGCGACATGCAGGAGCATCACCCACGTTTCTTTATGAAAGACCTACAGCAGTACCTACATCAGTAACTAAAAGAAATTCAAAGAGGATTTTTGTTTTTACGTTAGAAGGCAAAAAGCAAAAATGACATTGAGCATGTGTTTTGCGACAGTTGTTCTAGAGTCAGCTTCACCCTGAGCAGCAAGAGCAGCAGTGTCAGGATCCTTCTGGGGAACTGCTTTCTGCAGACTGTATATGTCTTATACCATTTCTGCATTGACAATATGTTAGTGTTATTTTAGGCTCTATGTGTTATTTGGTAGGTTATTGTTTGGGTCTGGAAAAGCTCAATTCTTCCCTTTGTGTCCTTTCAACTTACAGAAGGTGTCATAGGAACACTTGACTCTCAGATGGTGGGGAAAATCTGTGCCTTGATCTTGAACTTCCTAGCTTCCAGATCTGTGAGAAATAGTTTCTGTTGTTTAAAAGTCACGACCTATGAGATTTGGTTTTGGTGGCCTCACTAGACAGTAATATGAGCTTGCTTGAGAGAAAGAAGATGGGAGTGAAAGTGGGTGGGAGATGACAAAGGATGACTCTTTTGGGGAAAAGGCCTAGACAGGTATCATGTAAGCATCTAATTAGAAGAACAAGATTTAGGACCGCTGTGGTGGCTTAGGTGTTAAGTCTGTGACTCCCATGTAGACCTTGTAAAGCCCAACAACCTGAGCTCATGCCTAGGGCAACAAGCAAAAATGAGCAACAAATTCTTAAAAAGTGCTTTTCTTCTCTCTTTTCCTTCCTTCCTGCCTACTTGCCTGCATTCCTGCCTGCTATCTTTCTCTGAAAAACAAATCCAAACAAACCATACTTTAGACAACTCAGATGCTAGTTTGCTGTCAGTGGTCTAACTGAAGTTCACAAAGTAATCATCAACCTTTTCCTAAAGGACTGCGTTTTAATGTAATGAGCCATCTTGAAAAACCTTTGTAAATTCATAGTAAAGTAAGGGAGTAGCAGGAGCATCTGCTGCTGTGGACCCACATTTTCTGCTGCTCTTATTAGGTGAGGGTGCTGTGATTAGGACCCCACCTTCCATACGAAGTCCAGCCTCTAAGGAAGGAGAATGATAAAGTTTGAGGTCAACGGAAATATTTCCTCCTGTTGACCGGACCCAATCTATTTTCTTCAAATTCTGTTTGTGGTATGTGTGTGTGTGTATGTGAGAGAGAGAGACAGAGAGAGAGAGAGAGAGACAGGGACAAAGGAGAGAGACTGGACTCAGAGGAGAGACACAGGAATCTGGTTGTAGTTGCATTGCTATAACTGGGCTGATGGCTGGTCTGGTTTTCGTTTTATAGTTCTTTGACATTTGACTCTGTGCCTCTTTAGAATACAGTCTTTTATAGTTTCCTCCCTTTTCCCTGCCTGATTTCTGTCCATCATTGGGTAAAGCAGAATTATTCCTAATGGGTTTTTGATTTGTTCTTTGGAGCCCCCGTTTTTAGTAAGCACACAAAACACTTCATTCACATTGCTACCTTACACTAAACGTTCTTTGTTAAAGTTAAATTCTACAGGCTGGGCAGCGTAAACATTCAAGAAAAAAATTCATTGTACCGCCAGTTCTAAGAATCTGGCACCAAACAGTCCTCTAAAGTTTGTTGAAACAAGAAATGTATTAAAAGAGACATTTTTCATGGTGATGATGACCTTGACCACAGAAGTCACTTATTTGAGTCCTAGTCATTGCAGGAGCAT
The DNA here is from genome assembly GCA_004363575.1 of Solenodon paradoxus. NCBI lineage: Eukaryota > Metazoa > Chordata > Mammalia > Eulipotyphla > Solenodontidae > Solenodon > Solenodon paradoxus. Next base: position 533,432 of record RJWH01000462.1, read on the forward strand.
TAAGGGGCCTGTCAGTGAAGTTTTTCTCCAGGGAAAAGTCTGCCAGTGGGGAGATAACTTCATTTTTGTAAGTTATGCATCTTTTAGTTTTTCTAAGGATGGTTTTAGCTTTTTTAAAGGCTTAGCACATGTCAATACTTGCGGAGAAAAGCTGTTGAAAGTAAAAAGAATTTGCTGTAAGAACTCAGGCAATTCTGACATCATGTTATTCAGTGATTTTCAATCAAGTTGATCTTAATTTTCTAACCCTTTTTCTTCTAACTCTACCTCCTAAAATAGCTTCAGCTCTCAGGATTGCAACCGGCAGAGTCGGGGTCAGGATGTGTCTGTGCTACATGCCTTTACTTTTGTCAGTTTTCCTCTTTCATCCTGACCCCCACTTTCTGTTTCTTCCCTTCCTGCTCAGACATCTCTCCATTCCCAATTTGCTGCAAAGCATAGCTCAGGTGCTAAATGAACCATGGGCTTCAATATTACCCTTCATGTATATAGGTTTTGTTTGTTTTTAAAGGAAAGGTGCAGGCAGGAATGCAGGCGAGCAGAGGCAAGTAGGCAGGAAGAGAGAGGAGGAAGAAGCATTTTATTTAGCTGCTCATCTTGGTTGTCTCTCCCCACTCACGCTGGGATTGGAACCAGGATCCTTGGAATGTTTGTGAACTGCACACAACCACTACTCTACCAGGGCTTAAGCATTTATAGACTTGTGTTAAGAACTCTCAGAATCATCCATTCATATATTATTCACATTATTGTGCTTTGTTCCAGTCATTGCCCTAGGCTCTCAGCAGTGTTATGGCAAAGACTCCAGACAGAGGGAAGACTGACAACTGGTCACTTGAAGACAGAGAAAAGAGCACTTTATTGCAAGCACTGGTGCTGGCCCAAGGGTATTGTTACACAAAGCTGAATAGCTGGGGTGGGGGGTGGAGGGTGGGGCGGGGCATCTAGGGGAGCTTCTTTTATACCCAGGGATAGAGGTTTATCTCTATTGATAGCTCTTACCAGCAGTTAAAGCTGCAGGGGAAGGAATGCTATACTTTCTTGTTCTTGGTCATGTAAACAGGGTATAAAACCTCTGGCAGACTAATTCTTGCCTTGAGGTCAAGGAAAGATTTTCTACCATAGTAGCTTTCGTTCTAGCAGTGGGTTGGCAGTGGATATGCAGAGAAGCTATTATAAACCAATGAGCTACATCAAATAAATTCTATGGTGGAAGTGGGAAGCATAACAGTGGAAGGATAGAAGCAGTTTGTCAATATGTCCGGGAGGAGGCCATGAAGGCTACCTAAAGCATAAGAGGGCAAATCATCTTCAGAAAACAAACGTAGGAATAATGTTTCCACTGGAAAGAACCATATATGCCAAAGCATGAAGAAGTCAAGGTATTACTAGTTGTTGAGCATTGCTCTTGGACCTGTTGTGAACAGTGGAACCAATGTCAATGGCCTCAAAATGCTGGCATATCACCTTGAAGGAAGGACCTTGCAAGAATAGATCTAAATGCAAACAAATTTAGATTTTTAAAGAGGCAGCCATGGGAAAACCATTGAAGATTTTTTAGCAGCTATTTTATGTTAGAATGTTCACTCTGGTGTTATGGCAGAGCCTCCAGATGGTGAGAAGACTGACAGCTGAGCACTCAAAGGTAGAGAAAAGGCACTTTACTGCAAGCACCAGAGCTGGCTCAGGGGTATTGTTACTCAAAGCCGAGCAACAGTGGGTGTCTAGGGGAACTCTTTTCATACTCTGAGGTAATAATTCATCTTTTTGGCTGTGTGTGGTTTCTACTGGCAAGTCTTATTGCTTATGTACAGCTGCAGAGTATGGAGGTGATGCTCGTTTGTCCTTGGTCATGATAACAGGACGTAGCTGCAGTCTCTGTAAATAGTAACAGGACGTAGCTGAAGTCTCCATAGAATGGGACATAACTACAGCATCCGTAGTACCGTGGAAAATTCCTGGCAGACTAACTTTTGCATTGGGGTCAGGGAAAAGGTCTTCTACCACATTCCCACCTCTTGATCCTCAAGCTGATTTACAGTTTTGGGGATTATACAGGGATTATACAGGGTACGCTAAACTGAAGGTGGGAACAGGGATGATGAGTCATTCTGGCTACTTCCTGCTGAACGGAGATGTCACGGGGTTCAACAGCTTGAGTCTTCTTCACCCTGGGGGTTGTAATGGGAGTTTGGTGACCTGGTCTGGAGTAACATCTGAAGTTTCAAGGTTTCTAGGCAGGAGGAGATTAAATGGGTAAGTAGGTTCAAACAAGAGTGTAAATAACAATACAAGGAGGGGTCCTGACAAGGGCAAGAGCCACGGTAACCAGTTGATGTTTCCAAACCAGGAGCTCCTGAGAGCAGATGAATCTGTGGGATTCTGGTTCTGACCCTTTTTAAAACATTCGCAGGACCACTTTTGTACGGTTGGTATCCTGTCCTACCAGTCGAGGTACCAAGGATAAGGGGGAGAGCTATAAGCAATAATGTTAGTGCAGCATGGTGGCAGAAAGGGGTCTGCCATACCAGTGATCTGTGTTGGGTGAGAAGCAACAGGCCCATGCAAGAGGTGCACAGAGCTGGTGAATAAGAGCCAAAGGGAGGAGTAGGACCCAGAACAAAATGAGAAGGATAAACAGGGTCATGTTTGGCATCTGCTGGCGAGTCGAGTGGGTCATTGGTCTCCACGAGTCTCTTCCAGAATGTGTGTCAGCCTGAGATGAGTGGGAGACAGCTGTTGGGTAGTCCAGCTTGGATGGTGTCCAGAGAGGTCCTTCCACTCAAGTGATCTGTCACTCTGCTGGTGGGTTGCTTTTACCCGAGAGTGGTGGATCCAGTGTTCAGGCTTGCAACCATAAGAGTTGTGGCGGTGGCAAGTATGACAGGATAGGGCCCCTTGCAGGTCGGCTTCAGGGGTTCCTTTTCCAGTCCCTTACCCACACTTGGTCCCCTGGTTTGTAGGGGTGTACAGTTATTCCTAAGGAGATGGTTAGTCTATCTGTTACCCAACCATGTACTTCAAGGATTGTTTTTCCTAGTCCCTGCAGTTGTTTCTGGATTTCTAATTTCTTAGTTCCTTTAGGTCCCCCTTACGTCTACTTAAAGGGGGGTGGTGTCTACCATATAGAATCTCAAAAGGGGAAAATCCTATTCTGGCCCCAGGGGCACAGTGTACCTGTAGGAGGACTGTGGGCAGTATATCTGTACAGGGTAGACTAGTTTCATGACATAATTTAGCCGTAGCTTGTTTGAGGGTCTGTTTCATGCGTTCTACCTTTCCTGAACTCTTGGGCTGATAGGCTGTTTGTAGGTTCCACTGGATACCTAGGGCCTTAGCTACCTGTTGCACTAATTCTGCTACGAAGGCTGGGCCATTGTCTGATCCTGTAGTCAATGGCATCCCATATCATGAGACAATGTCTTTTAGCAGTGCCTCGGTTACCTCTCTGGTCTTTTCTGTATGGGTGGGGTATGCCTTGACCCAGCCTGAGAAGGGGCAAAGACTAAGATATTTATTCCCTTTACTTGGCCTTATCTCAGTAAAGTCTACTTAATTCTTCAAAGGGAGTCTGGCCACAGCATTGAATTCCTGCTGGCGCAGCAGGACCCTGTGTGGGGGTGTTCTGTGCACAAAGGTTGTAGCACTATGTCATCGAAGCACAGAGAGCCGGCAGTTGAACAGTCAGGTAGTACTGGCTCAACAAGGCTTCTAGAGCAGTTTTCCCAGGTGGGTAAGTTCATGCTGCTGAAGGACCACCCGGTGTGCTAGTTGCTCTGACACACAGATCCTGCCGTCTGGGAGCATCACCATCCTCCCTTTGTTACCTTCCCCCTTCCTGTTGTGCCCATTTCTTTTCCTGGGCTGAGTATGTTGGAGCTGTAGGCAGTTCTGGGACTAGCATGATCCTTGATGGTGCTGTCTGTCTTTTGGCCACTTGTCTAGCTGCTGCATCTGCTCGGTGGTTTCCCTCTGATATTGAATCTTTTCCTTTCTGGTGCCCCTTGCAGGGTATGACTGTTACTTCCTTGGGTTCCCAACTACCTCTAGCAGTTTGAGGATTTCTTCTTGATTTTTTATTTCCTTTCTTCCTGCTGTGTCTCTTGCCCTCATCTATGAAACTGCTACCATCTGTATGAAGAATGAGGTTGGGGTTTTGCAGAGGCTTGTCTTTCAAGTCTGGTCGGCTAAAAAAGACTTCAAGAACCTCTAGGCAGTCGTGCTCTGGGGCCTCTGCGGCAACAGGCAAGAAGGTGGCGGGGTTTAAGGTTTTTACTGCTTCCAGTCGCAAGCATGGGTTTTCACACAGGAGCCCCTGGTACTGGGTCATCCGGGCATGAGTTAGCCAGTGCTGTCCCTTGACATCCATGTGCATGAAGACAGAATGGGGCACCTTAACATTTAAGTTTTGTTTCAATGTAAGCTTGTTTGCCTCTTTAACTATCAGAGCAGTGACTGTGAGAGCTCTAAGGCAAGATGACCAGCCTGCTGCAGCCGGGTCCATCTGCTTTGACAGTAAGCTACCGGTCTCCGCCAAGGGCCAAATTCTTGAGTCCATACTCCCAGAGCTACCCGTCGTTCTCACGTACGAATAAGTTAAAGTCCCTGCCACATCTGAGAGTCTCAAGGCCGGTGCCTCAGTGAGTTTTGTCCTAAGGTAAGTGCTAGGAGGTTTACTTTTCTCCGTAGCTGCATGTCGGCCTCCGTCCTCAGTGTTTGGTCCTGATTAATGAAGACCTTATTTGCTATCTCCAGAAGCTAGGTGACATTCTTGCCTGCAAAGCGCTCCAGTTTCTGAAGTTTCCTTCTTGCATTGGGCTGAGCCTGGCCGACAAAGGCAGCATTAACCATTCTTTGATTCTCTGAGGTCTCGTGATCAAAATGAGTATAGATCCTAAAAACCTCACAAAGTCTCTCATAAAAATCTGCTGGGCTTTCCTCTGGTTTCTGGAGGACCTCTGAAGTCTTATCCATATTAGTAGGTTTCTTAGCTCCTGCCCAGACTCTTGGAGGAAGGCCTGGCAATATGTCTCCAACCAATTTCTCCCTTCCTCATTGTTAGGATCCCACAGGGCCGGGGATGGGGTGGTGGTGGTGTTATCTGGAAGGGCTTCTTTTACCCAATTTTCTGTGTTTATGGTGCCCTCTGGGGTCTGACACTGAAGTCACTTCCTACCCTCTGTCATAATTCTCATTCACTCCTTAATATTAAAGAGAGTGAGGAGTTGGCAGCAGTCAACCGATGTTGTCCTCTGCGTCTGAAAGATCAATTCCAGGAGATCGATCATGGCCAGCAGCTTTTCAGAGCAAGCTGTGGTATGATTTTTCCAATTCAGGAGATCAGTCGTAGTGAAAGGCTGATAATAAAAGATGGATTCCCCCTCTTGTAGGGTCCCATCCGAAGCCAACCGTTGAGGACCCCTGGCCTCACAGAGGGGCATCTGCATGGCCGCTGGTAGCTTGGGCCCTTGATTGTCTGATCTCAGGCATCTACCGACCAGCTCTGGAGAGTCAAGCTCTGGGCTTTGGGATGGCAAGACTGTGGTGGCATGTCTGGTCTGGTGGAGCATTGGGAACAGCCTGAGGAGCATATGGAGGTGGCAAGTTCTGCGGAGGAACCTCCTCTGGATCTTCCTGGAAGATTGGTGGCCTCTGTTTCTTCTGAGGCATCTGTTTCCTTTCCTGGCTGACTAAAACCTTACACTGTCCTTGACTATTAACGCAGAGCCGGACTCACGGAGGCTTAACTTGGGAAATTTCTAACTACTGGTCTGTATATGATCAGGGTGGCCGGGGTCTCTGGGCTCATAACTTTATAAACATCCCTCACTGCGGGGAGATCTAAGGTCCCCACTAATGGCCATCCAACCCCAAAGGCTGACCACTCTAATTCACATAATTGGCATAATTTCCAAGGGGCCAATCTGATACCATAATCACTTGTAAATACCTTATTAAAGTTTTTCAACATACATTCTAAGACAGTGCATTTAGAAGGACTACGTCCCATGATTGTGTCCAATAGGTCCCTCCCAATAAACAGAGATGAAATATAAACACAGGGAAACTTTCACTTTGTTCTTCTGGCTGCACTCCTCTCAGGGATTTAGATGCCTCTTAGCTTTTGAGGGTGCGTCAGTAATAACCCTGACCTGGACTGACACTGCAGGGAGGAACTGAATTTCTTCAGTTCCCCAAGTGTCGACAACACCTTAAGCCGTATGAGGTCACCACAGAACTGCATATTGGGACTCAGACTCCATAACCTTTGCCGTGAAGCAGAACATTCATTCTCACATTCATACACCAGTTAGTTTAAGTTTGACTTCCACCCAGGAAAGTCCCTATTCTCCAGGCAACAAAGTCGCCAAAGGGGTGATCAAGCCCTTTTTCCTCCGTGAATGGTGGGCCTGAATTCGGACTGGGTCCCCAGGGACACTTACCCATCAGATGTCTGGTTCGTCCGGAAAGGCTTTTCTCTACTGAGTCCACCGGGGCGCAAAAGGGAATCCAATCCCGCTGGACCCAATATGGACTGGGAACCAGAAATTACCTGGTGGCACCATCCCTCCACTTCGGGTCAGGCGAGAGGACTCACTGTTGGTCCCCATCAGCAGTGGCAACAAAGAGTCAGCATGGCTGATGGTCTTCCCAACCAATGCACCAAATGTTATGGCTGAGCCTCCACATAGCGAGAAGACTGATAGCTGGGCACTCAAAGGTAGACAAAAAGGCACTTTATTGCAAGCACGGCACTGGCTCAGGGGTATTGTTACCCAAAAATGAGCAATGTGGGGTTCTAGGGGAGCTCCTTTTATGCTCTGAGGTAAAGATTCATATCCTTGGCTGCGTGTGTTTTCTACTGGCAACACTTACAAGTGTGCACAGCTGCAGAGTAGGGAGGCGATGCTCATTTGTCCTTGGTCATGATAAGAGGACATAGCTTCAGTCTCTGTAGAACAGGACATAGTTACAGCCTCCGTAGTACCATGGAAGAAATTCCTGGCAAATTAGCTTTTGCACTGGTGTTAGGGAAAAAGTCTTCTACTGCACTGGAACTAAGGGGTATGAGGAGGGACCAGGGAGGCAAATCAGGGAAGTCTGGAAAAATGCTAATACAAGAGTCTAGGCAAAAGATGGCAATGGCATAATGGGCATAAAGGGTAGGAAAAAGGAGAAATCCAAAATGAAACCAGGTTTCTCTGGCTTCAGAGATGAACTTGATGGCTGTACCATTCACCACAGGAAATCTGGATATATATGAAACGGTTTCTAGACTGTATGGAATAATGAATTCAGTTTTGTGCCTTTTAGGTTTGAATGGAAAATACAGAGTTCCAGAAATATGGACAGTAACTCCAGCAAGAGAAATCTGAGAAGGGAAGGTCAAGGCCAGAGTGGTAGTGGTCTTGCTAAGAGATTATCTCCTCAACGTGTACAGCTCCCAGGCCCACTCTAGATTGCTTAGGAGGAGCAACTGAGGCCTAATAATATTTTGTGAAAAAGCTTCTTAGGGATTTTTAATTAGGAGCTGATAAGTACTTGAGACCAAGTCCCACCCTATTCCCTAAAGTGGTTGAAGCCTGAGGGCCAGGAGGGATAGGATTCCCAAGGTCATGAGCTCCCTAGAGGCTGAGTCAGTCTCATATTCTTTACCCACTGTCTTTACTTTCTGAGGTGCTCTTTTAACTACCAAATCCCTTTTGTCAAGTCCCTTTGTCTTATCTAGATTTTAAAATCACTGGAGAAAGTCTACATTTTCCTCTCGTTTCTAACATGTAATCAGTTATATTAACTTGTCTGGTTGAGTGTTGTATCTAGTAGATAGAGAGACAGATGTCTCACAAGTTCTTGTCACCCGGTTTCCTAATAATTCTATCTTATATAGATAGCACCCTTCTCAGTAGAGAGAAGATAATCAGTAGCTCATCTTTTCTGCTAGCAGCTTTTTGTTGAATTAGGTCTTTGACTTAACATCTTCATATGTAGTCTGTATTATAGAATAGAAAAAAATGCTGAGTGGGAGAAAAATAAAATCCGTAAGTCTTCTTATAGGCATTCATGGTTGGTGTAAAAATAAAAAACAAGGTGCACCCCGGATGGGTCAGTTGCCTCCAAAGGAACAAGCCACATGCCCCTAGGTTCAAGTCCTGGGTCTGGGGGAGACAAACATTATGAACAACTAAACAAAAATAAAATAAAGATGCTTTTTCCACCTTCTGTTTCTGCCCACTTGCCTATTCGCCTTCATTCCTGCCTGCACCTTTGCTTTAAAAAAAAAAAAAAACCCAAAAACAAAAACACAAAATCTTACTTAGGAAAATTGGAATCCTTCTGATCATGGGATACCTTACTCATGAATACCAAAATCCCTTGAAATTAGTCACAGTCATGTGACTTTTTTACCCAAAGAAATGGTATAAACACGTGAAACTTCTTCATGCTTTGTGCCCCGGCCCCAGAAAATCCTGAAACCTTGTGTGAAGAGGGTGGTACCACAAAATGGTAGCATTTCTGCCAATCTGGGCCGTGGAGTGAATGTGATGATGAGAGCCCCTCTGCTGACCACTTTTGGAAGTGTAGTGCGACTAAGGAAAGAAACTCACTTAAATCATGATTGATTTAAGCCTCTTAAGATTTGCTGGTGTGTTTACAGCACGGATTCATGCCACTGATAGATAGAAAATATGCACAGGAAGCAGCTAATAACACAAAACCCAGAGATGCCACAGAAGGAAAAAATCTCTGCCAGCTAATGTTGTCATAGAAGGCAATTCTGGTCAAGTGGAATAAGGGGACATAGACCAAATGGAGATTAGCAGAGAAAAATTCACGGATGTGCGCTTGGAGTGAAAAGTAAACACGTTCCAAGGCAAGATGCCAACCACTCAAAGGCAGTTGGCTGGAAAATTGAAAGTATAGCTTTAATAGATAGCCGGTTGACCAGGAGGAATTGTCACAACTCTGCAGTTCTGTTGATTTAAAAAAAAAAAAAAAAAAAAAATGCTAGCAGAGAACTGTGGCAAATGAAAAGCATGTCTGTATCATGAGGTAATTGCTACACTGCCCTGCACTGATCAGAGCTGTAGCAGAATGGGGGTTGGCTCTGGTTTCCATAATTCAATGGGATTGAGAGAATGTGCAGAGTTCACAGCAAAAGCAAAAGAGTCATTCAGTGACCAGCAAAGAAGGGCTAAAGGACCTAGAATAAGCTAATGACGAAAAGCTTCAGGGTGACAGACAAAGCTTCAGCATTGAATGTAACTTCCAAAGAGCCACTGCATGGCTGTTTTTCTGTTGCCAAGAACACAAAAGGAATGTGATGAATAAAGTTAAATCAAAGGAAGGATTTCCTTAACCCTAGGGTTGTTGGATACCAGATAGAGTTGCAGATCTCCCTCTGGAGGATTTTCCAAGGATTTTGAATGTAATGGATTCACTGATCCCTTCCTGAAGCTAAAGGAGAGCAGGTTTTCAACCCCTTTTCTAATCACAACCTAGATGATAGATGATTCCACGGGACGCACACTCCCACGGGTATGCTAACATTTTGCACAAATTTCATCATCCTGCTGGAGCTGCATTCTTTTCCTTCTTTCAAGAAAACATGTCAGAAAACAAGGGATAACCATGTGGTGATCAGGACAACCTCAACTTCTCTTTAAAACAAACAAATTCAAAATAACCAGTGGCCCCCATGTGGCTCAGGTTACAAAGGCCCAGTTTAGGAAAGCCATGGATCTGGGTTCAAGACCGGAGGTGGGGGATAAATGTTTTGTGAATATCAATGTTTTAACTATCATTTGCAAAATAATTGTGATATGATCATTCAACATTTGTTTAACAATTATTGAGTGAGGTGTGTGATTGTGTGTGTGTGTATTTATGAATGGGGGAGTTGATGTCTAAACTAAATTAACATGAATTACAATTCAGTGTGATAAATGCCATAATGTGAGAACTGTGGTAATGTCATAAGACCATGGAAAAGAGTTGATTAGCCCATGCTTGGAAGTTCAAGCAAGGCCTGCAAACACATGTATAAACTGTGATTCCTAGGGTGAATTCAAGAGGGTCAGTCAGTGGGCAAGGCAAGAAAGCAGAGGAAACTGTGAGTGAAGGCTTGAAGACTGGAAGCATATGGAGGGGTAGAGAAATGGGAAGATAACTGAATATAACACTGATGCTGAGGGAGATGGCAGGAGACAAGTGTGTTATACAGGACACAAGACACTTGGGGTCCCATTAGTTGTGCTAAGAAACTTTAGTGTTATCCTAGGACATAGTGGGGTCAGGGAAAGGGTATTCTTGGCGCTAACATAAATATTTAGAACTCTAATAATATGAGGTCTGGAGATTAAGAAGCTGTTCATGCATAACCATGCACTACCAAACTACATAACCCACAATGCCTTGCATCTCCCAATGTTTCACACTCCTATGACTAAGTGGGGCAGGAATGGACAAATTACATAGGGCAAGATGGATTGAGGTGAAGCAGCACCATTGGATACACTCTCTGATGTTTTCTTCAGAATAAAATCTTGTGGATCTTTGATAAAGGATCGATTTTGAAGGTTGACACCAGGTTTATGTCAGAAAGATCACCCTGGTTGTGTTAGTGAATCAGCAATAGAAGAGTTTAATGGAAAACACTTCATGAGGCCACCCTCAAAACCTTAGAGTCCTTGAGACTTAAGCCTTTGAATGGCCATTTGTAACCTAATAGATCCAGACAATAGAAGAGATAAATGCCTTGAGCAAAGTATCTGAGCAGACTTAGTGATTCTGATCCACCTTATGACCTAAATAGACCCAAAATATCCAGCACTAACTTAAAAGTGACCTTGTACATGTGCTAGTGTGACCAAGCCTAAGGAAGTCCAGCACCTGCTCAGTGGACTTGAAATCTTCCCCAGAAACCCCCTGACCAATTGCCGCCCACATCATCAATTGAACCCCAATAAAGCTCCCTGAGAGGAATACTCAGAGGCACTACTTTATCATGTGGTCTCCTGACTTGTTGCAAGTAATATGCCCTTTCTGTTTAAAGAAAGTTTGGATTATGTCTTTTGGTTGATGCTCACCAAAGGAAGGGATCTTGTATTTAACAACCATTACAGTGAGGAAAACTGGTTTAGAGGAGTTCTGAAATTAATCTGACATGGGTTTGAATATATGTTCCATTTTATTACCTCTAAGATTTTCAGCAAATGAAACTCACTGAATCTCAGTTTCCTCATCTGCAAAAAAGACATAATGCCTAGCAGGGAGAGTAGCTACGGGGATACATTTCAGCATCGTATGTAGAAGGCCTATAGAGTACCTGAAGTGGGTGCTTAACCAATATTGGCTCCCTTTTCTAAGATAGTCAATTAACAAATGATAGATCCACTTAACAGTACAGAATCAAATGTTTTATCATTTGAGAAGTTTATTGCCTGGGTAGTTTCTACAGTTCTCTTAAAACTATAGAGAACAGATTAGATTTTCCCTTAGTCCTTTAATCATCTTTGTGGTTCTTTGTAGAACCCTCTCCAACTTTTCAAAATTCCACTCCAATTGTGGAGACCACAGCTAGATTAGTCACCGTAAAGAAGTCATTATAATTAGATCAACACTGTGTAGTCATTTGGGCGGCTGGCTGAGCCAAATAAACCCAGTCAGTCATCCCGGTCGACAAATAGGTTGTATTCCAGGAGTTCATTCGTGAGTTGGTTGTTTAGAACACAGAAAATCTTTCCCCATAGAAACAGAATTATAGATGGTGGCTTGTTTCCCAGGACCATGCACAAAAATCTGTTTAATGCACATGAAGCTGAACCAGAGCCCGGCAATAACAGTTTCTCGAGCTCTTGACTTAGGACTTCTATCCCAATGGAACACCCATTCCACAGAGACCTGAAGACCTCTGAACCCAATATCCAACCCTGAACCCTTTGAGAGAAGTGAGAAATTGAGGCTTTTAGAGTGTAGATCATTTGTAGTATGATGGGGAAGAAACTTCTGTGAACTAGGCCTTTATCCTCAATCGTGCTTGTTATATAAGCCAGTGATCAAGAGCTATCTTACATGATGAATACTATGCAGTCTTCTAGGTACTTTACCTAAATTGTATTTAATCCCTGTGATCCTCCTGTCAGAAAAATATTCTTCTTGTTCTATTTTGCACATATCTTAAGCATCTTAAGCAAATTGTACATAACCCAGAGATAGGCAGGTAGGTGACAGAACCAATCTGGGAGGCCTTGTTTTCTGTTTTGCAAAGCTGACAGCTTTTCACTGCACAACACTGCCTCCCAGTGGCGTGTGCTTAGCACATAATGGAGCATCACTAAAGCAACTGTATAATTTCCTGGTGAAGTAACAAGTTCTTCATTCATCCGTCCAACAAAGAATGCTTCCAATGAGCTAGGCCTTGAGAACGCAAAATCAAAATAGAGTTGGTGCTCTCCCAAAGACTTTGGGAAAGGGAACAAGTATATCAAGGGTCGAAATCAATGAGATAAGTATATGACCAAATTAAAAAATATATATGCAGAAACCAGGAGAGACGTGGATCAGACTAGGGTGTTGTGATGATAAATAAAGAAGGCTTCCCGAAGAAGGTAAGGCAAGCTGAGTTTTGAAGGATGGGTTGGGGGTCAGATGTAAATCTATATGATAAATGGTCAGAGGATATTCCACGCAGAAGGAACAGCTTGTTTAAACGCAGAGAGAGCATTTCTGTGACCCATCAGCTTTGTTAATAGGTCAGCATTACACATAGACAGAGGAGTTTATATCTGTTTTATGGGATAGACAAGTGAAATAGTATTTTATTATAATTTTAAATGCTTTGCTTTCATAATGATATTTTAGATTCCTTTTATGTTTAAAACATATATATTTGTATTTCTTCCTGTGAACTGTCTATATTGCTGATTTTTCTATTTAGTTTTGTTCATTTAAAATTGATTTGTAAGAGCTACTAATTCATTATAATCATTTATTTTTTTGAGTCTTCTTCCAAAGATCTTCCCCAACTTGGATTATTTTTTAAAAACTAGATTCTGTTATATTTAAATCTTTGATCCAGCTGGACCTTGTTTTAGTGTCAGGAATATGATGGTACTGTATCTACATTTCCTAGTCAGCTATGTCACCTTTCGTTCTCATGACGGGGAGGCAGGAGCCCGCCTTTCTGGGTGGACCAGGGCAGAGATGGGTTCTCTCCAGTATGAAAGGAGTCTTAAAAAACTGGGACCACTGCTGGGGATTTCCAGTGATTTGAAAGTGCCCATTCACACCGGCCGGATGCTGCAGCAATGAAGAAATCAAGTCTAAGGTGCCTTGTGCCTCTTCGTTCCCTCCTGGCCTGCACTCTGTTAAACATGAAACCACTTGGCTCTGGACTGGAGGGTTCTAGGAGCCTTGAGTTAAACAGGAGCAAAACCACCACGGGGAGTAAGCGCTGAAAGAAACACCGAAGCACAGCACATACACATGCATCCACAGACATCCACAAATGCCAACCCCACATCGCAACGCAACAAAACAAAACAACGGCTGCAAACAGCACGCCAAAGCACATCAAGGACACTGACATTAAGAAAACAGCAAACTGTTCGTGCCCTGGTGGCTCAAGCAGTTAAGTCCATGGCTCCAGCGTAGTCCATGCATGCAGGGTCCAAGGACCCGAGCTTCAGACTTCGGGGCGGTGAGAACAACCAAAATGAACGGCTAACTAACCAGGAGGAATTAACTTCCTCCTTTCTCTTCCTTCTAGCCTGCCTGCTTTCTTTCATTCCTACTGGCTTCCTTCCTCTTTAAAAAAAAAAAAAAAAAAGGAAAGAAAAGCAGAGAAAATCAACTAAGTAAACAGTTGTTCACAGACTCCAGGTGCACTACCTCTCTCTGCCTCTAAATCTCTACACAGCATCCCCTTCCCTTATGCTCTGTACATCTCCCCTCCCTTTCAATCCCTGAAACCCTTATAACAGCCCTTGGCTGTTAACAAAGCCTCGACACACCCTGTAACTGTGAGTATTCTTAGCTGTTTCTTGTTCTTAAACAAAAGGTGGAAGGACCTCTCCTCTGTCTTCCTAGTGCCAAGCCCTACACCCCCATACCTCTGATCCTGGTGGTGTCCTCCTTCCTGCTCATTGACGCTTCCAGCCCATTCCACTCCTTCCTCTCTAAATTTTCCCAGCTTTAATCTCATGGCATCAAACTGGAACGTCTGCCATCTACAACACCTTATTGTGCATCATAGTGGCCCAGAGGTATGTCTCCATAATGTTTACTTCTAACTGGCTATAATTCATCTTAAATCTCCTTTCTTAATTCCTGGGGATGTTAGCATACACATTGACGATTGCTTCAATATTCAGGCCTCTCAGCATCTTGAATTTCCTTTGTTATCTTCTCTACCTCAGTCACTTATCCTAATGATCACTCTCTAGAACTTGTCTCTACCAATAGCTGTAACCTTTCCATAATCCCACACCCAGGCACCCGCCTCTGAGCAAGACCTCCTATCTCTCCAGCTCACTTTTTTTCTGGAACCCCTCTCTTTTTCTTAATCACTGTCTTTTCATTGCTCCCATCTTCCCTCATCTTCTCTCTTCTTACTCAAATTAAATTCTGTGATCAAATATTGTAATCACTTCCCTGCACCAACCCTCCACCTCCTTGTCCTTGATTTGCTTTATACTAAACATTTACCATACATTATATATTCTTTTGTGTCTGGCTGCTTTGCTCAACTATGTGTTTGTGAGGTTTATTTTCGTGTTGACTAGTGCAAAGTTCTATTTATTCTCATTGCTGGTGAGTACCCTATAGAGTGAATATCCTACAGTTTATTTCTCCATTGTCCTGTTGATAAACATTTGAATTGTTTCCGGGTTTTTATTAATGCTTTTATGAACATTTTGTACAGATTTCTATCTGAGTGGAATTGCGGAATCATAAGGGTAGGCACAGATTCAGTAGAGAATGCTAAATGGTTGCAGAGTGGTTATATTAATTTATAATCCGAGCTTCAATGTATGAAAATATATTGTCATTTCTTTTCATTTTAGCTATTCTGGTGAAACTGTACTTATTTAACATTAGGATTTTTATTTTTTAAGAGGAAGGAAGCAGGCAGGAATGAAGGCAAGAAGGCAGGCAAGTAGGAAAAGAAAAAAGGAAGAAGTAGTTTTATTAATTTATTTTTGAGAAAGGTGGAAGCAGCACTTTATTTGTTTTGGCTTAGTTGTTCAGACTGGTTGTTTGCCCTGACCCAGGGTCTTGAACAGAGGATCTTGACATACTAGACCATTAGGCCACCAGGGCATGGCCCCTATTTATTGATTTAATTGTTCATTTTGTTTCTTCCTATCGGTCCTGAGTCATGAACCCTGGTCATTGGGTCCATGGACTACATTGCAGGTACAGGCTTAATGCCGAGCCAGCAAAGTGCACCGACATTGGGAATTTAATTTGTATTTCTCTGATGATTAAGGAGGAAAAGCACTTTTATATACACCTATTGACCATTTGGGTAACATTTTTGTGACGTGTCACACCCATTTTGTTACTGGGTTGTCTGCATTTTTGTATTGATTTCTACAAGTTCTTTATGTGATTTTTTGGGAGTTAGATATATTGCGAATAATGCCTCCCACTCGGTTTTTCACTCTTTTATTCTTTTGCCTTTTTGATGAATAGAAATTCTTAAATTTTGTGAAGACTGATTTATCGATATTTTATTTTGTGGTTAATTTTTAATCCTATTTTTTAAATCTTATACCCTGATGTTTTGAAGATAATCTGTATTCTCTTTTAGATTTATTTAGTTGTCTTTCACATTTAAATCTACAAATATTCTGGTAGTGTTCAAGTTTATTTACTTTTTCCCTATCTGAAAAATGTCCCAGAACTATGTAACTATGTATTGAAAAAAACTAAATATATATACACACACACATACATATATATATATATATATATATATATATATATACATATATATGCAGACAGAAATGAAGGAGAGTAGGCAAGCAGGCAGGAAGAGAGAGCAAGAAGAAACATTTATTTATTTTTACATCACTGTACATCCTGGTTATTCTTCCCAGTCCAGGACTCAAGCCCGTGTCCTTGGGATGTATGTGGACTACACTTAGGCCAGAGGCAACTGACTAAATCATTACTCCACCTGGGCACAGCTACCTATTTCTTCGTGTACTACTTTGTCATAAATCTAAACTCTGTGAGCATCTATTTCTGTGCTTCATTTTGCAAGGTTTAATATTATAAGAGCGTGTCCATTTTATTAAAGTTTTCAAATGTATTGGCACAAAATTGTTCAGAAACACTTTACTTCAAACAAAAAACTACCAGTTATTTCACCAATAAAATGGGTTTATTTGGAAACAAGAAGAAGAAAGCAAATTTGGAAAGCTCAGTCTCATGGACAGATACATGTATACTTCCAGAATAAAGGTCAACAGGTTTTAGAGGGGCCATTGCTAGATAAAGAGAAACCTCCTTTTCCCCCTGGGTGGGGAAGCAACATTTTTTCTTCTTGGGGTTACAAGCCATGTTACTGATTGTGCATGCTTGGGTACCCTCTTCTAGCCTCCTGCTTTATTTAAATAGTTTGTATATATTTTTCAGATTCTGAAAGCTTTGCATTTATGTCCTTTCTTCATTATTGACGTTGGTAATTGTACTGTCTCTCTTTTTAAAATCAGTCTATCAATTTTACAGATATTTTAAAGAATCAATTTTTGACTTTTCCCATCTTTTTACTTCATCTCGATTGTGACCTCTGGCCCTGAATCTCGAACCCGGGTCCGTGGAATGTACGTGGACTACATTCCATGGTTTTATCCACTAGGGCACACCTTTCTGTGTTCTTACATGTGTTTGTGTGTCTATCTACTTATACTTTCTAACAGAGCCTCAAATTATGAGGGAAAAAACAAAGCTCTGTCTGACAATCTTTGCAGTTTGTCCGTTTACTTTTTTTCTTTTGCATTGTAGTAATTATTCTACACATTAAAATAATTTCCTGTGTATAGATTCCACATTTCTTAGCTATAGTTCAACACACCACGCCCTCCAGCAAATCACCAAGTGTTCTTCCGCATTGTCCAGTGGGCTCCACCACCATTTGCCTCCACCTGCCCCATTCCCTTTCGGTAACCTCAGTTCTGTTGCAAATGTTTCAGGGTTGGTTAGGTTTAATATGTTCCTTTGTTTTGTCTACTCACATTCCACCTATGAGTGAGGTCATCTGGTATCTGTCTTTCTTCTTTTGACTTGTTTCATTTAGCATAATCCCCTCTAGATCCATCCACGTTGATTCAAATGGCAGGGTTTCATCTCTTCTAAGGGCTGTGTAGTATTCCATTGTATGTATGTACTATGTCTTCTTTCTCCATTCATCTGATGTTGGGCACTCAGGTAACTTCCAGTTCTTAGCTATTGTGAATAAGGTCACAATAAACATGGGGATACATCCATCTCTGCAGATGGGTGCTTTTGTAACTTTTGGGGAGATGCCCAGAAGTGGAATGATGGGATCATATGGGATTTCCATCTTCAGTTTTTTGAGGACTCTCCAAACTGTTCTCCAAAGGGGTTATACCAATTTGCACTCCCACCAGCAGTGCAAAGTGGTCCCTTTTCTCCAAATCCTACATTTGTTGTTTCCAGACTTTTGAATAATAGCCAGTCTTTCAGGTAAGGTGATATCTCATTGTTGTTTTAATTTATATTTCCCTGATAGCCAGTGAGTAGGAACATAATTTCATGTGTCTGTTGGCCGTCTGTATATCCTCTTCAGAAAAGTATCTCTCCAATTTCTCCTCCCATTTTTTGATTGGATTGCCTGTTCTTCCGTTGCTGAGTTTTGTGAGTTTTTTGTATATTTTAGATATTAAGACTTTGTCAGAAATATCACATGCAAATATCTTCTCCCAGTTAGTAGGTTTCCTTTTGGTTTTGGGGATGTTCTCTTTTGTTGTGAAGAAGCTCCTTAATTTGGTGTAGTCCCAGTTGTTTATTTTTCTTTTTGTTTCCCTTGATGTTGGAGCTGAGTACCCAAAGGTTTCTCTATGACTGATGTCATGGAAAGTCTTTCCTATGGTGTCGTCCAAGAATTTTGTTTTCTTGTCTTATGTCCAAGTCTCTAATCCATTTTGAGTTAATTTTTGTGAATGGTGTAAAGAGAGTGGTCTAGCTTAATTCTTTTGCATGTGGTTGTCCAGTTTTCCCAGCACCATTTGTTGAAAAGACTTTCCTTTTTCCATTGTTTGATTTTGGCTCCTTTGTTGTAGATTCACTGACTGTATGTGAGTGGATCAGTTTCTGGTGATTCATGTCCGTTTACTTTTCATTATTAATTGCATTTTAGAATTTAAATAGGTTCTATATTTGTTTTAACCCTGGCCCCAGGTCATGAACCTGGGTCTGTAGCTTTACATGCTCTGCATCTTAGCCATTCGAGCTGCTTCAGCCTCACGAGTGTTCCTTAAATACATTCTTTTTTACTTCATTCTCTTTCCTCTCATCCACGTTCCTTTCCTTTCTGCT
Source organism: Solenodon paradoxus (assembly GCA_004363575.1). Classification (NCBI taxonomy): domain Eukaryota; kingdom Metazoa; phylum Chordata; class Mammalia; order Eulipotyphla; family Solenodontidae; genus Solenodon; species Solenodon paradoxus. The sequence continues at coordinate 551,999 of RJWH01000462.1, forward strand.
CTTTTTTGAATTGATAATATCTTTCATTATTCCATTTTACTGCTCCATTAACTTGGAAATTAAAGATTTTTTTAAGCTAGTCTTTTGGTGTTTACCTTAGTAAATACAGCGTGACTCTTACTTTTTAAAATATTTTTTAAAGGAAAGAGCAGTCCGTAAAGAAGTCGAGTAGTCAGACAGGCAAGAGAGAGGAGGAAGAAACATTTTTTAAAAATTTTATTTTAGTTAGGTATTCACACTGATTGTCCTCCTGCACTGCTCCCCACTACAACCTCAGGGATAGGTGGCCTGAGCTCCTTTAGAGGCAGTTGACCTAACCACTAGTCTACCAGGGTGCATCATCCTTTTTGACTTTTCAAAGTCTACTACAAATTGGCACTTCTGCCCTTTCTAAAGACAATGCAAAAACCTTAGAGTACTTTATTTCCATTTACTTTTTCACCTAACTTTCTTGCCATTGTTATCATGTATCTTCTTTCTTTCTGTATTTAAGACCCCAAAGTTGTCATCACTGTTTTATATCAAAATACTATGATTTACCCTCAGAACTTCCATTTTTATTGTTCTTTATCTTTTTCTGGCTCTCCAATTTTTCATCTTCTTTCTGCCTCAAAATAACCTTTAGTATGTTGAAAGAATATACTTTATTAGTATGTTGAAAGAACAGAGCTCCTAGTGATAAAAATTTCTATTTTTGGTGCACCCTCGTGGAGTAGAAGTTGGGCACACTCCACATACATCCCAAAGACCCAGGTATGATCAGGGACAACAACCTGGATGAACAACAAAATAAAATAAAATACTTCTTCCTCCTCTCTTTTCCTGCCTGCCTGCTCTCCTCACCTTCATTCCTGCCTGCATCTCTCTCTCTCTCTCTATCTCTCTCTCAATCTCTCTCTCTCCCTTCCTTTCTTTCTTTCTTGGAAAGGTGCAGGCAGGAATGAAGACAAGCAGGCAGGCAGTTAGGAAGAGACAGGAGGAAGAACTACTTCCTTTTTATTTAATTGTTCATACCAGTTGTTCCCTCACCCCTGGGCCTGGACGACAAGCCACTGATAACATGGTCTGTATTCCTTTAGAGGCAAGTGACCTAAACCTGAATGCTACTCCACTAGGGTATACCACACCTTTTCTTTAAAGAGCAAAAATAAAATGAAATTATGGTTTTGTTTATTGAAGACTTCCTTTGTTTTATCTTTATTCTTGGAGGATTATTTTTTGTTGGATATGGGATTCTAGGTTTGGCGGATTTGTTTTTCTTTCAGTACCTTAAAGATATTATTTCATATCTTTGGTTTCCATGGATTCTTTTGAGAAGTTCTCAGTTTAATATAGTGCCTATGAATTTAAATTGTCTGATTTTTTTAGAAGGAGGCTAATTTTAAGTCAATATTTCTTTTCATAGGCTTTATTTTTCATTATGATATACTGAGATAAATTAATCTTTTTTTTTAAAGAGTGGCGGAAAGGAAGGCAGTAATGAAAGCAGGCAGGAAGGAAGAGAGAGAAGGGAGCAGTATTTTGTTTATTTCACTTTGGTTTATTGCCCAAGTGCTTGGGCTTTACGGTGGTCCACAAGCCAGTATCTCAGTTGCTTGTGTCACTGGACATGCCCCTTTTCTTCTCTTTTTTTGAAAATTTAATTTTATTCTATGTATTTATTTTCTTGTTGTTTTTCCTTTCTTCAGCTCTATAGCTTGAACGTTGATTCTTGGGCTTTACATGGGCTGCACCTTTGCTGCTGAGTCGCATGAGTACCCTTTCTTTTCTTTTTTTTTCTTTCTGTTTTTCTTTAAATACTACTCAAAATTTTAGAGGTCCTTCAATCTGTCTTTAATTTGTGCCATTACTGCTTTCAAACATTGCTTCTGTCTTTCTCCTCTCTATTCTTTCATTTTGGGACTTTACACGTATATTAGTCCTCACTGAATCCTCTGTGTCTTCATTCTTCTTAACTGTACTTTCCATCTTTTTTTGTGTCTCAGGATTTCATCTGGAATTTTCTTCAAATCTGGCTTCCAGAACACTAAGTCTCTACTTAGTTGTATTTAAGTTGCTTTTAACAGTACTTTATTGCATCTCTAATTTCAGTTATTAAATTTTTATTTCGACAATTTCCGTTTTTACAGAAGTTTCCAGTTCTCTGCCAAAGTTCTTAATTCTATCTTTCATTGCTTCGAAAACTGTCTACATGTGTATTTTAAACTTTGAATCTAAAAATGTGAATGTCTGAAGCCCTTGTAGGCTCTCTTTATATTGTCCTTTGTTTTTGCTGTTGTGTCCTTATGTTGTCTCATCTCCTCGTGTATACCAGGCATTTTCTTTGCAACACTTTGTAGAAATAATTGAGAGAGGTTGGATGATGATTTCTACCTTCTGAGAGAATTTACCTTCCTAGTGTCTGGGAGCACTATCACTAATCAAACTGAGGAACTGAGATGATAAGAAAGTAAAGTATCCAGTAGGGGGGCAGGCAGGATAAAACACCAAAGCGAAACACAAAAAACAAAAAGAAAATGTACCTTCCAGCTAGGACCTATGTATTTTGCTTATTTGCCTACAAGATAACTCTTTAGAATCTGAATCCAAAATGAGGGACATCAGGCCCCTCTTTAAATTCTGTTCTCTCTTTCCTCTGCCCCAAGTGACTGTCAGAAGTACAGATTGGCCTCCCACTCCCACAGTAGACCCTCTGGAAAGGCAACTTCTACCCTTGGTTGACCTCCCTGGGCCTCTGTACTTCTCTGAATCAAGGCATGCTAATTGTTCACACTTTTGTGGGTTCTCCTCTGCCTTAAGCATGCTTTGTCCGGATTTTCTAGTCCAGATTTACTCTCTCCAACAGTGTTTGTCTGAGATACTTAATCTGCAATCATCTTCCATTATTAGAAGTGGGAGTCTCTTAGATCTTTAATTGCAGATAATCTCTCTCCTTATTACTCTTAATGTCATAATTTTTGCAAATAGTTTCAGTTGCTTGTACTCCAAGATACATGTTTAAATTACCTTATCAACTTAAAAGTTCTCATTGGCAAAGTGATAAGCATTATACTGAACTTATAAGTTAATTTGGGGAGAATCAATAGCTTTATAGTTTTTAGCTTTCACACTCAGAAGCATAAATGTGGCTCTCAGTGTGTTCCCATTTTTAATGTCCTCCTATATAGTTTTATAATTTTCTTTGCATAGTTCCTGCACATTTGTTGTTAAGTATATACTCCCATTTATTTTTTGCAATTATGAATGAATGAAATCTTTCCTCCAGTTCACTTTTAACTATTTAGCAGTGATTTAAAGGAATTTTATATGTTAATTCTGTAAGTGGTCATTTTTCTAATTTATCTTTTTGATTATAAAAGTTTTTAAGGAAATGAGTTTATCTCTGAGTTTAGCTTTGTCAATTCTTATTTTAGGATAGGAGGGTTAAATTTATGTTTCTGAATGTGAGCTTTATTATTTGTGGATTAAGTCTGTTTAAGTTTTTTAAATTTGGCACACCGTGGTAGCTCTGGTGTTAAGCCTATGCCTGTGGAACAAACCATATTACAGCTCAAGGACTCAGATTTGAGGCCCAGGATCAGGAAAAACAACTTAAATGAATAACTAAATAAAATGCTTCTTATTTCCTGTTTACTGCATGTCTGCCTTCATTCTTGCCTGCCTTCCTTCCTCTTAAGAAAAAAATTTCTAATTTTATTATTTAGACTAAAGAATGTAGTCTTTGCAATTACTGCTGCTTTGCTTTTTTTCTTTTAGATTTTCTTTGCCTTAATATATTTTTCAAAAGGTGATTTTTGACACATGTAAGGAAAGTGTATAGTTTAAATTTTCATGACTTTCCCTACTTTTGCCTAATTAATTTGGCACACATTTTGTGAAGGATTGTTACTATATTACATAGCAATTGTATTTCTTTCTTTCTTTTTTTAAAGGAAAGGTGCAGGCAGGATTGAAAGTGAGTAGACAGGCAGGCAGGAAGAGAAAGGAGGAAGAGCCTCATATTACTTTTATTTAGTAGTTCACACTGGTTATTTTCCCCCGGGACCCAGGACTTGAACCCAGGGCTATGTGACCTGGCTCCTTTGGAGAAGATTAACTTCACTGGTACTTTACCAGGGAGTGCCACAATTTTTTTTTCTTTTCCTTATTTTTATCTCTGAATTTCACTTTTCTTATTTTGGAACTGTATTATTTGATGAATAAATGCTCAATAATATTTTAAGTTCTCTATTGTTTATATCAATTAGAAATACAAAGGTGCACTCTGATGGCTCAGGTGCTAAGCTGGCAGCTGGGGCATGAATTATTTAAAGCCTAAAGGACCTGGGTTCTCAAATGGACCTGAGCTGGGGGTGAGGTGGGGATGGGGAAACAACCAAAATAAATAAATGAATAAATGGGAGTGTTTTTCCCTGTCCTTCCTTCCTTCCTTCCTTCCTTCCTCCCTCCCTCCCTTCCTTCCTTCCTTCCTTCCTCCTTTCTTTCCTTTCCTCAAAATGCTTCTTTACTTCTTTCCTCTTTAAAAAATGATATATAAATAACCATGTCTATCCTATTGTGTGAGGTGTTGAAAAAGTAAATAAAATAAGGAAAGCACGTAGAATAGTATGCTGGCACATAGTTAAGTGCTCAGTACAAAACTGATCTTTTCTAGTACTATTTTTAGTTTTTATTTATTTTTTTGCTGGTTATATTCTCTTGTACATAGTAAAGTCACTGAATATTGTTCTAAGTAGTATTTTTATTGAGAATAAACATTCAGAAAAGTACACAAATTATAAGTGTAGAAGTCACTATAAAAAATGAGCAAAGTTGTGAAACCACATTTCAGATCAAGAACATCTAGAAACTCTCCTCTTACCTCCTTCCAGCATTACCCTAGATAAGGAAAACAACTTTTAGCAGCATGCTTGACTTACATGGTTTTAAATTTTATTTATTTTTAATTGAGGTAACTTTGATTTACAACAATGTATGAGTTTTAAGAGTGCAGTTTCACTCTGTTTCAAATCTATGATACCACACTAGGCCTACCATCAAAATTTTAATAATCCTCCACTATTGTCTTTTTGAGCTCCCCACTACACTTTGCTCCACACTCCCACTTCCTTCCCATCAGATACCTTCAGTTCTGTTGTCAAAGTCTAAGGATTTTGATTTGTCTGTTTGTTTTGTTTCTTCATTTTTCACATATGAGTGAAAACATCCAGTGTTTATTTTTCTCCTTCTGACCTACATAATCCCCTCAAATTCCAACTTGTTGCAAATGGCAGATCTTATCTTTAAAAAAAAACAGTTTATTAGCATTCCGTTGTGTGTATATACCACATCTTTTTTTTTATCCCCTCATTTGTTGATGGGCTCTTAGGTTGCTTCCATTTCTTAGCTATTGTAAACCGTGTTGCATATACATATTTTTTTAATTAGTGCTTTCTTTCTTTTCTTTTAGAGGAAGGAAGCAGGCAGATATGAAAGCAAGTAGGCAGGTACACAGGAAGGAAGAGAGAGGAGGAAGAAGCATTTATTTATTTAGTTTGTTGTTCATGTTGGTTGCACCCTGCCCACCCTCCCCCAGCTTACCACCTTGGACTTTATGTGGACTATACTGGAGCCACAGACTTAAAGCCTGAGCCATGATGGCATGCCCAATTAGTGTTTTCATATCCCTCAGAAAAATACCTAGAAGAGGAATTGCTGGCTTAATTAATAGTTCTATTTTTAGCTTTCTGAAGATGCATACTGATTTACAATGGGCTGAACCAATTTACATTCCCACCAACAGTGTTGTGTGGTTCCTTTTTTCTCCAAATCTTTGCCAACACTTATATCTAGTCTTTTTGCTACAGGCCATTCTCACAGATGTTAAGTGATACTTCATTGTAGTTTTGCTTTGCATTTCCCTTATAATAAGTGGTGAGAATTTTTTTTTTTCATATTTCTGTTAGCCATTTGTATATCTTCTTTGGAGAAATGTCTATTCGGATCTTCTGCCCACTTTTTTTTTTAGTTGTTTATTTTTGTTGTTGAGCTGTATGAATTTCTTACATATCTTGCATATTAACCCCTTGTCAGATGTATGATGTGCAAATATCTTCTTCCATTCAGTTTACTGTCATTTCCTTCTGATGGTAGTTTCTGTGGTTGTGCAGAAGCTCGTTAGCCTGATATAGTCCTATTTGTTTAATGTTGCCTTTTTTTCCTTGTCATTGGAGTTGAGTCCCCAAAGACATCTCTAAGCCCAATATAAAATATGTTGCTTCTGTTCTCTTCATGTATTTTTATCTGATCTATGGCTTCAGATCCATAATCTTTACTTCATTTTGAATTATTTCTGTGCAAGCTGTTAGAAACTGATCAAGTTTCCTTTTGGCTTTGACATTTAAACGGATGGACTCTAGAGCAGGCATTTTCATGTCTGGACATTTTTGATCAACATTGTCACATTATCCATATAGGCAGGCACAGCTTGTTTTTTAGTGACGGATAAAATTCCATTGTGTGAATATACTACCTTTTATTTTTTCATTTAGTGCTGCTAGTCTTCGGGGGATCATCTAGTTTACAATGATCTCAAATGCACTGCTACAATGACTTGTGCTTGTGTCTTGGTGAACTAATATGTGCCTTTCGATAGGGAATGAAATAGCTGAGATGCTATTTTTCTTTTTAGAGATACTGCTAAATAGTTTTGCAAAGAGGTTGTACCAATACACACTCCCCACACACCAGACCTTTCATTAAAATAAAAGTTTTCAGTTGTCATGCTTTTTGTGGTTTTGTTTTGGTTTCCTCACTGCTCTTTTTTATTCAGTTCTCGTTTCATTATAAACAGAACTTCACTTTCTCTTGCCTTTTGCAATAGGTTGGAGTGTAGAAAACCTGTTTTTAATTCCACTAATGGTTATTATCCAGCAGTTCACAACCATTCTCCCAAATCTGTTTAATTATCAAAATTATAGCTCCCCTGTTGGGTCACACAGCAAAGATGTAGGCTATGAAAACCATGGACTTAGGTTTGAGACCTGGGCCTAGGAGGGATAATTTACAATAAAAACAATTGCTTTGACTCATTTTTCATGAAAGCCAAAGATTGTAGTGCTTTTACTTTTGCTCCCTTTGCTGATTCCTGTCTTCATGAAATTACTGTTGTGTCATGAATCCTATCATCTAAAATTTAGCTTCTCAGAGAGGTGCTGATCTGTAGGGCTTGATACTGACTCATGTTAAACTAATCATATTGCTTGAGGTCATTGACTTTGAATGCTGCTGTAAGAAAGACCAAATGAAGCTATAATGATGATGATTACCATGAGCACGCTGTTCATTTCATTGTTCTGTCCTTCCAGGAAAACACTGTACTCAAATCTCAGAATCAGAAATGGTGCTTTTCATGACCATGTGGTCACTTTTACCTCGATATTTACCAGGATATTTTCTCCTTTATAATACCGGATCCCAGGGACTAGAATATATCTTATCAATGTTGCTTACATATTAGAAAACAATCTTGAACCCTTTTGAAAATAAGTTAAAATATGAATTAATGGAGTGGATAAGGCTGCTGAGTGCAGTCCACATATGTCCCAAGTACCTGGGTTTGTGGTCTGGGACCAGGAGGAGCAAGCAAGATCAGCAACGAACTAAAATAAGTAAAATGCCTCTTCCTCCTCTCTTTTCCTGCCTACCTCCTCTGCTTGCCTTCATTCCTGCTTGCACCATTCCAAAAGAAAGGAAGGAAGGAAGGAAGGAAGGAAGGAAGGAAGGAAGGAAGGAAGGAAGGAAGGAAGGAAGGAAACAAACAAAAATCAGTAGCCCACTGGGTGACAATATTTATAACACATATTCTAAACAAAGATCAATAACTAAAGAATAGTGAACTTCAAGTCAGTAAGAAAAAAAGACTATAAAAATGAACAAGAGATATAAATAAGCAATGCACTAAGAAGGACGCAAGAAATCTGCAAGGAAACATATATGAATTAAGCTAATAATTTAAGGAATGAAAAAATGCAAATTAGTGATATGCCTTTTTTACCAGATAAAGAGATTTTTTTAAAAAAAATCAGATTGATAAAAATTCAAAAAAACATATCTGTGTGTGTCTAAACTGATATAGGTGAGGGAGAAAAGTGGATTCTCTTGATAGTTATATAAAAATCAGCATTTTGGAAGGATAAATGTATCTATATAAATTAGCAACCCCATTTTGGACTGTATTCTATTAATTCATAAAGATATATGAATATATACATATGCACATTCATACACATTCCAGTGTTATTTGTGGGAACATAAATAATACAAATGTTTTAAAGTGACCATTTTGGGGGACATCCATTGGAATACTAAGATTAATAAGAAAAATATGGTAGCCGTGTATATATCTATCTATCTATCTATCTATAGATAGATAGATATATATATATACATATATATACTGATCTGAAAAGATGCCCACGACTTATTTATTTATCAAAGCATTGTCTCACTCTCTCTCTTTTTCTCTCTCATTCTTTTTTTTAACCCTTTGCCCTGGGTCTTAAAGCCAGGTGGTAGTATTTACATAGCTGTACCTTCACTGCTTGAGCTACAGGGGTGCATCTGCAATATGTTATTAAGGAGGAGAAAAGCAAATTGTAAAGGAATGTATAATCCAAGTTTTAGTCCTCCCGCTCGCTCCTCCAAATAGAATCTGCTTATAGTTTGACTGTGTTTGTATAAACAGAGAAAACTTTGAGAAGGATGATACAAAAATACTGGATAGTGGTTTTCCATGAAAATGGCATGGGAGAGTGAGCTGGGGACTTTGCCTTCTTATTCCATATAATGTCTTTTTCAAATGCTGTGAGTTCCGGTTAATTGTTACTTGCTTTGCTACGTTTTTTCAGTAACCCTCAAGCACCATTTGCTTCATATACATTTGAAATAGACTGGGGATTACTTCTTAGTGCTAGAAATAGTTTCTTTTTTACTTATTTACAGTGGAGAAATGGGGGAAAAAACCTTGTTTTAAGAGGTAACAGTTAACAAAACCATATTCCATACTTTAATTATGTTATCAGGCCAATTAAGTAAAGTCAAAACAAACTGCTTCAACAGGGTATTGTTAATATATGTTTAAAGGCACAACACCACAAAAATATAGTATGTTGCATCATAGGTAACTAATTTTTGTGTTTTAAAGAACACCACCACAAATTAGGGTTTTCATATTCTTTGGATAAATACCAGAACTGGAATTACTGAATCATACAGTAGTTCTATTTTTAATTTTTTGAGGAACCTCCATACTGTTTTCCACTGTGGTTCCCTCAATTTACATTCCCATCAGCAGAGCACAAAGGTTTCCTTTTCTCCACACCCTTGCCAACGCTCTTGATGTTTCTTGCCTTTTTTATAATAGCCATTCTAGCGGATGTGAGGTGACTCATTTGTGGTTTTGATTTGCATTTCCCTAATAATCAATGATGAAGTGAGTCTTTGTACATGTCTGTTGGCCATCTATGTGTCTTCTTTAGTGAAACATCTATTTAGATCCTCCCCATTTTTTAATCGACTTGTTTTTTGTATATTTATATTGGATATTAACTCTTTGACTGATGTATATGATTTGCAGATATATTCTTAACAATGAAAAAACGGTGAAATCCTGTCATTTGTGACAACATGGATGGACCTAGAGGAGACTGTACCAAGTGAAATAAATCAGACAGAGAAAGACAAATACCACATTATTCCAAAGAAAAAGAGTAAACAAAATAGAAACAAATCCTTGGATTCTGACAACAGAATGATAATTTCCTGAGAGACTGGGGATAGGAGGTATGGAGGATTGATTGGATGGTGGTGGATGGAAGCTAGACCTTTGGTGGTGGGTATGGTGTGGTATATACAGATGTTGAGGTGTGAATCTGCACACCAAAACTTTTTATGGTGCTATAAACCAATTTAAAAAATAAAATAAAGAGTACCATTTCAATAAGGAAATGATCAGAGAATCCCAAGGAAGAGTTACAGGTATTGCATTTCTCGATGATGACAATACACTAACAAAAATAAAACATTAGCTTTCAGCTCAAGATGATGAGTTATTTCCCAAGACAAGTAAAGCCTTTCTCCCGGCTTCTCTGACCAACTTCCGGCCCCATGGTATGAAGAGTTCATTTGATCAACGAGATGCTCACCCAGAGTCTGAGCTCCTGGCCTTCATCTCTAGGAAATAGTGAGCCTCTGTATTATGTCTATTATCCCAGATGCAGACTATTTTGAATGTATGTGCAACTCAAGGTTTGAGGTCTGTCAAATAGGAGGCTGTTTCCAGGGGTTCAGATGGAGTTTGTACATTTATGGGTTGGATAAAGACAGGGAGATAGGGTTAGAAGTGATAAGGGCAGGACAGATGCAGGAATGGGAAGAAAACAGGTGCAGTGGGTGCAGGCTAGGGCCAGAGGTGCAAAGAGAAGTGGGCGTGCTGAGACCAAAGGTCAAGAAATGGCTTCCCCCCTCCCAGTTTATTCAGTGTAGAATGCCAGGGATATTGAGAATTCTAAACACCAACCTGACCTCTCAGGTTGTTGTACTAGAAATTTAGAACTTATTTAACATAATTATTAATTAGCTCAATTACAACTTTAAAGTATTTAGACACGTTGTATGTAGTCTGAAACTAATTGCTTCTCCTAGACACTACAAATGTAGGGGCACAAAAAACAGAGGAGAGACTTCTAGAAAACAAAATTGGACAAAATAAGATAAAATAGTATTTAAGGATGATGTAGAACAGAGTTCTCTGTACCAACGACACTGGGATTTGCCCCATTTGAGTCAGCAGCAGTCTTTCGAATATCAGGAATACCAGATGGCAGGTAGGGATGGGGCTAACATGGGGCTGGAAACATTGCATAAAGGAAAAGTTCAAAGATTTTCTGGATACTACTGTCATTTCTTATTGGGTCCTTGGGTTATTTAAAGCATTAGGTATCACCTTATAAATGACTGGGTATTTCAAAGTTATTTTCATGATTTCTAGCCTACTTGGTTGATTATGCCTTTTAGAGCTACACACCCTGCATAATCTTCTTACTTCTTGATCCCTCATTTACATTCCCCCATCATGCTTAAGGCTTGCTAATTGATGGACTATAGTGTTTTGTTTTTTTTAAAGTAGTTTATTGCAGTAACACTGTTTTACAAATTAAAATCCTATATGTAGATTTCCCATCCTTATAGATGTATCAATACACTCTGCCCTCCACCAAATCACCAAGTGTTCTTCATCCTTGTCCAGTGGGCTCCACCACCATTGCTCTCCCCACCTCCCATACCTTATTGGTAACCTCAGCTCTGTACAAGTGTCCAAGGGTTTATTTTGTTTTGTCTGTTCTTTTTTTTTTTTTTTTTTTTTTATTCATGTTGCACCTATGAATGAGATCATCTGATATCTATCTTCTTTGTTTGGCTTACTTCACTTAGCATTAGCCCCTCTAGATCCATCCAAGTTGATTCAAATGGCAGGATTTCATCTCTTCTAAGGGCTGTGTAGTATTCTATTGAATATCTGTACCTCATCTTCTTTATCCAGTCAGCTGATGTTGGGCACTTAGGTAATTTCCAGTTCTTAGCTATTGTGAGTAGGGCTACAATAAATATAGGGATACAGACAGCTCTGTGGATGGGTACTTTTGTATTTTTTTTGGGTAAACACCCAGAAGTGGGATGGTCGGATCATGTGGAACTTCCATCTTCAACTTTTTGAGGAAACTTCAAACCATTTTCCACAAGGGTTTCACCAATTTGCACTCCAACCAACAGTGTAAAAGTGTTCTCTTTTCTCCACATCCTTACCAACATTTGTTGTTTTCAGACTTTTGGATAATAGGCAGTCTCTCAGGTGTAAGATGATACTTCATTGTTGTTTCATCTGCATTTCCCTGATAGCCAGGGAGTAGGAACATCTTTTCACATGTCTGTTGACCATCTGTATATCCTCTACAGAAAAGTGTCTCTCCAATTCCACCTCCCTTTTTATGACTGGATTGTCTGTTTTTCTGTTACTGAGTTTCATGAGTTATTTGTATATTTTAGATATTAAGTACTTGTCAGAAATATGAAATGCAAATATATTTTCCCGGTTAGTAGGTTGCCTTTTGGTTTTAGTGTTTTCTTTTGATGTAAACAAGTTTTTAGTTTGATGTAGTCCCAGTAGTTGATTTTTCTTTTTACTTCCTATGATACTGGAGTTGAGTCTCCAAAGCGTCCCTAAGTCTGATGTCATGGAATGTTTTTCTTGTGTTGACTTCCAAAAATTTTATGGTTTCTGGTCTATGTACACATCTCTAATCCATTTTGAGTTAATTTTGTGAATGGTGTTAGTGATCTAGCTTCATTTTTTTTGCATGTATCTGTCCAGTTTTACCAATACCATTTATTGAAGAGACTTTACTTTCTTCATTGTATGCTTTTGACTCCTTTGTCATAGATTAATTGACTACATATGTGTAAATCACTTTCTGATCAGTTTCCACTGATCTGTGCCTCTGTTATTATTCCAGTACTATACCATTCTGATCACTATTGATTTGTAGTATAGGTCAGTGTCTGGGAGTGTAATCCCTCTGGATTCCTCCTTTTCTTCTCATAATTGTTTTGGCGATTCAAAGTCTTTTGTTGTGCCATATACATTTTAAGATTTTTTGTTCTTTTCCCTGGAAATAAACCTGGGGGGTTTTAATGGGGAGTGCTTTAAATTTGTATATTGCTTTAGGTAAGATGACAATTTTAACAATGTTGGCGCTTCTCAACAACAAGCAGGAAGTGTCTTTCAATCTGTTTTTGTCCTCTATTTCTTTTAAGAAGGATTGCAGTTTTTATTATGTAAGTATTTTACCTCCTTTTTAATATATTCCAAGACACTTTTTTTACTTCAATTTTAAAAGAGCATGGTTTTCTTGATTTTGTTTTCTTATAGCATGTTGTTTGTGTTAAAAAATGCAACATATTTTTGTGCATTGATTTTGTAGCCTGCCAATTTACTGTATTCATTGATACTAGGCCTTTGTCAGAAATCACAAATGCAAATATCTTCTCCCAATTAGTAGGTTTCCTTTTGGGTTTGGTGATGTTTTCTTTTGTTGTGAAGAAGCTCCTTAGTGTGATGTAGTCCCAGTTGTTTATTTTTCTTTTGTTTCCCTTGATGTTGGAGTTGAGTCTCCAAAGGCTTCTGACAACTGCTGTCATGGAAAGTCTTTCTTATGGTGTCTTCTAAGAGCTTTATGGTTTCTGGTCTTATGTCCAAGTCTCTAATCCATTTTGAGTTAATTTTTGTGAATGGTGTTAGAGAGTGGTCTAGCTTTATTCTTTTGTATGTGGCTGTCCAGCTTGCCCAACCCCATTTGTTGAAGAGATTTTCACTTTTCATTGTATAATTTTGGTTCCTTTGTCATAGATTCACTGACTGTATGTGAGTGGGTCAGTTTCTGGTGATTCAGTTCTATTCCACTGATCTGTGTTCTTTTATTATTCCAGTACCAGACAGTTTTGATCACTATTTCTTTGTAGTATAGTTCAAAGTCTGGTAGTGTAATTCTTCTAGATTCATTCTTTTTTGTAATGATTGCTTTGGCTATTCGGAGTCTTTGTTGTTCCATATGAATTTTAAGATATTTTGTTCTATTTCCTGGAAATAATCCCATGGGATTTTAATGAGGATTGCATTAAACCTATATATTTCTTTGGGTAAGATGGCTATTTTAATGACATTTATTCTTTCCTGCCACAAGCAGGGGATGTCTTTCCGTTTCTTTGCGTACCCCTCTATTTCTTTCAAGAAGGACTTGTAGTTTTCATTTTATACATCTTTCACTTCCTTTGTTAGGGACATGCTCTGGTATTTCACTAGTTTAGCTTCTATTTTAAATAGTTTGATTTTTGTGATTTCTTTTTCTTCTAGTGCATTATTTGCGTATAAAAATGCAATAGCTTTTTTTTTTTTCATTGATTTTGTAGCCTGCTACTTTCATTGATGAATTCTAGAAGTTTTTGAGATTTTCCATATAATATAATCATGTCACCTGCAACTAATAAGAATTTTACTTCCTTCTTTCCAGTTTGGATTCCTTTTATTTCCTTTTCTTGCCTAATTGCTTTGGCTAAGACCTCCAGTAGAATATAAATAGCAGTGGTGAGAGGGGATTACCCTGCCTTTTTCCTGACCTAAGAGGAAATGCTTTTAATTTTTTGCCATTTATTATGATGTTGGCTGTAGTTTTTTTTTGGCTATGGCCTTTATTATGTTGAGGTATGAAACTTCTATCCCCATTTTATGGAGCATTTTTATCATAAATGGGTATCAAATATTATCAAAAGCTTTCTCTGCATCTATTGATATGATCATGTGGTTTTTCTCTTTGTTCTTGTTGATATGGTATATATGACATTAAGAGATTTACATACGTTGAACCGTCCTTGCATCCCTGGAATGAATCCCACTTGGTCATGATAGGTGATCTATGTGATGCATTGTTGAATTTCGTTTGCTAATATTTTGTTGAGAATTTTGCATCTATGTTCAATAGAGATATTGTCTGTAATTTTCTTTCCTGGTGGCATCTCTGTGGGCTTTTGGTATCAGTGTAATGTTAATCTCATAAAAAGTGATCGGGAGAGTTCCCTGTTCTTCAATATTTTGGAAGAGCTTGAGAAAAATAGGTATTAATTCTTCCTTGAAGATTTCATAGAACTCATTAGAGAAGCCATCTGGTCCTGGGCTTTTATTTTTGGAGAGACTTTTGATTACCTCTTCAGTCTCCTTGCTTATGATTGTTCTGTTCAGGTATTCCAATTCCTCTAGGTTTGGTCTTGGTAGACTGGATTTTTCTCAAAATCTGTTCATGTTCTCGAGTTTATTGACTTTACGGTATAAAACTGTTCACAATAGTCTCTTATGATGCTTTATATTTCTGTGGTATCTATTGTAGCTTGTTCCCTTTCATTTCTGATTCTGGTTATGAGAGTTTTCTCACTTTTTTTCTTAGTGAATTTAGCTAATGGTTTGTCAATTTTGTTTATTTTTTCAAAGACTCATCTTTTGATTTCATTCATCTTCTGGATTGTATTTTTCTTTTCTATTTTATTTCAGTTCAAAATTTAATTATTTCCATTCTTCTACTGATTTTTTGGTTTTAATTGCTCTTCTTTCTCTCATACTTTAAATGTAGGGTTAGATTGTGATATTTTTTTCTTGAGACGGGCCTGGATTGCAATGAACTTCCCTCGTAGTGCTGTTTTTGCTGCATCCCATAGATTCCTGTAGTTTCATTCTCATTGGTCTCTAAATATTTTTTAAGTTCCTCTTTGAGTTCCTCTTTTACCCAAGAGTCATTCAGAAGCATATTGTTTAGTCTCCCATTTATTTGGGGGTCTTCTAGTTTTATTATTGTGGCCAGTTTCTAATTTAAGTCAAAAGATGTTTGGTATGATTTCAATTCTTGAAAATTTGTTGAGATATGTTGTGTGTACCAATATATGATCTATCCTAGCAAAAATTCAATGCACACTTGAGAAGAAAATGAAATCTGTAGTTGTTGCATGAGGTGTTTGGTATATGTCCATTAAAATTAACTATTCTAAATATTATTTAAGGCTGCTATTTCCCTGTTTATTTCCTGCCTGGTTGATCTGTCCATTGTTGTGAGTGGGGTGTTGAAGTCTCCTACTATTATAGTGCTGCTTTCAATGTCTCTTGTCAGTTCTAATAACATTTGTTAAATATTCTTAATGCATCTTCATTTGGTGCATATGTGGTAATAAGTGCAATGTTTTCTTACTGGATTCAAACTTAAATCATTGTATAATGTCCATATCTGTCTTTTACTATGCCTTTTAGCTGGAAGTCTGTTTTATTTGATATAAGTATAGTTGTTCCTGCTTTTTCTTTGGGGCAGGGGGTGCCATTCAACTGTAGGATTGTCTTCCAATCAGTGACATTGAGCCTATGTTTGTCATTTGAGAGAAGGTATATTTTTTTTTAATCAACAGAAGGTTGGGTTATGGTTTTTAACCCATTAGTTCACTTGGTGTTGTTTAACTGGTGAGTTCAATCCATTAACCTTTAGGGTGATTCTTGATATGTAGCTGTTTATTGTCATTTTCTAATTTGTTTTCTGTGTGTTGTTCCTGACAGCCTTTGTTCTTCTCTACTCTTCTTAGGTGAGTTGCATGTAGTTATGTTTTGATTGGTTTCCCTGTCTATTTTCTTCTTTGATTTTTCCCTGGAGATGTGCTGGAGGTTATCCTGAGTTTAGCATTAAGAATTCTATGTTATTTCCTATTTTTATTTGAAAGCAGATTGGTCTTACACTAATTTTAACCATCCATATTTTATTCTTCTCTCTTACGCCCCGCTTTTTGTATTTTGCAGTCTTCATGTTTTTAGGTGGGGTTTCTTTACACTTTATAGAGCTTCCTTCAGTATTTTTTTAGAGCTGATTTTATGGCCATGAATTCATTTAACTTTTGCTTATATGAAATGATATTTTTTATTCTTTCAGTTCTGAATGATAATCTTGCAATGTATGGTATCCTAGGATGAAAATCCTTTTCTTTCAATACTTTGAATATATCACGCCATTCTGTTCTGGCCTATAGAGTTTCAATTGATAAATATGCTGACAATCTTATGGGGACTCCTTTGTGACTCATTTTTTCTCTAATGCTTTTAAGATTCTTTAGCTTGTATTTTTGACATTTTGATGACAATGTCTAGCTTAGGTCTGGTGTAGTGTCCTTTGTTTGGAACTCATTGAGTTTCCTGAGTCTGGAGTCTTGCTTCATTCCTCAGGTTAAGGACGTTCTCATCTATTACTTCTTCAAATTCAGTTTCTGTCCCTTTTCTCTCACTTATCCTTCTGGGACCCTTATGATACAAATGTTATTATATCTTTTGATGTTATCCCATAGGTCTCTACTGCTGTCTTCATTTCCTTCATTCTTTTTCTCTTTGTTGGTTTATTTGCGCCAACTCCTTTTCCTTATCTTCTAGCTCACTAATTCTATAGGAGGCTTCATCCATCCCTCTCTAGAGTCCCTCTACTGAGTTCTTTAGTTCAGATATTGTGTTCTTTATTCCTCTAATAACTTGCTTCATTTATTCTCTCTCTTTTGTTCTCATTTTCCTCTATTTATTTTTTATTCCCATGAGTAAGTTTATCACTGTTGCTCTAAAACATGCTCAGATAGTTTGCATACATCTGTTGTAATTGGATCCATCATTTTGCTTATATTTCCCTGTGTCTTTGCTCTGCTTGGCATTCTGTTTATATTCTGTGGGTTAGATTTCCCTGTGTTGATAACCTAGTGTATCAATTTGCACCGAGTAAGCCTGGATCTTGGTTTAAACACTGGGAATTTTTGGATTGTTGGTGTCACCACTGGTTGGGTTTGTTGAAGTTCTTAGGTGGACCCTGCACTAGGTCCCAAAATTTCAGCCTCTGGGGTTGAAGTTTGTGTGTGGAACGCCAAACTCCCCCAGTGTCTGAGGTCTAAATGATGATGATCACCTTGTCACTGGCTCACAATCAGCAATTGGACTACAGTTCTGCCTCTACCTAAAGGGTGGTTCTGTGAGCAGCTATTGAATCCTCCTTTCTGGTAGACTCTCTTTTTCCTTTAAGCCTGAGGATGGAATTTCTGGAGCAATGTGGCAGAAGGTGGTGGGATTGAAAATTCCCCTAGTTGCCTTCTGGTTATGGCATTAGCCTGTGCTTTTCCTTCAGGTACTCCTGTTCAGACCACCAGGGTGCTGGTCCATCTGCCCCACATCAAGATCCTCTCCTTTGGCTTCGTGACCCAGTCCCACTGGGTGCGCTCTTTGATGCTTTCAGAGTGAGTCCTGGGAGGCTCGCTTCTTCTTGAGGCTCCAATCCCTCTGCTGCAGCTCTGAACCCCGACACCTTTGCTTACTCCTGTGGTGGAGATTCATCATGTTGTCTCTGCAGCTCCTGGACCTGCCCTTTAATGGTATATGTGTCTGAAAAATCGTTGATTTCTAGTTGTTCTGTGAGGAAGAGATCTGACATGCTCCTACCAGAAAACCATCTTCCCCTTCTTGATTATAGTGTTTTGTGGCCATTTTCTCCATTTTGCCCAGCTCTGTGCTTTTGTTTTCTCTTTTCTTCCTAGAATATATGCACCATGATGTTTGTTTTGCTCACTAATGGTATATTACAAGTACTTAGAATAGTTCATGACATGTAATAGGCACTCAATGAATGAATGCTATAAGCATGCACTTAGAGGCCCACTTCCTTATGGAATAAATACCAAATAAAGGGCATGAATGGAGTCTAGGCAATACATTTTCTTTTTGTAGTTTTTTCCTGTTGTTTTATTGTAGTAACTTATTCTACTTATTAAAGTAAATTCATATGTATAGGTTCCCCATTCCTTGAATATGTCAACATACCTTGCCTTCCACCAGATCACCAAGTGTTCTTAACCACTATAGGCAATATATTTTCTCTCCATTGAATCTCCCCAGTACTTTCTTTTCCATGTTCTCTCAGAGGACTATGGCTCCTCCCCCATTCTATAGTGATGAGACCCCTCCCACTCTAGTGGAAGAGTCATCCAAGAAATGTCCATTTTCTTCATTCCTCCTAGTTCTGAGCTGCCTTTCCCTATTGTTAACACTGGGACCTCTCTCTCCATGGTGAGACCAGAACTATCAACTCATTTGCATGCAGTCTGCACTGTGGTAAGTACTTTTAGGGTGCGCCCTGGTGGAGCAGCAGTTAGGTCAATAGCCTCCGAAGGAGCAAGGCAGGTACTTCTGGCTTTGAGTCCTGGGCCTTTGGGGAAAGCAGCCAGCGTGACTAGCTAAATAAAAATAAAATAAAGATACTTCTTCCTCTTCTTTCCTCCTACCTGCCTGTTTGCTTTTATGCCTGCCTATATCTTTCCTTTAAAAAAAAATAAAAGAAAGGAATGACTTTGAGTCTCAAAGATCACTTTATTTTACCAGTGCTCTCAGAATGAAACTTCTTTATGCTGAAATCATCAGCTCTCAAGCTTTTTAGAAAGAAGTGCATGTGATTCAGGAGAGAGAGAACAAGAAAATGCACACAGTCCTCATCAAATATTTCATTTGCTTTGATTATGATTGTGTATTCATATCTTCATATCTACTTTTTTTCAACAGAATAACTTAGAGTGACTTACAAATATGCAGGTATCAAAGTTCTTCTTAGATACTTGTGGATATCTAAGAAGGAGATAGATGACAGAGAGACAAAGGGAAAATGAAGGAAGAATGGAGCAAAATTGCTGTGCCCTGAATACTGCCAACTTTCCACTAAATGGAACTTGTGTCCACAGTGGTGCTCTATGGTTCACTCTTGTGAACTGGCTTTTACTCCCTAACTCTCTTTCCTTCCAGGTTCCCTAACGCTGCTTATGGCTGAGTCTTACTACTGAAAGATAACACATCCAGTTTCCATTCAAACCTTGTGCATAATTTTCAGAAAATTCAAGAAAAGATTAAAAAAGGGAAGGAGTGTAAAAGAGCAAGTGCTTTAGGTTGCAGTTGCTCAAAACCTCTTAAAGAAATCCGATCAGTTGTAGCTTTCTCCACTACCGAATAGCTTGGATTTTGTTTCATCTAAATAAGAGTCGACACTTATTTTCCAAGTTCTCTGGATGGGCATTATACTTGGACACACAAGACCCAGATTAAGTTTTGTGTTCTTTTTTCTATGTTACTTCTAGCATTTTAAATCAAATTCGTGGAGACTTGAATAAAACAGTTCACTGGAAAGGAAAATAAATGCACTTTGAAGGTGAAAAAAAGCGAAACTGCTGTTTGATTTGCACCATTCTATTAACAGTTTGGTAAACATTTACTCAGAACATAATGGTTAAAGAATGTAACAGACGTGTAAGAAAATTATGAGATATGGAAGATATTTTTTCTATGGGAAAAAATTCAACAAATTTAGTCTAATGTCAGACACCAAGACAAGACATCTGAGGATAGCTATGGGTATAAATAATGAGAATTTGTTGATATCAGCTCAGGACACATTAGTGTCAATTGCCTGTGAAGGCTGACGGTCTGGCTCCAGAAGCATGTCCTCAGACCTCCAGAAACTGGCTTGTTGCAATGAAACATCTCAGTTGGGGATGTGGTGGCATTTTCCTGGCAAAAGTGAGCCCAGCAGCTGACATACTCCTCTCCTAGTCATTATGGGATAAATCAGACAGGTAAATGTAAATGTTGAAGGCCTGGTTTCATCTGCAAAGTATCTTATGTTATTTAACTGCTAATGGTATCATGCTGTTTGGGGACTGATGTCACCATCTTTGTGATTATATGTGATCAAGACTCTCTCCCTGAAAGTTAGTAGAAGCAGATGTGACACTGGTTCTGAAGACACCACTGGTAACATTCAACCTCTGTGTGCCTCCATTGGGTCAGCTTACATTTTGTGGATCTCATGTGAAATTGTTTGCTCTGGGGAATCTGAATTTCAAGGGATTTGTACTCCCCCAAACTTCATTATCTGTGCTTCCTGCCATCAGAAATCTGCAAAGTTACCAATAATCTGGACAAGAACTCTGTCTGAAAGGAGACAATCTGCAGGATGTCTCCCAATTCCCTTCTCATTTGTTTCTAGCATTTCTGGTTCCTTTTGGGAATAGTTGAATTTAATGGCCTGTGCTTTTGAGCAGAGTGTCTTTGAGGACCACTGAGGGCCTCAAAACAGTGTATCTCAGAATCAATGTGAGGAAGATTCCATTTTGTTTTAAATTCATTATGGCTCAATAATTAAAAAAATAATACAAAAAAACTTCAAACAGAAAATCTCCAAAGACACATAAAACACAAGCTCAATATGTAGTTGTGTTGTTTTGATTCAACAGACATCAAACTCTTATGTCAAATTGACATGAAAGTTCTAATGGTTTATTCTTTTTCTGTCCATATCCATTGCAAACTGATTATAAATTA
The DNA here is from genome assembly GCA_004363575.1 of Solenodon paradoxus. Lineage (NCBI taxonomy): Eukaryota > Metazoa > Chordata > Mammalia > Eulipotyphla > Solenodontidae > Solenodon > Solenodon paradoxus. The sequence continues at coordinate 573,003 of RJWH01000462.1, forward strand.
TTTTTAGAATGGAACAAGAAGTGGTCCTGGACCACAGTATGAGTAGCACTGGCTTAAACTTAATATACATTATTTTCAAAGTAAGAGAGTTTCAACTAATTGTTAGAAAGCCATTGCAAAGAGTCCCTTTAGTCCAGTCCATGATCTTTTTGTTTTGACCTAAATCAAAGTTTAAAAATTTGAAATCAAAGTTTGTCCCTAAAAATCAAGTGCCATTTCTTTTTTAGCCTTCTAGCTCAAATGTAAGTTCCTTCTGCCTGCTGACATAGAATTATTTAGTGTATTATCTTATCTAGTTAATCTGCTAAGATTCATTCATAGTGCTCAATAAAACCAGGGAAGAGGAGCAGCAATAACAAAAAAAAAACCCTAAACTGCTAGAGTTACCAGACAAAGATCCACTGCCCGAAGTGCATAAAGCCAATAGTGTGGTACCATATTTTGAGGAAAATAACATATGATTAAGACAATAAGACAGGGGCTGGAGCTCAAATCTGCTTCTTTGAATTGGGATTAGGGCAAGATTTTTAAGGGCTTTTGGGATGGGGATGCAGAGAGCAGGGCATTTGGCAATTGGCTGACTCTGGCTGAGCAAGCTTTGAGCTTGTTGTAGGTTCAGACTACAGTAATCTAGAGTCCCTGAAGCTTTGTATCAGATTCTGCTGACCTTGATCTTTGGGGTCCTCAGGATGACAAGATTCTGCCATCAACACATGCATTCTCATGAATGATTTGCTAATTCCCCATTCAAGGCAGTTTTGGGTACTTCTAGAGACTATTGTTTCAAAGTTAAACCCAGGCACTTCTGCTGAAACAAGCTTGAAAGGAAAATTAAGTAAATCTTCCTGACTTCAAAAATAAACATTTATCCAGTTTCACTACTAATTTCATGAGCAAGAAAATAAGCACTTCACCCATCAGATTACAAAAATGGTTGAAAGTATCTGAAGAAATTTCAATTTTACCAGCATCTTCACATCTGCTAAGAAAATCAGAGGGGGTGAAACAGAAAACCTGCTTCTTTAGACCTGGCATAGTGGACACATGTCAGACACACTTCTTCATGGAAACTGCAGGATGAGAAAATGACAGTGGTACCTTGGCACCAAGGAGAGCACACTGGTCCTAGAGGTTCATCCAAGATCAAGCACAAATGTCCTAGAGACCCTGCCCTACATGCCTTCCCCACTTCCCTAGGGCATGTTTGTGCTGGGTGGCACTTAAAAAATGCTACCTTCACTCTTTAGCCTTAATTGTGCTCATCCTGGACTTCTCAGCTTACAGGTGATTTTCTCAGAGAAGTCTTTCACCCCCCTTCCTTCCCCTCCATCGCTCTTTCTCATAAGCAACCTGTTTTTCCATTTTCACAGCATGTGTGTTTGTCTTTATATTTTTGTATATGGTTATTTTCACACTTTTAGCTTGTGGAGGGTTGGTCCTTGTATGTTCTGTGACTTGGCATAGTGCTTAGAACCAGGACACTAAATAGTTATGTTAGGTCAGCCTTGCTAAAATAACCACACATTATTTATAGACTTTTAAAAAGATTTTTAATTTTTGCTTTTAATCTTTTGATTGAATGAGTTGGATTTGATAGAATGGAATCATAGAGTGACTTAATTTACTTGTTTCATTGTCCCTTCAAATGTACTCTGTGAGCTACTGATTTTCCTGCCTGTGGATATAGTCTTAGGAAGGCCCTACGGCGTGTAAAGCCATCTGTAGGACATAAAAAGTCATGCATGTACAAGAACTGGCTTATATTAGTAGCTAAGACTGAGGCCAGGGGCATGATGGGATCTGCCTATGTTTGTCCAATCTTGGCTCCTCAGATCAGAGCTCGGCTTCCTGGATTGCTGCCCTCTGCACAGGGTGTCTATCAGACCTGAGGGGGAAAGGGCACCACCCCAAGTTGTAGAACTCTCTCAGATAACCCAGAGTTTGCGGTCCCCTTACCCCACTTCCCCAACCTAGTCCTTAGTTGTGGGTGGTGGCTCTGCCCTGGGACATCTGAGTACAGGGTCCCAGGAAGGCTCTCACATGACTCTCAGCCAGGGGAGGGCTAGGGTCCATGTCCCAGCACCCCTGAAACTCTCATGATTTCAATCGAGGTCCTCTTTAGTCTAGGTTGAATAGTGGTCAGTACTGGCAAACTGAGCTTACAATATCTCTTCCCAAGTGTTTCCAGCTCCTGCTGTACTCACAGGAGTTGAGGCAGGACAGAGATCCCATCAGATCATTCTTGACCTTAGGTTAGTAAGCGAAAGTGAAGCAGAGGGAATCCCTCAGATAACACACTGTTGCTCTTCTTACTGAGGATCCCAAAGATTTCCTAGGAGACAGATTTGAGGAACTCTCTTCAGTCTTTCCTTTTTTCTTTTTTGTGACTTTTGACATTGCTAACCATTTCCTCCTCAAAGGTCTCTAGCTTGGTTTCCATGTCCCCTCTTGGTTTTTCACCTCTTTCCATTCCCTCTCAAGCCTCCCTCAATGATTTGTCTTTCACTGACTACCCTTTACACATCAGTGTCCTCAAATTATGGGGATCAGTCTCTTTCAAGCTGTAGTTTATTCCTTTTTTCATTGGTGGGTGCTGGATTGATTCATCTTCTGGCACTGTGCATGGAGAAGCTCTGAAGCAATTTATGATTCAAAACTCAGCTTCAAGATGTGTTTCTCAAAGAAGCTTTCTCTCAGCTCCCAGAGTCAGGTTCAAATTCAGCGTTACATTGAGGTGTAACATACCTGAGATTCCCATCTAGCACTTACACCATTGTTGTAATTATTGTCTGGATGCCTGCTTCTTCCACTAGACTGAGACATTGGAGTAAATGCTGTTCTCCATAATAACTAGAGTTATTCATGTTTTTTGAATAAATTAACTACTTTGGTAGTTGTTTTGATGTGCATGGTTAGCCTTCCACAATGAAGAGATAAATTTGTATTTGAATGGCCAAACCTCACAGAAGAAAGAACAATGAAGATCAAATGACTAATGTTCTAGGACAGGCATGGCTGGAGGAGATGGGTGTGGTGGAATACAGTGAAGAACAGGCCACATCCAACTGTCCTGTGTTCAAGACTAGCTCTGCCACCTACCAACTCACTTCATCGCTCTGAGATTCAATTTCTGTGAAACGGGGCTCAGAATGGCTCCTACTTATTTTATATATATATATATATATATATTTTTTTTTTTTTAATTTAATTAAAATTTTTTTTGTGTGGAGGGTAAAAATGTGAGGGGGTGGGTGGGAAGCACTTGAAGTAATAATTAGGACTAGTAAGCCTTCAAGTCTTCAATGTTAATTTCATATAAGAATTCACCAGTTAAAAAAAAAATCCTTATTTTATATATCAAGAAAAAAATGCTAATTTCATAATGACATGCTGTTGATGGAAAGACTCATTTTTATTTCAAATAAGTTAACATATGGGGGAGTTCATTTTAGAATCAATAAATTATAGTATTATTGTAACTTCTGGATGTAAAATGCAAATATCCTTTTCCCATTTCTTGCAAGGTGCTAGACATCGTAAACCCGGCACATACAGGGTAAGATGAAAAGACCGTGTCATTAAAGGATCCTCTCAAGAACAGACATTTGAATGACTAAAGGAGAGTCAGCATTTCGGGGGAGGAATCCATTAAAATGAAGCTTCTCTGAAATGAGAATCCTACTTAACCGATAACTTCAGGCTTTTGGTTTTGTTTTGACAATTGGAAATAAATCAAGAGAAAATGAACTTCTGATACTTTAAAATCCAAACTTTCAGTCTGAGTGAAATTCTGGACCTACATTCAACTTGGTCCCTCTCATTAGCCATTCTTTCACAAGACATCATAATTATGTATAGCTCTTGCATTTAGAATGTTGAACCTCAGTGTCTAAGATGGAAGTGCACTATCTTAGATGTAAGTGCAGTTTCTGCATAAAGAAACAGCTGAAATAATCAATGCAAAAAGAAGTCACAGGGCAAAAGTGTTTCTTTTAGTAGAGAATTTGTGACATTAGTTTAAAAAAAGGCACAAATGTCAAGGGCGACTGGGTTAATGAATACAGCGAGTACAGCTGCTCTTACATCTCGAGACTAGATTGCTGACGTGGAGGCAGCATGAGCAGAAAATTAGGGTGGTGATTACAGCCGCTCCTAACGGAAACTTACTCTACATCAACATATAATGGGGTATGATTGGCACTGCCTACTGAGGGATGCTGGGCTGTAATTAGAATTTTGGAACGTAGCAAAATAGAGTAAAACAAGGAGAGCAGTGATTAAACCTGAAGTTACCTTCCACAAGATGGCTTTGTTTTTTAAATTCTTTGTGATGTTTGTGTTCATTAACAAAACCAAACAAAAAAACCCCATAAGCCATGCAAAATTAATGTTATATCATAGATTGAGATCGGGTTTCTTGTATAATGGCCAATATTTAGAGCTGAGCTCTAAAATGTCAATAAAAAAAAAATCTCTGTGGATTATTTTCCTTAGAAATTTCTTTTTGCTAAATGCTATCTCCCCCCATCCCCAGCTCATTGCTGTGTCATTATTTTGGGATTGATCCAGAATACCACAATATCGACAGAGAAGTGATAGCTTGGTTTGTACTGTAACTTTCTCTTTACTTAGAATGACCGATGTTTGTGCAGTGCGGGTATTCTCTTTGAAGATAAAGTTGAACTGAGCCTTGCAAATTTTCTTTTACAATTTTCGAAGTTACTTAAGTGTATTAGGATATAGGTAAATCACTGTTTTTTTAACATATTCCTGATAGTCTCCTAGGCTTTAACTAATCCTACAGAATTGAACTCATTTTTTAAAAACCACATTTGATTCATTTTTTTTTATATAGTGTTGGCAGTATAAACATTTTACCTTTTCAACCTAAATGACAAATAACCTGTCTTTTTTCTTTCCTGAATGAAATCAGCAAGAAATAGAAAAGGACTACTCTGGTAACCTAAATTATTTTGGTTAAAATTTAATTTTTAGAAGTTATTTTTATAAAAAACTATCATAGTTTCTCATATTTAATGGAAGAATAGTTTAGATGATGATCAACAAATACACAACAGCATAAAAAACTTAAGTCTTCAGGTTTTAGTCTTTTTCCTCCATTAGTCCTACACTTACAGACCTTCCAACTGATTTTATGAAATCAGTTCAGATTTCTTAATAAACATTATATTGTAATTCTATCATTTTGTCTTGTTCATTTACCAAATGGAGTTTGAGTCCTCTCATTCGATGAGGAAACTCCCAAGTAGCCGAAAATTCTCTGAAAGCTGCACACACCGTTATCAGTGAAAATATGGATTCAGAAACCATAGATATGATTCAAAACAAATTCTTCAGAATGTATGACATTTTATTTATAATTATCATATCATCTAAATGCAAATGATCCAGTATACCCTTGGATATTTGATTTATAAACTTTTGTGCTGTATAAGCAGGTCTGCAGTCTTCCAATGACTAAATGGCTTCAATGTTGGTTTGAACATCTCATGCAACTTTATTGGCCCACCTGCTCAAGGGTAGCAGACATTGAACATTTTACTTCTATTGGAGATGCCCAACAACTTTGTATAATAGAGTCTTAAGTGAAAGCAATAGCTAAAATTACTTAAATACTTATTAACCATTCCCTGTGCTGAGTTTGTCACAACCCCGTGTTAACAAAAATTTATCAAGCACCAGACACAGAGCTATGAACAATTTATGTGCCTTCAGTTCTCAGAACTACTTTGTGGGATAGGTATTACTATTTATTTTAGGAAACAGGCACAGACATCAGCAGAGGAGTCAAGATTTGAACTCAGGTCTGCTAGTTTTACCACTATGTACCTACTAACTGAAATCAGTGAGTTACTTACCATGTGAAGTTGGGATCTTGAAAACAGAAAATTTTTTGTTAGGCCAACTTAAGGTCAGTTATTAAGTCATGAGTTAGATTGGGTGATGGACCTCAGCCTCTTAAAAATAGATTTTTAAGATTGCTTGTGTTTAGGGCATCCAAATACTCGACTTAAGTAAATTGATAATCCTTTCACCAAAAATAGCTAAGTTGGTTCCGTCTTTTTCTGAAGGGTACTGAATAGACCTGGTCACTGTGTAGCACATGGATACCTCGGGAAGTTTTTTTGTAAAGCAAATCACAATTAGGTAAACACAGGACTGGCTTTTTTCTGTAGCTGAACCATAGTGGTGTTGTCTTGTAGAAAAGATTATTAGCTTTTAAAAAGTTCTCAGGTAGTTTAGCAAAGTAGTTACAGCAAGCTTATCTTCTTGTCTCTCATTTCATCCTAGTGCCTTGGGCTGTCTGCATACCGTGGGCTTCTAAAGTACTTACAGACTAAGTCCAACCCTTTCACTCTCTTCAGGTTCAGGGTTTCTAGCTTCAATTCTTCCCCATGACACACTTGCTAATGTCTACTGTGAAGTTCCCAAACCTGTCTTGTGTTGAAGTTTTATAAAATATTCTTAACTAAATCACCTACCATACATAGGGTGGTTTTGGGGAAAAATATCTGCGTAAACATTACCTTAGAATTTTCTCCAGGGTTACTTTTGGAGCCCTGATTTAGAAAATGCTAATGGGGGGGATCAATATAATTTTTTCTTAACATGTTTATTGCTGTATGTATGTAGACAGTTAAAACATTTGGCAATGCTGTGGAGATACAGGTGTCATTATTGCTAATAATGACATTACTGGTTATTGCTAATGTCTGTGCAACAAAATGTTTGTTCCTCGTCCACACAGCTTTGCTTCAGAATTTGTTCTGCACTTAAACTGTGTAGGATTGCTTTAATTTTAGAAGAATGTAGTTCATACCTTTTCTCTAGAATTGTCCATTGATCTATTGGGTTATGAACCCTTTCCCCCCCAGTAACCCTAATAAATAACATAAAACTAATCATCTTTTCTGCAGAACATACTTTTTTTGGGAAAGGCTATTTTCAATGTCTATCAAGATTACACTCTTCAAACAGCACACGCTGATGAGAGCAAACACAAGAGCCGAATGAAAACTTGCTAACAATGAAGGAAGTGTCCAGGATACAGCTTGTGAAAGTAAAAATGTTTATTTTGATTGTTTTTCAATGTATAGTTCAATATAATGCCAGTTTATAATGGCAAAAATTTGGTTCCACTGAAACGTGATGATGCTACAAAGAGCTACTACTTTTTCAGGAAGTAGCTGAACAGCGGGCAGGAGAAAGCACAACTTTCTAGCAGCACGGCAACGTACGAAACTTAGACCCAACAGGTCTGCAACTTTGACACTAAAAACGGCGCAACGTTAGCTGGTGACAAAGGTGAGAAAAGGGGAACAAGACGTGAACACCAAAAAGAGCAGTATATGTACTGTAAAGACAACAAAACCCAATACAGCTATAAGGATTTAAAAAGACAATTATAGAAAAGGGAACCAAACAGTTTACTCAAATGTTTTTTAGAGCCTTTCTGTAGAGATACAAATATATATATATATTTATCCAAAAATATTTTTATACAGATAAATGCTTTCCAAAGATGGGACCAAAGTTATAGTTATAACACAAAGCACTATCTTTTGTAAGACTATTCCCCTGAATTTTCAATTTCTTTAAAGTTAGTGCATTAATTTTTCAAATATAATTACCTGACATTCTTTTTATTTATATATATATATATATATATATAAAAATCAAGTAGGCATTATTTTTTAAAGGGTTTGCAGGTTATACAATATTGTTCTAAGATGCTGTGCATACCGAACTTATGACAAGCCCCATTAAAAGTCATTAATTAATAAACATCACAAAGGGCTATAGTCTGATTTTCTTCTTTGTAAATATTTAATTTTCTGGTTTCCAGTTTACATGTGTTGAAATGCACAAGAAAGATTTTACTTCACAAGTACTTTTATGTTAATATGATATTTTGATTCAATATATATGGCAATAAATCTCCACACACTGTAACCCATAGTATGTTAAAAAGGGGGTGCGGGGGTAGGGGGAACATAACACTAACACCCACTACTTATAAAATAAAGCACACAATTATTTTGGTGAATTTACAAATCTTTTTCCCCAGGTGTAAAGGCTACAAAAACTCCTAAAAATTAGAGAACACTGAAAACATATTAAAGTTTGACATCCAACTTTATAGATTTCTATTTTACCCTGAAAGATAACTTAAAAAAATATGACCTTGCTGGAATAGGCCATCTTGCTAATATAAAAAATTGGTGAGCACAAGAAACTGTATCACTGATATGCAGAATGTTTGTAAATAGTTGTCTCTCAGAATCATTAGAAAAATGTTCTTCAAGATAAAAAACAAAATCAAATATGGGGGTGGTCCTTAAACTATTTGAAGGCAGGCAGCTTAGTCTAAGCTAAAATGTTTTTTTCACTCACAGTAATCATCCTCCCTCAAATGCCCTTTAAAAAATGCCTGAAACTGTACAACTATGAGAATCAAAGAGCACAAACTGTATTTTCAAGAACAAAAAAAAAATCTCTAGTGCTGAAAGATATAGCAAAAAGCAGATTTCTTTGGGGACATTAATCAATTAGATTATAATTCATTATGAAGATTTCTCTTTTCTATTACGAGGAGAATCTGCTTCATTTGAAGTTACTGTTCCATTTACATCGTTTTCTGAAAAGAGAAAAAAAATCAGTTACATTTCCATTTACATCGTTTTCTGAAAAGAGAAAAAAAATCAGTTACATTCCTTTTTTAATAAATGTAAATATTTACCTATTGAGATACCTTCAGAAAAGAAATTTCACAAGTGTGTGTGTGTGTGTGTGTGTGTGTGTGTGTGTGTGTGTGTGTGTTTTAATCCCTGGCCCTGGGTCTCAAACCCAGGTCCAAGTGCTTTACAGGGCCCACGCACTAGTTGCCTGAGTCAAAGGGGTGCACCCAATATATGTTCTTATGGCTTCAGGTGAACTTATCAGTGTCTAATCTTTAATAGTATTTAAGCAATCATAAAATTGGTTGTAACTGGTAACATGCTAAACACAATGAACTGAAAGCAGCCAATTAAGAGAAATAACTATGTCAAGTATATCTCAATTAAATTTTAAAAAGGAAAGCACTATTTAGAGCAAAAAAAAAAAAACAACAAAAAAACAGGATAGTAGAAAAATCTAAAAAACAATTGGAGAATTTTAAAGGAGTCATCTTAAGAGTATTACTTTTGGTAGATATAAAGAACCTTTCACATTTGATAGCAAACAAACAAATGAAATTCTGGGAAATATGTTTCTTTAAAACATATAAAAAGCTGGTGTTGTGGCATCTTCTTTGAGATGATGGAATTACTGATGTCAGACTAACATTCCCTCCAAAAACACACATAAGCTGAATATAAGAATGGCTGTGAGAAAGCACTGGAATGTAGCTAAGGCAACTAGCTGTGCTTCTCCCTCAAATAGGCAAACCTCTAAATGCACATACACTGAGCAAGATGCAGAGAAATCAAGCAGACTTCTCTAAAAAAAAAGAGCCAAAACAGAATTTGTTAAGTGTCACAGGATAGAGAGAGAAAGACTAGAATTTAATGTCTGTCAGAAAAGAAAGTCTTTATAAATGGTTGATATCCTAGGAATGAGGGCAAACTGGAAATAGATTAGCTTTAACGAGATAGAATGATCTCTCCACATTCAATTCAGAGTGTCAAATAAGCCATCCAAAGCTTTCACAAAATGTTCCTTATTCAATTAAAAATTACTTAGGTACACCTAAAAACATGACCAAATGACTAAAACCTAAGAGAAGAAAAAAAAAAAGATCCCCAGGTGATTAAGCTTTAGAGTTACTAGACAAGGCCAATAGAAGGACAATGGTAAATAAAAAACAATGAAAAGATGGAAGAATTTCACTAGACAACTGAAATCTTCTAATCCTTGAACTGGAATCCACTATAAATGAAAATATTAATTTAGTAACTGAGTTTAACAGCAGATGAGGCACAAGAGAGATTAGTGAACTAGAAAAGTATTTATACTGAAACTCAGAAACAATAAGGATGGAAAGTATGAAAAGATATGTGGACAAAGTAAAAGAGATTAATAGATGTGATTAGTCCTAGAAGGCAGGAGAAAAAGAATGGGGCAGAAGCAACATATAAAGAAATAATGATCGAAAAGAAATACAATGTAAGTGCACCCTGGTGGAGAAGCCGTTAGTGCAGAAGTTTCTGAAGCACTGCAATCCATGTATATTATATCCCCAAGGACCCAGCAGGGAGGAATGAAGGCAAGCAGGCAGACAGGCAGGAAGAGAGAGGAGTCTGAAGCATTTTTATTTTATTTCCATTCTAGTTGCTCACACTGGTTGTTCTCCCCACTGCCAAGGACCCAGGACTCGAACCCAGGGGGTATGTGTCCTACATCCTTTGGAGGCGACTGGCCTAACCACTACTCCACCAGGGCATGCCAACAGCTTCAACAAATTAAAAGGAAAAAAACTCAGAAGCAACGAGGGGAAATGACCTTGCAATACCTCTTGCAATAACTGACTGAACAAGAAAAACTTCTACACAATCAATAAAGACATGAAAAATTGAACACAATTAACAAACTTGTCCTAACAACAAAAAGAAAAATAGAAAATTTCCAAATATTTGTAAGTTAAATAATACTTATAATCTAGAGTACAAAGGCAGAAATAAAAATTAAAATAAGGCGTGCCCTGGTGGACGAGCAGGTAAGGCCACTGGGCACATTCCACATATATCCCAAGAACCTGGGTCTGAGATGTGGGCCCGGGGAGAGCAATTAAGATGAACTACTAAATAAAATAAAATGCTTCTTCTCCTCTATCTTCCAGCCTGCCTGCTGCCTACTCGCTTTCACTCTTGCCTGCACCTTTTTCTTCAAAAAAAAAGAAAAGAAATAAAAGAGTTTGAACTGAAGGATGATAAAAAGTTCCATCAAACTTTGTGAAATTTCAGCAGTGCTAAAAGGGAAATTTTGCCCTTAAGTGCAAATAATTCACAAGATGGGATGAAAATCATTGACCTAAAAGATCCATCTCAAGAAGATAAACCAGGTGCGCTACGGTGAAATAGTGGTTTGGTCAGTTGTCTTTGGCTGGTACAGTCCATATACATACTAAGGACCTGGGCTTGCATTCCAGGGCTTGGGGGGGTGGGCAATCAAAATGTGCTAAATAAAATAAATAAGATGCTTCTTCCTCCTCTTTCTTCCCCTGCCTGCCTGCCTCTGCTAACCTTCATTCCTGCCTGCATCTTTCCTTTAAAAAAAAGACAATCTGAATTATACTTCTTTTTTAGTTTTTTTACTTTTTATTGTAGTGATTATATAATACATTAAAATAATTTCCTATATATAGGTACCCCTTTTTTTAGTTATGTTTCAACACACCATGCCCTCTATCAATTCACCATGTGTTCCTCCCCATTGTCCAGTGGGCTCCACCACCATTTGCCCTGGCCCGCCCCATTCCCTTTCAGTAACCTCAGTTGTTGTAAATATTTCAGGGTTGATTATGTTTCATCTGGTCCTTTATTTTGTCTCTGAATTATACTTTTACCTACTAAAGAATATGAATATAGTTAAAAATCTTCCCAATAAAAGAGACCTTAGATTAGATGGCTTCACTGATAAACTCTCCCACTTAAGTAAGAAATAAAGCTGATAGTACCTAAGAGACCAAACTATCCAACATTTTTTATAAAGTCAGTATAACTCTGATTATCAAAATTTGATAATACCAAAAAAGACTAATTACATATAATCTTTTATATGAACACAGATGCAAAAATCAGAAAAAAAGAATCCATCGAGTGGTATCATTATCAAGTAGACTTTATGCCAGGAAGGCAAGATGGCTTTACATTTAAATTAACACATTACCCATGACCAAAAAAAAACCCAAAAAAATAAAAAACAAACCCAAACAAACCAAAAAACCAGATCAAAATCCTTTATAAATATATATGCAAAAAACCCTCAACAAAATACAACCAAACCAAATCAAGCAAAATCTAAGAGGGCTATATATTATAATCAAGATTTATCTTAGGAACGCATCGCTGGCTTAACACTAAAAAATCAGTACAATCTATGCTATCAACAAAAAAGGAAAGAAACCATTTTATGATCTCATTAGATGCAGAGAGTGCAAGTGATAAAATTTAACACTTTTGTGATAAGGCTACAGCATCAAAAAGAATAAATTACTTAGGAGTAAACTTAACAGAAAAAGTATAAGACTTATTATACACTGAAAACTACAAAATGTAATGAAAAAAAATGAAAGAAAACCTCCAAAATGGAAAGGCATCTGTTTCTATTCCCGAAAGCAATCTACAGATTCAAGGATATCCCTATGAAGAGCCCAGCTGCTTTTCTGCAGAAACTGACGAGGTGATGGTAAAATTCATATGGAAACACAATGGAGTAACCAAAATAAAAAACAAAACTGGAGGTGTGCCCTGGTAGAGCAGTGGTTAGGACAATCCTTTCCAAAGGAGACAGGCTACATACCCCTGGGTTCCAGTCCTGGGTATGGGGGGAAATAACCAGTGTGAACAACTAAATGGAAATAAAATAAAATACTTCCTCCTCTTCTTTGTTCCTGCCTGTCTGCCTACTCATCTTCATTCCTGCCTGCACCTTTCCTTTAAAAAAAAAAAAACAAAAAGAAAAACAAAAAACCAAACCAGAAGACCTGTATTTCCTGACTTAAAAACTTACTAAAAGGGACAGTATCAAGACAAGATGGTACTGGTTTAAGAATAGACATACAGATTAACAGAATAGAATTGAGAGTCCAGAAATAAATTCTAATATTTATGATCTACTTGTTTTCAACAAAAGTATTGAGACAATTTAACAAGAGAAAGATTAATCTTTCCAACAAATGGTGCAGGGACAGACAACAGGATACGAGTATGCAAAATAATGAATGTAAAATGGTCTAGCCACTTTGCAAAACAGTTTTGAGTCCCTCTTATCTCCAAATAGTAAATACATAGTTATCATATGACTTGGCAATTCCTTTTCAAGATATACATCCAAGAGAGTGAAAATAGGTGTTCAAACAAAAATTTGTATGTGTATATAAGAACATTATTTCTCATAATCAAGGACTGGAAAGAACTCAAATATCCATCAGCTAATAAAGGGGATAAAGAAAATGTGGTATATTCATACAATGGAATATTATTTAGGCATGAAAAGTATCAGTTCTTGCTATAATATACATGAACTTTAAAAACATGCTTGATGAAAGAAACCAGTTGCAAAAGCTCATATACTGGATGATTTCATTTATATGAAATGTCTAGAAAAAGTCAATAAAAATAAAATCAATGTACTATAATATAAAGAAATATAAAATATCAATATATTATATAAATATATAATATAAAAAATAATTCAATGTAATATAATCAAATATGAAGATTTAGAAGGAACAAACCAGAGTTAATATATTTTTTAAATGGGAACTCCCTATGTTACTGCTCTAAGTATAACACTAACTTGAAGTTGAAAAAATTACTGTAATGTCAAATGCAACTTCAGTGAAAAGTTGGAAGGAGAAAAGAGGTTAGATGCAGGCTCAAAGATGAAAGAACAAGAAGTCAGATGTTGTAAAAAATAGTGGTTCCACTTGGGAATGAAGAAGAGATGGAAAGCAGTTATAAAGAGGTTTAGAAAAACTGAGTAAGGTGCTTGAAAATACAAACTATCACTATTCAGGTTAGTTATTTACAAGAGTTGCCCTTACATACTGGTCTATAACGGTTCAAGGCAATCCAGTGTGGAAAATTTGCAAAAGAGAAACTTAGTGTAGAGTTATTAAGCTAGCTGACACTAGGAAATCTCTAAACTGTAGAAAGGGTAACATTACCTTTAATTTTGTTAAAAAGTAAAATAAAATTTTCTTTAAGATTTCATATCTTAGTAAGAATATAAATAAGACCCACATAAAAAAAAAAAGTTTTCTACTTTAGGCTTTTCACTGCTTATTGAAACACACCTGTTCCTTTTCTAGAAGACCTGCCTTTAGTCACTGTTGGTTTCTTCTTCACTGTTGGTGCCTGAGAAGTAGAATGCTCCCTCCATCTTCGAAGCTGAAAGTTAATGAACTTCCACATCATGAATGCTTGGGTAATGCAAATGGATGCCAGAACAGCAATCCTGAGATTATTAAGAAATAAACAAAATATTAATATATCCAAACAATGTCAACGAATATTCTATACTGCTCTGACAGCATTAACTTACAGCTAAATTTCTACTCTGTTGACAAGATTGTATTAATAAATAATTATCCTATTAATAACTAATTCTAAAAGTTAAAAAATGCTTCAATATTTAACTTAGAAATAGAGAAGTACAACAGTTATGAAATCAAACATTTTCTCTAACTTCCATATTTACCCCATTATTTTATAAATGATTCATACTGTGAACGGATAATACGTGAGAAAAAAGTTAAAATCATTGTACCTGACAGCCAACACATTAAAGTTTCCAGAACTAAAATCCAGTTTCTGATTCTCAGCTCTCGCAAGGCCAAAGCCAACAGTGAGTACTGAAAGAATTAAAGTCAGAAGTCTTCCCAAAACAAAAAGAACTGCCCACAGAGAAAACCTGTAAGAAAAATGCCATATGTCAAATGCATAAAACTGTAAAGATTCTAGTAAGAATCAGATGTCTATTAAGTAAGTACATACTAAAACAGGGTTTCCTATTGTTCAGCAGTAAAATGTCTGGGAAATGCTACATACTGCATCATACTTTTAGAGATACATAATAGCTTATTTACAATTTTAGGAAATCCAGTCAAGTTTCATATTTTGCCTAGCTGATCTCTTTATTTGTACAGCTACTATTAAGGGTCCCCAGAACTATTCTGAAAAGTGGTGGACAAAAGTGCTATACACTAGACACTCAATTACCATTTAAGAGTCCTTACTTTACTTTTTAAAAAGGCTTTCCAATTTTTATTTTTATGAGTCACACCACTCCAATTCTATTTTCAGCCCAATTTTCCCATTGAAATATTTTAATATCTTTAAGGCTATGTAATCTATTTCATTTTCTTCTGAAATTTCACTTCCCTCTTATTCCTTCTCCAAAAGAAAAGCGTGCATTTAATAAAATATGATGTTATAACATAAAAATAAATCCTCAAAGCCTTCAAATCTTAAGTAATAATATGTCTCCTTAGCTACCAACCTGTATCTCGAAGTAGTTTTATTTTATTTAAAACTGTTACTAATAACTTACAAGCAATATAAGTCCTATAGCATGGACCTTGGCAATAATATAGTCCTTGACATCATAAGCACTGACATCATAGCTATACAACTTACCCTTTCTGATACTTCTCATCACTAAAATAAAACAGGCGGGAAATGTGGAAAAGGAATTCAACAAAATAGTGCAGCACCAAAAGAACAAGTCCTAGATGATTCAAGCTGTGGAAAGAACAAATTTAAAATGTAAAGATTAATTATTAAGATTACCATACTATCTGCACAGTGCACAGATACACCCAAGAAAAATTCCAACTCACTTCAAAAGATAAGCTCCAGCAATGTGAAAGAGGTAAAGACCGATGTAGACAAGCTGACGAGGAATATCTTCCTGTAAGCAAAAAATTGCATTACAGATTAAAATATGCTGAAGCATTTCTGTTCCTTCGGAGCAGTGTGCTAGAGTCAAAAATGTACTATCATATAAGTAGAAGATCTGAAGGGTTTTCTGTCTCTACTCCTTATCCTACTCATCCCAATAACTACATGATTTTATGTAAGTCATTTAACCACTCTTGGCTTCCACTACCTCACTTGTAAAATATGAGTAATACTTGGTTTTGCTTGAATCAGATGAAACAAAAATCCCTTTCAGTGCTAAGATCTATGGTTCTTTTATAATAAACATTAAATGACAAATTAATAACCCAGATGATGTCTAATATAAAAATTACTATATTTTTAGCAGTCTACATGCTTTTGTTTACTTAAAATAGTCAACATTTTTTTAGCTCACCTTTTTAAGTCCCTTCCATTGTTAGTTACAGTCATCATAATTGAAAGTTAAGATTTTATCTTCTCACTTATGAACCACACCTAATTATATATCCTTTCTCTCTTAATAACCCTATAAAAAAGCCAAGTTTAGATGTTACTTCTGTTTCTTTTTTTCCCTTCTATAGTCACTAGTAACTTGGTTATTTTTGAAACCATATTTTTAAAAATGTTGAGACTTACTAGTGAGTCATGAAATCAATTTAGGGGGTCACACTGACATCTTTTAAAGCATGAAGGTAGAAAATGCTAGAGTGCATATAGCACACTGTGCTGTTTCATAAAAATTATATTCCAACCACACACACACCCCCCCACACCCCCCATCAATGATGTAAAATCTGATGTTTCGTCTTGGGTTGTAGTCAAAAATGTTTGTAAAATACTGCGACTGATAGGCCCAATAAGTACTTGTTTATTTATGAAATGCCAGTACTTCTAAGTTTTACTTTCCCTGCTTTGGCAGTTTTCCAATTATACACATGGCCATATTAACCTGGCATATTACAAGGCTGTATTAGCTTGGTTAACACTTTCATGTATTATGTCTGCCAATTAAAATAGTGAGCCGATGTTGGCAGACTGAACTGAATTCCTTTGGAAGCTCACTAAGCTCATCTAAGACATCTAACACAGTTTGAGTGGAGGTCCCTTGGTCCTCTATTTCTTTAATAACCTTTCAGTAGAGAGTTAGCTCACCATATCTGAGAAAGAGTAGAGATTTTACAAGTGTAGTTTTGAAATTGAAACTCTTTTCTTATAACAGTGGTACAAAGGGTGCACCCTGGTGGAGCAGAAGTTAGGCCAATTGCAGGCCATATAACCCCTGAGGTTCCAGTCCTGGGGCAGGGGAGAGGCGGGAACAACCAATGTGAATAACTAAAGAAAAATAAAATGCATCTTCCCTCCTCTTTCTTCCAGTCTGCTTGCCTACTGGCCTTCATTCCTGCCTGCATAGTGCCTTAAAAAAAAAAAAAAAAAAAAAAAAAAAGCACAAGGATTGAGTGTTAAAAAGGTAGAACTATAAGACAGTCAAATAGTACTAAACATAATACCAAGTTTACAGTGGCTCTTTTTTTTTTTTTTTTTTTTTTTTTAATAGAGGCTCTTCCAATTGGAGAGAGAAATATCTCTGAAAATGAGCTGACTTAACATCTTCTCCACATACTTTTCGAACTTCCAACGAAACATTTCTCCTTACAAAGGGTAAGTGAGAAGGGTGCTGAGATAACACAGTGTAGTTCAACCAAAGAGGAACTTTTCTTCTCAGAATCATTTCAGAACAGCTCAGCTGTACTTTTACAACTGCAATTTGATATGCTATGGATATAAAGGTGTCACTGCATACACATTTTACTTTTCTTTTTTTTAAAGGAAAGTTGTGGAATGAAGGTGAGCAGGCAGGAGGAGAGGAGGAAGCATCTTTATTTTATTTTTATAGTTGTTCGTATGTGTTGCTCTCCCCCAGATCTGGGATTCTAAGCTAATGTTCTCTTCAGCTATATATAAACTGAGTATCTAGAGCAATGTTTACACATGCAAAGCCTAACCAGAGAGAAAAGGTAAAAATAAAAACAGGGAGTGGTGGGGATTGTGCACTGGAAAACACACACACTAAAGGTATTTTATTGAAAATGACATAGGTCATGCCATGGGGGTGAGGTGGCATGATTTTTTAAATGAAAAATTTTATCTAGATTCATTTAGAAAGTGGCTGATTTAGTGTCCCTGTCTTTTCAATCCTCTTGGGGTTACAAGGCCCACTGGTAAGATGCTTGTATGTCTGAGCCCAACAACAAAGGTCTTGTCCAGCACCATAATCCCTGGGGTTTACATGCTTCCATGCGGCATGAAGAATTAGGCAAACAGAGGAGCCTAGGTGAAATCTGGCCCTCCTACAAGGAGTTCAAGGTATCAGTTCACTGGTCACGTAACAGAGTTCCATGGGAATCAGTATGCTATCCAAGAGCAGCTCATCACTGTTCTAAAGTCTAGATGCATATAAAAGAGGCTGAGAGAAGGCTATTTTGGTTCTTGAAGATATTTTCACACATCATCCGATGATTTTGTTATGTGAATTAACTTTTTCTACCATTATCAGAAGTGAGATTTTGCTCATTTAAGATCTTTTTTTTAACCTGAATAGAAAAAATGTATAATAGTGGAGTTACTAGGTATGCTTTGACAAGTTTCATATATATGCCTAATGCTAATATTCAAGTAGTTTATAAAAAGATAAAATCATGGGATAAAGACAATTCTAATAGTTTTATTTTTCAAGGAAAAGCTAACATAGTATACTTGAGTCAAAACAAAATCTAAAAGTATATACGACTTCAAGTGACAATTATTGTTATTATTCCAATAGCTTTTTATTAAAAAGGTCAGCCACACATTTTAGTAAATTTTTCTTTTTTTTTAAGGAAAGGTGCAGGCAGGAATGAAGGAGAGTAAGCAAGGTGAGGAGAAGCACCTTTATTTTATTTTATTTTATTTAGTTGTTCATACTGGTTGTTTCTCCCTGGGCTAGAATGCAAACCCCAATGCAAACCCAGGGGTATGTGGCTTGCTCTTTTGGAGGCGATTGACCCAACTGCTGCCCCACCAGGGCACACCAAATTTCTATTTTTGTTTGTCTGTTTGTTCTTACAAGAGTCCTTTTCTTAACTCTATAATAAGTTTTTATTTTAAACTGAACATAGGCCCAAATATAATGCAAAACTTCCCCTAAACTACAAATGGAACAATCTCACATTTAAATACTTTCAAAGCTCTCACATTTTATATTATTTTGAACAACAAATATAAATGTTGCATAAGATACATAGCCTGAAAAATTTCAAAATACTTTCTAAATAATTACAGAAGTCCAGTGGAGGACTCACTAAGACAACATGATATCGTCTGGAAAAACTGAGTTAGATAATTTAACAATGACAGATATGAAAGCAAAGACCCTGCCCAACACCAGCTTTCATACAACTTTTAGGAGCTACAGTGAACAAAAAGCATTACCTCTAATTGCAATATACTTTATATGCAATTCATGTATGTATGACTAGACTACTTATATAAAACATTTGGTTATTTTATTCATACTTCCCTAAAGCCTCATAAATTCAAGTTGGCTAAGAAATGATAATTTGAGGAGCACCCTGTGGTTCCGTGGCGAAGGTGCAGGCCATGTAAAGCCCAAGGACCGGAGGTTCGAGGCCCAGGGCTGGAGGAAGGGAAAAAAATTGCATTTTAAATCTTTTCATGGGCAAAATAGAGAATTATGTTGAAGTATATATTATATGTAATTAAAATATCCTACTCAATAGAAACTGAGTTACTTTTTACTAACAACCCTCTTGAATTACTACTCTCAGCATTCCTTTCTTCATCTGTCTGCAAGATTTGTTCAAAACAACCACTGTACTAATTTCTTCAGTAAAGAGTTCTTCCAAAAATAATTTCCAGAGTAAATTTTAAGAAACTCTTTAACACATATGCAGCTGTTAGTTTCAAATTATGTTAATAAGTTGAAACAGTTACTTTCGACTGTCATATGTAGGTGTTAAAAATAGTTTCAGTTAAGTTCTAAGTTATGCAAATTATTCCATAAAAGTTAGAGTGCATTTCTGGAGAAATGCCATCTGGTAGGAATTGATAAGAAAAGAGCTCGGAGAATGAAAATGAACAATTACTTTAAAAAGTGTTCTTCTCTACTCACTTGGTCAGTGAATAAGATATAGACAAAGGCTGATAATGAAGCCCAGAGTTGTTATGCCTGTGGATATACAAATACCTGAAAGGAGTTTTAAATATTTGTGCCATAGTACTAAAGGCATCAAGAATCTATGCTACTAAGCAAGCATGCTATTCAATATAACTTTCTGCAATGACTGAAATGTTTTGTATCTGCTATCCAAAATGGCAGACACTAGCCACATGTGACTAATGAGCACTGGGAATGTGATTAGGGAAAAAAAAAGTTTTTAAAATTATTTTAAATGTGGTTAGTGGCCACTGTCTTAGAAAGGGCTGTTCTAGGGCATCTATGGTTCATATTGGTTCATATTAGGTGCTTATGGAATATGAAAGGGCGACTGGAAATTGTGAGCCTGAGAATTCTATCTTAAGACAATTCTAAGTCAAAAGTTTTATGGATTATCTATCAATTTCTTAATAATCAATTTTACTTTTAAGAAATCAATGTAATGATTTATTTCCAAAATACATAAAGAGCTCACACAACTCAACAATAGCAAATGATCTACTTTAAAAAAGAGACACCTAAAGAAGACACAGATGACCTACAGACATCTGAAAAAATGTTTCATACCACTCAGAGAAATTCAAGTAAAAATTACAGTGAGATACCACCTCACAACAATGAGAATGGCCTACATCAAAAAAACTGGAAAAAGTGCTGGAAGGGTGTGGAGTTAAAGGAACCCACATCACTGTTGCTGGGAATGTAAATTGGTGTAACCTCTTTGGAAAACAGTATGGAGATTCCTCCAAAGAAATCCAACAATCCCACTATTGGGCATACACCCAGAAGACACAAAATCTCTAATCAGAAAAAAAAAAATCTGCACCCTGATGTTCGTAGCAGCACGACAGCCAAGACACGAAAACAATCTAAATGCTCAACAACAGTTGACTGGATATGGAAATCTATGCAGCTAGTAAAAAAAAAATTAAATTGTGCCCTTTGCAACAACCTGGATGGAATTGGAAGTGATCAAGTTAAGTGAAATAAGTCAGAAAGAAAAAGAGAAATGGTATCATTCATATGTGAAATACAATAAAATGAAACAAATAAACTCCAGCAAAAACCCACAGGCTACAAGGTGATGTCTGCCAGGAGGGTGGGAGGGGTGGGAAGGAAAGAGGGGAAAAGATGGTGGTAGGAAAGGACACTAGAACGCTGATGGATGGTGTGGTATGAAATAAAGATTGAGATATAATGCCAATATTCAAAAATGAAGGTAGCATTGTGAATAAGAGATAATAAATATTAATAATTTAAATAACTTAATTTTCTAAAATAAAAAAATGGGAAATCAACATAGAAAGAACTTTCAAAGTTAAAGTAGATGTACTCTAATTTGGTGTTGCTTTCTAACCAAAGACATCAATGATAACAGATATATGGAACATACACACATACACACACACACACACGGATATAAACCAATAGTAAATTAAGCACCTAGACTCATCAATTAACTTTTGCTGTATATAAATTTGTGACTTTTGAGAAGGCAGATAATAAACTGATGACTTGGAAGGGTCGTTACACTTCTATTTTTGAAAGCTTCTCAAAGGAAGGGGATTAACATTTTTTTTTAAATATAGAAAAAAAAAAAAAAATATATATATATATATATATACAAGAGTATAATGAATTCTCTGTGGCCATAAACAAGCTTCGATAGTTGTTAGGCCAGGATCTAACTTGTTTCATCCATATTCCTACCCATGTATCATTTCATAAATGGGGATTTTAAAAAAGTCTCCCCTTCCAAAAGGAAATAAAGGTATTGATTAACTTATCAGAGGAAAATGGTATTCTGTTCTAGAATACCATTTCTTTGTTCTAAAGAAATGAGGTGTTAGGATTACAAAATTTGAGCACATCAGTGTGAATGAAGCAAAAGGAGAGAACAGAGGAAAGGGGAATTAGGATGGAGGTGGCACATATGAGAAACTCCCAGATTGCAGGTGAGAAGCTTTTAGTTATGGCAATAAGGAGCTATCATAGGATTTAGAGGAGAAATTAAATAAAGGAGATAAAGCGGACTTTGTGATATCATGGAAGTCTGGTATTAGAAGTACTAAGGGTAAACCTAGAAAAGGAGGATATTATAAGTGTTCTAGTAATTTACTTATTTGTCCAAATAAAACAAACAACTTTCACACATGTTAAAAGGAGAATGCTCCAACCATTTTAGGGAAAGCTTCACTGGTGAATATTTAACTATGACTTACTTTCTGGTTACACACAGAACATGTTGTAGACAAATCTGACTAATACTTTTAGTCTCACTTATGAAAACTGCGAAGAATATCAATAACATAAAGCCAGCACTATATTTTAAAATTTGTCTAAATGTTAATTTATTGAAAATCACCACTAATTAATTTAAAAATTAGCAATTATCATGTCAGATACAAAAGAGAGTCCTCTAAGTTAACATAATCACTAAAAAGGTTTCCAAAACAAAATTAAGTGGTGCACCCTGGTGAGGCAGTGGGTTAGGTCATTTGCCTCCGAAGGAGCAAGCCACATATCCCTGGGCTCTAGTCCCGGGCCCAGGAGGACACAACCAGTATGAACAACTAAAGAAAAGCACAGAAAAGAACATAAAAAACAAAATAAAATAAAGATGCTTCTTCCTCTACTCTCTTCCTGATTCACTCCTCACCTTCATTCCTGCCCACACCTTTTCTTAAAAAAAAAAAAAAGGGGTATTCTTAGCTTTTGTGGAATGAGGGAAGGTGGGACAATGGAGAAAAACTGATGTGAGAAGGGGAAAAACGTTAGAGATAGGAGGAAAAACTTTAGAAAGCCTTTTCAAAAAAAAGAAAAAAAAGAAACAACGCTTTTTAAAACTAGAAAGCCCCCGCTTACTTTTTTGGTTTTCTGGAAGTAGAGTTCGGGAAAAGCATGAAACCAGTAAGCCAACTGTGATATGTAGAAAAACTTCATTTGAAATCTGCAAAAAAAAGTAAAAATTACCTTTTAAATCATGCTATTTTTAAAGAATGAATACAAGACAAATACTGGACATCGGAATATACTAAATAGCAAAATAATCTTTGTGCTGTCTTTTCAGATATCTTTTCTGTACCTTTAAACAACTCCCCAACAGCCATTTCTTGTCTCTCAGGGATATTCCCACCATTGGTCAGTTCCTCTGGTTAAACAGCAGAGGCATAGACATTTTCTTCAGAATCTTGTTAATACACAAGCTGGCTGGGAGAAACCAGAGCCCCTTGTCTATTGGTTCATTAATACTGATTAGTAGGTCATGTTAATAAATGAAAACAAAAGGAAGATGTCTCTGAGGGAATCAAATGACAGATCTATAAGGTTTCATCATCAGGAAAACAGGAAGGACAAAAAGACTGACAGAAATGAGAAGGCACATAGATTATGAATAATGACTGGAATCTGGGATATTACAAACTGCACATATCCTTGGGCTTTTTCTTAGGGAAACATGGTGACTCTAGCTGGTTGGAACACTGTGAACTCCTCAAATACATGGAGGCAAACTAGGAATAAAAAGAGCAACACGGCATAGAAGTATTCCCCACATAGTATATCCTAATCATTTTAGAATCAATTATCCTCTTTATATTACAGAAAGCCGTTTGCTTTCTCTATTCTCTTTTGCTTCTCCTAGAAGTCGAAAATAACCAATAATGCCCCATACAAATGTAATGTACATAACTCCATTTTGTAAAAGTTTATTGAGTTAACATAATTAAAATAAATTGAAATAACTCAATAGAGTGGATATTATTACTGAACTTAAAGATATGCACCATTATATTATTTCATTTATATTCTTTTCTCCAATTTTTATATCAAAATGCATTTACTTAATGTTGTCTAGATAAGCAGTTATAGCCTGGTACAATGAATAACACAAAATAAAAGATAGTTCCTATTGTTGCTAAGGTACATACTGCTTTGATGGGCATAGGTACAATATAAGACATATGCATGAGATACTTATAGAATAGTCAAGATAATATATAGATATTACATAAAATATTATACATAAAAATGAGTTCAGGAAATCAAAAGAAAATACAGGCTAAAGTAATATGGAATAGCTGTACTACAGCTGGGTTTGAAGAATGAGAAAATTAAAATTATTTTTAGTTGAAAGTCTATAACCACTGAGCTTCTTACAGAGTAAACTGTATAGAAACTGGGGGTTAGAAACAATTTCTATCCTCAAGTTTATATTATTAGAGAACAAGAAATGGAAGGAGTGAAGAGACAGGGGCCAAGAAAAGGGACAAAGTATGGATAAGATGGAACAGCAAAGAGAAGAAAGGATGAGAAGGGAAATATGATAACCCAATTTAAATTATTTAAAAATCAGCTTTCTCACACTAACAAACATGTTGAGAAGACTACCTTTGGGAAAAAAAACACACAAATTATTTTTCTCATGGCAGTGTGACTCCCTATTGTACGAATTTTGCCTAAGGTCCTAAAGAGAAAAATAAGAATGGATTCTGCTTACAATTAACACAATCATGCCCTAACCTATACGAGGCTGCTAAAAATGACTTACGTCATCAGGCTATGAGGATAAGCCCTCCATAAGATAGTTGGGTCTGAGATATAGTTTTCCTAAGAAAGAAGACAAAAAATTAGTCTATGAGTATAGTGTAAACTTCCTGGAAAATAAGACAATGTTTTCACTTCTTGCATTTAAAATGTGTCCAAAGAACCAGCTGATGTCAAACTTCTTAATTGCTTAGTTATTTTCAACTTAGTTTAATTGTTTAGTGAAGTGAAAGTCAATGAGTGATACAAAGTCAAAAAAGACATAATTTCTAGTCTTGAAAATTATTTTAGTCCAGTAGAGTAAAAAACTCATGTATACAAACAAACATAAAAACCAAAAACTAATGGTATACAACAAAGGTACAATAGTTATGAGAGAGAGAAATTTTATGTTGGGTAATCAGAGAAGGTTTTCAGGAAATTTGCAACACCTGATGGGACACAAAGGATCATCATGTTAACAAGTTTTATAAGATTATATGCACATGCTAACCAAACCTTTTTCTTAAACAGATCTATTCAGTGAGAATTATTGTATTTATGCTTAAAAAAATCTAAAGCAATTTAACTTTAATAAGAATGATTTCCCACTGAAATGTAACTCTTCCATGTTTTCAAAAAAAGTACAGATTTCTAAGTTTCAATTTACATAGATCTATAAAGCATCATTAAAGCATAACTGAAGTTACGAAATTACACAACATTTAAGGTGCCTGGAAAATCATTGGAAACGGACAAATCATGTAACCTAGTAAAAGTATCACTGACAACTTAACACTTTTTGCTATTGCACATATATTGGTAAATGACTATAGTGTAGAAAAGCATTTGGATTCACTAAAAATGAGTAACGCTTTCAGAAACATTAGTTAAAGAATTTTTACTGTTTAAAAGGTACCTAAAAAGAGACTTGTTGGTAAAACTTGATTTATACAGCTGAACAGCAGAATTCCAAATCTTACAGAAGAGCAACAAAAGAACAGGGATTTTCGAAGGTTCAGGATTTGCTTACGAGCTTTAAAAACAGGACATTATATTTGCTTCTGGATATGTAATACAAATACTTTGAGAAATGAAAATGTAAGCGTAAGTACATACTTACAGATACTAGAATGAATGTACCCCAAATACAAGAAAAAAGGTAGAATGCACTAAGTTGACCAGATTCATTAAACTTGCTGTGTTTCGTTTTGGAGAAGTGCATTCGCCTGTTAATTTTCTAAAAATAAAAACAATCATTAGTAACTAAAAACAGAGAAAATATTTAACACATGCCTATGATTTTACAGAGAGCTATTACTTTATAAAGAATGGGTTTCTAAGATGGTATACTTACATCCAACACATATTCTTGAATTATGGCATGAATAATTATCGCCACTAGCATGTAGAAGAAAACTGTAGCCAAATCTTTGATACCATAGTAATAAAGGGATGCTGATTCAGTAGCTTGTTCTTCTGAAGGTCAAAAAGGACAGGACACACACACAAAAATATACATAAGATTATAAAAACAGCACTAAATACAACATAATTATGGAAACAAATAAGACTAATCTAATACGTTATGATACACTGTTTGACAGAAACATTATAGGTAATTTACTTGGGACATTTTAAATTTAGGAGCAATGACAACTGAGGAAGCTATTTAGAAATAAAAAGTTCAGAAATTACTTACAAAGACTTGACACATTGTTAGTTACAGCCATCAAAGACCAAAAAATAGTAGAGGGAAGGCCACACTCAGATACTTGGGAATAAGTGTAAAGTTGTAAATTATTCCAAGGGTAGTGATGAGGTTATACAGTTGACTCTTGAACAACACATGTCAACTTATACAGTATATGATACATGTAACACACAAGATATTAATCGACTGCCATCTGTCAGGCTTCTGGTCAATAACAGGCTATTAGTAGCTAAGTTTTTAGGGAATCAAAAGTTGTACTCAACTGCTGGCACGCCTAACTGAGAAGTGTTTAAGGGTCAACTGTATTCAGGTTACCTCAAAGTATACTTAGCCTGCTCAGCTGCCTTTTCAAAAAAGTTTTGAAAACTTTCTAACTCTACTTTCAAACTAGACACTACCATTATGATTCTGATGGAAGAAATAATTTGACCTATATTTGATTTAGTTTTGATTAGCAGCAGAGAGGCAACTACTACTTAAAATTGCTTGAAATTAAATATACCTTGTTAGAACAAATCTTAACAATGCTTGTGAATTGCTGCTGCCTGTTCTCAAGCTTATGTTTATGGAGAAACACTGGTTAAAAGAGCTTTATTCTTCTCTAACGTATACAAATTTCAAAGCAACTTTGTGGTTTTGAGTAATTTGATATCTAAGTCCCTAAATCAGATATTTACAAAACTATATAATTCAACAAACCAACTCAATATTGTATAGTTGATTTTATATCTTAAATAGAGAAACTTTGGGCAAGTTTACAGCCTAAATATGCTTATATTTTATTAACCAAATACCAATCCCCACCCTCCCACACCCCTTCTAGTTAATCACTGCATTCAATTACAATCAACTTTCAATAACAACTTGATTTTCATATATCAAATTCTAGAAATAAAACCTAAAAGCGTACAATGGATGCTATTACCAGATAATTCCTAGACTTTACTGACATTCTGTCATCAAAATAACTTGCGGTACATACAACAAAAAAGTAAAAATAAAACAGGCTTAAAAAATTGCTATTACATGTCCAAAATATAATTTATAGGTCAGAAAAACTGGACCCGAACATTGTGCCTTTAGAAACCTTAAAGGACTAATGACATTTTAAACTAATATAAAATACTATTCTTAAAAACTTCCTGTGAAAAAATCAGAGGGAAGAGAAGGCAAAAATATTCTTTCATGGAATTTCAAGCCCATTTACAAAAATAAAAAAATATTAAACACTTTTAAAAACTGATTTTCATATAATATGGGATGAAGTCAACCAAAACTATCAAATCTTATTTTGATTACAAAATCATTAAAATGATGTTCAGAGTAATCATGAATGAGATCTGTGAAAATTAATGAAATCTCAAAGCTGTTCCAACTGACCTCTTTCTACTTAAATAGAAATTCTGAAATAATAAAACCTACCTGTTGTTGCAGGGAGGGTAACATTGTACTGAAGAGTAACAAAAATGATAGATGCTTTTGCTGTTATCTAGAAAATAAAAGATTGATTCAATTTGTGACCTTCCAAATCAGGGGAGACAAAACATTACAACTTCTGTTCCCAATCGAAAAAAGCAAGGGCATTCTAGCTCCTGTGGTAGCCTGACATGCACAATTGGAATTCCTGATCACCAATGAGTTGAGCTTCAGAGTTAATATAGTTCAAAAGAGAATTCTGTGGTTTAGATGAGATTGCGTAACTCATTCCTGACTTCAAGATTTCAAAAGAGTCATTCTCTGCAGTTGCAGTAAATGATGATTTGACAAATGATTTTCTATTAGAGACTTGTACAATGGACAAAGTTCTTATCAAGAAAAAATGTGAATAAATAAAAGAAAAGTAAGCACAGTATGACAAAATAGGATCCAAGGTAGGATCTATGTTTCCCATGCAATTGGTATAGTTAAGTGGTTAATAAATGTTTAATGGCCCTGACTACTGGTAAAACTAAAGTGGTCAGAGCATAAAAAATAGAATGCTTACTCAATATTTACAGGTACGTGGCCCTGTGCTATATAATAAATATTGAAGCTGAAATGATATGATCCCTGATGACTAGGAGCTCAGTGAGGTCAGGAAGACAGGTAAACAAATTGAGATAATACTACTGAATCAGTGCCAATGGGTACTCAGGATAAAGAGAACTTTTTTGGTTTTGGTTTTTTCCTGGGATAGGGAATGGGACAGTTCTCAGAGACTATGCTGTAAGAGGTCTGTTGTTAGAAAACTGAAGTTCTCTAGGTCCAGCAAGGGGTATCGGAGAGGGCTGTGTAGGGATAAAGAATCAGCATGCAGGTAGATAGCAGTAAACATGAGGCCTGGTACAGATCACGCATCAGAAGTGGTAGAAAAGCCTCGAAAAGTTATCAAACCAGAAAGGGTCTTGTTTGCTGAAGTTCGTATTTTAGGTTTTATTTTTAGAACATCTGGAGAACTCTGAGGTGGGAGAAGTTCATTTGTGTTTTTCATGGAAGACTGCTGGCTATGGCCCATTAAATGGTCTTTCAAGCCTGTGTTGGTTCCCTCCGTTGGGTCCCTGGGGTTCTGGCAATCAGAATCATCACCTGATCATGTTAAAACTCCCCTTTTGTTCACCCTCCCCCACTCCTGCGCCCAAAACATTCCACGGATTCTCCTTCTTTACAGGATAAAGAACAGAATCTTTAATGCAGTCCACACAACAATCCGTGACCTGACTGTCCCACCCCCACCGTTACTTAGCCTCATCTCAGACCATTTCCTCCAGCTCGCTTGACTCCTGCAGTTCCTCGCACCAGAGTCTGGGCATGCAGTTCTACCTAAAACGCTGCTGGAAAACTTGCCTCCTCAGAGCTCTCAGTTCAATCATACCTTTTCGAGGAAGACTTCCCTGTCTCTTAAGAGTAGTTCATTTCCCTTATTAGATTGTGTTCCTTTTTCTTCAAAGTGCATAGTTGGATGTGATATATTAATAATAATTCTGTTTCAGTCATTAGAAAGTTAGCCCCTTAAGGGTTGGGACCATGCCTGTTTCTGCTCATCACTGTATGTTTGGAGACCAGTATGGGTCTGGCAGCTATTAAGCAACTGCTATTACTATTAAATACATACTAGATAAAATATAAGTTGGAGTAAGTTTGCAAATCAAGGGTAAGACTCTGTAAGAGACCACATGGAAGGTAATAAGGCCTGAACTAAGGCAGTGGTAGTGGAACTGAGTCACAATAAGGCTTGGTAAACAAGAGGGAAGTAAAATATGATGCACTGATACTTACAGCTTGAATAGTTTGAAAATACCATATCTGTGGAATACAGAAAGAACACTAGATTTGGGTAGAAAGAAATGTTTTAGATAAACATATTTCTGTGAAATATCCAAGTAGAAAAACCAAAAGTCAGCTAAATCTAAGCCTGGAATGCTTTAGGAAGACCCTATTTAAAGATTTTGATATTTCTTATTTGCAGATAGAGTTGAAGCTATGTAAGTACATGTATCATCTAGGGAGCACACATAGTATTTATAGAGAAGTAGGACGTCAGAACCTTAGAGAAGTCAGAGAAAAAGTAGGTGACATACTAAGAAATGCTTAGAGTAAGAAAGTACGTGAAGAGAGCCTGATGCCCCCCAAACCAAAGGAGAAACATTTCAAAAAGCTACAGTTAATAAAGTAAAACTTTCACAAGAGATGTGGCAGGAAGACTGAAACAGATCATTTAAAAAGTCAATGGGGTTCATGACTTAAGTGATTCCAAGGATGTAGTGAGCAAAAAGCCACATCACAGTAGAACTGAAGAACATAAGAACAAAGCAGTATCTAGTGGTAGACGCTAGGTCAAGATTTGTTATTTTTTATGACAGGCAAGACTGAGCTTGTTCAGGGGCAACTGAGATGGTGCCAGGGTAAAGGCAGAAGTTAAACATATGAGGGGATAATAGATGGAAAAATCTGGTAGGCAATGAAAACTAAAGACAGAGATGTAAGTTGATCTTGAACAGCATTCCTCTTTGGGAAGTAATGGGATAGATATCGAAGACAGAAAAGTTAAAAAAGCAGAAACTGCAAAAATTCACATACAATAAACTCTTATTGCCCTGTGAGGGAAAACAGCAATGCCATCCGTTAAGCATAACACTGGAGACTTGAATGATGTGTATTTATATAGTTTTTAGAGGGAAAGGAGTTGGCCAGGGAAAAGTGAAAAAAAAAAAAAAAGACAGTGGGTACTAGTGAAGCATGAGAACAGGGACCTTTGATTTGTAATATTTATTTAAGCAGGAGTGTATGCTTTTCTACAGAAGCCTCAGCAATCCACAAATAGGGAGGCACAGGAAGGCAAATGTTGGGCTGGATCCATATTTGAAAGGTAAGAAGACCAAGAGGGAAAGGGAACTCAGGGCCTGGAGACAGTGTGGACAAATAGTTAAATATCTGCAGGAAGCAAAGATAAAAGGAAAGGGGGAGGAACAGAGGTAAAGCACCTTAAAAGCTTGGATATGGTGAAGAACTGGTATATGAACACTAGAATGAGGGAGAGGAACAACATGCAGGCTGAGAGTGAGTTCTGCTTTGCTGTATTCAACATCTGGACCTAAGGCAGGGCTGAAAAAAAGCCCAGCAAAATGATTTAACTGCGGTAGATATAAAGGTCACTTGGGCAGAAAAGGTCAGTAAAGCTTCAGTATTACCATTTGATTGATTCATATGAATGCCATTAGAGCAGGATGGCATGAGTTTCTGCTTTAAAGTGATTTTTTTTTTTTTTTTTAAAGTACAGGCAGGAATGAAGGTAAGTAAGCAGGTAGGAAGAGAGACAGGGAAGTAGCACCTGAATCATTTTAGTTGTTCATTTCTGTCACCCTCCTAGGACCCAGGATGCAAACCTGGGTCCCTGGGATGTATGTGGATGACGCACAATTGCTACTCTACCAGGGCCCGCCAAAGTGATTCTTTTTAATAAAATTTGATTATTAAATTCTGCCTCCCCCCCCTTTTTTTTCACAGGAAAGGTGCAGGCAGGAATGAAGGTTGGCAGGCAAGCAGATAGGGAGAGGAGGAGGAAGTATTTATTTAGATTTATTTAGCTGTTCATCTTGGTTGTCCCCCCATCTCCCCACACCCACTCCAGGCCCAGATCATGAACCCAGGTCCTTGGGATGTATGTGAACTGTGCCAGTCAGAAATGATGGACCTAAATGCTAAGCCATCAAGATGCATCAAAAACTAAATAAAAAGGATGACGCATTTCTGTGGCTCAGCAGCTAAGGTGCAGGCCATATAAAGCTCAAGGACCTGAGTTGGAGACCCAGGGCCAGAATCAAAAAAAAAGTCAACCAACCAACCAACCCAAACCAAAAAAAAAAAAAAAAAAAGAAAATGTTAACAGTAAGCTTAAAAATAAAAACTCCAAAACTGTCCCAAGGTAACTGTAATTGTAAATGTTTCCCAAATCTGCATGGCATAAATAACATAAACTTGAATATCTGGAAAGTAATTCCCTTCCAGAAAATATCCTTCTTGGAAGCCAACTCTTCTATAGCCTCACTTTCAGAAAGCTTCTAAATCATCCTTACATTTTTTGAGAACACTGAACTAGGCATTATTTAATGTATTAGTTAATTTAATACTCCAAATAACCCAATGAGCCCCAACAGAAAAGGAAGCAAGTTCTGAGAAGTTTAATAAATGAAGGCTGCAGGGTCCTAACTTAAACAAGGATTTCTTTAGCTCCAGCACTGATGTTTCTTCAGTATACCTATATTGATTCTTCATTCTAGCTGGTAAAACAGTATGTGTTTAGTTTTGTCAATTTTAACACAAATCCTCTGGTATTTCCTCAATATGTTACACAAAAGGCTTAACATTAATAGTTCCACTATAAAAACATCAACGTCTCTGTTAATCTGGCACAAATACTGTAATTCTAGAATTATGTTAACTTTGAGACTCAGTAGCAATTATTTTAAAGATCAAATAATAAAACCAACCTAATCAATTTTCCCAAATGTAGATAACATGCTTTCAAATCCTAAAATTGCTCAAATTCAAATAACATATGGCAAGAAATATGTACAACTTGCACAAACTTCCCTCTTCTATATACTTTAATGTTCTCTTTCCAATTGGCTTGAAAAATCTATTTAAGTCTCTGTTGTGTGTTTAGATGTAGATTTTTACAGATTTACATAAAGGCAAAAATCCATTCAAAAGTCATTAACATGTGAATCAAAATATAGATGGTCAATGTCCCTAGAAATGTGATGAGAATGCAAAATATTTCCAATAAAAGCAAGATTAAACCATTTCTAAGTGTCAGCATTTCTGATTTATATTCCATTTTATTTAAAGCATTGTAAATATACCTTGCAAATATACTAAATTAGAAATCGGAAGTCAGGAATTCTTACCATGTGGAGACTGGTTATGGCAAGTTTTGCAAAATTATTGTATATACGAAAGTATTACTTCAAAGTAGAAAAATACATAAATTTGAAATTTGGAAGTGAGTACAAATGTTTTGTATTTTTAATATGATACATTCATATCCTACTATATAAACCATCAGATGGCTTCACACTATATTACACAACAATACCTGTGAGAATATCACAGGTGATGTTATTTCCTTATATAGAACAGAAAAATAGAGGCTTAGCGGAAAAAAGTCCAGCCTAAAAGGAAACATTAGACATGTTAGTTTCTTTCTACTTTGCTTCACTTTCTTTCTACCACCTCCTTAGCAGTGGACTAATTGGACATGTACCAGGAATAAAAAATAAAGCTATACCTAGACCCAGAAGAGCCCATTTGAAAAGAAGCAAAAATGAATTAAAACATTAAGTTACTTAATAATGTGAAAAACCCAAATAGTTTCCATGTAAAAAAACTACTCATCTTTTGGTTACTGGCAGTGTCATTCCACTAGTTTTTTCTTCAAGAATTTTTAATGTCACTCATTCAACAAATATTTTTAGGAACTTCCTATGTCCCAGGCATTATTCTAAGCACTGGAAGACTAGTTAAAGAAAAAGTCAAAAAAAAAAAAAAAAAAATTCTGTCCTGAGGTTATATGGGGGGAGGGGGGCGGGAACAAACAATAAAAAGCAAAATAATTAGCTTTTTTGATGATGCACAGGGACTACAGAGAAAAATTAAAGAAAAAAAGGTATGGGCGGGTGTCTGGATTAGGGAAGTGGGGAAAAAAAACCAACCCGTAGGATGTTACAAGTTCACCTTGCAAAGTGTATTACCCTCATTCAACAGCTGTTAAATAAGTCATCAAAACACTGGGTATGTGGGAAGAGAATTTACACACTCCTGACATTTCCATCTTCTCATACTTCAAGAAACAAAAAGGAAATTACTCGACGTTTTTGGCACTGTTGTTCAGAACCTCGATTTATGTAATCAGATCTTATTTCTTTAAGGAAGTCAAGTCAGGGCAAAAAGTTCGATAACTGGTAATATTACCAGTTAGGGAGACAAGAATGCTAACAACCGGCGTGCCAAACCCGCGGCGATCAGTCGCTGCCCAGGGGCCACCGCCCTTCAAGTAGACAGAACCGAGGTTCCGTCTGTTTCTCCCCAAAGTCGGTCCTACAAGAGGCTCCCACGCCACGGGGCGCTCTCCGGCCGCCCGAGGCCTGCCGCCCCTTCCCCCGCCCTCGCTGGCCCTCCGCACACCGCGGCCGCGGCCGGCCATGCCCTAGCCCGCCCACCGCCCAGAGCCAGCTCGGCAGCTCAGGGGCCGCCCCCGCCGCCGCCGCCGGCCCCTCGCCGGCTGCCACGTAACCCTTCGCGGGAACCAGGAACTGCCGGCGGGAGGGGGCGGCGGCGGGAGGCGAGGTGGGCGCGTCGGGGAAGGGGGCGACGCGGCGCCCCCAGCCCCAGCGGGCGGCGAGCAGGCCCGCCGGAACGCCGCATCCCATGGCGGGCGCCGGGCCGGACAGGCCCGCACCTCGGGGTGCCGGGGTGGTCGCCACGTCCCCACCGCCCGAGTCCTCCGCGGTCCCGGGCTGCGGGGCCCAGGCTGGCAGCCGGAGCGC
This sequence comes from Solenodon paradoxus, assembly GCA_004363575.1. Taxonomy (NCBI): domain Eukaryota; kingdom Metazoa; phylum Chordata; class Mammalia; order Eulipotyphla; family Solenodontidae; genus Solenodon; species Solenodon paradoxus. Next base: position 607,104 of record RJWH01000462.1, read on the forward strand.
GGGGAGAGGGCGGCGGGGCGAGCGGTTGGGGCGCAGGACGGCGGTTGCGGCGCGCGGCGGGCTCACCTCGAACATGAGCCCCAGCAGAAAGACCATCGCCACACAGGAGACGATGTCCGCGTGATTCTGCAGGATGAATTCGTGGCTCAGGACTGGGGGGCTCTTGGTACTCTTCTTGCGAATCGCCATGGTGAAGTCGCCGCCAGTGCCTGCAGGTGCTCCGCCCCGGCTCCGCTCTTTCCACAGCTGCTCACCGACTAGCAGCCGCCGCTGCGTTCCCCTGGCTGCTCCTCACAGCCCCGCCGCTGCCGGGGCCGCCCGGAAAAAAAAAAAAAAAAAAAAAAAAAGAGAGAAAAAAAAAAAAAAAGGAGGGGGGGGAACCACCACTAAACCTGAGTCCACAGCTGGGGTGAGCATGCGCACCGCAGACGGTGCTCGCTGGTGCCTCTGCCGGTCCTGAGAGCCCACAGCGCCGCCTGGAGACCGGAGGCCACAGCCCATTGCCCTTAAGGGACCGAGGAACTAGCGGCGCGCCCCCTGCTCCGCGCTAGGGCGGGGTTGGAAGACGTTTGAGGTGCGAACGACCTGCGCCTTGTCAACTGGCAGAGTGACGGTGCGTCGGGGTAGGGGGTTAGGGGACATATGTGTCTTCTCTGGACTTGGTTAGCAGTGCCTGCTCCCATACTGTCACTTTCTGAAAGCCACTGGCACCATCAATCTTAAGTACAGGACTACAGCCTGCATAGGAGTACGGCACATTCTCCAGTTTTAGCATCTGCCTTAACAGTTAAGAGTTTTTGTCTTTTAAAGAGAGGAAAGGAGGAAGAGGAGGAAGCATTTTTACTGAGTCCTTGAACGTTACGTGGTCCACACCCTGGCCATCTCAGCCGCCTGAACAAGGGCGCACCCCAGACTTAATTTTAAACAGCCAGGAAACTTTCCTATTCTTTGTAGCCTTGAGCTAGTTTTAAAACAAATTCCTATCCGTTCTCACCTACCACCCAGCCTTCCCCATGCCTCTCCCTGTCTCCTACCGGCCTCCAACTGAAAACAAGCGGATAGGTTTGAGTTATTTGCTTCTCACTTATTAACAACACTTTATAGTAATCCAGGGGCATGATTTTAAAAAACAAGATAGTGGATAAGATATATCCTTTAAAAAAAAAAAAAAAAAAGACTGCTCAATTCAAGACTCCTTTTTACCCATTTTCAAATCTAGAAACCCTTTCACATCCTAACTATTACCCTTCCAGATCCAAACTGTTATCAAATCAAGGCAAATCTGCCCCCATTCTCACTGACCCAAACTCAGAGACAATATTGCAAGTCAGGACAATCATTCAGTGGTTTAAGAATGTGAGTTTTTCAACCAGAATTCTGCCGCTTGTTACCTGTACAATGATGGCCAAATTAATCTCAGATTCGATTTTCCCATTTATGTATTATTAACTATTGAATGTCTACTAAGTGTAGGCCCTGGGGTTACAATTATGTACAAAAATACGTATGAACCTGTTCTTGTAAGCTTTCATTCTAATAGGGGAAGAGAATTTTTAAACAAGATAATGAAAAATGTTACATTGATGGTGGGGGAGGGGCACTTTGCCTGAAGGGCAAGCACATGACTATCCTCAATGAAAGAGATATTGGGGTACCTATTTTAGCAATTAAACGAGATGATTTAAGTAAAGTAGTAGAAAATTAGAAGCTAGCAATTATTTTCTTCCTTTCTAGTCAAAGGATTACTAGTTTTCATTAAACATCCAAATTGACTTCCAATTTTTATGTCAGAATGATGCTTCTTACAGGCTCACACATTCTCAGTGGTTTCCTCCTGGAAAGCTAGCAAAACTAAATAGCTCTAGAATTAGACTCTTGTCTACTCAAATAGGTTCAAACTAAACTTCTATAGATCCCAATCTCTTTATGTCTTTGTACCAGTTTTACCAGCATCACACACGAACCACATTATGTGACATAGTCTCTTCTTGTGCTCTCCCCTGGCTTTGAGCCTGTAGCTGCTTCTGTTTGAAATGCTTTCTCTCCTCCCATCATCTACCCAGCAGATTCCTCTTGCTCCTGCAAGTCTAATTCACCTGTGACTTCTGTGAAACCTTCTCTGAATACGTGATGGACTTAAGACACTCTGTTATGATTCACTTGTATTTTTAAAAACAGCTTTATTGAGATAAAATTTAGGCCATACAATTTGCCTGTTTCAAATGTATGATTGATTTTTATTTTATTTACCATTATAACCACACTCTAATTTTAGAACATTTTTATTATGCCCCCAAGAAACCTGGTACAGATGACTACTCTCCATTCCTTCTCAAGAACTCTGACACTCGTTGGCAACCACTAATCTACTTTTTATCTCTCTAGATTTGCCTATTCTGGACATTTCATATAGAATTGTCTTTTGTGACTAGCTTCTTTCATAGGCTCATCCATGCTGTAACATATCAAGGCTTCATCCTTCTTAAGCCAAAATAAAATATATTGTACAGATTTGTCACTTTTTATTCATTCATCTGTTAATAGACATTTGTTTTCAAACATTTTGATGTTTTTAAGTAATGTTGCTATGAATATCTGTGTACAAGTCATGTGTGAATAAATTCTTTTGGGTGTATACCTAGGTTGGAATTGCTAGTCACAAAGCAACTTTAACTTTTTGAGGGATTGACAGACTAACTTCCAAAGTGGCTGCATCATTTTATAGTGCCACTAGCAATATATGAGGGTTTCAGTTTCTCCATGACCTTGTCAACCCTTACTACTTTCTGTCTTTTAATCGTATCCATCCTTGTGGGTGTGCAGTATTATCTTGCTGTGATTTAGATTTGACTTTCTAATGATACTGATGACTAACTTTCATGTACTTGCTAGCCATTGTTATGTCTTTGGAGAAATGTCTTCAAATCCTTTGCTTTCCTATATTGAATTATTTTAAACAATTCCATGAATGATAACAGTCCTTTATCAGATGATTTTCCTACTCCAATAATGCCTGGAAATGGGTAGAACGTTTCCTGAGGATCCACTGCTCTGGTAAGTACTGAGACTTGCAAAGGAGAGACTGACGTATAGATAGTAGCAGCAGTATTAAGAAACACCTTCACTTGTATCTTTTCTCATTTTTGCCCCCAGTATTCTGGTTTCCCTCTACTAGTCAACTAACATTTTCTTGAAGTGACAATCTTAAGATATAAGAAGTCTAAATAGCTTAAAGATGCTAGAAAAGTCTCACAGAAACACACAGAGATTAGGTTACATAGAATTGGCCTGGTCATGCTGTGAGCTACTGTAGAGAACTCTCACTTATTCATATATGTGTGTGTACAAAGTTTTCAGTAAGCAATCAGTGTTGATCTGAAAACTTTGTGTGATACTTTCCTTCATCTGAGAATGGACCTCACCCACTCTGGTCGTGCCAAATGAAGTACTTCATGTTTCCTTCACCGCAGGGATTGACCTAAGGTAATCAAGTCAGGAAGTCCTTTCCCTAGAATTTTCCAAAATAAAGCTAGAAAAATGAACTTTCCCTGCTGGTTATGGAGTGGTTAGGACATGAACCCAGAGCTGTATGTAGCCATGTCCCCTCCTACTATGTGAAGCCAGACTGCTGTGGGGCGCTCTGACTCACAAATAGAAGTGAGAAATTTGGGGTTGGATTAATGGGATCTGAATCTTTGTCCTTGTTTATAAGCCTGATTCCACCTGTATCCTTGTCAAGTTGACTAGAAGGACCAGCCAACTTCTCCTTTTGCTTAAGTTAGTTGAAAATAAGCTTCTATCACCTGCAATAAAATATATCCTATTTAGTTCCAGTTTCATGTATCTAAGGGCCTACTAAGTTTTCCCCTCAGATGGTCCTTGGTACTTTAAACTCATGTCTATAGAACAATGCATCTCTTCCCCCTTCCCCACTCAAGCTACCTCATTTTCTGTATTCTCTCATCCTGGATATCAAGTCAACATCCACCCAGCTGCTTAAACCGGGAATCTATAGCTCTACTAGACTTTTCCTTATCTACCTGGCCCTCATCCCTCAAGATCTCTAATACACCTCTAAGTGCTACAGCTCTTCTTCAATATTTCTTTTACCCGCTCTGCTACATCCTTTGAGACACTTCTGCTTCTCTTTTCCTTCCCTTGCTATAATGAAAAGGCCAAATTTCACAATGCTTATCCCACCCATTGCCTCTTTTGACTGGGGTCCTTTTCTGATAGTTTTCTGTGACCCTTATGGTTCTAGAAGATTGGTCTAGAGCAGTCACTGCAAAGGCTAGTGAGTAACATGTGAGATAGGATGGCAGGAAGGTTCTCTCAAACAGAATCCTGAAGATTAATGACACCAATCAGCTCCTCTTCTGTAAGAAGATCTGAATTTGAGACACATGGAGGGCTACTCAGCTATTCCAAAAGGTAATGGCAAGATGACTAGGAAAACTCCTGAGTCTGCACCCTGGTGGTCTAGCAGATAAGTCTGTTGCCTCTGGCTGGCACAAATCATGTGTAACCCAAGGACCCAGGTTCATGTCATGGGGCTGGGGTAACAACCAAGATAAACATCTAAATAAAATACAATGCTTCTTCCTCTTCTCTCTTCCTGCCTGCTACTTGCCTTCATTTCTGCCTATACTTTTCCTTATACAAACACACACGCACGCACACACACACACACACACACACAAACTTAAGTAAACAGAAAATGAGTAAGTAGAAGCCCTGAGTAACCCAAAACTACTAGTTATATGAATGAAGGGTAAAGAAGGGTAAAGTAATTGGCTGGAGTGATAGAAACAAAATCAAACAAACTTTGTTGGTGAGGAAGAAACAAAATAATACTAACTCGGCCCAGGACCCTGGCCCAGTTTCCAATTTCTAAATTATGTATACTCCAGCCTATGTGAGGCATGGTAAGATAACTGTGAGATTTCTGTATTCCCATGAGATTTTCATTGTTACTTGGAGCTTAATCCACAAACATTATATAGTCATACAAATTTGTTTCTGAATTATATGATTCTCTTCCATATCTCTGTTTATGTGCATACACTATTTCTTCCAACTGAAACAGTTCTCATCTTTCTAAACACTCTTAACTTCTTCATCTGGCTACCACTTATGTCTTTTTAAAGACTGAGCTTAGTCTCCTCTAAGCAGCTTTCTATAAACTAAACAGAGTAGCTATTCTTCCTGCACTCCAAACAAACTTAATGGTATTGCACATTGTAATTATGTCTCCACAACTAGAGAATATGAGCTTCTTTTGAGAGCAGATATTGTTTTGTTCTCCTTTGTATCCCAAGTGTCTAGTTTAGTACCCAGCACAAAGCAGATATTTAATTCTATTGTTAAAGCTCAATTGCCTAGACTCTTTAAATAACCAGGAAGCTTAACAGCCTTCCATTATCACTCTTCTTCCAATAGGTCCACTTGCAGTGTGGCATGCCATGGTCCTTTATAATTACTTCATGGTTTTCTTCATGACTTTGCCTGAGTTCAGAATGCCCTTCTCACTGCTGTCCTCCTAGCTCCTCCGAGAATGGAAATAGGGAAACCAGAGTTAAAGGTTACTGTAGTGATGGCCTGAACTATGGAGTACTGGCAGAATAAGATGTAGTGGCAAATTCTGGGAAGGAAATAGGCAGTACATACTTGGTGAAGAATTGGATAGGAGATGGGTGTGGGGCATATCTAAAATGACTATTCTGGCTTGATCAACTGAATGGTGTTTTTATTCACAGTAAAAGGGAAGAATGGAAATGTGTAAGTTAAGAGGGAACTAAACATTCAAGTATTTTTATAACCTTATTTCTTCTTGTCTAAATTTTGTTAATATGCGATATATTTAGGGAATAAGAGTACTGATTTTTTTTTTTTTTTTCTTTTTCAGTGGTGGTGTTGGGGAGGATTCCTAGTTTTTATTTTTTAATTTACAATTTTAACTAGTTTTAAGGGCACTTGTTCAGTACACTTAAGCATTATAAGTACACTGATATTATTGCATGTACAATCATGAGGACCATACTTCTCTAGAACTTTTTACTTTCCTAAACCGAAATTGTTTACAATAAACAATAACTTCATTTTTCCTTTTCCTTAGTCCCTGAAATCCAACATTCTATTTTTTGTCTCTATGAATTTGACTATTCTAGTTACCTCATATAAGTGTAACCATACAGTATTTTTCCTTTTGTAACATATATATATATATATATATACACACACATATATAATTCAATATATAATTTAGCATAATGTCTTCAAGTTTCATTCAAATTATAGTAGGTATCAGAATTTCTTTCTTTTTAAGGCTGAGTAATAGTCCATTTAGTGTATATATTACCACTTTCTGTTTATCCATTCATCCTTCAATGGACAATTGGGTTGCTTCTACCTTTTGGCTATTGTGAATAACACTGCCATAAACTGGGTGTACAAATACTTGTTTAAGACCCTGCTTTTAAATCTTCTGGGTATATACCCAGAAATGGAGTTGTTGAAACGAATTCTGTTTAATTTTTTGAGAAACAATATGTTTTTCATAGTAGTTGTAATATTTATGTTCAAGGTTCAATTTCTCTTTATCTTCTCCAACATTTATTTTCTGCATATTCTTCCTTTCTCCCTCCTTCCCTTCTCTCTCTCCCTTTCTTTCTTCTTTCTTTTAAAATAGTCATCCAACTGGGCATGAAGTGGTAACTCATTGTAGTTTTAATTTATATTTCCCTAATGATTATTAATTATGAGCATCTTTTCATGTGCTTATTGGCCATTTATACATCTTCTTCAGAGCATTTTCTATTCAAGTCTGTGACCTGTTTTTGAATTGGATTTTTGTTGTAGTTGTTGATTTCACGGTTGTTTTGTAATATGGAATAGTTTAATGAATGCAGCAGGTCTCCAGGGCATTCAGGTAAGTTTTTAGTATAGTAATGAAAATGCTAGGGCAGAAAGAGATGAAGATGTCAAAAAAGTTAAAAAAAAATTTTAAGCATTACCTTTAGGGAAGAAGAAAGAAAGTGTCCTGTTAAGAGTCTGAGTTCATTTTAGTAGTATACTCTGGCAACCATATATGTTAAATAAGCATTGGTGGGCAGTCATGAGAACTTAATCATCATTTAGGAACACAACTTATATACTAATGGATTGCATAACTATTACATAATGCCTTTAATTGGGAATTTAATATTTTTCACTTACTGAAAATTGATTTTTAAGACTCACTTATGGGATATCATAATAAGAAAATGTTCATGATATCAAGCTAAAGAACAAATACATGATCATATTATAATTGATAGAAACATGAAGGGGATTACATAGAAATCTGTGCTGTTAAACAGCTAGAGAAAGTATCACTGACCACTGGTAAAAAGTAATTCATTTCTAAGACTAACATCCAGTTTAAGTTACATACATTTTATTATTTTTAAAGAAATCATTTTACATAATTGATTGAATATGGATGAATTGTTGTATTCTGAATTTTTGGTAAAATTTTATTAGACCTAGGTTAAATAACCTATATTATACATGTAAAATTCAGCTGACATTTTTTAGACTAAATATGACATTATTTTAAAGTACATCTAGAGTTATTATCAGTGTACACTCTAGAGTTACTATAAACAGTTTATAGTTAAGAAAACATACTATTCTTTAAAAACAAAGTGAAATCAAACAAACAAAAGCTTTCATTAATCTGAAACTAAAGACTAACTTTCCATTTCATGTCAGGATCCATGATGGTAACTGTAAAAGAAAAATTAGAAAGTAAACATTTAACAAGCGATAAGCAAATTCACTAGATTTTAAGTTATCTTGTTGCTAGAAAAATATTCATTTCTAAATCATTGTTTCTCAAATGTAAGACGCTGGTGTTTTTTCTTGTACATAAAACATTGCTGAGGCTTCTACAAAAAAATTAAAGGTTTGAACTTCTTAATTTTAAGAATTAAATTTGAATAAAGATTATTAATTTGATGAATGAATCTAATATTAGTAAATAATTACAGAATTACTGCTTTAATTTCTTTAAGTTTTCTACCTTTACAATTGCTAAAACCTTTGGGAAGTTTCAAAGCTTCCACATATAAAATTCTTTGAGCTATTGTGCTATGTAAGAAGAGAAGCTATCTTAGTACTACATACCTTTGTCTGCCATTCTGGTGTGAGAGGACTAGAACCCTTAAGGGGTTCTAATTCCTGTGGGAGCTTTAAGTTTCAATTAGTGGTTCGCTGGCTTTTTACTACTGACCCTTCCTAGTGTCTGTTTCTCCAACTTATGATGATATTCAAGAGAGAACTCTGATGGGTTTTATTTTTCCTAAAGGGAAGCTATTTAATTTGTAATATATATATTTAAAATGCTGGTATTAAAGCATTAAAATTTGGAAGTATACTTACATATTTTTCCTTCTTTTTCCAATTTTTTCAAATGAAGCCAGACATTACGTTCAGCCATTTTATGTAAATGCTCAGGAGTATTCTAAAAGAAAAACATGCTTTTTTTTTTTAAAGAATAGGGGTTAATCTTTTTGAAATTTCTACAGAAAAAGTGCAATGAAAGACAACTTTAACATTTTTATATAATGTTAACCAAAACAATTTCACCTTGTACATATCTTGATTTAGGTCATCTTTTTATATATATTTCTCTAGATAAAATAGACAACAACTTCCATAAAGACAAGTAGCAGTACCTGTTTTGTTTAATACTAAATTATCTTTGTGCTTAGCATAATGGCACACAGTGGGAACTCAGTATTTTATCAATCTAATTATTATTCTTAAATTGTTTTGATGATGCTACAGACATTTGATCTGTGGTTTATTTATTAAGTTACATATATTTGGACATTTTTATAACAAATATTTCCACATTATGACTCATTTTCTGTTCTTTTGCTACAATAGTAACATAATATTGACAATTGTTATCTGAACAACAAAGCAAATATTCCTTTTATTCTTTACATAAGGATATTTCTCTGAAGCACCTCTGTGGCTCAGCAGCTATGGTGCAGGCCACGTTAAGCTCCTGGCTTAAGACCTGGGGCTCGGGAAAGGAACAATAAGACAAGCAAAAATAAGATTATATCTCAAGTCACATTTCTTGATTAAATTCACTATTTCTCAGCTACTTGAAAAATGGTTTGCTCATTAAATTATTATTTAATTAAAATTCAATGGGGCATGCCCTGGTGGCCTAGTGGTTAAGTCTCCTGGGTTCAAGACCTGGGGCCAGAGGAACAAACAGGATTCCTAACTAGATAAAACAAATAAATTCTTTATTTTCCTTTCTCTTCCTGCTTGCTCACTTGACTTCATTCCTGCTGGTACCTTTTCTTTAAGGAAAAAAAAAATTGGTGGATTCTTTTCTTTTCAGTCCTCATATCTGAAATCAACTTGCTAGTCTCTCTTTTGCCTTGGTTATCCTACTTTTCTTTCTTTCTTTTTTTTTTTCTCAGGCATTTAAGTCCTTTACTAATTGTGACTAACCCCAGGTACCTTCTCAAGCTCATCTTTAGTTACATGCTCATGTATCTTCTACCTGTACAGGTCACAGTGGTGGGAGTTTTTAATCCAGGTAATCTTATTCCAAAGCCTGCATTCTTAACCTCTAAGCCATACTACCTAAACAGCAGATAGCTAATAAACCTTTCTTGAAAAATGAGTTATACTAATTGATTGCCACACAGTGCTATTGTACTTTCTCCTTTTTTTCCATTAGGCATTGCTACTCTTTGCTCTTAGCCAAGTATCTGTTTCTAGCAGATTACCCTTGACATTTGCTGAGGATAGGACATTAGATAACTGATATATAAATAATTACAAAAGTTAATCATTACGCTGTTGTTAAGTTTTTTCTAGCAGAGTACAAAGTATGTAAGGTTTAATGATGGCCCAGAGTGGTTATTTTTGTTTTCCAAGTCAGTTTTTGCATCATTTCTTTGTTCTAGAAAGTAGAGCTTGCTGGTCTCAAATCTATACAAGTGGCATTACTCATAAAATTAATAGATTTATTCTGTTCTGGGATCTGATAAGTTTGGCATACCTACAGCCTATATTAAATAGATTATTCTAATAAAACTGTGGCTATGTACAAATAAGAAACAAAAATTACCGTATAAATGCTTTTTACAAGCTCCGTTAATGTAAATAATTTTTCAAAGTTCTCATGAAATAATGTAAGTATTTGCTGTTCTCGGATATTTCTGTGAGAAATGTATTGTAGAATTTTAGCTTCAGCATTATAGATTACTGGGCCATGTCCTGAATTATAAAAAAATATTTCAACCAGTTAAAATATACTAAGTATAACTGAAGTTGTTTCAATCTATTTGAAAATAACCCATAAAATATATTGAAAAAGCATATTAAATATACAACACATACGTATATTTGAAAAACTATACAGGTATAAGAGATTTAGAAGTCATGCATAATGCCAAAAATTTATAGAATTATGTCAAATAAAATCTACATAAAATTCATCATGTACATTACATATATAACAAAAATACAGCAATTAAAAGCAATGACCATATCAATAACAATGCATAATATTTAAAGAGTGATCATTATGTACCAAGCACTGCTCTAAATTTTTAATATATATTATATATTTTATTCTGAAAAGAATCTCATGAGGTAGGTATTAATATTATCCCTTCTTGATAGCAGAAATTAAGGCATAGGGAGGGTGAATAACTTCCCATAGGTAGCTAAGGAGTGGAGCTGGGTTTCTTATTCAGGAGCTTTTAATCATTTTATGATCTTAACCATTATACTACTTATTTATAAAAGATTGAGAAAGGGAAATCTAAAAAGTAGCTTTATTTAAGGGACCCAGAACTATTAAAAATTCACAAGAATCACAAGAGAGCTTTATGAATCTTATATATAGAGTAGTAATTCAGAAATGTTGAGAATCCAGATTATAATACATTGAAATTTACTTGCTCTTTAAAATAGTGCAAATTTATATACTACATAATCTTGTAAGAGGGATTTTAAAATACCTGAGAGTAAAATAAATAGAAGCAGGATAGCTTATTGTCATGCAGTGAGTATGAACTTTGGTTAGAATAGCATCATTTACTAGCTGTGTGGTCAGGAATGTCTCTGCGTTTCTTAGCTCGTCTCTTCTGCTGTGCAATGACGAACCACTACCTGCGCCAGTAGGCTATTGTGAGGTTGACAGCTGTAAAGGTTTTTCCACAGTACCTGATGGGTATGTAGCAGGCTTTAATATATGGCAGCTATGGTTACAGAATATAATTTACATATAAACTCCTTCTGTGCTAATAAGATAGTTCACTGGTTTCACTAATGCAAACTCTTAAACTTTACTAGGCAGTCTACCATTACTTTGCTTGAACATCTATTCTCTTCTCTCTTTAAAAATAGCTATCAGCTTCCACTCTTGTTATGTCATAATATTAACCCAAACACCCTGCGCCACTGTATATTTTCTATCCCCTCAGTAGTAGCAACTCATGAGAGACTACAAGGGTATTAGAGATACTGTATTTATAGATCTTTCCTATGGCTCTTTGGTTAGAAAACAAAGGTAAGGACAAATATGAAGAACTTGAAAACTTAAGTAACCTAATTTCTTTCTTTCTGGGTCTTTGTTGCGACCTGTATTTTTCTTAGCTTTTAGAATGGATAGGAGATTCATACTGTAGTGCAGCCCAATGAAAGCTGAGATACAAACAACAGGTATCTTTTTCTTGAGAACTGATATATACAATTTCATAGTTAATATAGAAGCTATTGAAATTTCAATTGTGTGAGATAGAAAATTAAAGGTGACACATATAAAATGTGTCCCACAACAGAAATCAGGTTAACAAATCTGTAGACAGTTTATGGAATGAAAAAATTTTCTTGTTCTAATATAAGTTTATTTCCTTTGTTTAACAGTTCTATAAAAGCTGTGTAGATGTTTAAAAATAACACATATTTTTATAAAAAGTTATTAACATAATCCTCCATCCTCTTTTTAATTGCATGGCTAGCCAAGACATATGGATACGCTTTAAAGAAACCCTTTAATGTTTCAATGCTAAAAATGCAAAATAAATACAGAAACAAACTAAAATAAATCTTCATTTGAGGAGAATTGCTTAATAGATTTAAAAAGCTACCCACCTGGATATATAATAGAAGCTTTTATTTTCAGTAACTCTTTTAGGGAGTTCATATAGTCATAAAGGTCTTCAAATACAGTTGTTCCTTCCCCTAGGATGCAATCTCCAGAAAAGAGAGCATTTTCCTCTTCTAAATATAGAGCCATATGATCATCAGTATGACCAGGTGTGTATAAAACTCTGGTTGCAAGAAGGAAGAACAGAAATAATTATAAACTTTTAGGCTTAGATGAAATTCTGAGGTAAATTATTCTTTATCCTTATTTTCTATCTTATCTTATTTTACAAGGCACAAATAATGTCAAGATTTAAAAACCTTTCTCCTGTAGTCCACTGAAAATTATCAGAAAAATTTTCTCCTTTAAATATCTCTGAAGTGCAAATTTAATTACTTCCCACCTTTTCCTCCTTATTTTATAAAGTAATAAGCACTGATTACAGCAAACTTGTAAAGTAGAAAATTACATAAAGGAGATAAAAATCATCGATCATTCCACTACTCAGAGTGCTTTAATAGAATGCCATCTTTTTGCTGTTTTAAAAGTTTATTAGAGAAAATGGAGAAGGAAAGTAAATGCATGAGACAGAATTCTCTTGGGCAGATAGGATTGCTTGTAGTTTTAAACAGAGAGCAGACAGGCAGGAATGAAGGCAGTCAGGAATGAAGGCAGACAGGAACAGGCAGGAAGGAAGAGAGAGGAGGAAGAAGTACTTAGTCATTCATTTTAGTTGTTCCTTCCAACCTTCCTGGTCACAGGCCGTGAAAACAGGTCCTTGGGCAATATATGGTTTGCTCTCAGGCATGGGCTTAACACCTGAGCCACCAAGCTGTGCTGAGTATGTAATTCTTCCACTTTTCTTTGAAAATATATATGTATGTATGTTATGAGTCAAAGTGCTTTCCCCATAGCTTCGACATAAAGAATATTGTAAAATATGTATGTATATAAACATACACAAACATATATATATATATATATATACACACACGCATACATACACATATATGCATATATACACACTTTATGGCAAGGCTCTTAGGGAAAATCACTTTCAAACTGGAAAACAAAATTGAGGGGAAAAGCTAGCATTTTCCAGCATAATTACATATGCATTAACCCTTTGATCCATCAGTCCTACTGCTAGAAATTTAACTTGAAAATACATATGTACAAATATAAAATACATGTACAAGTTATCAATTATATTATTTGTAACACAAAAAATTACAAACAACTCAGATGCCCATCCATAGGGTACTATGAATAATGCTATATCTATACAATGGAATGCTATGAAGCCAACAAAAAGAAAATAACATCTTTGTGAACTAATACAGAATAATTTGAAGGACATACTGCCAAGTGATAAAAAGCAGATCACAAAAGAGTATGTTCTTTTGCATAAGAAAAATGGGGAACTAAAACCATATTTTCTGATTTTCATAAAACTAAAATCAGGAAGAACAAGTGAAAAACTAACTACTATAACTGCTGAGAGCAGGTAAGTAAATTGGGTATAGGGAATAGAGGTGCAAGCAAGACTTCTCTGATTAGAATTTTTTTTTACTAGTTTTAACTTTTAAGTTATGCCAATACTTTATATATTCCTTAGCATAATATTAAATAAACAACCTTAATATTGAATACACAAATAAGCCTTATCATACACTATAGAGATAACAGTGTTAAAGTAAAAAATGAATTCAAATAACTTTAAAATACAATACCAAGACTGTACATCCTTAGTATTTCAGTCTGACTAATTTCTGCTCATTAAAGTTCAAAAACTCAGATTTTTAGATTTCTTGCTGTAATCTTTCATCATATGGACTACATTTTCTCTTTTTTTTCCTAGTGATTTGTAAGCTATATATCCTTAAGTAGATGTATAAACTAATGCCAGTTTCTCATGAAAATATGAATGATAGTTTTCCTACAGGAATTCAAAGGCAAGCAGTGAGATGCTTACCATAGTGGCACAAATTTACACATTAAATGAATGGTAAGTATTTTATTTTAGTAGTTGTGATCCTAAAGATTAAAAGAAATATTTAATCTATTTTTAATTCACTAAAATTTTAATTAAGCAAAACAACTTTTATTTCATTCCATGTAAGAAACTTAGCACAGTTATTTCTTTTCTCCTCTCCAGTTTTTAGCTTTTTTTGTTTAAGAAAGGTACAAGCAGGACTTAAAATGAGTAGGCAGGCAGGCAGGGAGAGAAGGAAACAGCATTTTATTTTTATTAAGTTGTTTTTATTGTTTGCTTCCCCTGGACCAGGTATGAAAAGCCCAGTCCTTGGGATGTGTGGACTGCACTCCTTTGAAGGCGGCTGGCATAACTATTACTCTATTGGGGTTTACCCAATTATCAGGTTTTTTTTTTTTTTTTTTTTTTTTGGTTAAAGGAAAGGTGCTGGTAGGAATGAAGACAGTAGTAGGCAAGCAAGGAGGCAGGAAGAGAAAGGAGGAAGAAGCACTTTATTTTCATTCAGTTCACACTAGTTGTTTTACTTGGGCAGGGGTATGTGGCCTGCATGCATCCTTTGGAGGTGATTGGCTAACTGCTACTGTACCAGGTACATGCCAATTATCAGTTTTTACTGATAAAACAGATTATGAGTATGTTTAAAACATGACAAGTATTTGCTCTCTCTCTCTCTCTCTAATTAAAAGAAAGGTGCAGGCAGGAATCAAGGTGAGCAACAGGCAGGGAAGCAGCAGCACTTACTTATTTTATTTAGTTGTCCATCTTGGTTGATCCCTAATGCCCTGAGATATGAACCCAGTTCCTTGGGATGTATGTGGACAGTGGTCTCGGCCCAGAGGCAGCAGGCCTAAGTGCTATTCCAATAGGGAGTGCCAATTTTAATATTCATCTTTTAATTTACATTAAGGTTTATAACTATACCAACAATAAACTGTTAAGGAGTAAAGTGTAATTTGTTCTTCCACGTACTATTTGGTTTCTCAGTTAAGTAAACTTAATCCTCTGTACTGGTCATTTTTCATCTCTATTATTCTTATACTTTGGATTATACACTTATTATTATTGGTTTTTCACCTTTTTTAAAAAATAATTTCACCTCACAAAGCTATTAGTTCCTAAAAGGCAGAACTTTAGTTTTATTCTAACTTCATAATCCCAGCGCAACACTCTTAGTTGTAGCTAAATTAATATATTGCTTTCAAATGTGTCAGGCACCCTCTTCGGGGATTTACAGGTATTAGACAGTTATTCCTTATACTGGTATGAAGTAGGTACTATTATTCTATTTTACATTTAGGTAACTGAATCACAAGAGATAGCAATAAATGTCTGATAGAATATGCTTTAAATTGTATTCTATTTGACTTAGAGGTTTTCACTTTGTTTAAATAGTATTGCATTTTTATATACTTGGAATATTTTCAAGTATTTTTTCTCAATGGAAATTTTTTGGAGGATAGGGTAAATGTAATTTCAGATTTGCATTTAATATTATGAATTGAATGTAAGTTTCTGGCTAAAGAGAATGGATAAAAACATCTGCATATGTGTTCTTTTCCTTCTAAAACACCAATAAAATTATTATAAAGGGATTTTTTTCTGTTTTTTTAAAATTGAAGTAATGTAGGCTTATATCATTATACAGGTTTCAGAGTGGAGCATATGATTTTCCTTTTACACATACTATGTTAAAGGAATTTTTAAAAAGGCATAATCCCAAAAGATAATGCAAACAGACTATATCCTCAAACTTGTAGAAGCTAGAATGAGATAGATGACTGCTAACTGATCTATCAGACATGAGAACACTAATGCCTAAGTTTGCAGTGGTGAAGGCTGAGCCCAACCAGGTATACACTGCAGAATTCTTCAGTGTCTCAGGATCGGAGGCACTAGGAACCTGAGGGTGAAGTGGAGGTGGGGTGGGCAGTGGGAAGAGTGGTTAAAGTAAGAAGGATGTTTAAAAGTTTGTTTAATATTCAGATTATCAGATTCTTTTCCCATTTTGAGCAGCTTGACAAGCGATCCAATCCCATTAACAGAAAAGACTAGAGATTTAATCATTGAAGAGTATAAAACATGGGCAAAAGATGAGGTAATGTGAATATATTGAAAACAGGAAAATTACATAGATAAAGCAGACTCCCAAGTTTCCTTTTCACACTCAGCTACCATAGTGCCACAACCACATCTTTACCCTACATGAAGATTAGAAGAGTTTTTTCTGGGAAATTTTATCATCTTGGAAGATTCTTAAGATACCAATGTTGGATATTTCTAACTAAACCATTATACAAATTATCCTACAATGAGACTAGTAACATACAAAAGCCTCCACATTTTCAGAACTCCCAAATAGCACAAGTCTCCATTATGAAACAAAAGTAAATATCATAAAGACAATCAGGATTACTGGACATCTGAAAAAGCTTTTCACACTGAAGATAGTGAATAAAAAAGAAAGAAATTTTGAGGAAGAAAATTTTCCACTCCCTAAAAAACAACCCCCCCCCAAAAGCTGTAATATGATGAGAGATAAGAAATCGCAACTAGGATACAAGAATAAATGAGTACTTGAAAATTTAAAATATGAAAACAGAAATAAAAACTTCATAGAATCAAGATGTAAAGTTGATAAACCTAAGAAAGTATAGCTAAAGGCAAAAATATGAAAAATGGGAGAAAAAAAATTAAGCTAGAGGATGAATTTACGATTAACAAAAAAATAGTTTCAGTAAGTGAAACAGCAAAATAATGAAAGAAAATAAAGGACGAATAACTTCAAGAAAAATTGCTGAAACTGGAGGACATATATTCCAGCCTGAAAAGGCCTATCAAGAATCAGCACCATAAACTCCTCAGGTACTTTCTTGTGAAATTTCAGAACATTCTGGACAACTAACAAACGCAAACAGGTGACTGAAAAAGTTCAGGAATCAGAACTTACAAGATTTTTCAATTGTAAAACTAAAATCGAAAGTTAATGAAATCTTGCATATGAAACATAAGGAGAAAGACAATTTAGAATCTATACTTTGAACCTTAAGTTAGATGTAAAGAAGACATTTTTAGATAAGCAAATTCTCAAAAATACTCTCTCAGGAAGCTTTCGGGAGATGGGTTTAGTAAATGGGAGACCCAATCATGGGAGGGGGCACAGGGAAGCCCAAGCTGAGTGTGAAGGGAATTCTGGATGACAGTAGTATCAGGCTTAGAGGAAACCAGTTCAGAGGCTTCCAGAAGATAAAAGTGAGAGAATGCCTGATACATTAGACATGCTGAGAGATTTATATAATCAAAGCTGAATGAATGATGAATACATAGAAAATTATACAAATAGCACAGTTATTAATTGCTAGGCTGACCATATTTCCTTGAGACAAAAACAGGACATTGGGATGGCAAAAAACGGGACGGAGCTATGCACTGGCCACTAAGGGGAGTGGAAGGAGGCAGAGTAATCTGAGCAGGAGCAGAGCAGTAAGGCCAGCAACAAGTAAGTACTATGTAGTACTGGCGATCGCAGAGTAATCTGAGCAGGAGCAGAGCAGTAAGGCCAGCAACAAGTAAGTACTATGTAGTACTGGCGATCGCGTAATAATGATGTATGGTTCAGCAGGACTTCATACAAACAGCCTGGGCTGGAGCAAGGAATTTTGGCACCTTAGGTGAAAACCAAATTTGGTGCCCCTTTAAGCCCTGCTACAAATGTCCTAACCTAAAATACATGCTGCTTTAACCATTCCAGTGCCAGAAATTCTCAATAATCCCCACAGAGGCAGAGATAACTCTCAGTGCCAGAAATAATCCCATAGTACTTACCTGTGGCTCCACCACACTGTAGTGTTCTGCTCCTTTTGAAAAAAAACATCTGGCGTGTGGGATTGGGGAGGTGGGGGCAGTGATCCTCCTTCCTCACTGCAGCCCACTGCAGTTAACACTGGCAAGGGCCATCATAAATGCGGGGCAAAAGGGGCATCTGCTTTTAGGCCCCCTCAACACACTGGGATGAAGGTAGCTCAAATGCCCTTTTGCCTCATGTTAAAGGTGACCCTGATTTATTAAAAATGGGACAAAATTAAAATTTATATTAAAACAATGGACTGGTTGGGAAATATGGAAGGAAAAAAAAGGTACTATCTTGTTTAAAACAGTATGAAAATTAGCCTCTTAACTGCAGGAAGTAAGGAAAGCCGGCAAGGAAATGCATGGTTTACTATGCAGTTGTAAATATTGTCTCCTGTCAAAAGTGTGTAAAAATTGAATACTGATCTAATCAACATTGTGGCACTGGAAGGTTAAGAAACAGGAATTGTGCCTGAATACAGTAGAAGTTGAAAACATATCCTAATTTTTTCAGAGTAGGAAATAAGAACCTGAAATGGAAAAATCAAGATGTAGCAAGGAATCAATGTGGCACTCTTGTGGTACTCTTATTGCCTCACTTTATTTTTTTCTCGTCACTACTTTCCCTTCATTAGCTGTTTATATCATTTGTTTGGATGTTTCTGCACAACAAACCCATACTATCAAAGGTAATTCTATGTTTCTGTTCCTAGAGATCTTGATGAGCTTAGCTAATGATATATAAATACATTTTCAAGTTTGAGTTTTAGATTCTAGAGTCCTAATAATTAGTAAACTTTTCATTTAACAAAGTGAGCTGACTGCTGTAACTGAAGATTATATAACCTTAGTTCAATTTTGAATTAAAAAAAAGAGCCCATAAAAGGAAGTACACAGAAATAAACAAAAGTAATTTGTATTAAGCTTAACTCGCAGGACCATATCATTAATCAATAATGGAACTCCACTACAAACTTGTGTGATTGTCATTAGTAACTACAAAGGCTCAGTATCTTTACAGAGTAACTCTCTTAAACTTAAAGGTCAGGTAATCTAAAAAAAAAAAAACAAAAAAACAAACTACTCCAGAGCAGAGAAAATGAAGAAAAACTTATGAATCTCAAACCTGAAAAAGGATACACAAAAAGAACAACTACTCCTCAATCTTACTGAAAAATGGTACAACAATCTTAACTAAAATATGAATAGAACCCAAAAGCATATTTAAAAATAGTATCATGACCATATGAAGTTCATTAAAAATGCAAAGGTATTTCTATATTATAAGATCTGTGAAAATAATATTTGACATTGTAAAGACATTTGACAAAATTCTCTTAAGTAAAAGTAGTTAAGAAAACTGAAATTACAAAGAAGAAAAAACAGGCAAAACGCTTTGACGTTGGCCTAAGAGATGTTTTTGGGAACTCACTCCAATGTTAAAGAAAACTAAAGACACAAAGGCACTAACTGAAAGAGACAGATGCACACCTATCTTTAATGTAGTGTTACTTAAAATAGTCACGAGCTGGAAACAACCTAAGTGCCCATGGACAGATGAGTAGATAAAGAAGATGTGAGATAATATATATATATACTCACAATGGAGTACTACCCAGCTATTTAAAAAGACGAAATCCTGCTGTTTGTAACATGGATGGACCTAGAGGGATATTTATTCTTAATGTGATAAGGCAGAAGGAAAAAGACAGATACTGTATGATTTCACTCATGTGGAAGAGAGACCAATTTAACAAATGAATAGAATCAAATAAAAATAGATTTCTAGTCTATAAAATCAATCAGGCAGTTATCAGAAGGGAAGAGGTCCTGTAGGTAGGTAAAAATGAAGAAAGGGGTCACTTATATGGTGAAGAAAGAACTGGATTGGTAGTGGGTGGCAAACTTAAAAGTTAATATACAAATCTTGATTTACAATGATGCAAACCTTAAACCTATTTAGTGTTATAAATTTGTTCTTTCAATAAAATAAAAAAAATGTAAATGATTATAACTTAGAAGAGTTACAATCCTTTGCCAAAAGGTTAATCAAATCCTTAATATTAAATATTAAAGCTTTAAAATCTTAAAAATATTTCCTAAAAATGTCACACATATCAGGTTCAAGAACAAGACATACTAGTGTAATGGGGGCAATTATTTTTGAGAAACTGACATTAAGAACTATTATGCTTTTATGTTTTCTAAGGGTATGATTTACATAACACTAACAATGACTGTATTATAGTTGTATCAAAGGGGAAGTACTAAAGAGCTGTTAGAAACTATCTCTTCTATCTGATTAAACCTGCTACAATCTATTAATAAAGATATTCAATGATACATGAAAATAATTCCAGGAGGTGTATTTTCAGTAACTATAATAATATGTATGAGTGTGCATTTTATATATGGATTATCTATGTACAATCTGTACAAAGAATGCACTGACAAATAGATGCCTAGTCTTTGTTTTTAATTTATAAAAACTCATGTAGAGAACTATTTTTCAAAGTCTGCAAGCTGTGTTATCTGTTAATGTGCTTGTCATGCCTCCTTTACTTTTTCTCCTCCTCCCCACCCTGCCCCCCATACCAGAACTCAGTCATGGTTTTTCTTTGGTATTTTTTAGGCTGAAGTTTCTAAGTTTCTTAAATTAGGGATTAGAAATTCCATTTCTCTAGCCACATGGGTGGTGAATATTTTGGTTTGCATAAAAACAATTAAAATTCACATGGGTAGGAGAAAAGGAAATGACATCCAGGTGCTTTATTAAAGTTGAGAGAAACTGCAGCTGTAGCCTTCCTCTTCATCAGATAGAGCACTTACCTAGTTCTGTTACTGTAGACTTTATAAGGATGACTCTCACAGAACATTTAGAACAGTCAACAAAATCCATCAGATTGACTTTTCATTAGGACATTAAACTTAGTTCATTAGAAAATTCATGAAAGTTTCATCAAGAAAAAAATCTTTACTGAAAAAACTTGCTAACTTTCTACTTTTTACTATTGTGTTCTTGGTAGTAGAGGGGAGATTGTCTCTGTTGTATTTTGTTTTCTTTCAAAATTGGCAAGTGGACAAGATCAACTGGATATCAAATACTTCAGGGATTAAGTAGATGATAAACTTCTGTTTATAGAATTTTTGTTTAGCAATATTTCTTTATATGAATATTCAAAGACATTGTGTTTTAATGACTATAAAAATGGTAATTGAAAACTATGATCGTCAGTATATTAATTTTTTTTTTTTTTTTTTTAAGGAAAGCTGTAGGAAGGAATGAAGGTAAGCAGGCAGGAAGAGAGAGGAGAAAGAAGTATCCCATTTTATTCCCATTTTAATTGTTCATACTGGTTCCCTGCCCCCGGCTCCAACCTGGAACTAGAAGCCATCAGTATGTGGCCTGTGTCCTTAGGAGGTGACTGAACTGTTGCTCTACTAGGGCATGCTGTTTTGTTTGGATTTTAGCATAATTTGAATGTATATTTTGAGAAAAGATTATTTACTAAATCATTCTTAAAAAGTATCTCTACTCTTTTGATTCCTTGTGTTGGTTTTCCCTTAAATCTTAAAATATATGCTCATATTTAATTTTTTTGAATCAGAATTCAGTAAAACAAAAATGAAACAGAATTTACATACTACTGATATCTTTGACATCAATTTACACCATGAGTCTAAGATAGTATTTAACTGAGGCTGGAGGTAGTGTCAGGAAGCAGGTATGAGAGAGACTTAGGGGCACTGAGATTGTTTCTTGAGCCTTTGTGGTTTGTTCAGTTTGTAAAAATGTATCAAGTTGCATAGGTATGTACACCTTTCTGTTTGTATACTTTAATAAAAAGCTTACAATACATGGTTCTGTTCATGGCAGATGGGTGATAGTTAACTCTCAAAGACTGAATACTCAATCTGCCCGTCAGATATAGGTCTAATATCCATGAAATTTTCCGTATCATGTCATTCATTTAATAACTGATAAACCAGTATTATGATCCCTAAGCCTTTGAGACAGAAAGCACAATGAACCACCTACAATCCACTTTCATTAACTTGGTCTAGGGTTGGCATACAATGGGGGAAATTCAGAATTGTGAAAAAAAAAAATGTATTCTTCCCTCATCCTCACCACCCTTCACCTGGCTCTGGGTCCCAAACCCAGGTCATGGGGCTTTCCATGGCCTGCACCTTGGCTGCTGAGCCACAGGGGAGAACCAAGAATACTTTTTGAAGAAGCAGTAATGTACTGTTTGTTTTCCTTTGGTATCATGAGCAAATTATATAAGACACAATTATATTTTCAACAAGAGTGTGTTAAGAAATTTGCTAGAAAGAAACTAGTTAGTTTATAAATTTAATTTTGTAAATTACAGGGAGAACAGAAAAAAGGGTACTCTGCTTTGTAAGGGGGTGTGGATACTCATTACTTCATTTTTTTCTATCATCTGTTCAGCTACTTGTCTTTTTCTATCTACTATATGTAGGATAAATATTTTGTGCCTTCACTGCATCCAGGACTGAGAAAATGAATATGAATCTGGTATCCATGTCATAGAATAGCTATTTTATTACTATTAGCTGTTTTCTCTCTTTCTTGGGCATGAAACTAAACTGCATTTTGTAGTCTCCCCTACAGTACGGGATGATACAGCACTATATTTCCAGCCAGTGAAATTAAAGGCCTAAGCCATGAGAACCTCCTATGTAAGATTCCTCTGATCATCTTTTTCCATCCTCTG
Organism: Solenodon paradoxus; assembly: GCA_004363575.1. Taxonomy (NCBI): domain Eukaryota; kingdom Metazoa; phylum Chordata; class Mammalia; order Eulipotyphla; family Solenodontidae; genus Solenodon; species Solenodon paradoxus. Next base: position 629,857 of record RJWH01000462.1, read on the forward strand.
GACTAACTTAGGTATGCTTGGCAACTGTGAAAACCAAGAGCTGATGACAATGGAATCAAAAGAGAGAAGGAGCTGGAAACATTACTTGCAGGAGGGCTACTTGCTAATCAAGAAACTTTTTTGGACTTAATGTGACTGTAAAAGAAACTTATTTCATGTTTGGGTCATTATACATTTTCGGGCTGGTTTGCTGTAGCAACTGACAACTGATACTGTGAACCAAAGGGGTTGATTACCTTTAACAGTGACATGTACTAATAAAAACAGAAAATTATGATATAATTTACTAAGTCCTTTAATCAAATAATAAAATTTATATAAAAGTTAGAGGAGAGAGCTGTTAATTCTGCTATAAAAAGGGTGATGCCTAATAAAGGGAAGGTATCAGCAAAGGCCAGTAGTATTTGGATATGCTTAATTGTGTTTGTGAGGGGAGTGGTGAAAATTAAGACAACAAGAGTGATTTGAGGCCAGACTTTGACATGGTAAGGAGACTAAACATTATTTTGTATGTAATAAGTTACTAAAGATTTCAAGGGACATGGGTAATGAAGGATAGATTGTAAAGGAGATAGACTAGGAACAGGAATATTAAGCAAGGAGTCATAGTATTGGATATGAGGAAAGGCCAGCATTAACAAATATTTTTGAGGTTAAAACTAGCTGGATTAGATATGATGGGTGATGGGTAGGAAGGTTGTAAGGGGAACAGGAGTCAGCTTTTCTCATGGAAAAATGAATAAAATCTTGAGTACTGAGACAGATAAGAGAGGAGGGCCATGATTAACTCAAACTTAAAATTATTGACTTTGAAACACCTTTTTAAATCCCTCAATATGGGGGATTATGAGTTTGGCTTAAAATGTATTTAGTTTATGTATGCGTCATCTTTTGGAAGTAAGAACATGGGAAGCCTTGAACTAACCTGATGGGTAGATACCTTAACAGGTTCACAAGGAAATGTTAATCTCTTTCTTAAATTTTAAATTTTATTTAAGTAAAAGGTAATCATCATAATTAACACATAACTTTAAAAATGGTAGACTGAGTAAAAAGTCTTTCTTTCCCTGTTTCTTGAGCACCCACTTTCTCTACCGAGAGTAACCAATGTTATCAGGTCCTTTGTATCCTTTTTGAGATATTCTTCACTCATACAAATACATAGAAATCGTCCCCTTCTGCTGCTTTATAACACATATCACTAGATTTATTGCTCTTACTATTACATTTTCTTACCTTAGAGTAGCTCCCTCGGTCTCAATCACATCTCCATCTTTCAGATAAACATATTGGTGCTTTCCATCTCCTATAGTTTCTTCTTTGTGAGGATTCCGTGGGAGTTTTTTAATGCAGTATGTAGTTTCTAATCACAAAACATGTAAATATATTATGTCATACTTTAAATAACTAAGGCTTTTAAGAGATTAACTTTCACAGAGTTCATAATTGTGAACAGAAAATATTGAGGTAATAAAAAATGAAATGAATTATATCAGTCCATCTCTGGAATGATAACTAATCTCTTTCAAAAGAGCTTTTTATTATTTCATTTGCTTGTAGTCTTTATAAAAGCCGTGTGTTTTTCTGGTTATCCCTATTATATATAACAATTTGAAAGTAGTTCTTCATAATCTTAGCTAGCATTGAGATCAAGATGGGTTTTAAAGAGGCAGTAATATAGAACTTGAGAAATTTTAGGTGCCCAATATGTAGTGAAAGAGGTCACAGTGACATGACTTTTTAAATAATTTTAAAATGTTATTAATAAAAGGGTAACAGTATAAAGTTCTTGCTGCAATGCTGAAAGGAAGTCTCAAACCCAGGATGAAGGTAGTAAACCTTAAAATATTCATAACAGCATTTGATTGGCAGAATGGAAAAGACAGAGTGAAATCGATCATATAATAATAATAATTTAACAGCCTATCAAGATATATTTCACATATTATACGATTCACCCTTTTAAGGTATACAGTTCTGCACTTTTTAGTATATTCATAGAGTTACATATCACCCCGATGTAATTTTGGAAAACTTCCACAACCCCTCAAAGATAACCCCACACCCAATGGTAGCCACGCCCTATTGTTCCTGTCTCCCAGCCTCTGGCAACTGCTTATTTATTTTCTGTCTTTATCATATAATTATTTTAACAAGTGCCAACTCTCAGTCATTTGTGAAGGTTTAAATAATGGATTATACCATCACTGCTAATTACTTTAACTTATATTTCTTATGTTTAATACTTTAATAAAAACGTACTGCAGTTAAATTGCAGAGAAGCAAACATGTGACACTTAGGACTTAGATGTGAAATATGTGGCAAAGACCCAAGTTTATCTGCAAAATAGTAATTATCAGATAACAAAATATATTTTATAGGATTTACTCAAAAATAATCAAAACAAAACACTCAAGTGGTCTGGGACAATATAAAATTCAGGCTCTCTCTAAGTTACTAAGACTTCTCAAATTTTATACTGGTTTTGTTTTAAAACTTTGTAAGCAGTTTGTTTTGGAGTTTCTGTGTCTTCCCAAAGAAATCTCATAAAAGGCATTCATATTTCCGGTGTAACTTATAAAAACATAAGCTATTAGCAATACAAAGTGGTTGAAACATTTTTTGCCAAATTAATAAACAAAATAGTAAAACAATATGTAACAAAGTAAACAATAATGAAACAAAATGGAACAAAAATGTCAGTGATTAAGTATTTAGAGAATGAAGAAGTACATGGAACTTTTTTTGGGGGGGGTTCTGAAAGACCCATCTGTACAGTTTCAGTGCTGAGCAGCTCAGGGTCTGCATGCAGATGATCTAGTTTCAATAAAGGTCAGAATAGAGGCCAACAAGCTACTTCTTAAACATTAGAATTTAATGGCTATAAGGAAGTGTCAAATTTCTTCTTTTCTTTCAATAAATAGGTAATTAGTTTATTATACATTCATTATTTTGTTTGAAATCCAAAGCTATTTTAATTTTTAATTTAAAGAAAGTGGGTAAAATATCCACTAGCAGTTGAACAGAAACAACAAATTGGTATATTCCTACCACAGATTATTACTTGGTAATGAAAAGGAACAAATTACTGATATACGAAACATGGGTGACTTTCAATATACCACGCTGTATGACAGAAACCAGACAGAAAGAATGATTCTCTAAGGTGCTATTAGGTAAAATTCTAGAATAGGCAAAACTAACCTACAGTGAACGAAAGCAGATCAATAATTGCTAGAGGCAAAGGGAATCTTTTTTGGAGAGGTACAAGTGTTCTTTATATTGATTAAAGGAGTCACATAAGTGTTTACATTTTCTAAATGTTATCACACTATATATTTAAAATTCTTTGTATGTAAATTTAAGCTCAATGAAGTTGGTTTGTGAGGGAGGAAAAAATGGGCACAAAGCATTTTAACTTTTCAAACTGATCTTGGTGCTAAAAAAGTTGATCAAAGCTAATTAAAGATGCTCGACATAGTCTTTTAGTTCACAAAATTTAATGATTAGACTGACAAGAGAAAAAATGGTGAGGCAGAGTCAGACTTACAGAATGATTTCCTGTGGCATATAATTCCTTTGGATGGGAAGAAAGGATGTAAGAGGGAGAGAAAATTAGGTTAGTTTGGTGATGTTGGGTTTGTGGCTGAGAATATATCTCTGTGTTCCAATGTAGTCTCAAAGCCTAGAAAGCAGATATTTAAAAAGCAACAGCTGAATACAATGTACATCCTTTTGTTAATAACTATTTTTGATTCCCTTCATGTGTCTTGAACATGCCAAGCACACTCCCATTCTAGTGTCTCTGCTCCTGCATTTCCTGAGGTTGGTATGCCCTCCTCTCAGATACTTGTACAGCTTGCTCCCTCTTCCTGTCCACCTTAGATATACTAGCTATTGCTCTCCTCCACTTTACTCTCTCCTGTTTTTCTTTAATTAGCTTTATTTTTTTCCAAGCACCTATCATCATCTAACCTATTACCTACTTAGCATTTACCTTCTCTACTGGAATCAAAGCTCCATGAGAAGAGAGTCTTTGTTTTCTTCACTGCTATCTCCTTTGTGCCAAGAACTGTGCTGGATATTGTAGTCACTTGCATATTCGTTAAAGAAATGAATGAATAATGAATGAATAAACTCTGTGTGTTATGATGGCATGAGGGAATAAGGAGAGAGATGGTAAAGTGTTATTACTGAATAGGTTTCAGGTACAGGGAATTATCAGTACAATGATCTTTAACCAGTATTTCAGAACATTGTAGTAATAACTGTCTTAAACTTATGGGCAAGTCGAGATCATGTTTAGAATGTGGACGCTAATAGTACCTACCTCAGAGTACCCATGAAGGTATTTAACATAGTCCCTTGGCAGTAAATGTTCAGTAGTAGTTAGTTATTGTGAAATCTGAAATAGTAATTGACACGTGGACTCAATTAGAACTGACCTTCATCATTGAAGGGAAAATAAAGAGGGAGAAGAGATTCGAAACAGAAAGTAAGACATTTCCTTCTCACCTTTGTTAAAATTGGAGACTCTATTCAGATTACGTAAATTACTAAAAGTACCATTTTAACTATAAGGTATTCATTCAATAAATGGTTTATTAGTTTACTTAGCTCTATAACAAATTATTCTGAAAACATGGTTATCTTCAATGGATTTAATGAATTCTTTCTGTTTACCATTACTGATGTTTTTACAAATATCTCCTATGCCTCCAGAATGATCATGATGCCAATGAGTCACTATGATTTCCTGGATTGCTGTATTAAATTCAGTCAGAGCCTGCTTTAAACAGCTGATATATTCTGGAATTGTTGGTTCTCCAGTGTCTATGAGGAGTCTCCTGAAAATTAAATGGAAGATAATCACATAAGTGGAGCACAGAGTTAACATTAGCATATTTCTCACATAGGTAATTTGCATTCAATTTAAGAAACTGCAGGCAGTGCTTTGGTCTCAACATTCTTGAAAGTCAGTTATGTGCTACTTCAGTTTAATGATAAAAATCTCACCTTAAGAAAGTTCTTTAAAAAAACTTATAGCTAAATGTGAAGTCTGAACAAGGAATAATAGATATAGTGAATACTTATCCAGCACTTAAAATATGGCACTGTTCCAAGAACCTCATATTTTTACAACTGTATTCCTCATAACAACCCTTTAAGGTAAGCTTTTCATTACTATATACAGAAATTAAGCAAATTGTCCAAGTTTAATCTATAACTAAATGGCAGAACCAGCATTCAAACTCAGGTATTCTGACCCCAGAACAGGAGCTCTTGCGAGACTTTTTACATCTTCAATGATCTGATATGAAAAAAATGTTTCCGTGGATTCCAAAAGAAACCTAGTCTTCGGCACTAGACACAACACTTATCGCTGCAGTTTTTTGGCTCTCATACATGACAATGGAGGTAGTAAGGAAGCATAGGGAAATATCTGAACAGCTTTAGTTACACGACCCAATTAGTTCTATTTTTTCTGCTTGTGATCTACTCTGAACTTTCCTTACACATTTTTTGCCCTTCCTCACTATTTTATGAGAATATATTCTTTCTCTAAAAAGTTTTCCTGAACTAAGGAAATAAGGGAGACAATTTCCTCCTCATGAACCAATTCACAACTTCTTAATTCATGCTGTTTCATAGTAACAGCTCCTAATTCAGGCTGGGGAAAGAAGATTAGTCTTGATGAAATGACAGAGTCATTAATTCATCAACAACTGTTTGTGAAGGGGACTGAGGTTAAGATGGCTGCCTGGTAGGAATGAGTCCCGTCTTCTCCCTACAGAGCAACCAGGGATTCACCTATTTTCCAGATATAAGTGCTGAGGAAAAGCAGGTCCAGAGGCTATAGGAAGGCAGAGCAACCAGGACTGCAGGGTTGGCGAAAATGACAGGCTTCAGAACTAAATGACACATTTGGGATTCGGACTGTGGCCAAGGGGGTACAGCAATGGAAATAACCAGGCTTCCTGGAGAGTTGCTCTAAAAGCAGCAGAGAGCTCACCCAGTGGGACTAGTAAATGGAGCTGAGGGAGATGGTCTTGGTGCAGGGTCGAAAAAGGACCAGTGCCCTGGTGGTCTGAGTGGGAGCCACCATAGGAAATTACACTGGGTGCTGCCACAGCTGGAAGGCAGCCAGGGGAATTCCTCATATGCAACCCCTTACCTACCATATTGCATTGGAGTTGCAGGACTCGACCACTAGAAATTCTACTCTTAAGTTTAAAGGAAGGAAAGTCTCCCACTAGCACCACCCTGTGAGTGGAGGTGAAACTACAGCTTGATTGCTGATTGCGGGTAAACAAGGTGGGTGTTAACATTTAAGCTGGGACACTGGGGTAAGGTACTGCATTGCCCACACAAACTCCAACCCCATAGGCTGAATTCTTGGGTTTCAACAGAGGGTCCACATAAGAACTTCAAAAAATACAACCAGTGGCAATGCCAGAAAACTCAAGAATTCCCAATGTTTAAACCAAATTCCAGGCTTATTTGGTGAAAGTAGATACCCTACACAGGTCATCAATGGAGGGAAAGGTATGTCTCAGAAACAAACAATACCAAATAGAGTGAAGACACAGAAATATATATGAAATGATGGATCCAATTAAAAACCCAGAGGAAAATCAGAATACAACTGATGTATGCAAACTACCTGAGGATGAATTAGGGCTAGTGATAAACACACCTATGGAAATCAAGAAAAAATTAGAGAAAAGAAATGAGAGAAGAAATGAAATAATATATTATAGAATTGAAGAACATGATAAATGAACTAAAGAACTTAATAGAGGGACTCAGTAATAGGATGGATGAAGCCTCCAATAGAATATGTAAGCTTAGAAGACAGGGCAGAGGAATGCATTCAAGCAAACCAGCAAAGAGAAAAAAGAATGAAAAGAAATGAAGCTAGCATTCAAGACCTATGGAATAACATTAAAAGGAACAACATTTACATATGGGTCCCAGAAGGGAGAAAAGGGGAAAGAAACTGCATTTGAAGAAATAATAGTTGAGAATTTAGGTAAGGTGAAGGATGAAGCAGGAATGCAGGAATCTCAGCGTTCTAAACAAAAGACCCAGACTATACCTTGACACAGTGTCATCAAAATGTCAACAATATAAGATAAAGGAAGACTCTAAAGCAGCTAGAGAAAAATGAGTCACATACAAAGGAGCTCCCATCAGACTGTCAGCAGATTTATCAACTGAAACTTTACAGGTCAGAAGAGAATGGCATGCTATAGTCAAAGTACTGAAAGAAAAATATTTTCAATCTAGGATACTATACCCCATGAAACAATCCTTTAAAACTGAAGGATGGTAATAAGCTTTTCAGATAAGCAAATGTTAAAGGAATTCATCACCACAAAACTAGCTCTACAGAAAATACTAAAGAATGCCCTATAACGTGAAAAAGAAGCCCCGCTTAACAACAGTAGGACAGCAAAATATAAAAAGGGGGAGGAGGAGGAGAGAATAAAGATGCTGATGGTTAGAATGAGTGTAAGACTAATCTTTCAAATAAAAATAGGAAATAAACATAGAATTCTTAATGCTAACCTTTGAGAAACCTCACAATGCAGTATCAGGGACAAATCAAAGAAAACAAAAAGGGAAACCAGTCAAAATACAACTACACTCAACCACCTGAGAAACAAAAGAACAAAAGAATTGTCAGTAACAACGCACAGAAGAAAAATTACAAAATGCCAATAAATAGCTACATATTAATAATCACCTTAAATGTTAATGGACGGAACTCACCAATAAAACAACAGAGTGGCTGAATGGATTAAAAAGGCATAACCCAACCTCCTTCTTTCAAAAGGTAGACAAAGGCTCAGTCAGTGGTTGGAAGACAATCCTACAGTCAAATGGCAACCACAAAAAAACAGGAACGGCTATTCTTATATCAGATTAAAAAAAAAAAACTTTAACAAAAAGCATAACAAAAGACAGAGCCGGACATTATATAATGGTTAAAGCATCACTTCAGTAAGATGACATAATGCTTATTAGCATATATGCACTAAATGAAGGTGCATCAAATATATTAAGCAAGAATTATTAGAACTGATGAAAGACAGTGACAGAGATACAATAATAATGGGAGTTGTCAACACCTCAATTACAATAATGGGCAGATCAATCACGCAGAAAATTAACAGGGAAAGAGAACTTTAAATGATCACTTGGAACAGTAGGTCTAATAGACATATACTGAACACTTCATCCAACAACTACAGATTTCACTTTCTTCTCAAGTGCGCGTAGTTCATTCTCAAGGATAGATCCTATGTTGGGACACAAAACACGTATCAACAAATTTACAAAGACTGAAATCCTATCAAGCATCTTTTCTGACCACAGTGGCTTAAAACTAGAACTTAACCACAAAAAGAAAGCTGGAAGACCACAAATAAATGGGAAATTAAACAATATGCTTCTGAATGACACTTGGTTAAAAGAGGAAATCAAAGAAAAACTTAAAAAATACCTACAGATAAATGATAATGAAGACATGAACAGCTAAAGCTGCAGTGGGATGTTCACTGCAATCTAGGCCCATATCAAGAAACAAGAAAAATTGCAAGTAAACAATCTAACCCTATATTTAAAACAACTAGTAAAAGAAGAACAATTAAAGTTAAAATTCAGAGAGAAGAAAAGAGAAAAAACTCTCATAACTAGATAGAAATGAAAGGGGAGAAGTTACAACAGATACCACAGAAATACAAAACATCGTAAGGGACTACTTATGAATAACTATGCCAACACAGTGAACAACCCTGAGGGCATGGGCAGTATTTAGATTAATAGTCTACCAAAATGGAACCTGGAAGAACTGGAAAACTTGAATAGAGAGTCATATGCACAGAATTGAAGAGGTAATCAAGTGTTCCTAAAAATAAAGTCACAGGACAGATGGCTTTTCTAATGTTTTACCAAACCTTCAGAGAAGAATTAACACCTATTCTTCTCAAACTCTCCCAAATTATTGAAGAACAGGGAATACTACCAAATACTCTTTATGAGGCTAACAACTCACTGATATCAAAAGGTGATAGAGATGTCACCAGGAAAGAAAATTACAGACCACTATCTCTAATGAACATAAATGCAAAAAATTCTCAACAAAATATTAGCAAACCGAAACCAACAATGTATCAAAATGATCATCAATCATGATCAAGTGGGATTTACCCAGGTATGCAAAGATGGTTCAACATATGTAAATCTATTAATGTCATATACCATATCAACAAGAGCAAGGAGAAAAACCACATGATCATATTAATAGATGCAGAGAAAGCTTCTGACAAGATCCAACACACATTTATGATAAAAACACTGCATAATATGGGGACAGAGGGTACATACCTCAACATTATAAAGGTCATATGATAAGTCCACAGTCAACATCATAGTCAATGGGTAAAAACTGAAAGCATTTCCTCTAAGGTCAGGAACAAGGTAAGAATATCCACTTTCACCACTGCTATTTTTCATACTGGAGGGTTCAGCCAGAGCAATTAGTCCAGAAGAGAAATAAAAGGAATCCAAATTGGAAAGGAGGAAGTAAAACTATCATTATTTGCAGATGATATGATTATATAATGGGAAAGCATAAAAACTGTCAAAATACTAAAACTAATAAATACAGTAAAATAGCAAGCTACAAAATCAATGCACAAAAATTAATTGCATTTCTATATGCAAATAACACACTAGAAGAAAACAAAGACAGAAAAACACACCATTTAAAATAGAAAAACAATTAAATATCTTGGAATATATTTATCAAAGTAGGTGAAAGACTTTACAATGAAAACTATAAGTCCTTCTTACAAGAAAAGAGAGAGGATACAAAGAGATCAAAAGATATCCCCTGCTCATATTTGGGAAGAATCAACATTGTTAAAATGGTCATCTTACCTAAAGCAATATACAGATTTAATACAATTCCTATTAAAATTCCACAAGCTTACTTCCAGCAAATAGAACAAAAAAATCTTAAAATTTTTATGGAAAAACAAAAAACCCTGAATAGCCAAAGCAATTATGAGAAAAAAGAACGAATCTGTAAGGATTACAGTCCTAGACACTGAGCTATACTACAAAGCTTTATTTATCAAAACAGTGTGTTGCTGGCTAAAAAGAGAGGCATGGATTAATAGAATAGAATTCATCACCAGAAACTGACTCACATACACACAATCAGTTAACCTATGAACAGGAGCCAAATGTATACAATAGAGAAAGAAAAGTCTCTTCAATAAATGGTGTTGGGAAACCTAAACAGCCACGTACAAAAGAATGAAACTAGAACATTCTCTAACAGTCACAAAAATTAACTCAAAATGGACTACTGACTTGGACATAAGGCTCGAAAGCATAAAATTCTTGGAAGACAACATAAGAAAGACATTCCATGACATCAGCTTTAGAGAGGCCTTTGGGGACTCAACTCCATCATGGAGGGAGACAAAAAGGAAAAATAAACAACTGGGATTACATCAAACTAAAAAAGCTTCTTCACCGTGAAATAAAACATCACCAAGACAAAAAAAAAAAACCTACTAACTGGAAGATATTTGCATCTATCTCAAACAAGGGCTTAAATCCAAAATATAGACAAAGAACTCATAAAACTCAGTAACAGAAAAACAGGGAATCCAGTAAAAAAAAGGGAAGAAGATTTGGAGAGATATTTTTTCAAAGAGGATATGCAGATGCCTAACAGGCACATGAAAAGATGTTCCTACTCATGGGCTAATAGGGAAATGAAAATCAAAACAAAATAAGATGTTAACTTATATCTGAGACATTGGCTGTTATTGAAAAGTCTGGCAACAACAAATGTTGGTGAGGATGTGGAGAAAAGGGAACATTTTTACACTATAGGTAATAGGTCTAACCCCTATGGATAACAGTATTCAGATTTCTCAAAAAGTTATAGAAATCCTGAATGTTCCAGCTATCTCACTTTGGGTGTTTACCCCAAAGATACAAAAACACTCATTCACAGAGATTTATGCACCCCCGTGTTTATTGCAGCCCTATTCACGATAGCTACAATTGAAAACTACCTAAATGTCCAATGTCAGATGAATGGATAAAGAAGATGTGGTACATATACACAATGGACTACACAGCTCTTAGAAGAAATGAAATCCTATCATTCGAATCAACATGGATGGATTTAAACAGGATTATGCTAAGTCAAATAAGTCAAAAGAAGAAAAATAGATACCAGATGATCTCACTCATATGTGAAATGTGAATAGATAAAACAAAGGAACAGATGAATCAAAACCAACCCTTGGACACTTGCAATAAAACTGAGGTTACCAACAGGGAATGGAATCGGGTTGTGGGGGTGGGGGGCAAATGGTGGCAGAGCCCACTGGACAATGTTGAAAAACGTTTGGTGGAAAGTAGGGTGTGTTGACATATCTGAGGAATGGGAAATCTGTACATATAGGGAACTAGACATAAGAGTTAAATTTGTCAAAGTTACTGCAATAAAATTCTAAAATAAATTGTGAATTATCTACTATGTGCCATGCCTGGTTCCATTCTAGTGGAGGGCGGGAAGGAACTGTGAAAACAAACTAAAATTTTGTGACAGATAAGTGAAAGCATTTTGAAGAACATTAAAATAAGGTAAATATGACAGGAGGTTACTGGGCAGCTACTTTACATTGGATGATTTTCCTTAACCATACTTCCCTCACAGATTAGAAGGGGATGGTCTTATGATCCACTGCCTTCCATCTTAAATTCCACAGCAGTGGCTTTGCTTCAAGTGCAATGTTATAACTCAGGGAAGGCAGGTGTTCAGGTGTTTTTTTTTTTTTTTTTTTTTTCTACTGGTCTAAGATGGCTGGTTAGTAGTTATAAGGATCTGTGGGAAATGGAGATATGAGGAAGAAATAGTTTTAAAAAAATTTAGGAGGTATAATCAAAAGCATTTTTTTAAACAACTGGATATGGAAGGGAAGGGAAAGAGTTAATGATTTTGAGGTTTCTAGGTGGGTAAGTGTCATCATACTTGAGTACAAACACTTGAGGGAGCAAAAAAGTTTGGTTTGGGTCATGGTGAATTTTGATGACATTGCCAGACATCTTCTCTATAGTATTCTACCATTGGACATATATATTTACAAGTTTATTTACTGCTTATCTCTATACCCACCCACTCTACAAATTTAAGTCCTTTAAGAGTGAAAAACTTGTCTCTTCTCTTTCTGCCACAGCCTAGATACTGGTATGTATTAGTCAATAAATATTTGTTGGATCAATAAGGAAGTAACTTTATTTTACTCTCATTGTAATGAATAGGAAAATGAGACCTTGACAAGTTAGACAATACATATATTATCTTACCAAATGTTACAAACTCCCAATACAGGATATATTTGAAGGCATATCTTTTTCACTCCAATACCCATTTTCTTTGGACATGAGGAAATAGGTTTTGATGGATAACTAGGTAACAGGTTCTCAACCTTTTAAATACCATGGGCCCCTGTGGACCAATCTCAGAATAATGTTTGGGAGTGTGTAAAATAAAATATGCAGCATTATAAAATAAACTAATATAGTTACCAAAATAACAAAATTATGATACAGTATTAGAGGCTTCCTTATTATTAATGTGAAATATCACTATTAGCACCAACCTGCATAATGACCTTAATATCTAAATATCTGTCATGGCTATAATGTGCTATGAAAAAATTAGAGAAAAAGTTTATGTATTACTATTGTTGGTTATTGCCTATATTCAGAATTAAAGTAAAAGCTAATTTTCAAGCAAGTTAAATTTCATTTTTTTTCCCCAGTCAAGGTCAAGATCTCTGAATTTTATCCTTTGCAGGACAATGAATCCAGGTTAAGAATCCCTGATTCTAGTAGAGGAAGAAGAGCAGATATAAAACCAAGTCTGAGATACCATTAATTATTGCTTATTGATGGACCCCTCGTTGTCTGGAATCGTTTTGATATGTAATAGGCACACAATAAATATATTAAATAAATATAGTTCAAATTCTAATGAATGATTACCATGTACAAAATACTAGACTATATACCTTATAAAATGTAAAGCTGAACAAGAAGCAGACTGTGTGAAGGAATTTATGGGTTCATTTCCATATAGATAACACATTGTGACACAGTTGGCACTAGCTACATTTAGTCACACAACATAAAAAATATACAAAAGTATAATACTATGATACTCTCAATAATACTCCCTAGCTTATTGTGACTGATTTGCCTGCCAACATGTATTTGGGGATATTTGGTATTTATTAAGCACACATTTTTGTTGTCTATTAATTAGTATCATTTAGACTAACTGGATCTTCTGGCTCTTTTGAACTTCCATGAACTTCATACCATGACCGCTGAATTTTTTTCAAGTTACCAAGTCTTCCCTCTTAAAAAAAAAAAAAAAAGAAAATTCTTGTTTCCCCCTCCTTTAAAAGAAGTCTGATATGAAATATCTTGTAATCTAAAATTGAGCTTAAATAATGTCCTTATTTTAAATGTCAGATCATGTTAATAAAAAGTCATGAGAAAATAGGTTTAATGGACAGATTAGATAAAATCTAGTAGTAAAGCTTTTTTTTTTTTTTTTTTTTAAGAGTGTGTGTGCTGTTTGCAAGAGATAGTATGACTTATAGAACTCTGGTTCTAGAAAATGTGGTTGACTGGGCTTTCCTCCTAAGGGTCCTGTCTTGATCCAGCACAACGAGAACTGGTAAAGTAAGGACTTTCAAAGTGAGCAGAACAGGACTAACACAATCTGGAATAACTAACACAATGTGAAATAAACACAATCTATTCAGAACAAAGGAAGGGATATAAATGCTATAAAAACAGAAATATTAACATTGGACCAAGTATTAGGAAAAAGTCATATTGAAAACTTCTTATATTGACTGATGTAGCAATTTAAACCAACATTTGAAGCTTTCATATTTATTATCTATTTTGGATCTAGATAATCAGAGTCTAGATTAATTCTAGGGAGGTATTTTTTACTCCATTATTTTACAGAAGAGAAAACCAGTTTTCAGAGAATTTAAGTGATTTGCTCCAGGTTCCAGCAAAAGACAGTGCTGGGAAGCACTAGATATTCAGAAACAATGGCCAGTAAATTCTCCCTCAAGATACTCACTGCCTCTGGTGCAAGGAGACTATTTAGTCAAGTAGTTAAATCATTCTTCATGTGTTATAAATAAAATTGCAGCTGTAAATTTTTTTTAAAAAGTGTTTTTTTATGGGTCATTCACTCCATGAGTTTGTTAGTAGTGTAAGCAGAATAAAATTGGAGACTAAAATCTGTTTTTCCCTTAGTCCATTCCATTTTTTGTATTTCTTTTAGTACAAGCACTTTGATATACTGAGTTTCATTATAGTTTTTAAAGATTAGTACGTAGCTTTCATACATGACCTCTAAACACAAGCCAACTTCGTCTAATTTTTAAATGGAAGCAGTCATCTGTTTAAATGAAAGAAAAAGTAGGCCACATTGAACTTGAGAAACAGTATATTGATCTCCCACACAGTATTCTCCTAAGAGACTTTCTAGGGTAATTTTGACTACATGTAATTATCATCTTTGGTATTAACTTTAAAACACTGAAGAGATAAGAGACTGCCTACAAACACTCGAGTTCAGGAAGTCCCAGCCAAGACAGACTCTGCACTAGATAGCAGGTATTTTCTTCTTTTTAATTCTCTATTTATTTGTTATCCATATGTTGGAGACAGCTTGAAACTCTTGTACCTATCTGACTTTTGCCTTGTTTACTCTGGACTTACTTAACCTTTTGTCTCTTTGACTTGGGATACTTCTGATTTCGCCATCCTTGATTCTAAAAATCTGAATTAACCGGAAAAGGAAAACAGTAGATATTTCAAAGAAAAACTCAATAAATTATTCTTATTAAACTGTTTTTGGCAGTAAATTATATTTTACTAATTGCAACACATCTTGACTGCACAATTGAATTCTGAGCTCAGGAGGTAATATAATTAATTTATTTTCTATATCATATAGGGTATATTAAAGTCTAAATTTACAACAACTGCTCAATGCATTTACTGTGCAGTAAACCACATCTCATTTCTGCATTATTTCCACAAAGCCAGAATGCAGGTGAACAAGAGAAAAATCTTAGAAATATAGATAGCTTATTTTATTCGCAAAATAACTTAAAAAATGCCCCATAAGAAAATAAATACCCCTGGCTTCTAATGCAGGGAGCAGGGGGATGGAGTGGGGTGGGGGGGATGGAGGAAGCGACCAGTGTGAACTACTAAATAAAGATGCTTCTTCTTTCCTGCCTGCCCGCCTACCTGCATTTAAAAATTAAAATAAAGTTAGTCAATTTCTTCTTTCCCTAAGGGGTATGGAGCTCTTTTGGGGTTCACAGATAAGAGCAATTTGGAAGCAAGAAAATCCTGCCCTCTGCTGCTGTGTTAAGAAAAAGGCCTCAGCACGGTTAGTCGCTTTAGTGAGGGGAAGTTATACTTGAATCAAAACATTACAAAGTAGGTAGCGCTTTCCAGATTTTTTAAATCGAAGCGATTTTAATTTCTCAAAAGTTTAAAGGCACTCACACCACTGATGTACTGACATTGACGCATTCAAACATCAAGTACACGGGGTTTCACAAATAGGAAGTCCCCCCCCCACCCGCCCCCACCCTCACCCAACCCCGGCCATTATTTCTCTCTTGTTAGCCATTTGCAAGTTAAGAGAGGTTACCACCGCGGGAGATCGAGTGGCGGTGATTTAGGGGAGATCTGTAATCCGAAGTCTGTAAGCGAGCGGGCGCTGCCCCAAAGCGGCAGAACACGCTCGCGACCACGGGTGTACAGCCTCTCGGCTCTGGGAAAGCAGCTGTCGGAGCGCCAGCTCCCTGCGTCCCCAGGGCCGGTGTGTGTGTGGGTGGGAAGGACATTTACCTGGGGCCGGTCCCCACTAGGTAGGTGTTGGTGCCCTGCAAGGTCATGGGACCCGGGTTACAGCCTAGGATGCGCACCACTCGACCGGACAGCCGCTCAATACGCTGCAGCGTAGCAGCCATCTCTGCCTAAGCCGCCCGCTAGCAAGCAGCGTTCCGAGCGGCCCCAGCGCGGAAGTAAAGACTGGACCCGGGAGGTGGAACCATCGGTCACGTGATGCCGCGTGACTTGAGGGGTGGAGATCGGCAGCAATGCCAGGGGCGGGGCTAGAGGTCACGTGACACGACAGCAGCTGTGCTGGCTGCGGGGTCAGGGAACTTGCGGGCCCCTGGTTAGAGGGAACTAGACACGGGGTAAATTGGCACCCCGGGCTGGCTGCGTATCACAGAATCTGGTGTCTTCACGGTAGTGTGTGTCTGGGTAGACGAGTTCATCCGGGTAGGCGAGTTCATCCAAGCAGGCGAGAGCCATTTAACCTGGCAAGTCTTGGGGTGGAGCTAGGGCTAAGCAGGCTTGGGGTTCGTCACTTCACCCTACTCCTAGGGGAGGGTTGATTACTCTTCAGGTTTTTAGGCAATGACTGTGTATGTGTTTGTGTAGTCTAGTTTCCTTTTATACGTAGTGGCATCTGGTGTCTACTTAGCTCTTACTGCTAAGCGAAGTGCTTTTTACCAACACTTCTCATTTAGCCCTGACAACACTATTAACAGGAAGGTACTATTTTAATGCCCCTTTTACAAAGGAAGAGTGATTTGGGGCCGAGTGATTTGGGGCCTTGCGATTTGGGGCCTTGCGATTTGGGGCCTTGCTCAGGTGACAGAACTGTTGGAATTCAGTCCTGCGAACGAAGCTTGGTACCTAAATGCCTTGCATCCACACTGCCTGCGAAGGTGCAAGGAGCTTGTCTCTTCCACCTGCCCAGAGAACTAGGTTAGCCTTGTGGGGGAAATATAAGACTTACATTCTCTGTAAGGAGCCCTTCCTTTATCTGCTAATTATTAATTACCCTGGAAGAAGTATTAACTGTTGCTTACTGTTTAGGAAAAAAATGACATTACAATTTACCTAAGGAAGTGCACAGATCCTGCAATCACTTTCATGGAGTCTGTAATCACTACCCTAAATGAGACCTAGACTGCTATCCCAGTCAACCCCTTTTTCAAAACAAATGAGAAATGGACACATGCGATGCTTGTAGTTAGGAAATTTAGGATATGCATGTAAATTTTTTTTACAATGCACTTTTATTGAGGTAGTATTTTAACATTACAACACTTTGAGTTGTGCAGGTTCACAGGTCATCATATATATGATATTATACCTCCCCCACTGCCAGATTTGTAATGATCCTCCACAGTCCATTGAACTCCCCCACTACTCTTTGCTCCCACCTCCTCTGCAGCACCCCCACCCACTTTTTTATTTTTTTTATTTATTTTTTTTTTTTTAAGGAAAGGTGCAGACAGGAATGAAGGTGAACAGACAGACAAGCAGGAAAAAGCATTTTATTTTATTTCCATTTTTAATTGTTCACACTGGTTGTTTCCCCCCAACCCAGGACTGGAATCCTGAGGTATGTGGCTTGCATCGGAGGCGACTGACCTAACTGATGCTCCACCAGAGAACACCCCGTTCCCTTCTTTTAACCTCAGTTTTGTTCTTAAAATTCAAGGACCAGTTTTATTTTGTTTTTGTTTTAGTCCTTCACTTGTTTCATTTCATTATGCCAGTGAAATTCGGCTATTTGTCTTACTCTTTGTGACTTCCTTCATTTAACATAATACTCTAGTTTCATTCTTGTCATAGATGGCAAAGTTTAATGTAATCACATATTTATCCAGTCCTTTATTGATAGGCACCTTGATTGTTTCTATTTTTTGTCTATTGTAAATAGTGCTGCAGTGAACATTGGGGTGCATATATTTTTTCAAAATAGTATTTTTATAGCCTTTGGATAGATACCTAGAAGTGGAATTGCTGGAAGTTCTATTTTTAACATTTTGAGGAACTTCCATACAGTTTTCCAAAGTGGCTGTACCAATATACATTCCCACAACAATGCACAAGAGGTCCCTTTTCTCCGAATCCTTGCCAATACTTGTTTCTAGTCTTTTGGATATAGGCCATACTTATAGGTATAAGGTTATATATTATTGTTATTTTGATTTGAATTTCCCTAATAATAAATGATGATGAGCATTTTTTTTCATGTGCCTGTTGGCCAGCTATATGTCTTCTTTGGAGAAGTGTCTATTCAAATCCCATTTTCTTTTATTGGGTCTTTTTTTGTTGCTGTTTTTGAGTTGTATGAATTTTTTTTTTTAATACCTTGGATATTAACCCCTAGGACAAGCATCTTTAACATTTGCCTATATTTTTTTAGAAAAAACTATATGCTTTTAATTTTTATAATTTTTATTAATCATCAGTTTAGTGTTCAGATTTCTTGAAAGACAAACATGTATTGTGTCACAAATTTCTTTGCCTTGTGTCTCAAAGATGTACTTTTTAATTTTTTTTAACATTTATTCAAGAAGCTTTGATTGACAGAATATGTAAATCCTTATGTGTAGGTTCCCCGTTCTTCAAACATATGTCAGCATACACACCAAAATACCAAAAGTTCTTCACTATTGTCTGTTATACTCTGTTACCACTTGCCCTACCCCTCCACTCCATTTCCTTCTGGTAACCTCAGTTCTATTTTTAATGACCAAGGGTTTTGTTTTTTTAATTCATCTGTTCCTTTGCTTTGTTTCTTTTTAATCCACATACGAGTGAGACAGCTGGTATTTGCCTTTTTTCCTTCTGACTAGTTTGACTTTGACAATTCCCTCTAGTTCCATCCATGTTACTGAAAATTACAGAATTTCATCTTTTTAATGGCAGTATAGTGTTCCATTGTGTATGAATCCCACAAAAGATGCACTTTTAACAGAAAAGTATTAAAAAACTGTCATTGAAGTAATCATATAAATTATGCCCTTTGTAATAAGGCAAGCATTAAAAAATCAAAACAAACACTTCGCATATCAAGCAAAACTCTCTGTATCAGGCATTTTCAACTCATCACTATTTATTTGTAGCCATCAGTGACTGATCAGGCAAGAAGTTACCTCAGTATTCCCCTTTTAAGAACTCTATGCTGGAAAGTCTGCAAACCTCCGAGAAGAGAATGGAATGATTAATTTCTGGTCTATAATGCTCATGTGACTCGTGGACAGCTTTAGTCACTTATTCCTTAGCTTTTTTTAAAATTAAAATTTCCCTGTGCCTTCTGTCTCAATTTTATTTAATTCTTTGCCAAGCTTTTCATCAGACAGATGAAGAAAGGGACCACCCCAAATCATCAAAAAGTTATTTGATTTGAGTTGTCATTCAAAGACACTAGCAGAAGAGCAGGAACTAAGGGTAGATAGTGCGTTTGGTTTAGACAAATTGAGATTGAGATGATTGTAGATATTCCCGTAAAGAAAGCAGTTAGATTGAGCTCCAAAGAAAGATCTAGGCCGTAGATACAAAACTAAGTCTTTGTGGATATGTTTAGCAATGTGATTTGTAATTTAAGTTCCTCTGCAAGAAATAAAACCAACAATTTTTACATTTAATTACATTTGTAATAATTTATCAGTCTGCCTACAACATGCAAAGTATTATTGTAGACATATTTAGGGGATGTTAAAAATGAATAAGTTGGCTTTCTAGAAGCTCATAACCAGAAAGGAGACATTTATGATGCCATTTTGAAGCATATGGATAAATCCCAGAGAAGAATATCTGAAGTGATTAGATTGCAAGGAAAAAGGGAAAGCTCAAATTAGGAAGAATAGGAAATCTTAAGATGGTGAGTTTTATGGTGATTCTTACAGGATTGATAGAACTTCATCAGGTAGATAGACATATAAGGGCATTCTAGACAGTAAACAACCTTGAAAAAGGCTTGAAAATAGAAGAAACGTAGTATTTATTTTGGAGAGAAACTAATAAGCATGTTCTTGGGGTTTGAGAAAATAACAGTTTTTAAAAATAGGCAGGACTAAGTCAATGATATTTTATAAATTCTTTATCATAGTATTTCAAATTCAAGAATCTCTCTCCTTTTCCAAACATGGTTTGTCCACTTGGCTATGCTGGGAGGCAAATTATATTTTTTTAAAAAAATTCATTGATAAACACCATAAAAGTTTGTAAACTAGTCACTTGTTAAAGGAGCCATGTTCCTTCCTCCAATGGGATAATTATACATGGGTGTGCTGTAGTTATAGTGATATAGACTCTTGATAGTACATCAGAATATCCCATGTATGACTAATAGGTGATTTCAGTTTCATTTTAGTATTCGATCTTAAAGCTTTATGCACCCTTTAATTATACTTGTTTTCAGTGAAGAAGAAATAACCAGGATGAAGACTGTACAGAAGCAACTTTGAATTAAAGAAGATTTTTTTTGTATTTGACAAGTAAGTCTACATTTTATGTTAAATTTGGTGAACAAATTAAAATTCTTTAGTTTTCACTTCTTTAAATATCTTCATTATGTGAAGTGATCATGTACAAAGGACAAAGGTTATGTGTTTTGACTGGCAGCCAGATAGCATGCAGCTAGGCTGACTTTGAATGAAATACAGTTGAAACTCCTAATATGTTAGTGTTACAATTCCCCGTTTAAATTTAATTTTGTAAGTGACATTATTTATCCTAAGGTAGTATTGGAGCAATGATCTACTGTAGGGATAGAGATGAAGTATTCTTCGTACATGTTATACAACTATACAGTTCTTTAAAAAGCTATGTGCCTTCTTTAAAAGCTGCTATATATATTAGCTTGCTTTGTAGTTTCCTTCCAGGTGGTGTTATCTTCTCCCTTACTAAAGTAAGCATGTAGAAGTTGTCATATTAGATTAATCTGTTGAGTCTAACAATGTCTGTTGATGTTCTAACAATGATATGACCTTTAAGTTTTGTAGAATTTATTTTTCTGTCTTTTAAAACTTGACTCAAACTAGACTCCTAGTGTTTTCCTTACCCATGTGAAGTAAAAGAAACTCTTTGTGGGAAGAGTGACTGATGCACATGAAGTGCTCAGGTATTATACTCTGTAATTTTAAGAAAGTTATCTATATTAAAAATAAGTTTACTTATTAAAGATAATTTGACTACATACCCACCATCTGTAACCCTCAGTTTTCTAATCTGCAAGGTGGGACCAATATACTCTTCTCATAGGGATTTGTAAGATTAAATTATATAGTGTATATAAAATGCTTCACATGTAATACACACTCAGAAATAGTAGCTACTATTATTATCTATTTTACACTATTTTCCAGTTTTTTTTCCTACATAGTAAAGTCTAAGATATTACAAGTTTTAGAATGATGTTCAGTATAACTTTGCTAAAGAATCTTTGCCAATATTTCGTGGAACTTTTGTTTCTGGAGGATGTATTCAATATTTAGTACCTTGGACTTTGGAGCGACCTGTTTGTTCCATCTGGAAAGCTTTTATATTATATCTACATGGCTTATTTAGTTGCTCAAAGAAACCTCAGTAAGGTCTTCTCTGACTATTCTAATTAAAATTGCAATCCACAGTTTGTCTGAGTCTACTCCAAATATTGATCTCCCTTAACATGCTGTTTTGTTCCTATAGCACGTAGCAATTTTTAATGTAATGTTTACTTTGCTCATTTATTATTTTTATTGTTAATTGACTATTTTTCTCTCTGCTAGGATATATGTTCCACAAGGGCAAGCATTTTTGTCTCTTTTATTGCTGTATATATCCTAGGAGCCTAAAACATCACGTGGCATCTTCTAAGTCAATAATTAATTCAACTGAATGGAACCTTTGATCAAATCTCATCATCCTAAATTCCATGCTTATGCTGAGCATGATGTCTTTTATTTTAAGATAAGAAAACTGTAGGGAAATTCAGTCTGCTAGATTGACAAACTCAGATTTAACTTTTTTCCCCATTCTGATGGCATTCTTTAAAAGGAAAAGTGGTATGAACTTTTTTTTCTGTAAGAAAAGTGGAATACTGTTTAATATTATTCTAAATACTCTTAAAATACTTATAAGTGGTAAAATGACAAGAATACTATGGTTTGTAAGTGTTTTTAGTAACACTTTCGCCTCCTGGTTTTTAAAGTAATAAGTGGTCTTTATAGAACATATAGAGTGTTAGTTTATATAAGATGCCATAACAGAATACCGGTTTAAGCAACAGATATTTATTTTCTCACAGTTATGGAGACTGGAAATCCAGCATCAAGGTGCCAGCAGGGTTGGTTTCTGGTGAAATCTTTTTCCTTTGATTGCACATGACTTCTTTCTCCTTGTGTCCTCACATGGCCTTGCCCCTGTGTGTTTAGAGAGTAAGGTTGGTGGGAGTTTGGGGAAGTGGAAAGGGCAGCAGAGGATTATAGCTCTCTGGTATCTTTTCCTTTTCATATAAGGACAGCATTATTATCAGATCAGGGCTTCATTTCTTTTTTTTAAAGATTTGTCTGATTTTTTTCTTTGCTTCATATTTTTTTTAAAGAGAGGAATGAAGGCAGGCAGGGATGAAAACAGACAGTCAGGAAAGAAGGAAGAAAGGTGAAAGAAACACTCTATTTGTTTCATTTCGTTTTTTCCTTGGACTTTATGTGGTCACACACCAGTGTCTCAACTGCCCGAGCCACCAGGGTATACCCCTAAAATTTTTATTGAGGTGACTGACTTACAAAATAATACAAGCCTTTATGTGCAGGTTCACTTTTTATCAAATACAGGATAACACACCTCGCTCTCCACCAAATTACTAAAAATACCCTTCTGCTGTCCATCAGACTCCATTACCACTTGCTCCTGCCTCCCCAATGGTAGCAGTTCTGTTGTCAATGTCCAAGGGTTAGTTTTTATTTTGTCTGTTCATTAGCTTAGTTTCTTTATATTCTGCATAAAAGTGAGACCATAAGCTGTTTGTCTTTCTCCCTCTGATTTATTTCACTTAGCAGAATCCTACCTAGTTCCATCCATGTTGTTTCAGATAACAGGATTTTATCTTTTTTAGGGTTGTTTAGTATTCCATTGTGTATTTATACCACATTTATTTTTATCCATTCGTTTGATGATGGGCACTTAGGTAGTTTCCAGTTCTTTGCTATTGTAATAATGCTGCAGTAAACATGAGTGTGCATACATCTCTACAAATTAGTGTTTTTGTATCCTTCGGGTAAATACCCAGAAGTGGGATAGACTTATAATTTTCAAGTTTTTGAGGAATCTCCTTACCGCTTTCCATAGGGATTGCACCAAATTTGCACCAAAAGTGCAAAAGTGTTCCCTTTTCTCCACATCTTTTCCAACATTTGTTGTTTCCGGTCTTTTGAATAATGGCCATTCTCACAGGTATGAGGGCATATCTCTTTGTTGTTTTGAATTGCTTTTACATAATAACAAGAGACAAGGAACATCTTTTCATGTGCCTATTGTTCGGCCTCATTCTTACCTCCTTTAACCTTAATTACCTCCTTAAAGGCCCGGATCTAAATACAGTCAGATTGGGGCCTAGAACTTCAACATATGAATTTGGGGTGGGGAGCAATTCAGTCTATATATATAAAAAAAAATGAAGAAAAAGAAAAAAATGCACATACTGCCATTATTTCACCAGATAGAAACCAAGAGTGACATTTAAAAAATTTCTTTCATATTTCCTTTGCATTCCTTTTCAAAGCTTTGAGATTATATTATAGCACTTTCTCTCTTTAACATTATTTAAAGTGAAGTCAAAAATGACAAACTCAGATACTTATAGGGATCAGGCTGATAAACAATACGATAACTAACATTTCTTAAGCCCTAACAGTATGCTAAGTCCTTTTCTAGAAGTTTATATATTTTATCATTCTTAACCTTCACAACAACCCTATAATGTTCATATTTCCAGTGGAAAAAAATAAGGCATGGGGAGGTAAAAGAACATGTTTAAGGCATTAGAACTGAGACTCAGCTGTAGAAATGACTGAAATGGGACGACTGGCTATTGTTTTGAACTTGAGAGTGCATGCCCCATCTGGGTTGGGGAGAAGAGGTTGTTGGGTGACTGGCATCCACTGCTCATGAAGGACGAAGGAATAGCAGTCTAATCTAGAAGATCTTTCTGTTTTTTTTTTCGATAGCGGTGAAAAATCTGGGCTTTTATATGAAATTTTGGCAAGTAGTTTAGAAAATAAAAAGCACTGGTGAGTCAGTCAAATGTTGTGTACAGATTACATTCAGCCCACATTTATAAAACAGGAATCATAGTATCTGTCTTCTAAGATGATGTAAGAATTAAATGGGAGAATTTTATATACAACATTTAGCTCAGTGCCTGGTAACAGTGCTAAGTAAATGTTAGCCATCATTAGTAGCATGAATATTTTATCCAGTCATTGAAATTCTTTATAGGCATTATTTATTATTGTTTTTTAAAAGGAATTATGTAACACATTAGTATATAATATATATATATACATATATATGTATACACACATATATATGTTGTAAAAAATTCAAGCAATATAGAAGTATATGTAATTAATGAAAGGATTAAATTTGCATTTGCTTCCAACCATCAATTCCCTTCCCCTTGCCAATATAATTAAAAAACATAAATGTTGTTTTTATCTTTTGGGTAGTTACTTTTTTTACTTAATACATCCTGGAGTTCTTCCAAAAATTTATACAAAGTAGGCTTATACAAAACTACTTAATTTTTTAAAAGGTTGCATGTGTATTATTTAGTATGGATGTATCATAATTTATTAAACTAGGCCTCTCAACTGTCATTTAGGTAGTTTTCAATTTTTTTTGCTGTTATATAAAAGGTTTTGCAAAGAGGTTTGTGCACATATGTGACTATGTCCCTAGACTCGATTCTTAATATGGAATTTCTGGATCAAAGCATATTAAGAATTTTTATAGCTGTTCTGCTTTTGTTAAATACATTTTTAGTAGCTTCATACTATTCCATTTTCTATGAGTTCTATGAATCTACCATTGTTTACTTCACCAGCTCCTTATTATATTGACACATTTCAATCGTTTCTTATATTTTGCCCTTAAGGGTGGCTCTGTGATAAATATCTTCATAAATAAGCTTTGCTTTTTTAAAAGGTAAATAGTTCTGCTTTTTTAAAAGGTAACTAGTTTGAGATGAAGTTGTCAGCTAACAAGTATATTACTGAGACTAGTTTTCCAAAGCTATTTTAAGAAATATATTAAATGGCAATGGATTTTTAGAAAAAATAGTTTTGATAAAGTCATAGCTTAGGATTTTAATATTATACTAAAGATTTTTAGATTCTTGTCTGTTTCTCTATGTCTCATTTTAGGTGTTGTCGTCTGTAATGAAGACCGCTGTGAATCAGAAAAATGAATAAAAGCCTTTTAACACTGGATTTGGATTAGATTTAGAAAAGAAAGTTAAAATTAGTCATTTTGATTTTAGTGTTCCAGTTTCATATTATTCTTTTAAATAGATTTAGGGAGAAGAAATTAAATTTTAATACTGTACTAAAGGATGCGCTAATATTTAGTCTGATTTTTTCTTTTATTTGAGAGAAGAAATTAGATAACCAACATCAATAGTGATTCATAATGAAATTTAATAAATTGAATTTTATGATGTCAGTTTTTGGCATTATAATCTATGTAACTGATTTAATTGTGGACATCTGGGTATCTGTTAGATTTTTATATGAAGGGCAATATGTTTTTGGAGTTTTAACATTAAGCTTTATGTTCTTTGGAACATTTGTGGTCCAGTGTTTTAGTTATTCTTGGTTTAAGGCTGATTCAGAGAAAACAGGCCAAGAAAATAAGCATTGCTTGCTACTTCATTGCTTTCAAGGAGGAGTTTTTACAAGGTGAGCATATAATTTTGATTATTAACACTGTTTTCTTTTATCTAAACGGAAGCTACCTTTCTGTGTCTGCATATTCAGATGTACAAAGGTACCCAGTTTGCATGTCGCACAAAAGTTACATGCCTCTGTCAGAGGCTTATGTGAGTCATTTTAGTACTGTCAGAACTTTCCAGTTTCACTAATGGAATGTTTTAATTTACTTAATGCACTTATTTAGGAAGAAAAAAGACTCATTTGTATGTCTTGTGAATATTTTATCTTCTATTATTTTCTAAGCCTGATTGTGAAATACAGCTGATCACTTGTAACTCTGATAGAGCACTTGATTTTTTGAGTTACTTATGGCACTGATTTAACTAAGTGAAATTTGTATTGCAATAATGCAGTACGCATATGGTTAGCTACGGGAGCATATACAGAATTAAAAACAACCTTAAGGATTATGTTGTCTAAATCCTTATGTTTTCTTTAAAGGAAAGGTACAGTCAGGAATGAAGGGAAGTAAGCAGGCAGGCAGGAGGAGAGAGGAAGAAGTATTTTATTTAGTTGCTTGTCTTGGTTGTTCTCCCAGCTACTGGGTCCTGAGAACTGGTAACCTTGGGAATGTATGTGGACTATGTCCAGTGAACTAAACCCCTAAGCCACTAGGGTATGCCAGAAAACCCCTTATTTTATAGTTAAAGAAACTGGGATAAATAATTTCCGAGAATTCTATGATTATATATTGAATTTCATATTGCTTTTCATTATAACTTTGTGGGATTTAATTCTTTTGAAATCAATATATATCTGAAAAGATATTAAGATGATAACATTGTTTTGGTGTGTCCTGGTGGAATAGCAGTTTGGTTAGCTGCTTTCTACCTGCATAGTCCACGTACATCCCTAGGACCCAAGTTTGTATCCTGGGGTCAGGGAGAGCAATCAAGATAAACAAATAAATAAAATAATATAAAGTTCTTCCTGCCTGCCTGCTTCTGATCATCTTCATTCCCGTCTGTACCTTTCTTAAAAAAAAAAAAGAATGACATTATTTTGTTACAGTTCGATTTTGAATTTGGGTTATTTTAATCAATTACATTAAGGTTAATTTCTGATTCTCTCCTGTGAAAAAGCAACACATTCATAGCAGTTAGGTGAGAGTATTAAAAAATTTTAAGCTTTTCATGTTAATTGAGCAATAATAAAAAATGCCATTATATTTGTGTGGAAATTTTTGGTTTCAAAATGTTTTCCTTTTCTAAAACTAGAATTGCTAAGATTATAATACGTAGCAAAATATGCAATGAGAAATAAGTTTTAGGGAAACTGGAAAGTACTTTAGGTATTGATCTTAGAAGTTAGTTTTAGAACTGTGCATTTTCAAGATGAACATATTTAAAGGAATGGACTGAAAGTACTGGTAACTATATAGATGTAATAATATTTAATGAATAGACTATATGACCAATAATGAGAGTTATGTAATTATACTACCTAGTGAAGGATAAAAATTATCCTTGCAGGGAGTTTACAAATAAGTTAAATTCTGTTATTTGCCACCTAATTAATGGAATATTTTAATATACAGAGCTATTTTCATTGGTGTTGCAAATAATGAGTTGAAGGTACTCCAGGACATTGTTTTATAAGTTATAAATTGTGTTGTAAAGGAAAGACAAAATAGCCATGATTTTCAGTGTCTTTTGACAGACCCATTAATTTTTTATTGAATGTTAGATGTTATATATAAAAAAATATAGAAAGTGAAGCAGAGTTTCTGACAGTCTAATAGTACCAAGGAGATAAGGACTAGCCTATTAGGATATGTGAAGTTGAGCCTGACCACCATGCTCTCTGTGCCCTGGAAGACTAGGAGCAGGGCCACACCAAAAGTAGATTGATCCTTAGTCTAAATGCCTAGCAGAGAAAAGAAAATAGTATAAGACTGTCAGAAATTCCTCTTTGCTTTTTTTAAAACTCCTCTTTGCTTAACATTAGAAAGCAGACTTTCTGCTACAGTCTGTTATAGTTTCAAAATTTGACAAATGTCTTGAGGAGAAGACTGTGTTTTGGGGTTCCCTCAGAATGTAGTCCTGCAAGTCCCTGCTAGTTCTAGCAACAGCCTGGGCAAAATACAGATTTTCAACTTCTTGTAACAGAATCAGCAAATACCTTCTGACAATAGGCATATATAGAAGTATCAGCTCAGTTTCCAGTTTCTTTAGTTGAGTAGGTGCATTGGTCTGCTTCAATAAACTATATCTGATATAAAAGTGTATCCCTAACATGCAGTTTTAAATTACTCCAAGTCTAAAGTTGGACAGAACCTTTGCAGTTCTGATAGATAATATAAAGACCTCAAAACATTTGAATCATATTTACCATTTATGATATTACCATTTGCTCAATTTATGCATTAGTGTTGTTGCTATTTCAACTTCTGTGTTTAATCTCACTGGATATTATTACTGCAATATTATTTCTATTTTATATAGTTAATTTTAATGTTTTTATGACTATATTTATCACTCTATATTTTTTATTCTTTCTTGAAGCTCAGGCTTTCCACCCGAGATCACTTTTTCTTCTGCCTGCTTGGACCCATCCTTTAGAATTGCATCTATTTTGTGTTGGTGATGTCTCTCATTTTTTTTTTTTAAAGAAAGATGTAGTCAGGAATGAAGAGAGCAGATAAGCACAAAGAGAGGCAGAAGAAACATTTAATTTATTTTATTTAATTGATTATCTTGGTTGTTTCTTAAGCCCCAGGTCTTGATTCAGGGACCTGGGGAATATATGTAGACTATACCTGGGGTGAACTAAAATTCTAGGCCACTAGGGTGTACTCCATCTATCAATTTTTTGTTGTCTAGACACGTCTTTATTTCACTATCTTTCTTTAGCATTTAGTTTTAGTGGCTATAGAATCAGTAGTTATTTCCTCTCTGCAATTATCTTCTCTTGTCTTTTGATTTCCATTATTGCTCATGAGGAATTAGATGTCAGTCTTATTGCTGCTCTTTTAAAAATATTTTATCTTTTTTCCCTTTGACTGATCTTACGATTTTTTATTTGTCTTTAGGTTCTATAGGTTAATTATGATGTATGTGGGTGTAGTTTATTTTTATTTCTCTTGCTTAGGATTTACTGGGTTTCTTTCTTCATTCTGTGGATTATTACTATCTTCTATAAGTTTTGCGCAGTTCCTAGTGATGATCATTTTTTAAACATTTTCTTTACCACATTGAAGTCTCTTTTTTCATCTGGAACTCCAAGAAAATATAGTCGCACCTTCTCACTGTATCTATAATGGCCCTTACATGTTAGCTAAAATTATTATTTTTTAATTCTCTATGGTAATTATCTGTAATGTTTTTCATAGCTATTTTATATCACTAGTACTTTATTTTTGCTGGGGCCAATGTGTTAGTAAATCCAACTACTAAGTTTTGAAATTTTGATTCTTATAATTATTTTTAGAACTAGCTTTATTTGGTTCTTTTTAAGTATGTTCACTTTTTATAGTTTCCTGTTCACATCAATTATTTCATATTTGTCATTTATATCTGTAAATGTAGTAAGCATTTCTATTTCTTAAAATTCATTTATAATTCTAATATATGAAGGCTTCAGATTTGTTATATCTGATTCTGTTTATTTTTATCCTCATCTTTTACCCAGTTTTTAAATAGTAGTAGTATTAATTTTTGTTCATAGTGCTACATTCATTTTAGGATACAGAAATTGCATCTCAGTCTTTATTACACACTACATTCACCAGGGTTCTAGTGTTCTTTGCTACCATCTTTTCCCTTCTTTTCTTCCCTTTCCCACTCCCAACCTCCCTCTCACCTCCCCCACCATAACAAGAACTCTGTTATTTTTGTTGGAGTTTACATCTTCATTACATGGTCAATTTCATTATATCCCACATATGAGTGACACCATCCTGTATTTCTCGTTCTCTTTCTGACTTATTTTGCTTAACACGATCCCCTCAGGTTTCATCTAGATGTTGTGAAAGGCACACTTTCATCTTTAAATTTTAAATAGATGCATAGAATTCCACTGAGTATATATGCCATAGCTTTTTTATCTGGTTATCTATTGATGGCCATTTAAGTTGTTTCCATGTCTTGTCTATTGTGAACTGGGCTGCTATGAACATAGGGGTATTCTTTTCTGATTAGAGATTTTGTATCCTTTGGGTATATGCCCAGGACTGGGGTTGCTGGATCAAATGGCAGATGCCTCTTTATTTGTTTGAAGAATCTCCATACTGTTTTCCAAAGAGGTTCCACCAATTTACATTACCACTAATAGTATAGTAGGGTTCTTTTTTTCTCTAGCCCCCCGCCCCCAACCTGCTATTTCCAGTCTTTTTGTTATAGGCCATTCTCACTGGTATGAGGTGGTATATCATTGTTGTTTTTATTTGCATTTCTCTGATGATGAGTGATGTGGGACATTTTTTCATGTCTTTAGGCCATCGGTGTGTTTTCTTTAGATAGGTGTCTCTTTAGTTTTTTTGCCCATTTTTTGAATAGGTCATTTGCTTTTTTATTGTTGAAGTATGTGAGCTCTTTATATATTTTGGAGTTTAAGCTCTTATCTGATGTATATTGTGTGAATAATTTCTCCAGTTCCATGGGTTGTTTTTTGTGTTGTTTTAGTGGTGTTTCCTTTTGCTATGCAAGAGCTTTTCAATTTGATGTAGTCCCAATTGTTTAGATCTGTTTTGGTTTCTTTTGCGGTACCTGTTTCTTCCCCAAAGACATCTTTGAGGTTGAGGTCATGGAGTTTTTCCCACATTTTATAGTTCTGAGTCTTATATTCAGGTCTTTGATCCATTTGGAATTAACTTTTGTGTATGGCGATAATGGATAATCTAATTTCTTCTTTTATTTTTATTTATTTATTTTTTTGCAGATGTCTTTCCAGTTTACCTAACATCATTTGTTTCCTCCATCTATTGTATTTTCTCGGCACCTTTGTCATAGATTAACTGTCCATATACGTGTGGTTTTATTTCTGGGCTCTCAATTTGATTCCTCTGATTGGTGTCTGTTTTCCCCCCAGGGCTTTGATGATGATGATTGCTCTGTAGTATAGTTTAAAATCAGCGAGTGTTATTTCTCCACTGTTCTTTTTTCTCTTAGGGTAACTTTGGCTATTGGAGTCCCTTTGTGGTTCCTTACAAACTTTAGTATTGTTTGCTCCATTTCCTTGAAAAATGTTTCTGGGATTTTGATGGGAATTGCATTAAACCTATATATTGCTTTGGTTAGAATAGCCATTTTTTACTATGCTGATTCTTCTAATCCATGAGCGTGTAGTATTTTTCTATCTTTTGTGTTTTCTATTTCTTTTTTTAAGGTCCTTAAGTTTCACTGTAGCAGTCCTTTACCTCTTCTAAGTTATCTCCCAGGTATTTGATCTTTCTTGGTGCAATTGAGAATAGGATTTCTTTCTTAATTTCTTTTTCTTCTACTTCATTGTTTATATATAGGAAAGCCACTGATTTTTGTGTGCTGATTTTGTTCCCTGCCACTTTGTGGTATTCATTTATTATTTAGAGCAGTTTTTTTCTTGGAGTCTTTAGGATTCTCTACGTATAATATTACATTATCTGCAAATAATGATAGTTTTGTTTCTTATTATCCAGTCTGGTTTCCTTTGATACGCTTTTCTTGCCTTATTTCTCTGGTCAAGACTTACAGAACTATGTTGACAATAGGGTAATAGTGGGCATCTTTTCTTTTTCCAGATCTTAAGGGAAAGGCTCTCAGTTTTTCACCATTGATTATGATGTTGACTGTGGGTTTGTCATATACTGCTTTTATTATGTTGAGGCTGATGCCTTTTATCCCTGTTTTAGAAATTGTTTATTTATTTATTTTTTACAATGACTGGGTGTTGAATCCTGTGAAATGCTTTTTCTGCATCTTTTGAGATGATCATATGGTTTTTGATTTTCACTTTGTTAATATGGTGTATTGCTTTCATTGAATGCATATGTTGAACCATCCTTGCATCTCTGGAATAAATCCTACTTGATTGTGGCATATAAATTTTGATGTGCTGTTGAGTTTTATTTGCCAGGATTTTGATGAGAATTTTTGCCTTTGTATACATCAGTGATATTGGTCTGTAGTTTCCTTTTATGGTGCTGTCTTTGTTTAATTTTGGAACCAGGGTAATATTGGCCCCATAGAATGAATTTGGGAGTTTTCCTCCTTCAACATTGTGGAAGAGTTTAGGGAGGAGCAATTAGCTCTTTACTTTCACTAGTAAAGTCATCTGGATCTGGGATCTTGTTTTTGGAGAGTTTTTTTTTTTATTACTGCTTCAATTTATGTGCTTGTGATTGATCTGTTTATGTTTTCTGTGTCTTCCTGGTTCAGTTTTGGGAGGTTGTAGGATTCTAGAAGCCTATCCATTTCATCATGATTGATTAATTTGTTAGCATATTATTGTTCATAATAGCCTCATGATCCTCTGTGGTGTCAGTTGTAATATCACTTCTTTCACTTCTGATTTTTGTTGTTTTGGGTTTTCTCTCAGTGAGTCAATTTAATTCTTTCAGAGTTCTAGCTCTTGTATTTATTTGTCATTTGGATAGTCTTCTTGTTTTCAATTTTATTTATTACTGTTCTAATTTTATTATATCCTTTCTTCTTCTAATCCTTGGTTTTGATTGTACTTCCCTTTCTAGTTCCCTCAGGTGTGTGGTTAATTATTAATTTGGACTTGCTCTTGGTTTTTGATGTGTGTTTGCAATTTTAAATATTCCCTTCACCCATATGTTTTGGTAGCTCATCTCTGAATTTTCATTTGTTTCCAGGTAAGTCTTAATTTAATTGATGCTCCAGGGGTTGTTCAGAAGCATGCTGTCAATATCTAGATCTTTGTTTTTCTTCTATTTTTGTTCTTTTGATTTATTTCTAATTTTACACCCTAGTGGTCAGAGACAGTGCTTTCTTTAAATTCATTCCTTATCTTACGATACATTTTTCAGTTGGAATTTTGTCTTATCTGATATTTGTATTACAATTCCTGATATCCTTTTATTACTGTTGCTTTGATGTATTTTTCTGTAGCCCTTAACTTTCAATCTGTGTTTATCTTAAGATCTGATACAAGTTTCTTGTAGCCATAATGTTAATGGGTTTCATTTTTTTTTTTTTTTCTGTCGATCCAGTCACTCTATGTCTTTTGATTGACTTCAGTTCGTTCTCGCTTGGGGTGATGACTGAAATGTAGGGCTCTATTGTCATTTGAACCTCTGTGTTTTGTTGGTTTTCTTTTCCTGTTGCTTCATTTTATGTTTGTTTAAGATTGCTTTATCTTTTGAATGCTTTTCATTGTCTATTCTGTTAATTTTGTCTACTTCCTGGCTATGTATCTTTTTAGAATTGGGTTTTGTGGTTGTCCTGTGCTTTGTGTCAAAATGTACTGCTCTCTGATAGTCTTTTATGAGCTTATACCATATCATATTTACATATTTGTACAGATTATTTTTTTCCCCTCTTTAGAGTTTGCTGCTTCTCTCTGATGGGTCTCATTTTTGTTTCTACATTTGCTTTCCTGTTTATGACCATCCTTGAGGCTTGATGGTGAATCTTTGTTTTCATTTTCCTGAATAGGGTCATGTTTCAAGATTTCTTGAATGGCAGGCTTGGTGATAGAAAAATTCATTAACTTTTGTTTGTCATTGAAGACTTCTATTTTCTCATATTTGAAAGATAATTTTTACAGGGTAGAGTATTATTTACTGGCAGTTTGTTTTGGTTAGTATTTTGATATTGTCCTTCCACTCTCTCTTGGCCTGTAGGGTTTCTGTTGAAAAGTGTGATGATAGCCTGATGGGTGTGCTTTTCTAGGTTCTATTTTTCTTTTCTTTAGCAGTCTTGTATAGTTTTTCTTTGTCATTGATTTTTGCTAGTTTTACTATGACATGTCCACAGACACATAGGTCTATTTACATTTAGAGATTTTGGTAGTCTTTCTGCTTCTTGAACTTCTGTGGTTACTTTTTATAACAGATGTGAGAAATTCTCTGCTATTGGTTCTTTACATAGGTTTACTACTCCTTACTACCACTCCTCTCCTTCTGGGTTGCTTATTATCCTTATGTTTGTTTTTTTCATAGTGACTACTATGGCTCAAAGGGTGTTCTCATTTTTCCTCGATATTGCTTCTCTCTCCTTTTCATGAGGACCACCTCTGTTATCTTGTCTTCTCTTTCTAATATGTTTTCTCTGTGAGATTAAATCTGTTTATGGAGCTTTCCATGTTTATCTTCAATTCCTTAATTATATCTTTCATCTCTATCTTTTCTCTTAGGACTTTCTTCATGACTTCAGTCTCTTTGGTGAAGTATTTCCTTTGGTTTTTCATTTCTTTTCTGAGATCTTCCAGTTGTTTTTAATTAGTTATATGTACCTCCTGCATCACTTAGATTTTTTATAATGATTATTTTGAACTCTTTATCTGGTAGAGTGTCCCAATCCATATCAATGGAGTTCACTGGTGAGCTCCTGGCATCTTCTTTTTTGGGCCATTCCGGTTTATTTTTAGGGGGCGTTATTTAGATTTTGGCATAGTTTCTTTCTGCCTTGACTTTTAACATTGTGTGGTTTTCCTTTTCTTTTACTTTAGATTCCTTTCTACCTGTATGATGATGTGGCAGGTGCCAGCCCCTTATTTTCAGTGGGGTTAGGGCCAGTTCATTTTCTAGGATGCTCTTTTGTGGTGGGCCACTCATGCTTTTTCACATGGTGCTTGCAGGCTTCACATCTCTTCAACGCAAGTAGGTTCACAGAGAGCCTAGGTGCAGTCTGAGAGCATCACTCTCTTGAAGCCCAATTATGTTTTTTATGATCTTTGGGTCTGGGATCTGCAGGTCTTGAGGCCTAATGGGTGCTTGTTGCTGCAGCTGCTGTGCAGTGTGAGGGCCAGTGATCTATGGAACCTGATGTTTAATGAGTACTAGTACTGGCCAT
The DNA here is from genome assembly GCA_004363575.1 of Solenodon paradoxus. Lineage (NCBI taxonomy): Eukaryota > Metazoa > Chordata > Mammalia > Eulipotyphla > Solenodontidae > Solenodon > Solenodon paradoxus. The sequence goes on from RJWH01000462.1 coordinate 664,746, forward strand.
GGAATGGTGGCACTGGGGGATTGCGGGGGATCAATGGATCTGAGGCCTTGTGTCTGGTGGTTCTAGACTGCAGCAGTGCAGGGGCAGAGGTCAGTGTCCCATGGGTCCACAGGACCTGAGGCCTGAGGCTCAGGTTTGGAGATACTGCAGGGCAGGGCCGGCGGTCCACATTGCCCCTGGACAAAGGCCTAACATGTGTTGGTTCCAGGCCATGATGTTTTTGGGAACAGGCTCTGGACTTGATTCCATTTTTATAATTGTGTACTAGTATTGCCTTGTTTTCTGGTATGGGTGGTATAATGATTTCTTTCTAATAATTGCCCTTCAAAAAATTGTATGTGATGCCTTTGCCAATCTCTCTCTAGAGGCTTTGGGCTTATTCCTAGGAGAAGTTTGAAAGGTCTGTAAGATTGAGTCTATACTTAAATTCTTGACTTGAGTGCCTCTGGCCTACACGGGTTATACATACTTAAGATGCAGCTATATTCAAGGAAAATCCTTGTCAACAATATATCAATCAATTTTTAAACAAATCAGCTTATTGAGATATACTTTTGCATACAAAATGGCACATTTTAAAATTATGCAGGTCTGATTGGCAACAATATTGAGTATTCCAATCTGTGAACAAGATTTTCTCTCCATTTATTTAGAATTTTACTTTTATTCAGTTCCAGTTCCTTATGTTTTGTACTTTTAAGTATGTGGGCCTTACACATATTTTGTTATAATTATATCTAAGTCTTTCATTTTTATATACTATTATAAGAGGCATATATTTTAAATTTCAATTTCCAGTTTTTCTTTTGCTGGTTTCTGTGATTATAGTTGTTTTTTTAATCCTGTGATTTTTTTTCTATGCTCACTTATTAGTTCCAGTAGCTTTTTTTGGTATACTCCTTAGTATTCCTTACATAATCACATCATTTGCAAATAAAGAAACTATATACTATCTTGATCAGTGTATCCTTGTAATGCTTCTTGAATTCATGTTTGTTTTTTCCCCCTTATTGATTTAATTTTTAGAGAAGTTGTGATTCACAGCAATGTTGCATTGAGCAAAAAATAGAGTTTTCATACACCCCAACCCTCTTCTCCCACATAGTCTCTCCTATCAACACCCCTCACCAGAATGGCACATTTGTTACAATTGCTGAACTTTCATTAATGCATTATCATCACCTAAAGTCCTTAGATTGCATTAGAGTTTACTCTTGGTGTGGGTGGTGTGCATTCTGTGGGTTTTGACAAATGTTTATACATGTATCCACTATATAGTGTCATACAAAATGGTTTCACTGCCATAAAGGTCCACTGGACTCTTATCTTTCCCTCCTTCCTAACTTTTGGCAAACACTTATCTTTTTATTGTCTCCATAGCCTTATCTCTTCCAAAGAGTTATATATTTTTAATAATAGAGTATGTAGCCTTTCAGGTCGACTTACTTAGAAATATTCATTAAGTTTTTCTATATCCTTTCATGGCTTGATAGCTCATTTCTTTTGAGCACTTAATATTCCATTCTCTGGATGTACTACCTGGTATTTATCCATTTATTTACTGAAGAACACTTTGAACATATTGTTTCCAAATTTTGTCAATTATGAATAAATCTAAATATGCATAGGTAGACGTTTGTATTGTTACGTCTTCACTCATTTGAGTAAATACTAAAGATCACATTAAGTGGCTGTGGGTTGTTTTTTTAAAGGAAATGTGCAGACAGGAAATGAAGGCAAGCAGGCAAGTGGCCAGGAAGAGAGAGGAGGAAGAAGCATTTAATTTTTAATTTTTATTTAGTTGTGTATCTTGGTTGCCTTCCTTGACCCAGGATGTGAATACAGGTCCTTGGGATATATGTGGACTTCACTTGGCCAGAGGCAGTGAACTCAACCAATACTTCACCAGGGCATGCTGACTGTTGGGACTTTTTCTCATTTTCTCATTGGGTTGTTAATTTTTTGTTGTTGACTTTCAAGAGTTCTTTGTATATTAATGGATAACAGTTCTTTCTTAGATATTTCTTTTAAATATATTTTATGCCAATCTGTAGTTTATTCTCTTAGTCTTTAGATATCTTACCTTTATTCTGTGTATCTTTAGGTTTGAATTAGATTTCTTCTAGACAACATATAGTTGGGTCTTATATTTTGATCCATCCTGACAACAATTCTTACTTGATATATTTAGATTATTGACTTTAAAATGGATTACTGATAATATTGAATTAATATATGCAATATTGTTATCTGACAGATACTTTTTACTAGTGAATTTGTCTCATTTGCATTTAAGATAATTATTGCTAAATGAGAACTTAGTATTGCCATTTTGTTAATGATTTTCTATTTGTAGTTTTGTTGTCTTGCACTCACCCTTTGTTATTTAATGATTTAAAATATTTGATTATTTTACATTGCTACTTTTTTAGGATGTTGAATTCACTCCTCAGTCCATGTGCATTTTATACCACACCCACTACTGGAATCTCAGTGTCCTTTAAAACTACTGTAACAACTTCTGCCTTTTCTTGTCTCTGCAACACCTCAACCCCACTATAGCTACAGATTTGTCCGTTTTGTTTCTTTATATTCCATATAAGACTGAAACATATAAGACTGTACTTCTCTTTGTCATTTTGACTTATTTTGCCTAGCATAATCACCTCCAGTTCCATCCAGGTTGTCGCAAAGACACAATTTCATTTTTTTAAACAGCTGCATAGAATTTCATTAGTATATTATGCTACACCTTCTTTATTTTATACCCATTTTCATTATTTATACCCATCTGTCTATGGGTATTTAGGTTGTTTCCATGTCTTGACTATTGGTAATTGTCCTGCTATGAAAATACAGGTGCATATATTCTGATTAGAGTTTTGGTGTTCTCTGGCTATATTCCTAGAAGTGTCATAGCTGCATCGAATGTTAGATATATCTCTGTTTCTTTGAAGACTCTCCATACTGTTTTTTCAATGAAGAAACTCTAATTTGCATTTCCACCAATGGTTTAGTAGGGTTCATTTTTCTCCAAACCTCTCCAACACTTGTTATTTCTAGTCTTTTTTTTTCATGTATGCCAGTCTCACTGGAGTGAAGTGATGCCTGTTTTTTATTTGCATTTCTACGATTGTGAGTTATGTAGAGCATTTTTTCGTGTGTCATAGGTTATTTGTATATTTTTTCTAATTCAGCTTTTTGAACCATTTTTTGAGTGGGTCATTTGCTTTTTTATTGTTGAGATGTCTGAGTTCTCTATATATCTTGGAGACTAAGTTCTAGTCTGATGTATATTTTGTAAATATATAATTCTGTGGGTTGCCTCTTTGTTTTAGTGGTAGTTTCTTTTGTTGTACAGAAACTTTTTAGTTTTATCTAGTTCTAATTGTTCAGTTTTCCTTTGTTTATTTTTTTTTTTGGTCATGGGTGTCATTTTCACAAAGACATTTCTGAAGTTGATGTTACAGAGGATTTTTCCTCTATGTTTTTTATGGTTTCATGCCCTACATTAGTTTTTTTGGTTCATTTTTTTATATGACAGCAATGAATAATCTAACTGACCAAAATGAACAATAAATAAATAAAATTCTTCTTTCTCTTCTATCTTCCTATCTCTTTACCTTCATTCTTGTCTGCTTCCTTCCTCTTAAAAAAAAAAAAAGATTTCATATTATAGCATATACTTCTAGGTAAGATAAAAAATCTGAATGAATTCCAAATGAATCTTATTTAATGTAAAGAAAAATGAAAGTGATATGAGAAAATGGAAGAATTCCTCTGTAATCTTGGAATGATCAAAGTCTTTCTCACCATGACTCAAAATCCATAAACTATGCAAATGATAGATTTGACTATAGAAAATGCATGTCAGTAAATAAAAGCAAATATATCCGAAGGAAACATACAAGATCAAAGCAAAAAGAAAAAAAAAAACATTCACAGGGAAAAGTATTTATAATTTCTAACAATAGAAAGTCTTCTAATATTCAAGGAACTTCCAGAAGTCCAAACATAAAAGGTTATTCACCCACTAGAAAAATGAAAAGGAGATACAAAAAGTTCTTACATTATATATGAAATACTAAGCCTCATCCATAATAAAAAGCACCAGTTGAAACTTCACGAGATATTATTCTTTACCTACCATATTGGAGAAATTATTTTGTCTTGATAAGGTCTAGGAAAAGGGTGCCCTCACACTTTCTTTTATAGAACTATATATTGATACAATCACTTCGGAGTACAATTTGACCATGTATAATTCCTAATTTTTATTTTTCAATTTAAATTAGTTTTATTGAAGAAACATTGCATCATAACATAAAATAGGACTAAGGTGTGTATCATAGTAAATCCACATCCATATCTGATATATCAAATTCACCACAATTTTAGTTTTTCCTTCACTTTACTATTGTCCCCGCTACCAAACTTGGCTGCCCATCCTCCCACTTCTCTTCCTACAATCACTGATTTGTTTTTATTGACTGAAGTCTATTTTTGTATTACTTCATTTGTTTGTTTGCTTAGTTTATCTATATACCACATGTGTGATAGCATAGGGTATGTGTATTTCTCCTGGCTTATCTCATAAAGCATAATTCCCTCTAGGCCATCCATGTTGCTACAAATGGCAGGATTTTAACGTTTTTGATAGCTGAGTAGTAGCCTCTTATGTTTCTATACCACATCTTCTTTATCCATTCAGCTGTCGGTGGCCAATTAGGTTGCTTACTCTTCTTGACTATTGTAAATAATGTTGGATTTCCTTCCTTATCTTTTGTTGTGTTCTTTAGTTGGAAGTCTATTTAATCAGATATAACTTTGCCTGTCCCAGCTTTTTTTCAGGTTACCATTTGATTATAGGGCTGTCCTCCAAAAATTGACTTTGAACCTATGTTTTTCTTTTTTAAAAACTGATTTTATTGAAGAAGCATTACATCTTAGTATTAACTAGGTTTAAGGTATACATAATACATTATATTTACCACTATTTTCTATTTTCCTTCACTATACAGTAAGTCCCCTTTACCCCATTTGTCCAACATTCCACCATCTCTTCTGGAACCCTCTGATATTTTTTTATTCCCCACTTACAGTCTATTAAGTTCTCTGTGAATTAGTTATCTTTTAAAAAGTTTATTATTGTTTAATTTAGTTCATTTGTTTGACTTCTTTCTCTATACGGCACACATGAGTATATGACGTTTGTCTTTCTCCTTCTGACTTATCTTTCTGAGCGTAATTCCAGGTCCATCTGTGTTTTTGTCAATGTCAGGATTTCTCCTTTTTGATGGCTGTGCATTATTCTATTATGTATCTATACCACATTTTTTCTGTTGATGGACATTTAGGTTATTTCTAGCTCTTGGTTATTGTAAATAATATTTTGATGAACAAGGGGGTGCATATATCTCTGTGAAAGAGTGTTGTTGTATTTTAGGGGTAGAAGAATAACTGGATCATATAGAATTTCCTTTCTCAGTTGTTTGAGAAGTTTCCATACTGCTTTACAAAATGCTTTCACCATTTTACACTCCCAACATCGGTGTGTAAGTATTCCCTTTTCTTCATATCCTCTCTTGTACTTGCTTCCTTTCTTTTGGATGATAGCCATTCTCTCAAGTGTGAAGTGATGTATGATTACTGTTTTGATTCATATTTCCCTAATGACAAGAGAACTAGAACATCTTTTCATGTACCTGTTGGCCATTTGTGTGTTGTCTTTAGAGAAGTGCCTCTTAAGGTTGTCTGCCCATTTTTAAATTGGATTGTTTGTTTTTGTTGTTGTTGAATTTAATGAGTTCTTTATATATTTTGGATATTGACCCCTTGTCTAAGGTGTGATGTGCAAATGTCTTCTCCCATTAAGTAGCATGTGTTTTTGTTTTGATGCAAGTTTTTTCACTGTGTAGAAGCTTTTTTATTGTAGTAACTTATTCTGCACATTAAAATAACCTCATATTATAGGTTCCCCATTCCTCAGACATATGCCAACATACCCTGCCCTCCAGCAAATCACTGTTACCGTTGTCCAGTGGTCTGCCATTATTTGCCCTCTCTACCGCTGTCCCATTCCCTATTGGTAACCTCAGTTCTATTGCAAGTGTCCAAGAGTTTTTGTTTCATATGTTCCTTTTTTTGTCTATTCACATTCCATGTATGAGTGAGGTCATCTGTTGTTTATCTTTATTCTTTTGACTTATTTCACTTAGCATAATACCCTCTAGATTCATCCATGTTGATTGAAATGACAGAATTTCATCTCTTCTAAGGGCTGTGTAGTATTCCATTGTATATTTGTACCAATCTTCTTTATCTACTCATATGACATTGGGCACTTAGCTATTGTGAATAGGGCTGCAGTGAACATGGGGGTGCATAAGTCTCTGCGAATGTGTGTTTTTGTATCTTTTGGTTAAATACCCAGAAATGGAATGGCGGGATCATCATCAACTTCAACTTTTTGAGAAATTTCCATACTGTTTTCATGGGGGCTGCACCACTCACACCAACAGTGTAAAAGTGTTCCCCTTCCTCCACATGTTCCCTGACATTTGTTGTTTTCAGACTTTTGCATAATAGCCAATGTCTCAGGTGCAAGTTGATATCTCATTGTTATTTTGATTTGCATTTCCCTGATAGCAGCTAGTGTAGGAACATCTTTTCATGTGCCTATTGGCTATCTGTATATCCTCTCTATAGAAATGTCTCCCCAATTCCTGTTCCCATTTTTTGATTAGATTTCATGTTTTTCTATTCAGTTTTATGAGTTCTTGTATATCTTAGATATTAAACCCTTGTCAGAAATATGAAATGCAAATATCTTCTCCCAGTTAGTAGGTTATCTTTTGTTATTCATGATGTTTTCGTTCACTTTGAAGAAGCTGTTTTGTTTAATGTAGTCTCAGTTTATTTTTCTTTTAGTTTCCCTTGATGAGTTGAGACTCCAAAGAACTCTCTATGGCTGATGTCATGGAAAAGCTTTCCTATGTTGTCCTCCAAATATTTTATGATTTCCAGTCTTATATTCAGGTCAGTAGTCCATTTTGAGTTAATTTTTGTGAATGATGTTAGAGTGGTGTTGCTTCGTTCCTTTACATATGACTGTCCAGTTTTCCCAACACCATTTAGTGGAGAGGCTTTCCTTTCTCCGTTGTATGCTTTTGGCTCCTTTGTTATAGATTAACTGATTGTATGTGAGTGTGTCAGTTTCTGGTGATTCAGTTTTATACCACTGTTCTTTGCTTCTATTATTTCAGTACTATACCATTTTGATCAGTATTGCTTTGTAATGTAGCTTGATGTCTGGGAGTGTAATCCCTCTGGATTTATTCTTTTTTCTAATAATTACTTTGAATATTTGGGGTCTTTTGTTGTTCCATGCAGATTTCAAGATTTTTGTTCTATTTCCTGGATTTAAGCATGTGGGGTTTTAATGGTGATTACATTATACCTATATATTCCTCTGGGTAAGATGGTCATTTTAATGCCATCTTTAATGGTCATTTGATTCTTCCAAACAGTGAGCAGGGGATGGCTTTCCATCTCTTTGTATCCTCCTCTATTTCTTTCAAGGAGGACTTGTAGTTTTAATTGTATATGTCTTTCACCTCCTTTGTTAAGTATATTTCTAGGTATTTTTTTCTTTTAACTTTTATTTTAAGCAATTTTATTTTCACATTTTGTTTCTAGCATGTTGTTTGTTTATAAAAATGCAGTGTATTTTTGTGCATTGTTTTTTATAGCTTGTCACTTTACTGTATTCATTGATGAATTCTAGAAGTTTTTTGACAGAGTTTTTAGGGTTTTCTATATATATAAAAGCATGCCACCCACAAATAATGAGAGTTTTACTTACTCCTTTCTAATTTGGATTCCTCTTATTTCCTTTTCTTGCCTAATTTCTCTGGTTAAGAACTCCGGTATGAATAATGTTAAATAGTGGTGGTGGGAGTGGACAGTCTTGCTTTGTTCCTGACCTTAGAGGAAATGCTTTTGATTTTTTGCCATTGACTATGATATTGACTGTGGGTTTTTCATATATAGCCTTTATTATGTTGAGGTATGTGCTTTCTATTCCCATTTTATTGAGTTTTTTTTTAATTATAAATGGGTATTGAATCTGTCAAAAGTTTTCTCTGTGTCTATCGATATGATCCATGTGGATTTTCTCTTTGCTCTTGTATTTTACATTAATAGATCTATGTATGTTGAACCATCCTTTTATCCCTGGGATAAATCCCACTTGGTCGTGATGGATTATCTTTTTAATGCATTGTTGGTTCAGTTTGCTATTATTTTGTTGAGAATTTTTGCATCTATGTTCATTAGAGATAGTGGTCTGTAATTTTATTTTTGGTGACATCTCTATCACCTTTTGGTACAATGTGATGTTAGCCTCATAAAAAGTATTTGGTAATATTCCCTATTCTTCAATAACTTGGAAGTCTTTGATAAGAATAGGCATTATTCTCTTCTGAAGGTTTGGTTAAACTTACTGGAAAAGCCACCTGGTCCTGGGATTTTATTTTTAGGAATACTTTGATTACCTCTTCAATTCTTTGCTAGTGATTGTTCTGTTCAGGTTTTCCAGTACTTCCAGGTTCAGGTTTGGTAGACTATTTTTCTTCTAAAAATTTGTCCATATCCTTGGCATTGTCCACTTTATTGGCATAGAGCTGTTCATAGCAGTCTTATGATATTTTGAATTTTGGTGGTATCTGTTGTAACTTCTCCCCTTTCATTTCTTATTCTAGTTATGAGAGTTTTCTCTCTTTTTTTTTGTGAATCTAGCCAATGGTTTGTCAATTTTGTTTTTTCAAAGAACCAATTTTTGGTTTCATGGATCTTCTGAATTGTCTTTTTTTTTCCTATTTCATTTATTTCTGCTCATAGTTTATTTCCTTTCTTCTGCTATTTTGTTTTTTAACTTTAATTTGTCTTCTTTATCTAATTGTTTAAAATGTAGAGTTAGGTTGCTTATTTGTGACTTTTTTCATTTCTTGAGTTGAGCCCGGATTGTGATGAACTTTCCTCCATAGATTCTGGTCGCTTGTGTCTTCATTACCATTTGTCTCTTAAGTGTTTTTGAAGTTCCTCTTTGATTTCCTCTTTTAACCAAGAGTCACTCAGGTGCATATTGTTTAGTTTCCAATTAATATGGGATCCTCCAGCTTTTTTCGTTTCTGTTTTTGATTTCTAGTTTTCAGCTATTGCAGTCAGAGAAGTGTATGATTTCAGTCTTTGTATATTTGTTGAGGGATGTATTGTGTCCCAACATGGAATCTATCCTTGAGAATGTTCCATGAGCACCTGAGAAGCAAGTGAAATCTGTAAGTCATTGAGTGAAGTGTTCGGTATGTGTCTTAGACTTATTTGTTCCAGATGGTCATTTAAAGCAACTGTTTCCCTGCTAATTTTCACCTGGTTGATCTGTCCATTGTTGTAAGTGGGGTGTTAAGTCTCCCACAATTATTATGTCACTGTCAATGTCTCTCTTCAGATCTGATAATAATTGCATAACATATTTTGATGCCCCATCATTTGGTGCATATATGTTAATAAGCATTCTGTTCTTGCTGAATTGACCCTTTAATCATTTATGTAATATCCGTGCCTGTCTTTTGTTATCCTCTTTAGTTGGAAGTTTGTTTTATCCGATATGAGTATAGCTATTTCTGCTGTTTTGTGGTTGTCATTTGGCTGTAGGATTGCCTTCCAGCCATTGACTTTGAGCCTTTGTTTGTCTTTTGAAAGAAGGTGGGTTTCCTGAATTCAGCAGAATGTTGGGTAATATTCTTTAATCCATTCAGTCATTCTGTGTCATTTGGTGAGTTCAGTACATTAACATTCATGGTGGTTATTTATGTTTATTGACATTTTGTAATTTGTCTTCTGCATGTTGCTACAGAGATTGCTTTTATTTTTTTTCTCTTCTTAGGTTGGTTGGGTGTAGTTATGTTTTGATTGATTTCTCTTTTTTATCTTCTTTGCTTTTTCCTTGGGGATGTACTCTGAGGTTACCCTGAAGTTATTAAGAATTGTATGTTTATTTCCTATTTTTATTTGAAAGCAGGTTAGTCTTACACTCATTCTACCTGTCAGCATTTTTTTTCCTCTTCTCTCCTCCCCACTTTTTATAATTTCTGTCTTACTGTTTTTATGTGGGTTTTCTTTACACTTTATAGAGCATCCTTTAATATTTTTTGAAAGCTGCTTTTATGGTGATGAATTCTTTTAACTTTTGCTTGTTAGAAAAGATTTTATCATTCCTTCAGTTCTGAATGGTACTCTCACAGGGTATAGTATCCTAAGTTGAGAATCCTTTTTTTCAGCACTTTGAATATATCAGATCATTCCCTTCTGGCCTGTAGAATTTCAGTGAGAAGTCTGCTGACAGTCTCATGAGCACTCTTTTGTATGTGACTTGTTTTTCTCTGGCTGCTTTTTATATTCTTTATCTTGTATTTTTGACATTTTGATGGCAGTGTGTCTAGGTGTAGTTCTTTTGGTTTCTTTTATTAGGAACTCTTTGAGTCTCCTGGGTCTGGAGGCTTGCTTCATTCTTCAGGTTTGGGAAGTTCTCATCTGTTATTTCTTTAAATACAGTTTCAGCCCCCCTTTCTCTCTTTTCTCCTTCTGGGACTCCTATATGTGAATTTTGTTCCTTTTGATTTTATACCGTGTCTCAAATGCTGTCTTCTTTTTTTTTTGTTGTTGTTGCTTTTTGTTTTTTTCTTTTTTTTGCATTCTTTAATCTCTTTGTTGGTTTGCTTCAGTGAGTTTTTCTGCCCTACCTTCCAAATCATAGATTCTTTTGGAAGCTTCACACATACTATTATTGAGTTCTTCATATCTTTGACAGCGTGCTTCATTTCTTCTTTTGCATTTTTGATGTTCTTTTCCTTCTGTTGTTTTCTGGATTCCCACAAGTATGTTAATTAGTTACCCTAAATTCATCTTTAGGCAGTGTGTATCATCTGTTATATTCAGATTTTCCCCTGGGTTTTTGATGGGATCCATCATTCCACATATATACTTTTTGTGCCTTTGCTCTGTTCATTATTGTTTATAATTCTGTGACTTTGGTTTCCCTGCAGTGATGGCTTTGTGTGGGGTGATCCCCTTGCTTCTGGCCCACAATTGGCAATCAGGCTGCAGTTCTGCCTCTGCTTGCAGGATGGTACTAGTGGGTAGCATTGAGATTTATTTCCTTCAGGGAGAGAACGTTCTTCCTTTATTCCTAGGGGTGAGATATCTGGGGAGTGGAACATCCGGTGTGGGGGATATCTAGTTGGTGGATCCTGAGACTGGTGCAAAATGGTGGTGGGCAGGGCTGAAGGTGGGTAATTTCCCTAGCTGCCTTCTGCTTATGGTGGCACCCAGTCTGATTTTATGATTGCCACTTTGAATTTTTTTTCCACTAAAAGGAATGAATCCTCCATGTTTTCTGATGAGCTGTCATTTTCTTGTATTTGTATAATATTTTGAGGTTTTGAAGCATGTAGAGCTCTTTTCTCCTCTGTGGTTTGGGTTCTGGTTGAAGGCTGCTGGTTTTATGTCTTCTTGCCAGGGGGTGCTGGTTTTATTCTCTGTCTTTGTTGGAGTTGACATAGGGAATGCATGATTTCTTCCAGAGTCATGGGCATAAACAACAAGGTATAAAAATAGAGACCCAGGAATTGTGTGCCCAGTCAGCAAGCAGGCCACAATCTCAAGAGAGCCCACAGAAGAAAGAGCCAGGAGTTGGTTTTAGCAGAAGCTTGTGAAAGTCCCTTCACCCTCCAGAGGAATGAAAGTACCAGCAGAGGGCAGTAAGCAAGTCATATGGCCTGGGAGTGGAGTTTCAGGAAGTTCCCAGAAAGTAGTGAAGCTATTTACCCAGGCTGGAGGACTTCTGTTTTAATGGAGCCTTTTCGGTTATTCCATAACCCCGAGAGGACTGCTGACTTGGCTTGGCTGTCTGCTCTAGTAGCTGGCGGAAAGGCAGCTGTGAGCACCAAGTTCAGCACAGGTGCACTAATGGAAGAGGAGTGGGTATTTTCCCCTCGGGGCTTTCCTGCAATAGTGAACTCCAGTCTCAGCATTGCCGAAGCCGTTTGAAGATTACAAGGTTATCCCTCTTTCTACCCTATTGAGGTTTTTGGTTCAGCAGCTGGAAAACAATTCCCAGGTATGGTGACATCTATTGACAGGTAAAGTCCTTTGCTCTGGGAGATTATATGTATCTATCTTTTCTCCCCTTTTGCTCTGAGATCTCCAAGTAGGGTAGCATGATGCTGAGACATTGGATTCATTCTGTTTAAGTCTGTGTCATGTCTCTTCCCATTCTTTTTCAAAGGTCTTATTTGCTAAATAATTGCATTTTGGTTTTGGCTGTGGGGAGGAGGCAAGCTGGATCGTAGCAGTCCACCATCTTAGAACCAGAAGTTTGGTCAGATTTTAAATACATATACCTTTAGGCCTCTTCTGGGAATTTATCATACTTGTACACATGCAAAATGACATATGAATGGTATACTGTATTGCTATTACAAAGAATGATAAAATGCTGTATGTACTAAAATGGAAAGGTCTCCAAGATATATTTTTAAATGTAAAAAAGCAGGTGTAGTCTATATAGTCTGTATTAAAAAGATGGTGAAATGTGTGCATTTTTTTGTATATACATGAAGAAACTGTAGAAGGGGACAAATAAAACTAGTAATCTTGCCTGTTGGAATTGGGGGAAGGTGAAAACTGGGTAGCTGGGCCCTTAGAGTGATTTGAAGTTTTTTCACTGAATAACTTTTTAATTTTTTAATTGTACGAAAACTTTCACTATTCAGACAACTGATAAAAGAAGAAATGAAGAAAATTGACTTAGGTTTTCTATTAGCAAAAAATTCAAGTTAGATAAACAAAGACACATCGCTTTTTGTCTTTCTTTTTCCTTTGTATTTTCTTAGTTCAGGAAATGGCAGGATACTGGGATGAACAGTGAGAAACAAGTAAAATGGAAACAATGAATACAAATGGACCAAATTATCCATGAATTTGTCCAAAGAATGAAAAAGTTGATATTTGCTAAATTATAAATTTGTTTTCCTGCAGAATAAATTGAGTTTGTTTTTGGATGAAAGACAAGGACTATCAGCATGAATTATTTATTAGGTGTAAGTACCAGTTGCTATTAAGTATGCTCTTACTACTCAGGGGTCTGGAATACAATGTTTCATTTTCCAGAATATAAATTAGATGATACTTTTGTGCTTCCATGTTATGTATGATTTGTGATAAAGTCTCTCTCTTTGACAACGGAAACTTCCTTTGATGGCTATATGTAAATTATTTAAAATTTGGAAGTTATTTTTGTTGGTTAAAACAAAACAAAACAAAACACACTCAAACTGTATAGAGCAGAGTACATTGGGAGATAATTCTCCTTCCTTCCACAGAGCCCCAATACGTACTTCCATAAATAGTTGAATCCTCCTTATTTTTTCTGTTTAAAACTCTTTAGGGAAAACTGAAGTGGTGGTAGTGAACTTAATTGATTATATATAGATGTCAATTTATAGCATTGCACACCTTAACCCTATTTATTATCATGGTACAATATTCCTTCAATAAAATTAATTTTAAAAAAAGGTAATTTTTAAATGATAGAATTTCCTAGGATGAGATATTTATGAAAGTTTATGGTCTGTTTCTCCAAGTATTTGGGAATTTGCTAGATGGCTTTTTTTTTATTTCTTATTTTTAATTTTGTCGATCACAGTTTGTATGATTATATCTTCTTAGATTTATTGAGACATTTTTTGGACTGGCTTGTAATCTCACTCGGAGAACATTCCATGTATATTCGAAGAGACTTTTGTAATTAGTCATTGTTGAGTGTATTATTCTATAAATATAAATTAGGGCAATTTGACTGATAGTGTTATTTAAATTTTTTTTGAAAGAAAGGGTTCAGGCAGAAATGAAGGTGAGGAGACATATGGGTAGGAAGAAAGAAGAGGAAGAAGGATTTTATTTTACTTTATTTTTATTTAGTTGTTCACATTGGCTACATCCCCGAATGTGGGACACAAACCCAGGTCCTTGGAATGTATGTAAACTGTACTCACCTGAGGTCAGCTGACCTAACCACTACTCCACCAGAACACACCTGTTAAAATTTTTTATATCCTTACTTGTTTTGGGGGGAATCTGTTTTTCCTTTCAGTTCTGAGAGATGGATGTTAAAATTCTCAACTAAGATAGTGAATATGTCTTTTTCTCCTTTATCTTGCATAATTTTTCTTTCATGTTATAAAACTCTAGTTTTACATGTGTTAGATTTAGAAATATTATATCTTCATGAAGAATTTTGATTTTTTATCATTATGATATTGTCCTCTTTACCTCTGGTAATATTCCTTGATTTGAAGTTTATCTGGTCTGGGATATTGATACCATGTCTTTTTTGCGATTTCTTTTAAAACTACCTGTGTCTATAGGTTTAAAGAGAGTCTCTTATGAATCATAAGTTTGAATATTTATTATTAAAATTCACTTTGACAATATATTTTAATTGAGTTAACTTAATTTACATTTCACATAGGTTTATTAATATAGTTGTCTTCAGGATTTTGTTGTTTCTGATAAGAAGGCAATTAACATTATTGTTTCTCATTGTGGGATGTATCTTTTTTCTCTGTTTTTAAGACTTCTCTTTATATTTGATATTCAGCAATTTGAGAATGATGTATCTATGTATGATTTTGTTTAATTTTTTGTTTGGGTCCATTGAACTTTTTGTATCTAAATTTTGTTGTTGTTCATCAAATTTGGAAAATATTTTGGCCAATATTTTAGCAGGTGTTTTTCTCTGTAAGGTTCATAGAGGTGATTGAACTCTTCTGAGGTCACATAACTGATAAGCTGCAGGTTATAATGTAAAATCCAGGCCTCATAACTTTAAGACTAGCATTTATTCAATTATGCTATATTTGACTATCATCGTACTATAACAATTGAATTTTGAAAAATGTTTATTTTTCATTGGTCATGGTTTTCCTCTCTACTGTTTAAAATCAAAGTTCCATTTATTTATCAAGTCCCCCAAGGACAAGGATCACAGCTTCTGCCACCTTATGTATTTTTGGCACATAGTTTAGTATTCTGCATTAAAAGACATCCAGTAAGTATTGACTCAGATCGACAGAAATTATTCTTCAGAACAAATATATGCCAACGCTCAGATGTTGGTCCCCACGTGGCATGCCTAATTGTCTCAGAAATGGAAATGCTTATTCAGTCTATTACAGGTTTCCTGTTTCTCTCACTTAGCATGTCAGGTTTTTTTCCTTTTAAAATTGTCTTACCAGAAAATTCAGCAAAATACAAACATCTTTCTAAAATATTAGAGTAATGAACACATTAGGGTTTGTAGTAAAACAGTAAAAAAAAAGTTCTGTTATCTCCCATTGAAGAGAAAACAGACAGTTAAAACTGACACATTTTACAGAGGCTTCATTTAGGCTTTGTTAAGGAAAGTTTATTTTGCTTTTGTCCTTAGTCCTAAGGAAAAATCTCTTAGACCTGAAATACAGGTCTACTAAAGCATGACCCTTTTGGGGTTTCAGTGGAATGCCTGAAGTATTTAATAAACCAATAAATTGGGTGGAATTCACACTCCAAACTACTCTGTGATTGATGGCTGCTGAAATCTCTGCTCATCTTCCTTCTAGCCATTTTTTTCATCAGTTCTTTAGGTTGTCCCATATATATGTTTAGTAAGGGCTCAGCTAAAGTTTTGAGGAGAGTATATTCAGATAAGCAGAACCTTATATAGATGATACTGGTAACCTTAGTTCTACTGTTAATGTCCAAGGGTTATTTTTTGTTTATTCTGTTCCTTTGCTTTGTTTCTTTATAATCAACATATGAGTGAGATCAATACAGTGTTTGTGTTTTTCCTTCTGGCTAATTTCACTTAGCATAATCCCCTCTGGTTCCATCCATGTATCAAATGACGGGATATCATCTTTTTAGGACTGTGTAGTATACTATTAAATATATACACCACATCTTTATTCATCTGACAATGGGTACTAGGTAGTTTTCAATTCTTGGCTATTGTAAATAATGTTACAACAAATATGGAGTTGCATAATTTCTGCAAATTAGTTTTTCTGTGATTTGGGTAAATATCCAAAAAGTCATATGCAATTTCTGTTCTCAGTGTTTTGAAGACTGTTCATACTGCTTTCCACAGGGTTACACTATTTGGCACTCTTACCAACTGTGTAAATGTTTTCCCTTTTTTTCTGCATTCTCACCATTTGTTGTTTCCAGATTTTTGAGTATTAGACAGTCTCATAGGTAATGATATCTCATTGTTTTCATTTTGCATTTCCCTAATAACAAGTGAGGAATAACATCTTTGCATATGTCTGTTGGCCTTCTATATGTCATCTTTGGAATGCATATCCCATCTTTTGCGTATTTTTTGATTGGGTTATTTGTTTTTTCTGTTGTTGAGTTTTGTGAGTTCTTTATGTATTTTGGACATTAAACCCTTGTCAGATTATGGAATGCAAATGTATTCTAGCTGGAAGGTATCTTTTTGTTTTGGTGATAATTTCTTTTGCTATGTGAAGCTTTTTAGCTTAAAGTAGTCCTTTATGTTTGTTTATTTATTTATTTTTGTTTCCTTTGTGGCTAGAATTGAGTCCCCAGACATCTCTAAGGCTGATGTCATGTAATGACTTGCCTATGTTGTCTTCTAACTTTTTTATTGTTTCCAGTCTTACATCCAAGTCTAATCCATTTTAAATAATTTTTATATATGATATTTGAGAGTGATCTAGCTTCATTCTTTTGCATGTGGCTCTCAAGTTTTCCAGTACTGTCTATTGAAAATATATTTCTTAGTTATCTTTTGTAGTAAATCAACTGACCGTATATGAGTGGGTCTGTTTCTGATTATTTAGTTCTATTACACTGATCTGTTTCTCTGTTATTATTCCATTGTCATACAGTTTTGAACACTATTGCTTTGTAGGATAGCTCAATATCTGAAAGTGTGATACCTCTAGTTTTGTTCTTTTTTCTCCTGTTTTCTTTGGCTGTTTGAGGTCTTTTGTAATTCCATACAAGTTCTCATTTTTTATTGTTTTCTTGAAAAATGTTCATGGAATTTTGATGCGATTGCATTAAGCCTCTGTATTGCTTTAGGTAAGATGACCATTTTAACAATATTAATTCTTACTAACCATAAACACAGGGTATCTTTCCATCTTTGCATCTTCATCTGTTTCCTTTAAGAATGTCTTATAGTTTTTGTACAGGTCTTTCACCTATTTTTTGTTGTTGTTAAGCATATTCCAAAGTATTTAATTCATTATGTTTCTGTTGTAAATGGTATAGTTTTCTTGATTTCATTCTCTTCTATAATATTATTTGCATATAGATATCTGCTGATTTTTATGTATTGGTATTGTAGTCT
The DNA here is from genome assembly GCA_004363575.1 of Solenodon paradoxus. Taxonomy (NCBI): domain Eukaryota; kingdom Metazoa; phylum Chordata; class Mammalia; order Eulipotyphla; family Solenodontidae; genus Solenodon; species Solenodon paradoxus. Next base: position 682,225 of record RJWH01000462.1, read on the forward strand.
GCTACTTTACTGCATTTGTTGATTAATTCTAGAGTGTTTTGATGGAGTTTTTTTAGGATTTTCTCTCTCTATGTTATCATGTCATTTGTAAATAGCGATAGTTTTACTTCATCCTTTTCAATTTGGAGTCCTTTGATTTTTTTTCTTCTTGTCTAATTCCTTTGGGTGAGACCTCCATTATGATGTTAAATAGCAGTAATGAAAATGGAAAACCTTGTTTTGTTACTAATCTTAGAGGAAATGTTTTCCATTTTTCATCATTGAGTATGATATTGGCTATGGGTTTATTATATATGACCTTTATTATGTTTTATATAAATGTACCTTCTTTCCCCATTTTATGTAGAGGTTTTTTTTTTTATAAATGGGTATTTAATTTTATCAAAATCTTTCTCTGCATCTATTTATATGATTGTTTTCCTTGTTCTTGTTGATGTAGAAGTGTGTTACATTAATTGCATAAGTTGAACTATCTTTGCATCCCTTGAATAAATACCACTTGGTCACAATGGATGATCCTTTTTATATATTATTTGCTAATAATTTGTAGGAAATGTTTGCATCTGTGTTCATTAGACATATTTGTCTGCAATTTTCTTTCTCGGTGACATCTTTATCAGCTTTTGGTATCAGTGTAATGTTAGCCTCATAGGAAGTGTTTGGAAGTGTTCCTTGTTGTTCGATTTTTTGGAAGACTGAACAGAATAGGTATTAATTCTCTAAGTTTTGGTAAAACTCATTAGCAAAACTGTGTATTGTCTTGGGTTTTTATTTGTGGGGAGACTCGATTCTTTGCTTCTGATGATTCTGTTCAGGTTTTTCATTTTTCCTGATTCAGTTTGGTAAACTATGTTTCTAAAAATCTGTTCAAGTCCTCAGGGTTGTCCAATGTGTTGGCATAGTTGATCATAATAGTCTCTTAGGATGTTTTATATTTCTGAAGTATTTGTTGTAACCTGTTTCATTTACGATTCTAGTTATGTGAGTTTTCTCTTTTTTTAATGAATCTAGCAAAAGGTTTGCCAATTTTGTTTATTTTTCAAAGAGCCAGTTTTTGGCTTCATGAATCTTTCAGATTGTCTTTTTGATTTCAGTTTCATTCACATTTTATTATTTCCTTCCTTCTACTGAACTTTGGCTTTTATTGTTATTCTTCTTCTAGTTGCCTTAGATATAGTATAAAATTGTTGATTTGTGATTTTTTTCTTGTTTCTTGAGGTAGGCCTGGGTTGCAATAAACTTTCCTCTTGTACAACTTTTGCTGTGTTCTATAAATTCTGGTAAGTCTTCTTCATTCTCATTTGTCTTCAAGTACTTTTAAAATTTTCCTTTTATTTCCCCTTTTACCCGTGAGTCAATCAGGAGTGTGTTGTTTAGCTTCCATATATTTTGGAATTTTCCAGCTTTGTTTTTGTGGTTGATTTCTAGTGTTAAGCCATTGTGATCATAGAAAATACTTGATATGATTTCTGTACTTATAAATATGTTGAGACATGTTTTGTTTCCCAGCATATCTATCTTTGAGAATGTTGCTTGAGCACTTAAGAAAAATGTGAATTCTGTGCCATTGGATGAAGTGTTCAGTATATGTCCATTAAACCCAACTGTTCTAATTTTTCATTTAAAGTTGTTGTTTCCCTGTTAGTTTTTTGATCTGTCCTGTGTTGTAAATGGGTTGTTGAAGTCTCCTGCTATTATTTATTGCTATTGATGTCTCACTTTAGTTCTGTTAATAGTTGCTTTATATATTTTCATGCTCCTTTATTTATATTGATAAGCATTATGTCTTCTTGCTGAATTGACCCATTAATCATTATATAATGTCCATCCTCTCTTTTGTTATCTTCTTTAGTTGGAAGTCTATTTTATCTTATATAAGTATAGCTGCCCCCATTTTATATTTATTTATTTATTTGGTTGTGTTTGACTATAGGATTGAATTTTAGCCATTGATTTTGAACCTATGTTTATCTTTTGAAAGAAGATGCCTCCTGAATGTAGCAGTGTTTATTTATATGTTATGTTTATTGCCATTTTTTCAATTATTTTCTGGGTGCTTTTTGCTGATAATACCTTTTTCTTATTTTTCTCTTAGTAGGTGTATTGTAAGCAATTATGCTGTGTTTTGTTTCCATTTTTATTTTTTCATGGAGTTATGTTTTGAGGTTTCCCTAAAAATTTTCATGTTTATAACCAGTTTTTACTTGATAGCAAGTTAGTCTTCAGCTTGTTCTAACTGTATACTTTTTGCTCTCCTCCTCCCCAAATTTTATATTTTGAGTCTTGTTGCTTAAGTGGGGTTTCTATTTATTGAACTTTTAAAATAATTTATTCTAGAGCTGGTTTTGTGGTGATGAATTCCTTTAACTTTTTTTTTCTGAAAAGCACTTTACCATTCCTTTAATTTTAATTGATAGTGTAGCAGGATAGAGTATCCTTGGCTGGATATCCTTTGCTTTTAGCACTTTTGAAAAGTACGGTGCCATTTCCCATGTCCTCTAAAGTTTCAACTGAGAAATCTGACAAGAGTCATACAGAGGATCCTTTGTATGCAACTCCTTTTTAAAAATCTATCTGCATATCTTGTGTTTTTGAAGTTTAATGTGGATGTGTTTTTGTGTAGGTCTTTTCGGGTTTCTTTTGTTTGAGATGCTTTGAGCTTCTTGGATCTGGAAGTATTCTTCTTCCTCAGGTTAGGGAAAATTTCAGCTATTATTTTTTCAAATACAGTTTCTGTCCCCTTCTCTCTTTCTTCTCTTTCTGGGACTCCCGTGATGCAAATGTTGTTATTCTTCATGCTGTCCTATTGGTCTTGTATGCTGTCTTCATTTCTCTTAATTCTTTTTTCTCTTTGCTGATCAGTTTGAGTACATTCCACTAGGCTATCTTCTAGCTCATTGATTCTGTTGTAGTCTTCGTCAAGCTTACTGTTGAGCCCCTCTATTATGTTCTTTAGCTCCTTGAATTCTGTTTTGAATGACTTCATATTTTCTCTGTCTTTGTTGTAGTTCTCTTTTTTTGTTCTTCCATTGTTTTCCTGACTCCAGTGAGTGTCGTTAAGTCTGTTGCTTTGAAGTCTTTATCAGGTAGTTGCTTAAATCTATTGCATTCATATATTCCCCTGGGGTTTTTGTTAGGTCCATCATTTCATGTATATTTCTCTGTCTCTTTGATATGTTTATTGTTCTGTTAATTTCTTTGGGTTAGGCGTCCCTGATGTACAGGCTTTCTGTTGGAGTGCTGAGTTGCACAGAATAGACTTCATTGTAGATCTGGAACACTGGACTTCCTTTAGTTGTCTGATTCCTGTATTTGTTGAAGCTCTAAAGTGAACCCTCTGTTGAGGTCTGATAGTCCAGTGTAAACGGTTAAAGTTGACATAGGGGGTGTAGAGGTTTCACCCAAGTCACAGGCATGAACAACAAAGCCACAGGGAAAGACACTGGAGTTGTGTGTCGCGTCAGCAAGTAGGCCATAGTCCCAATGTAGCCCACAGAAGAGAGATCCAGGAGCTGTTGTTAATGGAGTTCCATCTCCTGTGAAAGTCCCTTAGTTCTCCAGAGTCATTGTAGTCCCAGGAGGTAATGGTCAACAATCCCTGAGGCCTGGGGTGGAACTTCAGGAGGTACCAATCATATGGAAAGCTATTCTGCTGTAGCCACATGCTGGCAAGAGCTGATGCTGTCCTTTGATGGTGTCCTTCTAGTTATTTTCCCCTGAAAAGGGTAGAAAGGAATGCTCCTTTCTGGGAGCTGGCTGGGAAATAGCTAACTATCGCTTAGATGCTTCTTGACCTAGCTGACAGCTTCTGGGTGCCTGTGGAAATACAGCATTAAGTGTTGACAGTTCTGCATCAGTGTGCGCTACCTCTTGGGGTGTTTCTTGTCATGGTGGCCTCCAGTTCTGACAACTTGAGGAAATAGTGTGGGTATCTTTATTTATCAGGTGCTAGTCTGCTTTCTAACCCTCAATGAGGCCCTCAGCTCAGTGACTGAATGCCAGCTCCCATATATGCAAGTGTTGGCTGTGGGAGAAAGTATTTTGTATCTGGTAGAATATTAAGTTTCAGCAGGCTTTTTCTGTGGCTTCTGTGTCTCCAGGAAACAGTGTGGTGTGGCGTTTAGACAGACTGACTTCTCTTACCTTTTGTGGAGGTGTATGTCCCCTCTCTCTGAAGATGCTGGTCCTTTTTATTTTTAAATAATGTGGTAGCCAAATAACCTTTTTCAGTTGTGCAGTGAGGAGGAGGGGGCCTGAGATATTAACATTCCACTGTCTGGAGCTAGAATCTGTGCTGCTTATCTTTTGTTTTACAAGAAGGTGGCAAAATGACTTTATTGTATTTTTTTAACCTTTTCCATCTTCCATGGTAAATAGCAGTTGTCGTGTCATCGGGGTGGAGGATGGGTATGGGGCATGGAGGGGCAGGGTATGGGGAAGCTGTTGTGGACTGCAGGAGTGAATCTAGCATGGTGGTTGACATTTGAGTCAACCCTCTTCTCTGGGATCCCTAATCTGAATCTCAGAATTCTATTGCTGTAATGCTGGCGTACTTCTCTGTGTGAGCGTGGTTCCTGAAATGGGCAGGAGGGGAGAATGCCATAAATAATACTCTCCTTGTTTTCCTCTTTGCTAGGTTTTTCACCTGGTGTGGAGACTGAAGTCTAAACTCAACCACTCTTCTTTGAGGTTAAACTGAACCAAGGGTGTCTGTTCTCCCCTACCCAGGCTGAATTGCCTACCTTGTTATTTCAGTCCTATCCAATCTACTGCAGTCTCTCAGATTCTCTTTTCACCTGTCTTCCATCACATGGATGTATGAATCTCTTTGGTGTCTTTTTTCAGTGGAGTCCACAATGTTCTTTGAGGTGCAACCTCACTGCCAAGTTATGAAACAGATGTGCATGGTGTGGGCGGCAGGGTTGGGGAGGGAATTATTTTCTTCCCATGAGGCTCCTGTTTCCTCACATGGGGCAGGAATAGCAGTAGCCCAGCCTCCACAGTCAGTACCTGTAAGGCCTGTCTTTAACTCAGGGCAAAAGAGGTAGCTGCTTTGGGTCCCCCTCAACAGACTGGGCCTTGGGCAACTCAACTGCCCCTTTTGCCTCACTTTAAAATGACCCTGGTTTGTTAAAAATGAGACAAAATTATCATTTATATTAAAATGACAGGACAGTAGGGAAATATGAAAAAAAAACTACTGTTTTATTTAAATTGCTACGTGTGGTCATAGATTAAATTGAAAGAAATTTCAATCTTATTTTCAACCTTGACATTATCATAAAGATATATATTTACCTTTTATTTCACTTAAAAATATTTATCGAGGTAACTATTTACCACATGTGTAGGTTTCATCATTTATCAAATACTTGTGTGAATGTATCATGCCCACCACCAAATTATCAAAGTTCTTTACTGCTGTTTGTTGGGTACTCCCTCCCCCACACCCCTTGCTTTCACCCCTACTCTCTTCTCAGTTCTAGTGCAATGTCCAAAGGTTGTTTTTGTTTAGTTTGTTCATTTACTTTGTTTCTTTGTATTCTATCCATGAATGAGATTATCTGGTATCTATCTTTTTTCTTTTGACTTATTTGATTTAGCATAATCCCCTCTAGTTCTATCCATGTGCATTCAAATGACAGGATCTAAGAATTGTGTGGTATTCCATTGTGGATACATTCCACATCTTTATCCATTCATCAGGCAGTTTTCACTTAGGAAGTTTCCAATTCTTGACTTTTATAAATTATGCTGCACTAAGCATGTATCTCTGAAAATTAGTGTGTTTGTGTTTTGGGTTCATTCCCAGAATTGGGATGACAGGATCACATGGGATTTCCATTATCAATTTTTTGTGGAGTCTCCATACTGCTTTTCATAAAGCTTGTACCAACTTAGACTCCTGCCAACAGTGTAAAAATGTTCCTACGTATTTATCTTTTAGATAATTGCATAAATTGAAATGTTCAGTTTATCTTTTAGAAATTAGTGCTTAAGACTAGGAATCATAAGATCTTGGTTGGATTCTAGGACTGCACCTTACTGCGTGTGTAATTTTTATCAAATTGCTCTACCATTCTCTGCCTTAGTTTTCTTATCTGTGAAAATAAGAATGAAAATTGAGACTACTGTTTAGCAAAAAAAGAAATAGTTTTTTTGACATCTCAAATTAAAGACCTACTAAGAGGTTTTTATGAAAATGGCAAACTATAATAGTTTGATAGAATAATGCCTACTTTTATAATTATCATGAAGATAAAATGAGATTATGTATGCTTGAGAGTGTTAACATACAGCTGGCAGTGTGAGCATACAACATTAAACATGCAATAAACATTTATGGAGCCCAAATCTCAATAAAGCCACCATGAGATGTTCACAACATTGAGAGAAATTTGTAGTAGATAAAAGTTTATGGTAATTTTCTGTACTTAAACATATAATTGCTTTTCTCAAAATCATTGTTTGCTAATATACATGTTGAAAAGGATATATTAAGATAAATAAGTGATCATGTTTACTTTACAGGTATTGGTTTGCCTTGGAAAAAGGTTATCATGTGGCTTTCAGAGAGAGCAGTAAAATCGGTATCTTCACGGAAGAACAAATTGTTAAAGAAGTTATAGACAGAGTGACTGAACTGAGCATGCTCAGGCTGTTTGAGACCTATCTTGAAGGCTGTCCACAACTTGTTCTTCAGCTCTACATCTTACTGGAACATGGTCAAGCAAATGTTAGTCAGTGTAAGTCTCAAACTTTAACATTAGACAAATGCCACCTAGTTTTTATGTCAACTACATAGCTCTGGTAGGTGTTAGAATAGTTTTTGTTATTCCTTTTTTTGAAATTACTTTTTTTGTAGAAGTGCATGATTCAAATATCAAAAAAGTGTGTAAAGATACTTATCTCTCCCCCTTCTTGTTCATTCCTCCCTTTGTTCAGAAAGGAAACTATTAGTGTCAGTTTTTTGATGATTCTTGAAGAGATTTTTGAAAGCCTATATTGTTTTTTCTTTTACAGAACTGTAACAATATAAAAATTGTCCTTACTTTTTACAAATTTATCTTGGAGATCTATTCATACCATTGTGGAAGGAGCTCCCTCATTCATTTTTATTATCTTTGTAGTATTATAAATCTGGATATACTGTGATTCATTTAACAAGTCCCCTATTTATGTTAACTTATTTCTAATGTTTTACTGTTGCAAAAAATGCTTAATGAATAATCTTACACATGTGTCATTTTGCATGTGTGAAATATATCTATCTGTAGGGTAAATTGCCAGAACTGGAATGTTTGGTGGAAGTACAAATGGTGTAAAAGTAATCAAAGTTTTGTAAGTTGTTTACTTTTCTGTAGGGGGTCTTCTCATTAGGATAAAATGTTAGTTTTTTAAAGGGTAGTTTTATATTTCTATCGAAATCTCTTAATAGGTATTTAATATGAGATATAAAAAACTATTGTTTTTGCTGAATAGTGGTCTCAATTTGCAGATTTGGATTTATCTCAGAGGAGCAGATTGTCATATTCCCTGGAGTTCCCTCTGTGATACACTCAGCTGTGATATCAGCTAATTTTCCTAAACTCTTCCTGTTCCTAATTTCCCATAAAGCTCCATCCAGGTTTTTGCCCCTTTTGACATATTTACGTTTACTTTGTAAATAAGACACTGAAATGAGCCTACTATATATTAGACCTAATTTTCTTTGTTTTGCAAAGTATTTCTGGGTTGAAACTTAAAAGTTATGTATGTATAGTTTTCTGAAGCTAGAAATTCAGCATCTAGAGCATGCAGCCTATGATAGATCTGCCAGTGATTCCAAATGGTACATAGCATCTGGACCAGTAATGTGATCCTGTGACATCTTAGGGATCTATCCTTGTCCTTTAAGTTTATACTTGAAGATGTTGACACACTAATTAATAATAGCAAAAACTGAGACATAATTTAATTGTCTAGCAATAGAACTATTGGTAAATAAGTTATTGTATACTCAGTATAGAATTTATATAGCCATTAGAAATGGTGTTTATAGATATGACCTGGGAAATAATTATAAAATAAAATAATCCCAATTCTGGAGACTTACCCTACAGATATATTCCATACAGGCAAAATGCTTATTACAGTCTCTCAGAATACTTTGAAAGATACAAAGAAATCATTATTTAGGAAAATGTCTAGACAAATATACAAAAATGTTAATTGTGACTGCTTCTGGGTAGTATGATTATGGGTGATTTTATTTCAGCTTCTGTGTAGTTTTCTGAAGTTCCAGATTTTCTATTGCAACCACATATTATTTAGATAGTCAGAAGGAATATCTCAAAGTGTTAAAAAATCAGGTTATATAGAGAAGTTCTTCCAAAGACTGAACATATTTTATCTTTGCTTCCTGAAATCACAACTGGAGAGTTAAGGAGTTAAAACAATATAAATCTACAAATACAAAAATAAAGGCAGAATAGAATAGCAGATTAGAAATATCAACAAATGTTTAGAAGATGGACTGCTTAAGTTACTCAAATAAACTCTACCACTGAAAAGGCTAAATTATTTTAATCTACCTTGTCTCTGAAAGTTACTTAATCTGTTGGGTAAATATTGTCAAAAATGTCTTTAAGAATATAAAACAACCTAATAAAACAGGCCAAATATCTCTGAAAGTAGGACAAAAGTAGTGTTAACTTGAATTCTGAAGGCATTTATATCATGAGGATTTTTGCCAAAACTTATAAATAGCAGATTCAGTTTTAATGATGCCCAGAATATAGAGGACTGGAGATAAAACTCAGGGTCCTCAAAGTGAAGGCTGTCTGGTAGAAAATCCTAGTCTGTAAAGTTGGTACTCCAAAAGTCACCCTTCTCAGAGTGTCTACAGTTGAGTACAGAAAGGAAGAAGGACCTTGAGAAGTTAAAACAATGTGATTTGCAACTAATGTTCATGTTTTTGTTTACTCTAAAAAGGAAATGAAGATGTTATCAAGATTGTAGTTTATAGAAACAAAAAAAGAAAAATATGGAAGACATTAAGAGCCATGGAAGATGAACTGAGAAGGTCTAATATACATCTGAGCAGAGTTGTTAAAGGAGAGAGAAAGAATAGAGTAGAGGCATTATTCCAAAGGTTAATGACTGAAAAAATTTTGGAACTGATAAGAGTCACTTATCCATAGAGTCAAGAAAGCCCATCATTTCACAAGCAACCAAGTAGAAATAAATCCATATCACTACTAAAGGAAATTCCAAAGAATGTATTTAATTAAGACAGAAGTGTTCTGAAATTCAAGATGGAACAAACAGCAAAGAAAGTAAATATGTGGGTAAATCTAGTGAAAATTGACTTATAAAATTTAAAAAGATACTACGTGATTAAGAAAAAGAATGAATGTACAAGACAGCAATAATATTTGAATTAAGTGGAGAATGAATCAAGTTAAAATATTTTAAATTTCTTGTCTAGTCCAGGAGAAAGGTAAAGCAGTAATGGATCTGGACTTTTTGAAGTATAAAACTAAAACATTTAGAGAGACCCTCTTCAAAAAAAAATATATTATGAAAACAAAATTAGTTATTTTGGACTACCATTGCAGAATACCACAGACTAGACAGCTTAACCAAAAGGAATTTATTTTCTTTCAGCTCTGGAGACTAAGATCAAGGTACCAACAGTGTGACTTTAGTTTTATTTGCTTATTTTAAAAGATTAATGTTATTGAAGGAGCATTGATTGTTGATTGCAATGAACATTGATTACATTGTTGATTTATTATGAGGTCTTTGTTGGTTTATGTTAAGGTCTCTCTCTTGGGGTTACAGACAGCTGCCTTCTTGCTTTGTCCTCACATCATTTTATCTTTCCTCTGTGTGTGAAAAGAGGAAGCTTTTTCTCTTTTTACAAGGAAACTAGTCCTATCAAATTTGACCCCACCTTTATGATCTCATTTAATTACTTTGAAGGCCCTGTCTTCAAATTTAGTCACATTAGAGGTTACAGCTTCAACATATGAATTTTGAAGGTACACAATTCGGTCTACAATAGGCATGAAAGTAAATATATATATATATATATATATATATATTTTAAGGAAAGGTATAAGCAGGAATGAAGGTAAGTAGACAGGCAGACCGGAGGAGATAGGAGGAAGAAGCGTTTTTTTTTTTATTTAATTGTTCACATTGGTTGTTCCCCTGTGGCCCAGGTATTGAACCTGGGACCCTGGGTTGTATGTGACACTGCTCCCAGGGTGTACTAGAATGTTTGTCAATCAGAACATACTTGATAGTAAATATTAAAAAAAAAGTTACAGCAAATTACCAGTAAAGAAAGGTGGCAAGTGCATTAACTTCACAAAGGAAGAAAAGCAAATTATTTATATTACATTAATATTGTTTTTACTCAAATTTTGACTGCATACTTTCTGATTGGCTTTTTACTTGATAATTATTTTATTCTTTAATATCCATAGAGATAATAGAAAAATTTAATTCTAATGGTTGAAATTTTTAAATTGTTTTTAATTTAGAAACATTTCAACTTCACAAAATAATATGTGGTTTTTTTTTCGACTCTGGTCAGATTTGGGTGAAAACTATCCAATTTCTTACAGAACAAAAACATCCTGGAGTATCAGTGTATTTAAAGTTTTTTAATGAAAGAACTGATATTAAGTACCATTTGAATTGTTGGCATAGTCTATTGTTGTGAATATTGGGAGTTTTTTGTTTTCTTTATTTGTGTTAGTAATGCCCAGTCAGAAAGAAATTAATAAACAACCATGTATATGTGATTGGGCAAGGTGATTTCACGTTGCGTGAAATGCATAATAGAAAGCATGGTTTAGCAAAGACAAAAAATTCAGTTTGGATAGATTGCATTAGGTGAGAAAAATGATTAGAAAAAATATGCTGGAAACAGTTATATAAGGAAATCTGAAATAGTGTCAAACTAATAGTGTCCATTGGATGAGCACAGACTTTTGAAGAACTGCCTTAACTTTAAGGAATCAAAGACTTGTTGATGCCAATATAGTAAAGTATTAAGATCAGGCAAGAATCTTAACTCTGTCACTTGCTAATTTTAATTATTCAAGCAAACCTGTAATCAAATTCTCCAACCTAAACTAAGTGTATCCTTAACATGATTTCCCATGAGCCACATTCCCAAAATGACAATAGCCACTTTTATACACTGTGAGGAAATGTCAAAGAGGGTAAGGAGGATTAGAGATAGAGAAATCAATCAACTTGTGATTTAAAATACCTTATTTTCCTGAGTTTTATAGAAATATATTACCAGGTGAACACTTTGCAAGAGGTTTACTGGGATTAGAAGGAACTTGGGGAGAGTGTGGACCCCTAACATGTAAACTTTTCTATCTTTATAATAAATATACCTCTGAGATAGCACTATTGATTAACTTTAGACTTTGATATGTTTAATATATACATTGTAATTTCTAGAAAAACCACTAAAAATAAGAAACAGCATATCACTGAAAGATAGTTTATTAGATTGAAAGGGCATATAAAAATGACCTATGCCAAGCCTATCATTGTAAAATTTTAGCAAAGCAGAGATAGGGTTCTTGAAGACTATAGGGGAAAAACAATCAGTTAAAGATAAATTGAATGGCGTTGAAATTCTTAACCATACCACTTCAATTTCGAACAGTAATAGAGTAAAAACTTCAGTGAAAAGCATTGCAAAGTTTTTATTGACATAACTGGTTTATAACACTATATAGGTTTCAAATGTACATGTTATAAATCAACATCTATATATACTACGTTATGTTCACCACTAAAAGTCTAGAACATATTTTAACTTTGAATTCTATTTCTAACAAAACTATCAACTATGAGAGTAGAATAAGGCATTTGAGACATACATGGTCTCAATATATTAAGCATGGGTGCAGCTTTTCTCAAGAATGTCTGGAGAATGTTTGATCAAAGCATGAGAATAAAGCAAGAAAAAAGTGAGGAAATCAACATGGCAGAGAGGTGAAGGGAAGTCCTGGGAAGTCAGAGAAGTACATTTTCAGAACAACTTTAGTGTAGGAGGATCATATTCTTAAATAAGAAGGAATAGATGTATGTAGAGTTTTATTAATCTGTTATAAATTATTTTTAGTTCCCTAATATCTTTGCTTTAAGTTTTATGAAAAGTTGCCAGCTTTGACAGTGGGGCTAAAATACAGCTTTCTAAAGTAGTCATGAGCTTACTCTCCTGTTATGTTTTGGGTGAAAGTGGGGTAAAGATGTCAAACCTATAGAAATTTATTAGTTTCAGATCGTTTTTGTTTATTTAATTTATCATATCAAATGTATAGGACATTGAACCTGTTAGTGCTTTTATATTGGTGTTAAAATTTCTGTTCAATCATCCTGTATCCTCTTCTTTCCCTTCTTTCCTGTTGCCCTCTCTCTCATTGTGTGAGTTAGATGTATGCTCAAGGTCAAAGACAAAAAGAATGGCAAAGCTAGGTCTGTAACCGTGGTTTCATAAAGCATGTCCAGAGTATGCAGTTTCCACATACCAGTTGCTCAATAAAATTTGTCCAGTTAATTTATTCAAAATTTTTTAAAAGTTCAATGTAGTAGATACAAAACTTTAGAATCATGTAGATTTAGGTTCAAATCTTACCTGTTTCCAACTTCCTAGCTGGAGTACTTGGGTCAAATAATATATATTCTCTAAATGCTAATTACTTCATATGTCGAAAAATCTAAAGTACCTTATGTGTTTGTGCATGTCCATATATGCAGATAAAACCATGTAAGTCATGTATAATTTAGTATTGTTATTATTTCTATAACAATATATCTTTTTATTTTTTGTTTTGTAGATGCAGCCATCGCAGTCTCTTGCCTTGCTGTTTCTTGTTCAGCTGTTGATTTTCAAATAGCTTTAAGAAAATCCTTGCCTGATAAAAAACCTTTTAGTGGATGCTGTTCCAAATTCATATATCTCCTTTACAAGTTATTTACATTATTATCTTGGGTGCTGACCATTGTACTTCTTTTATTCTTACATGTTATGACTGTTTTCTTTCTGTTATTTCTTTGGACATTAGGGGTATTATGGACATTTAAAATACAGACTAAGTTTTGTGCTTCTAGAAGTATGGAATACTTGTACAGAATTGTTGTTGGATTTATTCTTATCTTTACCTTTTTTAATATTAAGGGGGAGAATACCAAATATCCAATGTCTTGTTACTATACTGGAAGGGTACTGGCTACATTGGGGATATTGATTGTATTCTGGATTTTCCCAATCTCTATTTTTAATTCAGACTATTTTATAATTGTCAGTGTCACTATAGTTCTTTCTCTTCTCCTTGGAATTATTTTTCTTATTATTTATTATGTGACTTTGCACCCAAACAGAAAAGAAGCAAAACCTGATGAAGTTGATGGAAAGCTAATTCAAAGAGATTGTAGAGTGGAATTTTTCCTAATGGAATAACCCATTAATTTTTGAAATGTTATTTTCTGTTTCATTGGTTAGTAAAGAAAATATGTGTGTATTGTTTCTTATTTTGTCCTCTTTGACTTAAGTTCCGGTACATTAATTTTAAATGTGAGATGGCAGAATTACATTTATTATCTAAGTTAATTTCTAGTTTGATTTTGATCATTTTCGTGCTTACATATTTTACCTGTTACCTGGTAGAGTTGCTGTCTTGAGATTTTTGGCAGAAATGATCTGGTTCACATAATTAGAAGACTGCAAATGAGCTTTCCTCCTACTTTTTCCTTACTGTTCCTAAACTAAAACTGATGTAACTGTAATAGAGAAATATAAAATAAAGAGAATAGCAGAACACTCACTCTTCTTTCCTTTGATTTTTAGATTCAGTGCATGTATTTTGACAGATCGAGTAAAGGTAAAAAGAGGGAAAGAAGAGAACAAAACAAAATTTATCACTTTGATCATTTTTAAGTGTGCAGTGCAGTAGTGTTAAATATATGCACTTTGTTGTGCTTCTCTAGAACGTTTTCATCCCACAAAACAGAGTACTCCTCTGGAACAGCAGCTCCTTACTTTCCTGTCTAACCCCTGATAATCACAATTATATCTTCTGTTTCTATGAATTAATTAGGTACCTCTTTCATACAGTATTTGTCTTTTCGTGCCTGTTTATTTTACTTCAAGGTTTATCTATGTTACGGTGTATGAAGGATTTTATTTTTTAAGACTGCATAATATCCCATTGTATGTGTGTATATATATATATATATATATATATATTGCAATTTTTTCCAATATTTATCCATCATTTGGTTACTTCTACCTCTTGGCTATATGAATAATGCTTTAATGAACATATTTTGCAACTGTTTCTTAAAAATTCTGCTTTAAATTCTTTTGCTTATATACCCAGAAGTGGAACTATTGGATCATCTGGTCATTCTATTTTTAATCTTTTGAGGAATTTCCATTTTGTTTTCCATAGTGTCTGCACCATTTTATAATTCCACCAACATTACATACACATAAAATTTCTCCTCATCAACACCTGTTATTTTGCTTTTTTAATGGTGGCTATCCTGATGTATATGAGCTGATGTATTATTGTAGTTTTGATGTGCATTTCTGTTAGTGCTATTGAGCATCTTTCATTATACCTGTTGACCATTTGTGTATCTTCTTTGGGGAAAGGCCTGCATCTTATGAGGGTTGATATCTAGAATATAAAAAGAGCTACAACTCAACAACAAAAACTAACCTGATTAAATTTCTGACCTCTATTGTTTCTGAGAAGAAGTTAAAGAACTTAAAACCCTTTCCCGGGCCTCAAACCCAGGGGTGCATGGCCTGCATCCTTTGGAGGCAATTGAACTAACCACTTCTCCACCAGGGTTTGCCAATAATAGCTGCTTTAAAATCCTTATCAGCTGATTGTAATATCTAGGTCATCTTAGGTTTTGTCTCCACTGATTGCCTTTTCTTTTGAGTGTGGGCCAGTTTCCCCGTATGTCAACTAAGTTTTGATTTGTTTCCTGGATAATACAAATGATACATTTTAGACCCTTTTGTTCTTCAGAGGAGTGTGTGTGTGTGTGTGTGTGTGTGTGTGTGTGCGTGCGTGTGTGTGTGTGTGTGTATGTATGGGAAGTCAACTTAAACTTTCAACTTTCAACTTTCAATTTTTTAATTTGCTTAGCCAAGTTTACTGCTTGGCGTTTGTCTATTAACATGTATAGTTCAGGGTCAGTCAGAGATTTGGGAAGAGTTAATATATGAAATGAGGCTTACTCTCTGTTAGCTCTCGCCATTCTAGGATTTTCATTCTCACTTTTCAACTACGATGGTCATGCCATACTCTTGTCTTCTAGACCTTAAAACTACTAAGATTGTAAGTTTTCTTTCTGGAGTTGGGTTCTCGGTGTGCTCGCTGTGGTCTTCACTCAGTCATTCATCATCATCACTCATTGCCATTTCTTCTTTCAAATGTTGACCCTTCTCCCCGTCAGTCTGCTTTTTTGCCCCCAAGTGCTTTCAGGAGATGTTTTTTTTAAATATTTTCTCCTAGACTTTATACTGGTTATTTGTGAGGGGTTCTGCAGTGGGAGCTGCACCTATTTTGTTATTAGTAGCATTTTCAATAATGTTTCTGTAGTATTTGCCATTATTTCTGTGATATATTTCTGTGATATTTGCTTTAAAATCACATATACGTTTCTGTATGTAACATTTAGTTCTCTTTTATCTTTCCTAATTTTGCCTTCACAAAACCTGTACAAAATAGATATTTTATTATCACTATCCTTTAAGAGGGAAAATTAAGCCTTTAAGAGTTAAATCACAGTTCCTACAGATTAAATTTCATACTCTTTGACCTCAAATCTAGTTTGTTTTTATAGAACTGTGTTATCTTAATCTGATGAATGAAGTGACTCTCAGCAGCTTAGAGCAGGCACTAAATTATAATTATTTAAAAATTATTATTAAGTTATTTCTTTCCCCATAATATATTTTTTTCAATATCCAGCCCAAGTACTTAATTGGTTTTACCTTACAGTGCGACGGAGTTTGTGACTCTGACAGTTTGAATAATTCAATTTATCGTGGGAAATAGCAATTTATAGTGGGAAATAGCAATTTATGTAATGGGGAAATTATGTTTACTAAAGAACTTGAATATTAAATGCCCCACACAAACGTGTATGAATAGTCATTCCATTCAGCAGACATTTTCCTGTGATTTTATAGCCAAGAAACAAATATTTACATGCTAGTCAGATTTTTTCTCTGGTAAGCTAGTTCTTTTTCTTTGTAATTTCTAAGAGGACGTCTTCTGAAATTTTTATTGAAGGAATGTTGCATTATAGCATTACATGGATTTTAAGGTGTTAACATCATTGTAAATTAACAACAGTTTGGTATTATCCTTCACTATATAATGGCTTCTTTTACCAAATTATCCCCCTAGCCCCTTCCTATCTCAATGCATTTGGTTATGTAGGCTAAAATATTTTTGTTTAATTGAATTAATTTCTTTGGTTTTTCTATATACCACATATGAATGAAATCATAGGACGATTGTCTTTCTTCTGACTTTCTTTTTAAGGAAAGATGCGGGCAGGAATGAAGGCAAGCAGGTAGGCAGAAAGAGGGAGGAGGAAGAAGCATTTGTTTATTTTATTAGTTGTCCATCTTAGATGTTTCCCCCAGCCCTGGGTCACAAATCCACGTCCTTGGGATTTATGTGGGCTATATCAGCCAAAGACCGTGAACTTTACCACTAAGCCATGAGGGCATGCCAGTTTCTGGCTTATTTCACTGAGCATAATTCCCTTTAAGTCCATCCATCTTGTTACACATAATGAATTTCATCTTTTTATTTTACTAGCTGACTAGTATTCCACTGTGTTTAAATACCACCTCTTCTGTATCCTCACTTCTTTTGATAGGCATTTAGGTTGCTTCTAGCTCTGGCTACATATTGCATATGTCTTTTCAAATTAGTGCTTTTGTCTTTTTCAGTAAATACCTCAAGTGGGATAATGGAATTATGGAATTTCTTATGGACTTTCTTTTCTTTTCTTTTTCTTTCTTTCTTTTTTTTTTTTTTTTAGGAATCTTCATACTGCTTGCTATAATGAGTACACCAATTTATACTCCAACAGTGTAGAAGAATTCCTTTTCTCTGCATCCTGGCCAACACTTGTTTCCTGGCTTTTGGATAATAGATATTGTCACAGGTGTGAGAGGACATCTCATTTTTTTTTTATAATTTAAATTAAAAGTAAGTTAATCTCAAAACTAATTCTAACCCATACTTTTACTCTTCTCAACCCCCATTTTTTGTATTTTTGTAGTCTTGTGCTTCTAAGTAGGGTTTCTTTGTAGAAATCCCTTTGCTATTTTTTGCAAGACTGTCTCGGTGATGATGAATTCCTTTAACTTTTTTTTTTTTGAAAGCTCTTTTTTGCTCTTTCAATTCTAAATAATAAATGAACAGGGTAAAGTATTCTTGGTTGAAGTCCTTTTCTTTCAGCACTTTGCAAATGATCATGTATTCCCTTCGGATCTGTTAAGTTTCTCCTAAAAAGTCTGTGGACAATCTTATGGGACTTTCCTTGTATGTGACTTGTTTTTCTCTAGTGACCTTTAAGATGATCTCTTCATCTTGAATTTTTGTCATTTTAATTGCAGTGAGTTTGTTGTGTGTGTAGGCTTTTGTTACCTGGAACGTTTAGCACTTTCTGTGTCTAGATATCAATTTCCTTCCCCAGGATAGGGAAGTTCTAAGCTGTTACTTCTTAAAATTATGTTTTTGCCCCTTTCACTCTCTCTTTTCTCCTTCTGAAAACTCTTAAGGTTGAATATTGTTTCTCTTGATCTTATCCTATAAGTCTCTTACGCTATCTTCATTTCTGTTAATTCTTTTTTTCTCTTTGCTGTTCTTTGTATGTTTTTCCTCTGCCTTACATTATAACTTACTGACTTAATCATACACTTTTTCCAGTCTATTATTGTGTTTTAAAAAATTCAACTATTGCGTTCTTTAGCGCTGTGATTTCTCTTTGGAATTTTCTCATATTATCTCTTTTCTGTAGAGATGATTTTATTCATCTATTGTTCTCCTGATTTTAGTGAACATCATTAATATTGTTGCTTTGAAATCTCCCTTAAGATTTCTGAATTCTGTTGCATTAGAGTTTTTCTTTGGGATTTTGCCTTGATCCATTATTTGGGGTAAATTTCTGTCTCTTCAATTTTTTTGGTACTCCGTTTATTTCTATGGATTAGGCTAAATGCCCTGTCTTAATGTCATGACCTTATGTTAGGATTTCAGGTTGTAGAATTTAAGCCTAGGAACTGAAGTTCCAGGTGACTGGTACCTGGGGGCTTAAGGTTGCAAGCAAGCAGGTGGGTTTAGTTAGCAGTGGTCCCAGAAAGGGGAGGACTCTCATGTGGTCTTTCCTGAGTTGCTTCAGCACAGAACTTTGCAGGAAAGCACTCAGCTGCCTGTCCTGGGTTTGCAAGCTCTGACTGCCTACTGCTAGATTAGGTCATTGCTGCCTTGGTAGCCAGGAGAACTATAACCAAGAAAACAAATGGCCCATAAGCACTGCTGGTGGTGGAGGATTTCAAACTATGCCCCTCTTCCAAGATGGTGTCCACCAATGCTGGTGCCACACAGACAAATGGGAACTTGGGAAGGATGCCCAGTATCATCTCTGCTACCTGGAATGCTATCCCTCTGATTCTTTCTGTTGAAGATTTTGGTTCAACAAATGAAAATCACTGAATTAAGTCTGTGCATATTTCAACTGTCAGCTCCCCCTGCTCTGTGTCCCACAATTTTTACTCCTCAGAGTCCTATTGTTCTCCAAAGTGCTTCCATTTTCCACACCACTGTGTATGTGCTTCCCTGTCACAAGTAGTTTTCAGATGCTTAATTTGGGATTAAACACTCTATCCCTGGGAAGAGGCTCTGTGTCACTGGTGTCCCTCCCAACATTGGATCACAGTGCCTGTGAAGTTTTCCTGGCAAGACTAGCTTTCCTGTCTTTTCCTGCTCTTTACAATATTTTTCCTAGTGAGCAATTTCTTAAAATGAACTTTTAGTATCTAATGAATTCACTTTTATTTCATGCTATTTTCTCTTCAAGTAATTATTAGCTTTTAGTAGATTATTCTCTTGAAATTTAGAAAAAGGATAGGAATAATTATGAGCAATACTCTCATAAAAGAACACTCAAATATATTGTTCTGGCTAAAGTTCTCCAGAGAAACAGAATTAATAGTATCTGTTTATCATTTTCTTCATCATCTATATTAGACTGGATATATAGACAGACAGACAGATAGATTTATTATAGGAATTGGCTTACATGATATAGAGGTTCCACAATCTGCTCTCGATAAGCTGGAGAACCCTGACAGCTGGTGGTGTAATTTTTTTTTTTTTTTTTTTTTAACGAAAACTGTAGGTAAGTAGACAGGTAGGAAGAGAGATGGAAGAACTCCATCCATTTTTTTTCAGTTGTTCATATTAGCTGTTTCCTCCGACCCTAGGTCTGGAACCCAGGAACTTGGAAATATGTGGGACTGCTCTCAGGTTCTACTAGACCTCTAGGCCATTAGGGCAGACCCATAAGTCATTCTGAATCTGAAGTTCTCTGGATTGTGGCTTTAATGGTGTAAGTCCTGAACTGAATCCAAAAGCTCGAGAACCTGTAGTGTTGATGTTTGAGGGCAGAAGACAGATGTCTCAGCTCAAGCAGCAAAAGAGAAAATTTACCCCTTCTCTATGTTTTCAATTGTATTTAGGCCCACAGCTGACTAGATGTCACCCACCCACATTGGTGAGGGCATTTGTTTGATTCACTTCAAATGCTAATCTTTTCAAGAAATACCCTTACAGTCACACCCAGACATAAGGTTTTACTAGCTATCTGGGCATCTTTTAGCCAAATCAAATTGACATATAAGATTAACTATGAAAGGCACCTATAGATTTCACACTTCAAATACAAAAAGAATGCTTTATTTACACTAGTCGTTCTCAGATGTCAATGTGCTTCAGAATCAACTGAAGGGTCAATTAAAACAGATTGATGTGCACCATCTACAGAACTTTTTTTTCCAGTGTATCTTAGGTGGGATTTGAAATTGGTCTAGGAAGTTTCTAGATGTTGCTAATGCTGCTGGTTTGCCCACCTTGCATTGTTAACGACAGCTGATTTTGAAGGCTAATATCACTGTTAATAACTAGTTTCAAAATAGCCACTAGAGGGCAATGGAGCCACAGACAAAGTGGATGTACTGCTTGTTAGATTCCTTAGTTTTATGCTCTTCACTGCAGTATTGCTGCAAGATAGGAGAGTATCAAAGCCAAACATTAATTCCTATACACTATCTTAAAGCTCATTCCCACTTGTAATATAAATAAAAACTTGCATGATTCTTATTCCTTTTTTCCCCATTATTTATTTTTTGTCTTTTTTTTTTTCCTCACGTGGTATCATTTTAAGACATGAACCTTCTATTTTGTGAAAGTGAGACCTAAGCAGTTTTTTTAAGAGTATTAAACTTAGTATATACTAGATCTGAATTTAAAGAATGTCAATCCACAGGGTATAGGGAATTCGTAATTCCTTTCTCCTTGGTATATTGCTTTGATGGCATGACAAGTTGTGTTTGCAGGGCTGTTGTTTATATTTTCTTTTTGCCTAGCCTGTTATAGAACTTGAGAGATGCCTTTATCCTGCTATTATTATTGTTCCTTAAATTTTTTTCTTTTGATAGGTAATAGCTGTTGAGTATGGACACCTTTTTTTGTAGTCGTAATTCTTGGTTAGAAGAAGCGATTGCTTTTTATTGAATTGTAATTATATTTGAGATCCTGAAAAGACCTAAGTTTGATTCCTTGTCTTGACATTATTATCTGGATGATCTTGATGTACATTTAATCTCTAATCTCAGTATCTGTATGTGAAGAGTGAAAATTACATAACATCAGCTATCTCCCTGAGCAGTTGTGAGGACTCGGTGAACTACTATATATGATAGTATTTCATGGATTTTAACTCTTCCTGAAATTTTCTGTTTAGACATTCTCCCCTCAGTTTGCAGTATATTTGAACTTAGGTTTTTTTGTTTTGTTTTGTTTTTTTAAAGAAAAGGTGCAGGCTGGAATGAGGGTGAGTAGGCAGTAGGCAGGCAGGAAGAGAGAGGAGGAAGAAACGTTTATTATTTTAACTTAATTGTTCATCTTGACTGTTTTCCCCAGCCCTGAGTTTCAACATGGGTCCTCAGGATGTATGGACTATATCCAGTGGCCTTTTTCTTAAATTAATTTTTTATTGTAGTAATTATTCTACACATTACAATAATTTCCTGTGTATAGGTTCCCCACTTCTTAGCTATATTTCAGCACACTGTGCCCTCCACCGGATCACCAAGTGTTCTTTCACTCGATGGGTCCCACCAGTGACATTTTCTGCTACGATACCTGGGCATGCCTGAACCTGGTTTTGTTTATACATTTGTAAAATTTCTTTCATATGTGTAAAATAACCATACTTATAAAAATGTGGACTTATATGGCAAATAAATTTAATACTTATGTATATAACATCTTAATTTTTCATTAGAATCTGATATGTAGAAAATATGTGTTGAAACTACTAATTACAACTAATAATGAGATCAGGATTAAGGCTTAAATTGCAAATTATTTTCTGGCCTTTCCAACAGAATATACATTCTTTTGGAGTGTATGGTGTGTGCATGTGTACATACATCTGTATGAGTGGTGGGATTTCATTAAATGTTTGTTGGTATTATCTTGTCTCTCCCCCCAACCCCAATAACTCCTTACTTATAGTTGCTTTAATATTAAACACAGTTTTTAGCTTTTGTTATGAGTCTAGTAGTATGTATTACTAACTAGTCTATAGATTTACCAGGTAAATTTCTGTGTCCTTCAAAGGGTGTTGTGTCAAGTTTCCAAGCAATCCAATAGCAGAAGTGTACTGTTACTTTTTCTGAATCCTGCAAAATGAACAGATATTAGCTATTTTTCACTGTCCAAGGATAAAATGATTTATGTGGCAGTCTGTTTTTTTTGAGCTTTTTTGAGCTATAATTCATATATAACTTACTTAAAATAAAATAATTCAATTTAAAAATGTGCAGAATATCTGAAGACACTTATTCAAAGAAGATGTATAGATGGTCAATTGCCACCTGAAAACATGTATCACATCTCTTGTTATTAGGGAAATCAAAACAGCAATGTTGTATCACTTTATACCTTGAGAATGGCTATTATCCAAAAAACTGTAAACAACTGGTGTTGGTGAGGATACAGAGAAAAAGAAACCCTTTTACACTATCAGTAGAAATGTAAATTGGTGCAACCATTGTAGAAAACATGGAGATCCTAAAAAAATTAAGAATGAAAATTCAGTATTAAACCACTTCTGGGTATTTATCTGAAAAATATAAAAACATGAATTTGAAGAGTTATATTGTGCAACCCTAGTTTATTACATCATTATGTCTAATAGTCAAGAGCTGGAAATAACCTAAATGCCCATCAGTGGGTAACTAGATAAAGAAGTTGTGTATCTTCACAATGATGTACTATTCAGGTATTAAAACACCTTTTACAAGAAGTTTTGTGGACCTAGAGGAAATTATGCTTAGTGAGTTAAGTCAAGGAAAAAGACAAGCATCCTATGATTTCACTCAAAAGTAGTGCACAGAGAAGCAAAACAAAGGAATAAACTAAATCAAACAAAATTGGACTTTTAGTCTCTAGGACCAAACTAATGGTTACCAGAAGGGAATAGGGAGGGGATTGGGAAAATTGTGTAACGGGGACCGATTGCATAGAGAAAGATAACCTTGGCACTGTTGTGTAGTAAATTGCGTTATATACAGATGCTGATTTATGATGATACATGCCTTAAACCTTTATAATGTTATGGTGCATTATTCCTTCAATAACATTAAAAAAAACATTTATAGGTCAATATTTTTTGATGTATTAACAGACCTGTTTGATTATCATTTCAGTCAATTTTAGAATATTTTCATAGACTCAGAAAGAAACCCCATTCCTTTATCCGTTACTCCTATAGCTGATTAGTTTGAGTGTCATTTTAGTTTGGTTATAGTGCCTAGATACGTGGTCAATCATTACTCTATACTCATCAAACTCATATTACTGTGAAAGTGTTTTTGGTTGAGATTAACATTTAAATGGGTGGATTTTGAGTAAAGCAGATTGTCTCTATGGGACCTCATTTAATCAGTTGAATTCCAGAATAAAAAAAAAAAAAAAAAAAAAAAAGGACTGACTTCAGGACAAGAGGGATTTCTTAACCTTCAGACTTGAACTACAATATCATCTTATCCTGGATCTCCAGTCTGCTGCATCACTTTGTAGATTTTGGACTTTTCAACCTCCTAAGTTGCATGAGTCAATTCTTTAAAAGAAATATCTTTTCTCTCTATATATACACCCTGTTGATGACATTTTTTTGGAGAACACTAGCTAATGCAATTCCCTCTCCCACCCCTGTCTTCTCACCACATCCAGCCCTAAGAAACCACTAATCTATTTTGTCTCAGTATATTTTCCTATTCTGAATTTTCATATGAATGGAATAATATATAAGTGGTCTTTTGTGATTGGTTTCTTTCACTTAAAATTTTTAAGGTTTATTTGTTGTAGCATGTATCAGAATTTCTTTTTTTTTTTTTTTTTTGCAGAATAGTGTTACATTATCTGAATATACCATTTTGTTTATCTGGTTGGCCTATTAATGGAAATTTGGACTATTTGTCCTATTTGGCTATTATGAATAATGTTGCTGTAAACATTTAGTATAAATTTCTGTGTAGGCATATGTTTTCATTTGGAGGGGGCATATACATAAAAGTGGTTTAGTTGTCTTGTTCCAGATCTTGGATTGTGATGTTTACTATAGGTTTGTCTTATACTGTTTTATTATATTGAAGTATTTGCCTGCTGTTCCTATTTTGACGAGGATTTTTATTGTGAATGGGTGTTGAATATTATGTGTTTTTTTCTGCATCTATTGAGATGATCATTTGGTTTTTGGTATTCATTTTGCTCATGTGGTATATTACACTGATTGATTGGTGTATGTTGAATCATCCTTGTGTCCCTGGAATAAATCCCACTTGATCATGGTATATAATTATTTTGCCGTGCTGTTGAATTTTGTCTGCATTTTGTTAAGGATTTTTGCATCTCTATTCATCAGTGATATTTGAATGTAGTTTTCTTTTTTGATGCTGTCTTTGATTTTGGAATCAGGGTAATAATATTGATTTCACAGAATGAATTCGGAAGTTTTCCCTTTTTTTCAATTTTATGGATAGGGTTTAAGGAAGATAGGGAGGAACTCTCCATTGAATGTTTGGTAGAATTCACTAGTGAAACCATCTGCATGTGGGCCTTTGTTTTGGGGGAGATTTTTTGTATTACTGCTTCAATTTCTGTGCTTATGACTGGTCTGTTTAAGTTATGTGTCCTCCTGGTTCAGTTTTGGGAGGTTTTAGGATCCTAGAAATCTGTTCATTTCTTCATTATTGACAATTTTTTTAAGCATGTAAGTTTTCATAATAGTCTCTCATGATCCTTTGTATTTCTGCGATGTCCATTGTAATCTCACCTCTTTCATTTCTTATTTTTTTTTATTAGGGTTTTCTCTCTTTGTGAGTCTATCTAGGGATGTATTGATTTAGTTGATTTTTTCAAAGAATCAACTCAGATTCATTGATCATTTGGATGGTCTTTTTGGTGTCAGTTTTATTTATTTATGCTCTAATTTTTATTATTTCCTTTCTTATGCTGATTTTTTTGGTTTTGATTGTTCTTCTTTTCAAGTTCCCTCAGGTGTGTGGTTAGATATTTAACTTGAGCTCTCTCTTGGCTTTTGATATCTGTTTGTATGGCTATAAAATTTCCTCTCAAAGCTGAATTTGCCACATTCCATGTGTTCTGGTAACTCATCTCCAAATTTTCGTTCTTTTCCAGGTAAGTCTTAATTTCCTCTTTAATTTCGTTGTTGGTCCATGGGGTTCTTCAGAATCATACTGTTCAATATCCACATCTTTTTGATTCTTCCAGTTTTGTTCTTTTGGTTAATTAATTTTTTTAATATATTTTTATCACAGTAACTTTTATTTTACAAATTAAAATAAGCATATATATATATATATATATATATATATATATATATATATATACACATTCCCCATTAGAGCAGTTTCCCCATTCCTCATATATGTGCTCTATCAAATCACCAAGTGTTCTTCACCATTATCCAGTGGCTCATTCCTAATTTCACCCCCTTGTGGTTGGAAGAGATGCTTTTTATAATTTCAATCTTACTAAATTGGCTGAAACTTTTTGTGTGTCCAAAGATGTGGATACCCTTGAATATGTTCCATGTACACTTGAGAAGAATGTACATTCTTTTTTGCTGCATGGAACAGTATGAATATGTCTGTTAGGACCATATGATCTATTGTTTCAATTAAGGCCCTCATTTCTTGGTTGATTTTCTGCCATTATGATCTATCTGTTGATGTAAGTGGAGTGTTGAAATTTCCTGCTATTATTGTGTTGCTGTCAATGTCTTCCCGTTAGCTATGTCAGTATTTATTTCATATATTTAGATAGTCCTGCATTGGGTGTCTATCTCTTGTTGATAGTTGTTTCTTCCTGATAGATTACCCTCTTGATTACAATATAGTGTCCATCCTTGCCTCATGATACCTTTTTTAATTGGAAGTTTGTCTTGTCTGATATTAGTATTGCAGCTCCTGATTTCCTTTCATCACTGTTACTTTAATATATTTTTCTGTAGCCCTTGACTTTCAACCTATGTTTATCTTTAGATTTGATATGAATTTCTTATAGGCATAATATTGTTGGGTCTTGTTTTTGACTCATATAGACACTTTGTGTATTTTGATTGATCAATCAGTCCATTCCTGTTTAGGATGGTTACTGAAATGCAGGGCTTGATTATTGCCATTTGAGCCTTTTTCTGTTGTTTTTCTCTGCCTGTTTCTTCATTTACTGTTTGTTTAAGTCTTCTTTTTCCTTTGGGTGGTTTTCCACATCTGTTCTCTCAATTTTGTCTCTTTCCAGGTTATGTATCTCTTTAGAATTGTGTTTTGTAGGTGTCTTGTGGATTGTCTCTAACTTTAGTGCTCTTGATCTTCTTTTACCAGCTGCTGCTATATCATTTTTACTCCTCCCACCCCGTTTTTTAAGGAAAGATATAGGTAGGAATGAAGCCAAGTAGGCAGGCAGGCAGGAAGAGAGATAGAGGAGGAATAAGAACTTTATTTTAACCTTTATTTATTTGTTCATGCTGGTTGTTTCCCCGCAGACTCAGGACTTCCACCCAGGGATATGTGGCTTGGGCTCCTTTGAAGGTGACTGATCTAACCACTATTCCAACAGGGCTTGCCACCATATCGTATTTATATATTTATGCGCTGCCTGTTTTTCTTTCTTCCTTTAGTGATTTTTTGTTGCTAGTCTCATGTTTGTTTCTTCTTTTGCTTTCCTGTATATCACCATTCTTGAGGTTTGGTTAATCATTGTTTTTGTTTTTCCTGTTGTAGGGCTCCTTTCAAGATTTGTTGAATGGCAGGCTTGATAATACAGAAATCCATTATTTTTGTTTGCTGTCAAAGATCTTTTTTTATCCATATATGAATGATAATTTTGAGTGTAGAGTATTCTTGGCTAGTAGTTTTTGTCTTTTAGTATTTTGAAAATGTCATTTTACTCTCTTCTGGCCTGTAGGGTTTCTGTTGAGTAGTCTCATGATGGTCTGATAAGTGTGCCTCTGTAGGTTATGGTTTTCTTTGTCAGTCTTGAGTAGTTTTTCTTTGTCATTGACTTTGCTCATTTTACTATGATGTGTCTGGGATATGTCTATTTACTTTAAAAATTTTGTGTTCTCTACTTCTTGAAACTCTATGGTTACTTTTTGTAATAAATGTGGGAAATTCTCTACTATTAGTTCTTTAAACAGGTTTTCTGCTCCTTTATCCCCCTCCACTCTGCCTGGGGCACCTATTATTATGTTTGTTCTTCTATAGTGTCTGATATTTCTTGTAGGGTTTCTTCATTTTTCCTTAGTATTGTTTCTCTCTTTTTTTCCATAATAGTCCCCTCTGTTATCTTGCCTTTAGTTTCTAATATTTGTTCCTGTGTGAGGCTGATTCTGCTTATGGAGTTTTCCATGTTTATCTTCAGTTCCTGGATTGTATCTTTCATCTGTAGCATTTCTGCTAGGACTTTCTTCATGACCTGAATGTTCTTGGTGACATGGTCCCTATGATCTATCACTTCTTTTTTGAGGTCTTCCAACTGCCTTAGGGTAGTTGTGTGTGCCTTCTGCATCTCTTTCAGCTTTTTAATAACTTATTTTGAAACCTTGATCTGTTAGGTTGTCAATCCATATCAGTAGAGTCTTCTCTGGTGAACTCTTGATATCTTCCTCTTTTTTTGGCCATTAGTGTTTTCTCTGATGACTCAAATTTTGGCATGTCTTTTTCTTCTGCCTTGAATGTAGCACTGTGACTTTCCTTGTCTTTTTTTCTGTCGCTAGGTGGTACTCGGGTTTTGTTTAATCTTTTTGAGCCTTGAAGGTTTCTACTGTGATCTTTTAGTAATTTGGAAGGTGAGGTGTGGTATGACTTCTGGGTGGGGTGGGACTTATGGGCTGGAGGTGGGAATTATTGCTGCTTTGTTCCAGTGGGCCTGGTGAACCTGACTCCACTGGAATGAAACCAACTGGGCCAGCCCTCTTCTCTAAGCCTCTAGAACTGATTCCAGCAGTCTATACACCAAAGAATATACTGTGCCAGAACCACTCACCTTTAATAGCTCAGAGGCCACTTGGGGCATGGGGTGCCCTTAACTCCAAATGCAGGATACCAAAGGCTACTCAGTATGCATGTGGGGCTCCAAATGCCTCAGAGGCATGGCAACAAGGGACTTTCTGTCCTGGGCCTCCAAATGCTCTGGGTGCCAGTGCCAGCAGCTACTTGGGGTACAGGGCTACACACAGAGTACCAAGGCCACTGGATGCGCCAAACACTCTGGGTACTCAGTGCCAGAGTCTGCAAAGGGCCCATCACATCTCATTCTCTCCAACTGCCCATCCACCCCTCCCATCAGTTCTTTTTATTGTTTGCTTCACCCACAATCAACTCCATCTCAGAAGAGTCCACACTCCCTTCTGTGTGCCTTCAAATGCGGTCATGATATTCTCAAATTGCTGCGGCACTGATGGTCTCCCTGTCAGTAACTTTGCCACAAAGAAAGCTGACTTTGTCTCCCAACTCAAATCAGAGATCTGCTTCTACCACCATCTTCCCATTGAATCATCAGATATATTTATATCTCTAGTCTTATAAAAGAAAATTTTCTTTATATGCTCTACATAATACATTCCTTATTTATTTGCCTCTTTAGTAAGGTTGGCTTGAAGAACTGAAAGACATTTTTATTTGGGTGACAGGTTCAATTATACAGTATTTTTGTATCATATGCACTTCAGATGAAAGAAAATGTTTTGAAAATAAGGGAGCAGAACTTTCAATAAAACATTTCAATGGAAAAAAAAAAAAAGAAATAGCCCTCCTAAGGACATAGTTCAGTTATGGGATATATGCATATGAGTCCTTCCTTTTTTTGTAATGCTTGAAAATCACCTGTGACAGATCATGTATCATTCTTGATCTTGTCATTTTGATCCCACAGTAAATAGAAAATGAATGCCTTTTCCCCCTTGAAGGTATAATCATGACATCTTACAAAAACATTTTCAGTAAGTTAAAGGTAATAAACTATTTCTTTTTTGTCCACTGTTACTGTGTAGGAGAAGGAATTGTTTTAATTACCCTGTTGGTATGCACCATGACATCTGGTGGCACTGGAGAGCTCACCTGATGGACCACAAAGAACTCTTGATTTATGAACCTATAATTGGGTTTCCAATAAACATTTGTCAAAATAATGTATTAGTTTAAACCAAAGCCTTTTTATTTATTCATATAAAAGAGCACTTAAGTTTCAACGGGGAATTGCCTATCATCAAAAACACTCTATAAATGAATCAGATTTTTGAATTAATGGTTCTAGAGGGTGACTACTCAAAGACTACAGCTTATTTTAACTCTTTATGGGACTTATTGTGCTAAATTGGTAGTTTTCAACAATCTCATGTTTTTACTTTTAAGTAATGTATATTATAATATTCATTTATTAAAGTATTTGTTACAGATAACTATAATGATATTTAATATTTGAAAAATATCTACTCAGTTATGAAAGTAGCCTATCTTTTTTGGCTTAATTCTAATATGATTAAAACTTTTAAAAATATTAATTTTATTGAAGAAATATTGCATCATAACATAGAGGTATAAGGCGTGAATATTGTAAGTCAACATCTGTATATAATATGTTTAGTTTGCCATCACCAGTCCAGTTTTTCCTTCACCATAGAATTGACCCCTTCACCCAGTGTGCACACCTCTTTCTTCCCCTTTTACAACCACTAATCTGATTTTATAGGCAATATGTAGGCTACTTCTGAAGCATCATAATAGTATTTAATAATCACCATCCTCTTTTAACTGTGGTATAATATACATAATATGAAATTTACCAATGTAGCCAGTTTTTTTAAATGCATTCACAATGTTGTACAACCATTACCACTATGCATTTCCAGAAATTTCTCATCTCAAACAGAAATTCATACCCATTAAACAATAACTCATTTCTTCTCCCTTCCCACTGTTCCTTTTAACCTCTATGCTACTTTATTATGATTTTGCCTACCCTAGGTACCGTGTAGTGGAATCTTAATTTTTGTTCTTTTGTATTTTACCTATCTCACATATAATGTTTTCAAGATTCATACTACAGCATGTGTCCAAATATCTTTCCTTTTATAGCTGAATAATATCCTATTGTATGTATATATCACATTTTGTTTATCCACTCATCTGTCAATGGACATGGGTTGTTTCCACCTTTTGACTATTGTGAACATTCACGTAAAAGTATATATTTGAGTCCCTACTTTCATTTCTTTTGGAGCAGAATTGCTGGCTTATATTTCATTCTGTTTAGCTTTTTGAAGAACTCATTATTCGCTTTAAAGATTTTTTAAAAGCATCATTCCTTCTGCTAAGTATTGGAGTCATATTAATTCTTGATATTTTAAAGTATGTTAATATATAAAATAGGCTAAATTCAGATATTCACATCCAAAAATATTTGAAGAGTACTGACCATGTTTCAAGTATAGTGCTAAGTTCTAGGTCACAGAGTTAAGTAAGATAATATCCCTGATCTTAAGGGACACTTACAGTCTTCAAGTATTAGGAAAATTCAGTCTCTAGTTGTAGTCTCAACTTTACTATAAAACATGATGAGGTTTGTTTATGTGAGTTAGTAAACAGAAATAAAGTTTTCATATTACCCTTTAACAAAAATATAGAGACACTATTGAAATTATAAATTATGTATGATATATTTTTGGTAAAGATGATCTGATCACAAATAATCATATAATCAAATCCTGAATGATTTAGTAATTGAAAAAGGGGTTATAACTGTGTAGTAATTCTTGCCATCTATATTATCTTGATAAGAAGGAATCTCAGCCTGGGTCTGTGAGAGAGTTTAGAGAGGGGAAATTATGGGCTATAAGGGGGATTGGGGATTCTCACTATATATTCTCTGCTTGAAATTGAGAAAAAGTGCAATACATGTTGATTAATTTTGAAAATATTTTCTTGAAGCAGTAGTCTTGATTCATTTGTTCATGAGAATTTCTGCATCTTTACAGGATGGAACAAGGGATCTTACAACTGATGTTTTTGAGATAAGCTGTCCTGCTACTCTTTAGCATTTCTAGAAGTTTGGGTATGAGTTCAGAATCCCTCCATAGGCTTAACCTGAAAAAGAATTTTGATAATCATGACTGACTGCTCTGGTCCATGGGAAGTCTCAGTAATGTTTGCCTCCTATTTATGTCATTTTCATAAATAATGCATATATCAAATTTATAGCTGTTTGAACAATTTAGCCTGAATGGAAATTCTGAATTAAAAAGAAGATATATAACTCACTTTTGAATAAAAAAAGTTCTTTTTTCATATCATATAGTAGATATAAGCCAGTGAGTTGCCTCTGCCTCCTGTTTGAAACACAAATGCAAACAATGGTTGTTGCTCCTTTTCAAACTAGCATTCAAGTGTATTGGGGAGGAGAATGTATACTATGGCCTTATGCTGGTGAACTGGTTTTAGTGGACTCCATCCTGGAATATATAATGGCATCTGCTCCTGAAGTGTGCAACTAATTTAACTCCTGACATAAATTTAAAGCACCCTTTATCAGGATAATGGTCCATCTTGTCTGTCTTGGCTTTTCCTTGGCTTTCACTGTTGCTGCATTTGTCTCAAGTCTCTGTCCTGTACTGCAGATAATGTGGGTTGCCTCCTAGAACCTCTTGTCTGAATCTTCTTGCTCCAGAAGGCCCCACATCATGACTATTATCCTGTTACCTTCTCAGTTGTTCCTGAGGTTTCTATGGAAATCTTGGTTTATTCTATTAAATGAGAGATTATATATAAGTATGTCTTCTTTTTGCCTGTCTTTTCTTTCCTATATTTAGAATGGGGTTGCCTTACACAGAAGTATTTTTCTTGAGTCCCAAAGGGCAAAGAGGCCCCTTTGCCTTCAATACTCCTTTAGTCTTATTTAAAATTTTCTTTTCTCTGAGACTTCAACCTAGAGAGGGTAGGTCAAGAAATTCTTGTTTCTTTTACTCTTTCCCTTCCTTATATCTTCCTTCTACTTTCCTAAATCCACTTGCAAAGGAAGGAATAGTATTTTACACTTTTGCTACCTTATCTTGACCTGTCTGATATAAAAATCTATGATGGAGTAATTAAAATCTTTCTCTTTATTAAACAGGACAATAACAGAATTTAGAAAATCTTTTTCTCATACAAAAATCTAACTTTCTGTTTTTTCTCTTTGTCGACTTGAAAATTCTATTTTGTGATCCAAGAAATTATTAATGTTTATTTTTCTATTAATGCTATGATGCTCCCATTAATATACTTCAAAATATTATGCTTGTTATCTATGGATCATGTGACTATTTTATATAGCTTGTATATGACATTAGCCTGTAAGTGACAGTAGAGTCAGACTAACTTAGAAGAAAATGTGGTATATGCTCATTAATATATAGGGTAATATTAACTGAAGTATTCCTTGACTGTGTCCATTAGTGATATCCTTTGTATCAACCTTTAAAGAACCCAGTCTCACTTTTCATGTTTCATGAGTTTTGGGTAAACCAGATGGCCCAATCCTACTGTAACTTTTAGGGCCTCAATAAAAGAGAATTTAGATATTCATAGATGTTTTGAAAAATCACTTTTGAAAAAGTAGGTAAAAATTGGCCTGTGAGACTGGAACCAACACCTGCTCAAACTCAGGGAACCGCTGAGGGGTACAGGATACACACATGACTTCTAATTGCTCACCCTGCCCTGCTACAGAGCAGAACCAGACCATGAAGCCTCAGGAACCATAGGCTTGTGACGCTGCCACCAAAACCCAGAGACCAAATGAGTGAGAGAGGGGACCAAGTAGTCCCCTGACCCCACACCACTCACACCTAAGTAGGCAGGTGGCCCTTACTACGTAGGGACCAGCATCAGCAATTCAGGAATTACTTCAGCTCTCCTATAAGCCAATCTCAACATTTCTGTGGACCGCCTCAGCAGTGGCTGGGCACAGCACCAGCAACCAGGTGAATAAGGGAAAAAGAAGTCAGCCTAGACCCCACTGCCTACTTAAATTCCAACAACCAGAAGCTCCTCTGAGGACTCTTTAGGGACAGCACTGCAACCATACCTGGGAAAAAATCAGAAGAAAAAGAAAGCCATAGTGCTAAATACAAAACAGAAAATAAAGTCATGCCAAAATAAAACGTGCATGGCATAAAGAGAGGGAGATGCCAGCAACCTCCCAAAGAGAAAATCTATTGACATTTATTGGGACAACCTAACAGATAAAGAATTCCAAAAAATAGTTATAAAAATGCTGTGTGAGATGCAGGAGGCACACAGAGCCACCAAAGGCAATTGGAAGACCTCATAATAAAGTGACAGATCAAAGGCATTGCTACACCAAAGAAATTGAGGCCATGAAGAATGTCCTAACAGAAATGCTATAGATAAAAGACATAGTAAGTGAATCTAATATAAACATGAAAAGTACCATAGACAGACTCAATCTCAGAGTATAACAAATTTCAGAAATTGAAAACTTGATGCGCCACTCACAGAAAAGGAGAGAGAAACAATATTGAGGAAGAATGCAGAAATCCTGGGAGAAACATCAGACATCATGAGAAAAACAAACAAGGATAATACATATACTGGATGTAGAGGAGAGGGAGACAGGAGCAGAAAATTTATTTAAAGAAGTAATAGCAGATAAATTTCCACATCTCCCACAAAATGTAACTATGGAGTTTCAAGAAGCTGATAGATGACTGAAAAACCTAAGTGTAAAAAGACCTACTCGAGACACATCATATTAAAAGCAAAATGATAAAAGCAAAAGAAAATGATAAAAGTTACTGAAGGATCCTAGAAAAAAAGAGAAATATAATCTCCAAAGGTACACCCATTAGGCTATCATCAGACTCTAAACAGAAACACTAGAGGCCAGGAGAGAGTGGAGCAACACATTCAAAATGCTAAAGGACAAAAACAACCAGCCACAAATACTCTACCCTGCAAAAGTAGCATTCAGATATGATGGAGACATATAGGTCTTCAATGACAAACAAGTTAATGCTTTTTTTTCTGTCACCAAGGCTGCCTTTCAAGAAATATTGAAAGGGGTGATACAACAGGGAAAATGAAAACAAAGAGCCACCAAACCAAGAATAGTGGTAGAAAGTAAAACAAGATCAGAAATGAAGATTACAACAGATTACAGAAGTACAAAGGATATGAGAAATTATTATGAGCATCTATATTCCAACAAATTTGTGAATAATGAAGAAGTGGATAGATTTCTAGAATCCTATAGGCTCTCAAAACTAAATCAGGAAAATGTAGCACAATCACAAATAAGACATCTTCTAAAAAACAAGAGCCCAGGAGCATATGGCTTCACTGAAAATTCATTCAAACATGCATAGAACTAATCCCTATGCTCCTCAAACTCTTACACAAAATTAAGGAAGAGGGAAAATCTCCAAATACATTCTATTTGCTAACATTACCTTGATCCCCCAACCAGACAAAGACAGCATCAGGAAAAAAAATTATAGACACATATCACTGATGAATGTAGATGCAAAAATCCTCAACAAAATCCTGGCAAACCAAATTAATTAGTACATTAAAAAAAAATACATTATGACAAAGTGGGATTAATTCCTGGGATGCAAGAATGGTTCAATTAAGAGAAAATAAAAAAATCATATGTTTATATCAATGAATGTAGCTAAAGCAGTTGACAGGATTCAACATCGATTTATGATAAAAAATACTTGTCAAAATAAGAATAGAAAGCTCATATATCAGCATAATAACAGAATATATGAAAAACTCATAGCCAATATCATACTCAATGGTAAAAAATTGAAAGCCTTTTCCCTAAGATCTGGAATAAGACATGATGTCTGTTTTCACCAGTCATGTGGCATATAGTTCTAGAAGTCTTGGCCAGAGCAATTAGGCAATAAAAGGACATTAAAGGAATTTAAATTGGAAAGGATGAAATAAAACTATCATTATTTGTGCATGATGTGATATTATATCTAGAAAATCCCAAAGAATCTGCCAAGAAAAACTACTAGAAATAAAAAATGAATACAGCAAAGTGGCAGGATATAAAATCAACACACAAAAATCAGGAGCATTCCTATATACAAACAGTGAAGGAGAGGAAAATGAAATTAAGAAAGGAATCCTGTTCACAATTGCACCAGAAAGATAAAATACCTAGGAATA
The DNA here is from genome assembly GCA_004363575.1 of Solenodon paradoxus. Lineage (NCBI taxonomy): Eukaryota > Metazoa > Chordata > Mammalia > Eulipotyphla > Solenodontidae > Solenodon > Solenodon paradoxus. The sequence goes on from RJWH01000462.1 coordinate 717,335, forward strand.
AATTTAACAAAGGAGTTGAAAGACCCTTACAACGAAAACGACAAGAATTTTACAAAAGAAATACAAAAAGACTCAAAGAGATGGGAAAACATTCCATGGATTGGAAAAATTAATGTAGTAAAAATGGCCATCCTACTGAAAGTAATATACAGATATAATGTAATTCCATAAAAATCCAAGGAACATTCTTCAAGAAATAGAACAAACTACTGAAGTTTTTATAGAACCACAAAAGGCCTCAGTTAGCCAGAGCTATCCTCAGAAAAAAGAACAGTGGATGCATCACACTCCTGACTTCAAACTATGCCACAGAGCTATTATCATCATCAAAATAGTAATGGTATTGGAATGAAAACAGGCACACAGACAAATGGAATAAAATTGAGAGCCCAGAAATAAAGCCACATCTATATGATTATTTAATCTATGAAAGAGGAACCAAGGCTACCCAATGGAGGAAGGAATTTCTATTGAACAAATGTTTTTGGGAAAACTGTATAGACAATTGTAAGGAAATGAAAATAGGTTACACTTTATCTCCATACACAAAAGTTAACTCAATATAGATCAAAGACATGGATATAAGACTGGAAATCATAAAATACATAGAGGGGGAAAAAAAATTAGGAAAAATGCTCCATGACATTGTCAGGTTACAATCAGGGCTGCAACATGACTCAAAGAAAAGATAGACTAAAGCAGCACTCAAGCAGCGTTTATTGGGGGAGTGCTCTAGGGCGAGGTTCATGGATCTCAAGATGGAGGCCAGTGAAGTCCCACCACCCAGGAAGGGGTGCATTTTTATGGGTTTTTCAGAGGTCAGGAGCGGGGGTTGGGGGGGACACGGAAAGGTTTATTGTCTAGCTGGTTGGTGTGTCAAGTCTAGTTCCTGGAATAGGAGGCCATTGGCATGTCCCTTGGCTGTTTCAAGTCTTCCCTCTTGGGGTTTCAAGCTCCCCTGGTGACCTGTACCTGACCTTACAGATATCATCTCGAAGATGTCTTTGTGGGGAAGGAACACCTATAGCAAAGGAACTCAAAGAAAAAAAACACTTGGGACTAAATCAAATAATAAGTATCTCTACAGCAAAAGTAAACTACTAAAACACAAAAGAAACTAACAGAATGGGAAAAAATAGTCACACAACACACATCAGACAAATGCTTAATCTCCAAAATATATAAGAAGCTTATATACCTCTATCGAAAAAGCAAATGATTCACTCAAAAAATGGGCAAAGAATTGAATAGAGATCTCTCTAAAGAAGGCACACAGATGACATACAAGTATATAAGAAAAAATACTCTATCACTTTTTAGAGAAATGAAAATAAAAGTCACAATGAGTTATCATCTTACACCAGTGAGAATGGCCTGTATCAAAAAGACTAGAAACAACACATGTTGCAGAAACTGAAGAAGTAATAGAAGACACGATTGTTAGCAATGCAAATTGGTGCAGCCTCTTTGGAAAACAGTATGGTGATTCCTCAAAAACTAAAGATGAAGCTACCATTCAATCCAGCAATCCCACCTCTAGGTGTATACTCTGAGGACACCAAGACTATAATCAGAAAAAAATATGTGCACAACTATGTTCATAGCAGCACAATTCACAATAGCCAAGACATGAGAAAAGTCTTAATGTCCATCAACTAAATAAAGAAGCTGTGATATATATACACACATACAAATATATACATATATATATTTGATAGAATTTAATGCAGCTGAAAAAAAAAGGTGAAATTGTCCCCTTTGCAGCAACTGTGTGAACCTGGCAGGGATCATGTAAGCTAAATAAACCACAAAGAGGGAGAGGCAGAAAGAGAGAGAGAGAGAGAGGGGAGGAGGAAGGGAGGGTCAAAGTATAGGGTGGTTTCACTCATATGTGGAATATAATGAAAAAAAAAAAAAACCCAAATGAACAACTCCCTTACCCGCCCAACTCACAGAACTCAAAACAATGGTTCCCAGGAGGGTGTGGTGTGGGGAGGACGGGGAACAAGGGGTGGTGATAAAGGGCACTAGGACTCGTGGCGGGTATGCTGTGAAATGCACACAGACTGAAGAGTGATTTCAGTATGCTCAAATACATACAGCAATGTAAACAAAATAAATTATTAAAAAAAATTGGCCGGCACTTGTGACTCAGGTGGCTGAGGTGTAGACCATGTGAATCACAAGGACTAGGGTTCAAGACCAGGAACCAGGGATGGGGACGTGAATGTGGAGGGAAAACCAAAATAAAGCTTTCCCTCCTTCCTTCCTTCCTTTCTCCCTCCCTCCTTCGTCTCAAAAATTAAATAAAAATTGGTTTATGAAAAATACTTAAGATGTTTTTCTAAATGGATTTTAGATAAACAAAATAGATTATAAAAAATGAAAATGTTTTGCCTGCCATGTGTAATTTACTGTTGAATGCTTTTATAGTTAGATTTTATTTAAGATGGTCTAACCAAATACCAAACTTATACATGGAAAGTTAATACCATAGCACTATGAGAATGCCTCTGTCTTTGCATAATTAAGGAATATTTTCTCTACTAGACTTTAAGCAACTTGAGACCAAGACTGCATCTTACTTTTGGAACTACAGAATCTATCATGATAAAGGCACAATGTGAGGGCTTAACACATGTTTGTTTACTGGATATATATTTGCTGATCTCTGAACAAAAGACTTGTGAAGAATACAAAGGGAATGATCTGTTTTTGTGTTATATGCTTTGGGAGAATACTTCAGACAAAGGAAACTGATGATTTGAATTTCAATTTGTGTTGACCCTAAAGAGCCAATTTAATAATAGACAGGGATGGTTGGGGAGGCAAATTCCATGATAACTTTTTATTTTATACCTACAAGCTTTTAAAATAATAATTAAAAACATTTAAGAAGATGAACAGCAAAATCAATCCTTTGATTTCTAATTTATGAGTTACAAGTCTTTATTTTTTAGGACTTAAAAATGTTTCAATTTTCCACTTCCTAGTCAGGTATAAAGAGAAATCATGTTTTGGTATGAAAATTTAAAGAATTTTAATGGCAAGCATAAAGCATTATTGGTTCCAGTTGAGTAACTATGTTAAGAACTGTTAGTTTCTTAATGCTGTATCCATGGAATTGACAGGAAATCAATAGATGATGAAAATATTAAAGGTAATTTGTATATGTAAGGCAAATGTATTTTTGTGATAAATCTATTACATAGTCATTGTATTATAACAAATTTTATTACTTTGTAAAAAAGTTCTAATACGATTACTGAGTGCTCAGAAATGTTCTTTGAATGGTTATAAACAGACTTGACCAATAGATATAGTGAAGTAAGTAGTTTATAAATGTGTTTGAGGAATTTTTAGTTTGTGTCACCCAACTGAAAAGAAATATTATTTGGCATATCCATGGATATAATGGTATGCAGGGCAGCAAGATTATGGCCTAATTCAACGAGAGAACATGTATTAACAAACTAACTCTGTCAATGATGGATTTTGCTTGAAAGAAGTTAAATGCACTCTATTGGCCATGGTCATAGAGCACTAGAGTTCCCCCAAACCCCCACCCACCCCTTTCTGTTAGGCCAACTTTTCTCTTTGCTCCGCTGGTAACAAGCTCCCCATGCAAAATTGGATGATCTCGGGTGTTATAAAGCAGCCTCAATTTGTGCATTTAGGAAAGGGAAGAGATAGTAGATTAAATTTATGTATTAATCTTTTGGAATGTGTGTGGATCAGACTCGGAAGGAATTGATAACTTCTTTAGGGAAATGTTGGCATACTCTTTTTAACTTTGTCAGTTAATAAGGGAAATGTTCAGGGTTAAAAACATTGACTTACTTGCTACCTACAAAGACAATGAATGGATGAAATGAGTGTGTCATTATAATATTTTTAATTGAAAACCGGGCACAAAGTCAAACCACTTAATTTGTTTGTCCTTAAGCCAGTTGGTTGTAATGAACTCATTTCTTTGTAGTTTATGTTAGGTTTATTAAGAAGATGGAACTTGGCTTTTAATTTGGAGTCACAATTATGTAGAATAAAGGAATGGAGTTTTAAAATATAGAGGAGTTGTTCACTAGAAATGATTTTATACCATTCTCTTGGCATTCTTTAATAATACTTTCAGGTTTTTTTTTTTTCCTACACTGCTTAGAGGATGAACATAAGTCAACTATTATAGTGCCTTTCTTTATTGAGGTCCTGCTCTAATTTTAAGATTCATGGAGTTCTTAACTGGTGATATGCCAGCTTTCTAGATTAAAAATGATAGTAAGACCATATATTTCTAAGAAAAATAGTATATGAGTAAACATTTGTTACTGATTGGACAAGAAAATGCTTCATTACGAAGAACGTTCAAATCTCATTAACTTAATAAAACAGACTTAACTCTCACTCATGCTACATGTCCAAAAAGAATTGACAGGATCTATGCTGATCATATGCATTCATTCACACAGGTTGACAGATGCGCCATTTTGACAGGTACTTACATGGTTGCATGGAAAAGGTTACACAGGAAATCAGACTTTGGTACTTAAAACTTCCACTTTGTATTCTTTCACATTTTATTTATCAAAGTATTCAATATTTGCCTACTCCAAATCTGAAAGATTTTCTCCTGTTTTCTTAGAGAAGCGCTATAATTTATTTTTATTTAATATTTATTGAGTTTGATTTACAAAGTAATATAAACCCAAATACGCAGGTTCATCATTCTTCAAATATAAGAAAACAGCCCCTGCCCACAGTCAACTTAACAAAAATCCTTCATCATTGTCCATTGGACCCCAGAACCACTTTCCCCCACCGCCCCCACTCCATTCCCTACTGGTAGCCTCACTTATATTGTTTATGTCCAAGGGTTGTTTGTTATTTAGTTTATTCCTTTGCTTTGTTTCTTTATATTCCACATATGAGTGTGACATAGTTTGGTATTTTTCTTTCTCCTTTAAAAAAAATTTTGAGTTCTTTTCCTGCCACCAAAGATTCCACCCAACCCTCACCCCAGACTGTACATCATACAGTCTGTGGAATTCCTATGTTGAACACACATAGGAGTGGCTATTTTCCTCATTCATGCTGGTCGCAGCCGCTGTCTGAAACTTAGTTTCCTCAGTCATCAAAGACTCAATCAGTTTTGGAGGCTGGGATCAAGATCACAGTGCTTGCCAATTGGAGATCTGGGGAGGGTCCACAGAGAACAAGCAGTCTGCTCTTTGTGTTGGTCCTGGAGCAGGTGGAAGTAGGTTCACTGATTGCTCTGGGCCTGTTCTGACTTCAGCTTTGCCTCATGGCCTGCTCTCTCAGCTCTGGGGCTTGCTCACTGACTCTCCTGGTTTGAGGCCTTCTCTCACAGGACTTGCTCTCCCCTAGGCATCCCAAGACTCTGGTGCTTGGGGAAGGCTCTGCACCTCTTCCTGTGCCTCAGTTTCCTCATCAATCTGCAGCCAGCTCTACTCATTGCCAAGGTAGGCATTTTTTTGACCTGATTTGAGCTTCCTCAGAGCCTCCGTTTAGTTTCTTATCCTTAGTTATTTTCAGAAAGTTGTAGTTGTATATAGATGTGATTTTGTTCTGTCTGTGGAAGGAAGGTGAGCTCAAGATCTTGCTAGTCTATCATCTTGGGTGCATCTCTCTATAATTTAAAAATTAAAAGAAAATTGAAGAAATATTACAACATTATATAAGTTTTTGGTGTGCATCACCATAAATCAACATCTGTATAAAACTGCTGTAACTTCACCACTGAAAGTAAAATCTTATCCTTCACCATATAATTTATCCCTTCTTACAAATTTACATCACATCTCCCCACTTCCCTTCTGGTCTTACAGTCTAAATGCTTATATTTGGTATATTTAGTTCATTTGATAGTGTGGTTTCTCTATATTCCACATATGACAAAATCATATGCTTTTTGTCTTTTTGTGCTTGACTTTGTCACTAATGATAATATCCTCTATGTTTTTCCATGTTATTGCAAATATAGGATTTGATCTTTTTTTTGAGATAGCTGAGTAGTATTGCATTGTGTATATATAGCACATATTCTTTATCCATTTATCTATTGTTGGACACTTAGGATGTTTTCAGCTCTTGACTGTTGTAAATAATGCTGCAATAAACATTATTGGGCATATTACTTCAAATTAATGCTTTTGTATTTTTTTGGTAACTACCCAAAACTGGGTGATATGGAATTTCCATTCTCAGTTTTTTTTTAATAATCTACAAGTTACCATTCACAATGGTTGCAACCAATTTTTACCCCCACCAAAGTGTATATGTTGCCCTTCTCTCCACACACTTTCCAACAGTTGTTGGTAGTCTTTTAGATCGTAGTCATTCTTACAGGCGTGAGATTTTTTTACTTTGATTTATATTTCCTTAATAACAAAGGTGTGGAAAACATTTTTATGCACCAGCTGGCCATCTAATATGCTTTATTTTGAGAAAAGTTTACTTAGACCTTATTCCCATCTTTAAATTGAATTTTTTGTTGATGGTGAATTTTATGAGCTCTTTATATATTTTGAATAGTAACTCCTTGTTGGAGATATGATGTACAAATATCTTCTCCATTTACAATTACAAGTACAATATTTTTTGATGATGGTTTCTTTTGCTCTACAGAAGATTTTTAGTTTGATACAGTCTTATTTGTTTATTTTTTATTTTATTTTTCTTGCCACTGGAGTCAAGTTCTCAAAGAAATCTCTAAGGCCTATGTCAAAGAGTGTATCCCCTGTGTTTTCTTCTATGTATTTTATGGTTATGGTCTTACATCCTGCCCTCATAGTCTACTCTATTATTGACATCTTATATTAGTGTTACATTAATTACAGTTAAATAACTAATATTTATGCATTATTGTAAACAACAGTTTATAGTTTACATTAAGGTTCACTCTGTGTTGTATGGTTATATGGATTTTTGCTATATTCATAATGATATGTAATTCACCATTTCAATTTCATACAGAATGGTTTTATCACCTTAGAAATGCTTTGTGTTTTACTCATTTATCCCTCTTCTCCTTAATCTGGGACCTTTGACAAACATTTTAGATTTATTGTACATTGATAGTTTATTAACAATTACATTCAATTGTAAGACAAAACCCAGAAATATCCATGTGTTCTTTTTTCAGTGTACCCCAGTGGTAGCAGCTTATAAAACTTTAATAAAATATCCCAATCATGATATCGATGTCAATATAGTCAAGATACAGAACATTTCCATACCAGGAGAACTTCTTATGTTGTACTTTTATAGATACACTCACTACCCACCCTGCACTCTTACCCACTTGAATGCTAGAAAACATTAGTTGTCCTCTGTTTCTATAATTTTGTTATTTCAAAAATCTTATGTAAGTTTTTGCTTTGTGGTTACCATGGGTTCACATGTGTATATATATATATATATGTGTGTGTGTGTGTGTGTGTGTGTGTGTGTGTGTGTGTGTGTGTTTGATGTTCTGTTTTGGAGTTGATAAATACTTAAGTTTGAAAACATTCTAAAATTTCATATTTTTAACTACCTCCTCCCACTTTTTAAATTTTTGATATTTTATCTTGCATTTTATATAATATGTATCCCTTGGATTAATTTTACTCTTCTTGTCTTTTAATCTTCATGCTTGCTTTACAAGGATTGATAACTACCTTTTCCAGTGAGATTTGTTTTTCTTCCATATGTTTTCTCATTGTCAGTGCCATTCTTTCTTAAAGAAGCCCCTTTATGGAGAAGTAAATTAAACGGAAGCAAACCCTCAGATTCTGACAATAGAATAGTGGCTACTCTAGCAGACAGGGGAGAGATACTAGATGGGGTGTGGATTTGGAGATGGTGAATAGAAACAAGACCTTTGGTAGTGGGTGTTATGTGATATATACAGATGTTGAGGTGCAAAGTTATTCACCTGAAGCTTATACAGTGTTGTAAACTGATATGACCTAAAGAAAATATAAATGGAATTATGTAATATGTAATCTTTTAGGATTAGTTTTCCTTTTTGATCAGTGCAATCCTCTGTAAATTCCTTACTATTATTGAATAATATTTCATTGTATGAATGCATCATGCACTTATTATTAATGGTTAGCCATTTGTCAACAATTCACCCATTAGAAGACATCTGGATTGTTTTCAGTTTGGGATTATGATGAGTACTGTTTTATAGACATTTGTATACAGATTTTTGCATAAGCATAGTTTTCATTTATCTGAGATAAATGCCTAGCAATACAATTTCAGGGTTGAATACATTTTTAGTATTTGTATTTAGTAGTAACATTTTTAGAGTTTTAAGAAACTGCCAACTATATTACACCAAATTTCTTCCAACAATGTATGAATGATCCAGGTTTTCTATATCTTTACCAACATTTGATGTTTTCACTATTATTTTAGCAATTTTGACAGGTGCATATTGATAGCTCATTGTGGTGTTTAATTGAATTTTTAACTAGCTAATAATGTTGAACTTGGTGCCAATCTTAAGCATTAGATACTAAAGATATTCTCCCTCTGCCTGCAACACACTCCCCAAGAAACTTATATTTAAAACATTTTGCATCTTGTGATCTCTTTTGAGTTAATTTAGCAGAAATGTGATGTAATGCTTAGGTTAAGTTTCTTTTGTTGGCTGGGATATCCAGTTCTGCATCATTTGTTGAAAAGGTTATCTTTCCTCCTTTGCATTGCTTTAGTAATTATGTCAAAATCAGTTGGACATTTTTTTTTTAATCTATTTCTGTGTTCACTATTGTGTTCCATTGATCTACTTGCCTCTATGTGGCAGTACTATTTGTCTTGCTTAGTGCAACTAGATAAGTGAAATGGGATAATTGTATTTAAGTGACTGATTCCTCCTATTTTATTCTTCTTTTTAAAATTTGTTTTCATTATTCCAGTTCTGTTGCCTTTCCATATCAATTTTATAATAATGCTGTCTATATCTTCAAAAACTCTTATTGGGGTTATGATTGAAATTTTATTAAATTCGTACATCAGTTAGGGATAATTGATACCTTCACTATGTTAAAAATTTCAATCGACAAATATGACTGTCACTATTTATTTAGATCTTCTTTGATTCCTGTCATTAATGTTCTGTGATTTTTAGCTTACAAGTCCTATACATGTTTTGTTAGATTCATAACTACAAATATTTTGAGTAATTTAAAACAGTATTTATTATATTTTTGTTTTCAGGAACCATACATTTATTGCTATTACATATAAAAATAATGGACTTTTTAATGTTTATCTTATATCTTACAACCTTGCTAAACTTACTCAGTTTTAGAACTTCTTATTTTTATTTGTGTAGATTCCCTGGGATTTTTTTTACATAAACAATCATGTTATCTGCAAGTAGGGGCAGTTTTATTTTCTTCTGTTTTGATCTCAATCTTTTCTTACCTTATTGTATTAGCTGCAATTTTTGGTACAATGTTAAATGAGAATGGTCAGAATAGACATCCCTGCCTTATCTCAGTCTTAAGGGGAAGGTATTTAATCTTGCACCACAAAATACATTGTTGACAATTGTTTGCTTTGTAAATGCTCTTTATCAAGTCAGGAAAGCTTCCTTTTATACATAGTTTTTTGAGAGATTTAAAAAAAATCCTGATTGACTATTAGGAACTGTCAGATGATTGTTCTCCATGTATTAAAGTGCTTGAATGATTTCTTTATTCTGTTAATATGGTAGATTACATTGCTTGACTTTCAAACATAGTCTGTTTTCTATTTGACTTATATGATCTTTATTACTTTTTTTCCAGCTTTCTTTGGAATATTGTTGTTTATTTTGTCTCATTATTGACTTATTAGCCTGCTCCCGGGCCCTCTTCTCCTTCTCCTCCCTCCTTCCTTCCCACTCTCTAAAGAATTATACCAGGCCATAGGATTGTAATATGGGTCTTTTTCTTATCAGAGCCTATCTTCAAATAATATTATGCTATTTATTGGCTAATGTAAGAATGTTACATTTATATAATTCTATTTCTTCTCTCCCCTTCGTATTATTTTTGCCATTAATTTTACTTTTCCATGATTATTAACTCATACATCATTATTATTTTTGTTTTAACCAATCATCCTTTTAAAACTTAAAGAAGTTCTACTGTATTTACCCCAATATTTATCATTTTGAATGCTCTGTATTCTTTTTGTTGATCTATGTTTTCATTTACCTTTTGCTGGAAGAACTTCCTGTAATATATCTTGTAATGCAAGTCATCTCTCAGCTTTGCCTAATTTATTCAATCATCTGTTGATGAGTATTTAGGTTGTTTCCATGTCTTGGATATTGTGAGTTGTGCTTCTACAAACATAGGGATACATATATTTTTTTCTGATTAAAATTTTTCTGTTCTCTGGGTATATGCCTACAAGTGGGAACACTGGATATAAGGGTGGATTCATCTTTAATTTTTGAGGAAATTCCATACTGTTCTTGAAAGAAGTTGTACTAATTTACATTCCCACCAACAGTGTAGGAGAATTCCTTTTTCTCCAGACTTTCCTAAACTTGTTTCTAGTCTTTTTATTTTTAAGGAAAGTTGCAGGCAGGAATGAAGGTGACTAGGCAGGTAAGTAGGCTGAGACGAGGAAGCATTTTATTTATTTGTTCACATCGGTTGTTTCCCCAAACCCAGGTCTTCAAGCAGGGACCTTGGGATGTATGTGGGACTGCTCCCAGGGTGTACTAGACCGCTAGGTTACCAGGGTGCGCCCTGTAGTCTTTTTGATATAGACTATTCTCAGTGTTGTGAGGTGATATCTCACTCATTGTGATTTTTATTTGCATTTCTCTAATGATGAGCAATGTGGAGCATTTTTCATGTGTCTCTAGGCCACTGGTATATCTTCTCTAGAAAGATGGCTGTGTAAATCTTTTGCTCATTTTTTAAGTTGTTTACTTTCTTGTTATTGAGGTGTATGTGTTATATATATATATATATATATATATATATATATATATAGGAGATTAAGCTCTTTTTTGATGTATGTTCTGCAAATATCTTCTCCCATTCAGTGGGTTGACTTTTTGTTTTAGTTGTGATTTCTTTCTTTCCTACATAGAAACTATTTCATTTGATGTAGCCCCAATTATTGAGTTATACTGTGGTTTCTATTGCCTTAAGTGTCACTTCCCAAAAACATCTTTGAGGATGATTTCATGGAGCATTCTTTCTCTATTTAATGGGTTTAAGTCTTACATAAAGGTTTTTGATGGATTTTGAGTTAATATTTTTATGGCACATATGAGTATTTAGTTTTATTACTTATTTTTGCAGGTGGCTGTCCAATTTTTTGAGCACCATTTTTTTGTGGGTCTTTACTTCTCCATTGTATATTCTTGGTTACGATGTCATAGTTTAGCTGACCATGTGCCATTTTATTTTTGGACTCTCAATTTTATTCCACTGGTCTGTGTTTTTGCTTCAATACTATGTTTTTTTGATGACAATCACTGTAGTTTGAAGTTGGGGAATGTGAAATTTGCGCTTTGTTTTGAAGATAGCTATGACTATTCTAGGTCAGTTTTTGGTTCTGTGAAACTTCAGTATTGTTTAGTTAATTTCCTTATACAATGTCCCTGGAAATTTCATAAGAATCACATTAAATTTGTATATTGTTTTGCATAAGATGACCATGTTATCTATAATAGTGCTTCTGATCTATGAACACGGAATACTCTTCCATCTTTTTGTGTCTTCTATTTCTGTGACCAGTGTCTTATAGTTTTCAGCCAGTGTATATGTCATTTACCTCCTTAGTAAGTATATTCCAAGCTATGCTGTTTTTTTTTTTGGCGCTATAGTGAATGGAATTTCTTTCTTGTTTTCTCTTTTCATCTATTTTGTTTTTTCAAAAATGATACTTACTTTTGTATATTAATTTTATATCCTGACACTTTGCTGTATTCATTTATTGTACCTAAGAATTTTTTTTGTGAAGTCTTTAAGTTTTCTAGGTGTAATATCATGTCATGTCATTTGAAAATAATGACATATTAAATTTGCATATGTTGAACCATCATTGCATCACCAGGTTAATTCTAATTGGATGAATGATCTTTTTGATGAATTGTACATTTAGTTGCTAATATTTTTTGAGGTTTTTTTATATCTATGTTTATCAGAGCTATTGGTCTATAATTGTCTGTGTGTACCTGTGTGTGTGTGTGTGTGTGTGTGTGTGCGCGCGCGTGTGTGTGTGTGTGATTTCCTTGTCTGCTTTTCATATAAGTATAATGCTGGCCTCATAGTGTTTGGAAGTGTTTCCTGTTCTCTTATTTGGAAGAGTTTGAGAAGAGCATGTATTCTTCTTTGAAGATTTGGTACAAATCACTAGTAAAACCTGTTGGTATTGGACTTTATTTTGGGGGAGAGTTTTGATTTCTTCAGTTTTTTGCTTATACGTCTGTTCATGTTTTCCATTTCTTCTTGATTCATTTTGGTAGACTGTGTGATTCCAAGAAAGTTGTCCATATTTGCTGTTTACAACTTATTGGCATACAGATATTCATTGTAGTTTCATAAGATGATTCCTATTTCTGATGTATCTCTTGTAACTTCTCCCCTTTTATATTTTGAGTCTAACTATTAGAGTGTTCTCTCTGTTTTTCTTAGTGAGTCTAGCCAGTAAGTTTTAAAATTTCATTTTTTCAAGGGACCAGGTTTGGTTTCATTTGTCTTCTTAATTGCCTTTCTGACTTCTACTTTGTTTATTTCTGCTTGAATTTTTAATTATTTCCTTCCTCCGACTTATTTCTGGCTGCATTTGTTCTTCTTTTGCTAGGTGCTTTAGGTTTAGGGTTAAATTTTTTTGTGCTTTTTTCTTGTTTCTTGAGATAGGCTTTAAGCACTATAAATGTCCCTGTTAATACTGCTGTTGCTGTATTCCATAAGTCCTTGTAGCTTGTGTCTTCATTCTCATTTCTCTTCAAGATCTTTTTAGTTTCTTTTTTGATTTCTTCTTTTACCTCAAAGTCATTCAAACACATGTTGTTTAGCCTCAATATATTTTAGAATTTTCCAGCTTTCTTTTTATGATTGATTTCTAGTTTTATGCCATTGCAACCAAAGAAGATACTTGGTATAATGCCAATCTTCATAATTTGCTGATATTTGTTTTGTTTCTCTATATATGGTCTATCCTTAAGAATGTTTCAGAAACACCTGAGAAAAATCTGGATTCTGTGTTTGTTGCATGAAGTTGTCTGTAAATGTCTATTAAATCCATTTGTTCTATTTGCCATTTAAGGCTGCTGTTTTCCTGTTAATATTCTACCTGGTTGATATATCCATTATTTTAAGTGGAATATTGAAGTCTCCCATTATTATTGTACTGCTATCAATGTCTTTTTAGTTCTGTTAATAATTGCTTTATATATTTTTATGCTTCCTCATTCAGTGCATATGTATATAAGTGGTATATCTTTATTTTTTATTTGACCCCTAATATAATGTCCTTCTCTGTCTTTGGTACCTTTTTTAGTTCTTTTTATTTGATACAAGTTCACCATCCCCACATTTTATAGGTTGCCACTTGATTGTAGGATTGTCTTCCAGTCTTTGACTTTGGGGCTATGTTTATTTTTAGAACTTGGATGACTTTCTTGTATGCAATAAAAAGTTGGATTGTGTTTGGTAATCCATTTGCCACTCTATGCCTTTGAGTTGGTGAATTTAATCAGTTAAAATGTAGGGAAGTTATTTGTACAAAATCATTTATTTCCATTTTGATATTTATTTTGAGTGTTGTTAAAAGCTTTATCTTTATTCTCTTATTCTCTTCTAATTTACTTTGAAAACATATAAATTGTGCTTGGTTTTCCTTTAATTTTCTTTTTTTTTTCTGTTTTTAAATTTGAAGTTACTCTGGGGATTACATAAAAGTCTCTATGCTTATAACCTTTTTAAAATCTTGGAAACAAGTTAGAATTGAGTTTATTTTAATAGCCTGCATTTTTAATCTCTTCCTCACATTTTATATTTTTATGATGTTGCTTCCAAGTGGAATTTGTTTTCATTTCAAAGATATTCTTTTAGTATATCAGACTGCTTTAGTTTTGACAATTTTTTTGACTCTTGTCTATAAATCTCTTTGTATTTTTAAAATTTTATTGTAGTAACTTGGTTTTGCATATTAAAACTAACTCATTTGTGTAGTTCTCCATATGTACAGTTTCTCCAGTCCTTAGATAATGTATCTACATACCCTACCCTCCACCAAATCACCAAGTGTTTTTCATCATTGTCCAGTGGGATCCACCCCCATTTGCCCACTACCCCCCAACATCCATCCCCTATTTGTAACCTCAGATCTGTTGTAACTGTCCAAGTATTTGTTCTGATTCATCTGTTCCTTTGTTTTGTCTATTCACAGTCCGCCTATGAGTGAGATCATCTGTTATGTATCTTTCTTCTTTTGACTTATTTCACTTAGCATAATCCCATCAAAATCCATCCATGTTCATTCAAATAACAGGATTTCATCTCTTCTGAGGGCTGTGTAGTGTTCCATTATGTGTGTGTATACCACTTCTTTTTTATTCATTTATCTGCCATTGGGCACTTAGGTAGTTTCCAGTTCTTAGCTATTGTGAACAGGGTTGCAATAAACATGGGGATGCATAAATCTCTGTAAATTAGTGTTTTTGTATATTTTGATAAACACCCACAAGTGGAATGGCAGAATCATATGGGATTTTAATATTCAACTTTTTGAGGAAAATCTATATTGTTTTCCATAGGGGTTGCACCAATTTGCACTACTACCAACAGTGCAAAAGTGTTCCTTTTTGTCCACATTCTCAAAAAACATCTGTTTCCAGATTTTTGGATAATAGCCAATCTCTCAGGTGTAAAGTGATATCTCATTGTTGTTTTGATTTGTATTTCCAGTGAGTAGAACACCTTTTCTTGTGCCTATTGGCCATCTGTAAGTACTCTTTGGAAAAATGTCTTTCCAGTTCCTCTTCCCATTTTTTGATTAGATTGTCTGTTTTTCTGTTGCTAAGTTTTATGAGTTCTTTGTAAAGTTTTGATTTAAGTCCTTGTTACAGATATGGAAAGCAAATAGGTGACATTTTCTTTCACTTTGAAGAAGCATTTTAGTTTGATGTAATACCAGTTTTTGTTTTTTTTTTATCTTTTTATTCCTCTTGGTGCTGGAATTGAGTCCCCAGTGACCTAAGGCTGATGTCATGGAATGTCTTTCCTAAGTTGTCTTCCAACAATTTTATGGTTTCTGGTTTTATGTCCAAGTCTCTAGTCTATTTTTAGTTAATTTTTGTGAATGATATGAGACTGGTCTAGCTTCATTCTTGTGCATACGTCTATTCGGTTTACCCAACACCATATTTAAGGGACTTTCCTTTCTCCATCATATATTTTTGACTCCTTTGTCATAGCTTAATTGACTATATCTGTATGTCTGAGTCAGTTTCTGGTGATTCAGTTCTGTTCCACTGATTTGTACCTCTATTATTATTCTAGTACCATACTATTTTGTTCACTATCACTTCTTAGTGTAGCTCAAAGTGTGTAGTGTAATCCTTCTGGATTTGTTCTTCTTTCTCATAATTGCTTCGGCTGTTCAGGGCCTTTTGTTGTTCCTTACAGATTTTAAGATTTTTAATTTATTTCCTGGAAATAAACCCATGGGATTTTAATGGGGGTTGCATTATCTGTATATTGTTTTAAATAAGATGACCATTTTAACAATGTTATTTTTCACAACCATGAGCAGGCAATGTATTCCCATTTCTTTGTGTACTCTTCTATTTCTTTTAAGAAGAATTTGCTGTTTTCATTGTATAGGTCTTCCACCTCTTTTGTTAAGCATATTTCAAAATATTTGATTCTTTTTGCTTCTGTTTTAAATGGTGAGATTTTCTTGATTTTGTTTTCTTTTAGTATGTTGTTTATGTGTAAAACTGCAAAGAATTTTTGTGCACTGATTTTGTAGCCTGCCATTTTACTGTATTCATTGTTTAGTTCTAACAGTATTTTTGGTAGTCTTTAGGGTTTTTCATAAACATAATGCCATCTGCAAATAATGATAGTTTTGCTGCCTCCTTTCCAATTTGGACTCCATTTGTTGTTGTTGTTGCCTAGTTGCTCTAAGACCTCTAGTATGATGTTAAATAACAGTGATGAGAGTGAACAGCCTTGCCTTTTTCCTAACCTTAGAGGAAATGCTTTCAACTTTTCATGATTCACTATGATGTTGGTTATGAGTTTTTCAGATGTGGCCTTTATTATGTTGAGGTATATACCTTCTCTGCCCATTTAATGCAGAGTTGTTTTCTTTTATCATAAATGGATGTTGAATATTGTCAGAAGATTTTTCTGTCTCTATTGATATGATCAGTGGTTTTTCTCTCTGCTCTTGTTGATATGGTGTATTGCATTAATAGATTTATGTATGTTGAGCCATTCTTGTATTGCTGGGCTAAATCTCACTTAGTCGTGATGGATAATCTTTTTGATGCATTGTTGGATTTGGTTTGCTATTATTTTGCTAAGAATTTTTGCATTTACCTGTGTTAGAGCTATTGGTCTATAATTTTCTTTCTTGGTGACGTCTCTTATCGGCTTTTAGTATCAGTGTGATGTTAGCCTCATAGAAGGTATTTGTAAGTGTTCCCTGTTCAATATTTTGAGAGAGTTTGAGAAGAATGGGTATTAATTCTTTTATTTTTAGGGAGAGTTTTGATTTTCTGCAATTTCTTTGCTTTTGATTCCGGCATTTGAATTATTCCATGTTCAGTCTCAGTAGAATGTGTTTTTCTACATATGTATTCATGTATTTGAAGATTTGTCTACTTTGTTGGCATAGAAATATTCAGAGTAGTCTCATGATATTTTGTATTTTTGTGGTATCTTTTGTAATTTCTCCCCTTTCACTTCTGACTCTTGTTATGAGAGATTTCTCTCTTTTTTCTTTGTGAATCTAGCTAATGGTTTGTTAATTTTGCTTACTTTTCAAAGAACCAACCTTTTTTTAAGTCAAGGTGCAGTCAGGAATGAAGGGAAGTAGGCAGGAAAGCAGGAAGAGAGAGGAGAAAGAAACATCTTTATTTTATTTCCATTTAGTTGTTCGCACTGGTTGTTTCCCCTGAACCTGGGACTCAAACCTGAGTATGGACTTATGTCCTTCAGAGGTGATTGACTTAACCACTGCTCAATCAGGCTGCATGATAGAGAATCAGTTTTTGGTTTCATTGATCTTCTGTATTGTCTTTTTTTTCTATTTCATTTATTTCTGCTCAAATTCTGATGATTTCCTTTCTTCTGCTGATTATTGACTTTAATTTTTCCTCTTTTGCTAGTTCTTTTGAATGTAGGGTTATATTGTTAATTTTTAAATTTTTCTTGTTTCTTGAGATAGGCCTGAATTGCAGTGAACTTCCCTCTTAGTACAGGTTTTTCTGCATCACATAGATACAGGTAGCTTGTGTCTTGATTCTCATTGGTCTCTATTTTTAAGTTCCTCTTTGGTTTCCTCTTTTACCCATTTGTCATCTAATTGGGGTTTCCAGCTCTCCTTTTGTGATTGATTTCTAGTATTAAGCCATTGTGGTCAGAGAAGATGGCTAGTACTATTTCAATGTTTATAATGCATTGAGGCATTTTTTGTGTCCCAACATATGATCTTTCTTTGAGAAGATTCCATGCACACTTGAGAAGAGTGTGAATTCTGTAGTTTTTAGATGAAGTGCTCAGAATAAAAGTATAAAAGTCTTACAGGGTATAATAACCTACATAGAAAATCCCTTTCTTTTAGAACTTTGAATACATCATGCCATTCTCTTCTGACCTGTAAACTTTCTGTAGAGAAATCCACTGACAGTCTTATGGGGACTCCTTGTATGTGACTAATTTTTCTCTAGCTTCTTTTAAGATTCTTTGTCTTCTATTTTTGACATTTCACTATATGTCTAGGTGTTGGTTTATTTGGGGTTCTTTTGTTTAGAACTCTGAGTTTTCTGACTGGTGGCTTGCTTCATTCCTCACATTAGGACATTCTCAGCTATTATTTCTTCAAATGCATTTTCTGTGCTCCCTTTTTTCCCTCTCTTCTCCTTCAGGAGGTCCTATGATGCAAATATTGTTCCTTCTGATGTTGTCCCATAGGTCTTGAATGCTTCCTTCATTTCTTTTCTTTCTTCTTACTCTGTGCTGGTTCAGTTACATGCATTCCTCTGCCCTCCCTTCTAGCTCATTGATTCTATTGGAGGCTTTATCCATCCTACTCTTCAGTCCCTCCATGAATTTCTTTAATTCAGCTCTCATGTTCTTCATTTCTTTTATACTTTGCTTCATTTCTCCTCTTTTTTTGTTTTTCTCTTTTTCTTCCTCTATTGTTTTGATGTCCATCATTAATTTTTTATTACTGCTGTCCTACATTCATCCTCAGGTAGTTTTCATGTCTGTCATATTTAGATTTTCCCCTGGGGGTTGAATGGATCCATCTTTTCACATATATTTGTGTGTCTTTGCTCTGTTTTACATTCTATTTATGTTTCTGTGGGATATGTTTCCGTGCAGTGATGACCTTGGGTAGGAATTAATTTGTGCCCAATAAGTCTCAATCTTGGTTTGAACACTGGAATTCTTTGATTTTTGTAGCATTGCCACTGGTTGTACTTGTTGAAGTTCTTGAGTGGGCATATGTAGGGACCAAGAGATCAGATTGTGGGGCTGGAATTTGTGTGGGGGATGTAGAGCCTTCCTCTAGTGTCCCAAGTCTGAACAGCAATGATCACCTTGTTGTTGGCTTATAATTGGCAACCAGACTGTGTAGTTCTGCCTCCACCCACAGGGTGGTACTAGAGGTAAGCATTGAGGTTCTTCCCTTCTGGGACACTATCTTATTCCTTTAAGCCTGTGGGTGGGATATTCAGTGTGCAGGCTATCTGGTGGGTGGGATATTTGGTGGGTGAGTCTGTGGCTCCGTTGCAAGATGGTGGTGGGAAGTTTGGAAGTGTGAATTTCCCCTTGATGCCTTCCAGTTATGGTAGCATCCAGTGCAGTTGTCATTGCACGGGCTCCAACTCAGACCATTAGGGTACTAGTTCTCCTGTCTAGGAGACTCTCCTCCAGCTCTGTGTCCTGGTCCTAATGGGTTGGCTCTCTGCTGCTTTAGGAGCAACTCTCTAGGAGGTCCATTTCTTCTGAGGTTCCAGCCCCTCTGATGTGGTCCGAATCCCAAATCTGTGGTGCAGCTCCAAACACTGTCACTCTCACTTACCCCTTCTTTTTCTGGTTGCTACTGCCTCTCTGCGGCCTCTGGGTCCATTTTTCCTCGGTATTTATGTCTGGAAAGTAGATGAATTCCTAGTTGCTCTGTGGTGAGCAGGCAGGAATTGTTCCTACCAGGCTGCCATCTTGGCCTCAATCTCTTTATTTTTTCTTAAAAAGATAAATTGCAGGCAGGAATTAAGGCAAGCAGACAAGTGGCAGGAAGTGAGAGGAGGAAGAATCAGCTTATTTTTATTTAGTTGTGCATCTTCGTTTCCCCCACTACCACTAAAGCAGGAACTCAGGTCCTTGGGAACATATCTGGACTGTGCTTGGTGGAAAAAGTGAATCTAACCACATCTCCACCAGAGCATGCCTATTTATATCTTTTAAACTTCTAAGTGATAACATTTCTGGGTAGAATGTTCTCGGTTTGAAGATATTTTCTTTAAACACTTTGAATATATCATGCTATTTCCTTCTGGCCTAGAAAGTGTCTGCTGAGAAATCTGCAAACTGTCTTATGTGGCCTTTCTTTTATAAAATTAATTTTTTCCTTCAATCTTTTCAAGAATAACTCTTTATTCCTGGTTTTTGTCATCTCAATGACAATGTTTCTTGCTGTATGAGCATTTGGGTTTCTTCTGTTTGGGATTTTTTAAAAATTCCTGGATCTGGATGTTTGTTTTTTCCCTCAGGTTAGAGAAACCCTCAGATATGATTTCTTAAAATACATTTCCTGTTTCTTTGTTTTTCTTCTTCTTACTTCTTCTCTTATTTTGGTACACCCATTTTGAGAATTTCATCTTTATTATTTTTTTTTTCTCTTTGCTGATCTCTTTGAGTGTATTCTCCCCTGTCCTTTTTGCTCACTAATTTGATTGGAGCCTTCTTCCAGCCTATTGGTGAGCACTTCTATTGTGTTCTTCAGCTCCACTATTGTGTTCTTGTACCTCTATGACTTCTTTTGCAATTACTTGATATTTTCTCTATCTTTGCTGTAGTTTTTACCTCTCCATTTTCTCTTGATTTTATTGAGAACCATTAAAGCTGTTACTTTAAAGTTTTCATAAGTTAGTTAACTCATTTTTTTTTAACCAGATCTTCTTTGGGGTTTTGTTTTGGTACATTATTTTACACATATTTCTCTATCTCTTTATTTTCTTTGGCACTTGGATTTAGGCATCCTTGTTATAATGGCCTTGTGTTAGGCTATAAAGTTGTAGGGTATAAACATAGGGTATTGGTCTGGAATGTTGGGTTTCTTGTGCTGTGTGATCTTTATGCTAGTCGCAATTGTTGATGCTCTAGAGCCAGCACTGTGTTGAGTTCGGGCTACAAGTTCAGAGTTGGGAGTAGAGAATATGGAACTTTCTCCCAAAGTCACAGGAAGTAACACAGCACAAGGAGAGAGACCCAAGAGATACAGACTTATGCCACAAACAAGCCACAGTCAGAATAAATGTCACTGGTGAGAAAGAGATGAGAATTGTTTACAGCAAACTACACTCCCTGGTGAGTCTAGATCCTCCATCTGAGAAGTACCTCCAACAGGGAGTGGTAAAGAAGCCCTGGGCCTGGTAAGTAACAAGTAAATATGCCAAGCTGTTTACCAATAGCTCCAGATGTTCATGAAACTGCTGCTTCGTGGAGCCTCTCTGATGATTCTCCCTGAGGGGGCCAGAGAGTTGGAATGCTTTGTAGGAATCTGTACTTAGCTAACTGTACAATGGTTGCAGACCTGTCTGTCTCTCTCTCATAGGTGGAGAAATGTAACTGTAAGCACACACTGTCTGACACAAGTGTGCAAATGGTAGAAGGGGTGTGTCGTTTCCCTATAGGGCCTTGCAATGGTGGCCTCCATGAAATGAAAGTTCTGCAGTCTGGTCTGTGTGTGCTTTATCTATCAACTCCTAGTACTCTCTGTCTTATGCTCTCTACTCCTCTGAGGCCTATTCATCTCTGAAGAAAAGTCTTTTATTTTCTATGCCAGGTTGTATGTACTTTCTGGTCAGTTCCCAGATGTGGGAATACCCACTGAGTCAAGTCACTTAGCTCCAGGAATATTTTCCATATCATTGGTCACTCCCTATGGACCCCAGGATTTCTGAACAGGGCAGTGTGAACACTGATACAGATTGGCCTCTCCTACCATTTATCAGTGTATGTGTATCTTTAATCCTTGTGGAGATACTGGTCCATGTTTTGTTTTGTTTTTACAAAAGCCATAGTTGTTAAGTGGGTATAATTTTATTGTCTGTAGAGAGGAGGTGAGCTTGAGATCTTAATAGCTCCTTGTTTTGGAACTGGAATGCTATAATTTTTTAATGTGTTGTTGAATCTGGTTTGCCAAGATTTTGTGAGAATTTTTGCTTTGTTATTCAAAAGTTATATCGGTCTTTAACCTTCTCTTTTGTGCTGTTTTTGCTTGATTTCATAATCAGTAAAATGTTAGCCGTGTGGAATATATTTGGGAGTTTTCTCTATTTGAATTTTTGGAAGATTTTAAGAAGGGTGGGTATTAGATAATCTTGATATGTTTGATTGAATTTGCTAGGGAAGCCATCTAGTCCTGGGCTCTTTTTTTTTTTCACGTGGGGAGGTTTTTGATTATTTCTTCAATTTCTACACTTGTGATTTATCTGTTCAAGTTATCTGTCTTCCTTGATTAGTTTTGGGAGATTGTAAAATTCTAGAAATATGTCCATTTCTTCAAGATCGATCAATTTGTTGATATAGAGGTGTTCATAGTAATGCCTGAGGAGACTTTATATTTCTGGAATGTCTGTACTAATGTCCTCTTTCATGTTATTGGTTTTCTGTCTTTTTTATTATGGATCTGACTAAAGGTAAATACATTTTGTTTATTTTTTTCAAAAAAATAACAGTTTTATTGATCTTCTAAATGACCTTTTTGTTTTTTATTTCATTTAGTTCTACTCTAATTTTTGGATTTTCTTACTTCTGATGATTTTTATTTTTAATTGTTCTTTTTCTTGTTCCTTCAAGTATATTGTTAGATATTTAGTTTAAGATATCTCTTGGTTTTTGATGTGCTTGTGTATGATTATAAACTTCTCTCTTAGAACTACTATTACCACATTCAATATTTTGGTACCTTGTTTCTTCATTTTCATTTGTTTTTAGATAATTTAAAGTTTTGCTTTAATTTCCTCATTGATTTAGGAATTATTCAGAAGCATGTTGTTTAATTCCCATATTTTTATGGTTCTTTCAATTTTTTTTCTGGTTCATTTCGAGTTAGGCTGACCATATGTGCCATTTTAAACAGGATGATACCTTTCTTTCATATTTAGCAACTATCCTATCATTTTAACACAAATGTCAATTTTGTCCTATTTTTAGTAAACCAGAGCCATCTTTAATGTGGAGCAAAGAGTTTCCCCAGGTCCAGTCTTTTGAGGGAGTGCAAAAGCAGCTTCCCCTTTTGCCCTGCATTAAACCTGGCTCTTGCTGACACTTACTGTGCTGAACTATAGACACTAATGCTGTTTTGTCCCCAGTGAGGAAACAGTAGCTGATAGAGTCTTTCTTCCCAACCCAGACACACCTGTTTATTCTAAGAGAGAAGAACATCACAGAATGGCCAAGTCACAGGTTAGTACTATGGGGGTTATTTGGCATTATGGGGGTTATCTCTGGCACTGGGCCAGTTATTGAACATTTCTGGCACTGGGATGGTTAAAGTGGCATTTGTTTTAGGTAAGACATTTAGATCAGAGCTTATATGGACACCAAATTTGGTTTTCACCTAAGGTGCCAAAATTCCTTGCACCAGTTCTGGCTATTTGTATGAAGTCCTGCTGGAACCCATACCATTACTATGAGATTACTGATCATCATTACACATATAGTCATAATTATATCATTATATTACATTACATTACAGCTGACTTGGTTGCTCTGCTCCTGCTTGGATTGCTCCACCTTCTCCCCTCCTCTTAGTTGCCAGCACATAACCACATCTAATTTTTGCCATCCTAATGTACTGTTTTTGTCTCTAAGAAATATGGTCAGCCTATTTCTAATTTCACACCCTTGTGGTCAGAGGAAAGCTATTATAATTTAGTCTTGCCAAATTTATTAAGCCTTGTTATATGTCCTAGAGCATGGTATATCTTTGAGAATGTTCCATGAGCAATTGAGAAGAATGTATAATTATTTTTTATTGTGGTAGAAGGGTCTCTATAAGTCTGTTAGGTTTATTGATCTATTACTTCATTTAGGGTTTTTATTTCTTGATTGTTTTTCTGTCTGACTGATCTACTGATATTTCAGTGGTGTTGAAGCCCCTTATGTTTTTGAAGTCCTGTCAGTATATGCCTTTAGGTTTGTTAGTAATGTTTTATGTATTTAGTTTGTCCAACATTTACTGAATCTATGTTAATGACAGTTACTTCTCCTTGACGTATTAACTCCTTAATCACGATTAGTTTGATATATATTTTTTTCATTGTCTTTAACTTTCAAAATATGTTTGTCTTTGCATTTGATGTTAGTTTCTGGTAGATACGCTATTGATTGGTTCTGTTGAATGAACCATCTAGCCACTATGCATCTTTTGACTGGTTGGTTCAGTCCATTCACAGTGAGGGCGATTATTAATATGCAGGACTCTCTTGCTATCATTTTTTCTTTTATTTTTATATTTGTTGCTTTTTTCCCATTTGTTTCTGTTTTCCTCTTTCTTCAGATTGTTTTAGATGTTGATTCTCACTGTACCTTCCATTTTTAAATAAATTTTTTAATTGCAGTAAATTTGATTTATGAAATAATATGTTTAGTTGTACAGGCTCATAATTCATCAGATATATGATAGCATACCACACCCAAATTGCCAATAGTTTTCCACCAGTGCTTATTGACCTGCCTCCCTACCACTTGCTTCTACCTTCACCCTTTTCTCCTCTGGTAGCCTCAGTTTGCTTGTCAATTTTTTTTTTTTTTTTAATCTTTCCATCTATGATTCTCTCTAAGATTAGGTTTTGTGGCTACCCTCTTTTTATCTTTAGCTTAGCTTAACCCATCTACTATAGTCTTTCCTGATCTGATGTCATATCTTCTTTATGTTTCTTTTCCCCTTTAGTGTGTTTTAGTTTTCTCTTGGTGGTCCTGGCTTTGTTTCTGATTTACTTTAACTGTTTGTCAAATTTTTCAGTTTGGTGGTTCTTGTTTTTGTTTTTCTCTGTGGTATACTCCTTTCACTATTTCTTGGAAGGTACTTCTAGTGATAGAAAAATCCATTAAATTTTCTTTATTATTGAGACCTATACTTCTCCATCTTATATATTCTAACATAGAGTATTCTTGTCTGGTAATGTTTGTCTTTTAGTATTTTGAATATGTTGCTCCAGTCTCCTGGCCTGTAAGAGAATCTGCTGAGAAGTCCGATGATAGCCTGATGGATATAATTTTGTCAGTTAATTTTCTGTGAGAGCTCTTAGTATATTTTATCATTTACTTTAGTTAATTTTGCTATGATGTTTTGATCTAGGTATTTTTGCATTTAAGAACCTGAATGTTTTATTTGTTTCTTTGATTTCCAGTTAGTTTTTGAGGCAGGTGTGGGAAGTTTTCTTTTATTATTTCTTTAATTAAATGTTCCGCTCTTTTCTCTCTTTCCTTACTTTTGGGATGCCAATAATTCTTACATTTTTTTCTTCTTATGGTTATCTGCTATTTTTCATTAGTTTCATTCATTTTTTTTTCCTCAATCTTGGTGCTCTCTCTTTTCCCATGATTATTACTTCTCTTTTTGTCTTCAATTTCTGAGATTTGTTCCTCTGTAAGACTGAGTTTTTAAATGAAAATTTTCATGTTTGTATTTAATTAATTGATTGTATTTTTCATGTTTAGCAGTTCTTTTTGGGTTTTCTTTATATTATAGCCTTAAACTTTTTAGTGAAGTAATCCTTATAACCTATTACTTATTTTCTGAGGTCTTGGATTTGCCTTAGGATTGGTAAATGTGTGTCCTGCAAATCATTCAGTTTTCTTATAGTTAATACTTTGAGTTCTCTATCTGTTAGGTTGTCCCATCCATCTGTGTCATTTGACTTCTCTGGGAGCTTCTGGCCCCTCCCTCCCTAGAGCCAATTGTGTTCTGAGTTTTGGAGATTTGGTTTTTGGCATGTCTTGCTTTTTTGGCTTGTGTTTGATGCTGAGATTTTCTTTCTTTCTTTCTTTCTTTCTTGTTTGCTTCTTAGGCAGTGGCAGCTTTTGACTGTTGTGACAGTATGGCAGTTGTGGACTGTTTGGTATCCCTGTGCAGAGTTGCTCCACACTGACAAGCTGGGTTTCTTGGTTAAGCAGCCAGCAAGGTCTTGTATACAGAGGTAGATATGGTCGCACCATTCAGATGTCTGTGGATCACTCAGGCCAGCAGTGGTTGATATTCCAGTTATTACTGTATTAGAAGTTGATGACAAGTCTACTTGTTATTCTCCCCTGATGAAACTGGGATGCTTCTCCTGGACTTGGCAGGCTGGTTCACTAAGGGCTGCTTACTCCTTTTGTGGTTCTTACCTCAGAAACTCATGGGAGCTCACAGAGGTGCTTCTGGGCAGGGTGCACTAGTGGGGGTGGGGGTGGTGGACATGGTCTTTCCTTTAATGGTGTTTCACTTGCCACTCAATTATACTTTTCAGTTCCACAATCTGTATATGATTAATTTTTAAAATTTGTATCTTTTAATTGATGTCTTCTCTTTGATGAAACATAATATTCATACTTTATTTCTTAATAAATAACTTTCCTTGTTTATAGTCATTTGACAGAGCTGATTTAAAGTCTTTGTCTAGTATGTCCATTGTCTAGTTTCATTGGGGATTGCTTGCTTTCCCCCTGTATTGAATAATTCTTACTGTTTCTTTGCATGTTTCATTTTTTTTTGGACAACTGGACATTTCAACTATATAGTGTGGCACTCTGAAAATTAGATTCTTCCTCATCTCCAGGATTTGCTGTTACTGCTGCTTATGGTGGCAGCTTTTTGTTTAATGGTTTTTCTGAATTAATTTTGTAGAGATTTTTTGTTTGTTTGTTTGTTTTTATTTTGCATTTGGTGACTAAAATCTCTATTGGATTGCTTAATGATCAATTAATAAGTCATATATTTCACTCAGTGTCTGGAACTGTTAAGTCTTTAAATTTTTTCCAGAGGGCTATTCTTATTTTGGGTCATGTCTTTGATACCCAGTCAAGAAGTTTACAACTCCACCTTATTCAATTCTTTCATGTACAAAACTTCGTTTAGTCATAAATGAGAACTTAGATCATTTTCAGTTGTTTCCTTAGCATTCTCATAACCCTGCAGATGCACGTGATGTCTACATTCCCAGGAATATTTACAATCTGTTCAAAGCCATATAGACATCTCATTGTTTAGGTTTTCCTTTCAAACTTTTTGGTTAGTCTATTGTTTGTCCCCACTCAGTCATCTGTGATGCTAAACCATTGACTAATGCCTTCCAGGGAAAAGATATTTAGCACAGAACAAGTTCAAAAAGGTCAAGTAAATGCAAGTATTTTGAGTGGGGTCTACTATACAGGGAACTACTATACTGGTTAAATAATAATTATTTGAGAACAAGGTCTGTTATTCTTCCTCTGGTACTGAGAATGTAAGCTGTGATTTTTTTTTTTCAAGACTTCTGCTGACTTGGGTAAGGGGCTAGCACAATTTAAAACAAAGCTCATTTTTCTTACTGAGATTTAGCTATTTTTTTGATTAAATACTTCCTGATTGCTGCAAGTTTTGTGTCAATTTCCAGAGTTCTGAAAAAGTTGACTTTGACATTTTGTGTTATTTTTGTGTCACTTTTATGAAGGGGAAAGCTTTTGGAACTCCTTTATACTGTCAGTTTTGATGATGTCATGCTTTAATTTTGTGGGAAGTTGTTTTATTTCTTGTTATATCTGTACTTATATCATATCCTCAAATTTTTCCTCAGTCTAATTTGTGGTCCAGATTTTTTCCCTTTATTTCTTACAGAAGTTTTGTGATTTTTAAGTTTAGATTTAGGTCTATGATTCATTTTGAGTTATTAAAATTTCAATTTGTATCATGTTGAATTTATAGATCAATTTAAAAAGTGACTAACAAATTTGAGATTTTTGACCTGTGAACAATGCATAGTTCTTCATTTATTTAGGTCTTCTTTGTTTTTCTCAACAATATATGTTTCTAATCCCAGAGCCTTGGAATTTAAGGACTACTACAGCGATATCCAGGAGAATATGAACTCTGACTTTTGAGCCAGGTTGGTGTTTAATTCCAGCTTTACAAATTACCTGCGATGTAATCTTAGGAAACATTGCATTTCATTGAGACCTCTCTTTGCTTCAGTTTACAGTCTATAAAATGAAGGCGTGCTAATAATTATTCACAGGATTCCTATGAATATATTTACATATATGTATATGTATACACAATACACATGTGTATGCATATGTATATATATGAAAACTTCCTGACATTAATGAAATACTATGTAAATTTCAGTTTTAGTATGCTGAAATAAGTAACTCATGAACAAATAATTTGATTAGTATTAATAATGAGAGATGGATATCTCTGAAACTTTCTTATTATGTAGGCGTCAATAAATATTCAGGGTATAGCTAGTGGCAATAAGTGAAAAGTGAGCATGATTTAAACTATAATCCTTAAATTCATAGGGAAGTGATAAAATAACAGTAAAGTTTTTTTAGCTCCTTTTAAAAAACTGGTTTATAATTGAAGAGTTTACATTTTTAAAAGAGCTTTTAGCCTTTATCCACTTTCACAAATATTATTTGAACAAATATTATTGTGACTGGCTTTTAAACAAAGTCATATAAGAGAAAATCTAGGTTGTAGCAAATAATATGGGCTGGATTATTTTCCACTTTGATTTTGTTAAAGAAAACACAAAATCCTTTACTATAATTAATGAGCACTTTGTATATAGCAGTAAGCTAACAGACTATGTGATTTTTAGTGTATTTAGCATAATGGTTAAGATTGCAAGACTCTGAAGCCTGCCTCACTGGTTTCAAATATCTGCCTCACCATTTTCTCAATCTTTAAATGTGAACAGGTTACTTAACTTCTCCATTCCTTGGTTTCCTCACCTGTAAAATAGAAATAAATAGCAGTACTAACATTCAGAAAGTATATAATGATTAAACAAATTAATATATGTAAGATATGCTTACATATTTTTAATAAGATAGTCTTATTATTTCTTATTATTTTTTATTATTTCATTTTAGAATACTGAAATCATTCCTCAGTCTGTGTTTCACACCATACCCACCACCAGAGTTCTAGTGCTGTCACCTTGTTCTCTTTCTCCTTCCCTCCCACTCCCTCCTCCTGTAGCCACTGTCTTGTATTCTGTAAATTTTGGTGGATTTTATCTATTTATTTATTTTGTTTTATCACAGTCTGCATATGAATGAAATCATCCTGTGCTTCTCTTTTCCTTTCTGCCTTATTTTGCTTATGTTTATGTATTTTTAGTTACATATTATTATTTACGATTAGTGGTAGTAACAGTAGAATTTTAGTTTTTAATGTATTATTTAAAAATAACATCTCATGATAGAAGTAATGCTTATTTATTGGGGAAGCATAAATAATTGTTATAAAAGGAAATTAAATTACTTTTTCTTTGTCCTAACCCCTAAAATAATCACTATTAACTCTTTCGTGCATATATATCCACACTTTACATTATTAAAATGAGACCTCACTTTTTTTGTAATAAAAATGTGGATCACACTATGTATATTTGTTTTATAGTGGCTGTTTTGGGTATAAATATCTGGAAGAAAATGATTTTTTAAGTTCCCAGTTCCACAAGTATCATTAAAATTGACAATTTTTGTTTTTCTCTTTACAGGTGTCCTTTTTTTTTTAACCCCTGGCCCTGGATGTCCAATGTGGATTCATGGCTTTATAGGGCCTGTACCTAGGTTCCTGAGTCACAGGGTGCCCCTGTCCTCTCAGTCTTTTAAGGTTTGAGAGATTGTTTTGAGAATTTACCTCCAGTTTTTGTCCAGTTTTATTTTTTTGTCCATCACAGACATATTATCACGTATGATATAGTGGTTTCCGTCTTCCAAGCCCCCTCTTCCTTTTGTGTCCGGTCAGTGAGATCTGTTTTGCTATAATTAGAATATTCTTAATATGTTTTAGTTTACTTAATGTTTATTTATTCCTGTGAGATAGCTATTATTGTCCTTAGTTTCAGAAAATGATGAAGCACATATAGTTTAATCTATTTGCTCAAATACACAGTCAGTAAATTTAAAAGCTTGGCAAGAAACCAGATAATTTGTCCTCAGAGCCCTATTCCAAACTTTTATGCATACTGCTTTTCAAGAGTTTCAGGAGTTCTCTGAGGGAGAATGTAGGAATATGATTGAGATTAGGAGTATGGCAGACCCAACCCAATATCACTTCTCTTTCTCCTTACTAATATGATGTCAGTATTAACTGAGCTTATTGATGCCCAAATTAAAAATAAAAAACACATTGCTTTGCAATTATATGTAGCCATGTCAACTGTTAGTCAAATAAATATAAAATGGAGTCTTGTATCAGTTGTATGGGAGAAAGTCATTAAAAGAGAGACAATGTGCTCATAATGTTCTGCCCCCTTTCCTCTTATTGCTCCTGACATTCATGAGGTGGCTAGAACCCCAGAAGATAATATTTCACTATGAGGGGACCAACTCAACTATTACAAAGATACTTTCTAAAATTGACCAAAATAATTACATTTCTATTTTGCCTTCTGCTCTTTCCATTCCTTGACAGCTTTTCTTATGCTTGACTTCTAAGGGGTTGGGGTTTTTTAGGTCTTAGTTTTCAATCCCCTTTTCTTCTCTGAATATTTTTTTCTTAAGTAATATGGTCTGTTTACATGACTTTACATACACTTTCTTCTTTGGTGATTCTCAAATTTCTATCTATAGCATAGGTTCTCCTTTGATGTATATATATATATATATATATATATATATATGTATAGCAGTCTACTTGCTCTCTTCTCATGGATGCTTCACAGATATTTCAAAGTTTAAAATGCCTCAGTTAGAATTTTTAATCCCCATCCCTATCTTGCCCTTCTTGCTGATACTTGCTCTTCCTTCAGTCACTTTCTAGGTAAATGGCACCATTATTCAAAGCCAGGAACCTAGGAGTCATTAGTGATTTGTTCCTCTTCTTTATCATTCACTCCTCTCATTTAATTAAAAATTCAGTTTTCAAGTCATTAAGAATTACAAAGTTTAGTTCCAAAATATATCTTGAACCAGATTACATTTCTCTATCTCTGCTGCCATTTTCTTAGTCAATCTACTTACATTTTTTGCATAAACTACAATGGTACCAGACTGATTTCTTTTAATTCACTTCTACATACCAATATGAATAATCTTTTAGAAATGTAAATGCATTTATGTTAGTCCTCAGCTTTCAAAAGTGATAGTTTCTTATTGTATTTATAAATAAAATAAAATTTGTGTTGTCATGGACTCGAGGGTTTACAGGTTCTAATTTATGATACTTTTTCTAATCTTAATGCTCTCCCTTTGCTTATTATGCTTCATCCACTAAGATATCATCTCATGTCTTGAGATACCATGCTTTCTAGTACTTTAGAAATTTTGCTCAGATTATCTGCATGGAGTGTTTTTTTTTTTTCTTTTTTCTTGATTAGCTCTCTTTCATCCTTCAGAATTTCACTTAAGTCTGCAGAAAATCCTTCCTTAGTCACTCTATCTAGAAATCATTCTTTCTCTAGGCATGATTACTTACTATTATAGCACCTTATTTATTTATTTATTTATTTTTTTGTAGGACTTTTCTTACCTTATAGTCATTATTTGCTTACTAGTTTGCCTGTTTATTGACTCTTTCTTGCCCAAATCACAACCTTTTACTTATATAGGGATTATGACATATTGTAGTCTCACCAACATTTAAACTATGATGGTTACAATCATATAACCAATATCTGGTACTATTTGTTAAATAAATGAATAAATGAATGAATATATTTATTCTTTGAAGGGTCCTCAGAGATGCTGGAGTCTCTTTAATGTGGGGGCAGGTGGCCACATGTGTTGGTGGCATTAGACATCATTTGTGCTGGGTTGAGCAGAATGCATTTGATTGTCTGGGACTTTTGTTTGTACTAAGCTGCTG
Source organism: Solenodon paradoxus (assembly GCA_004363575.1). Lineage (NCBI taxonomy): Eukaryota > Metazoa > Chordata > Mammalia > Eulipotyphla > Solenodontidae > Solenodon > Solenodon paradoxus. The sequence continues at coordinate 748,835 of RJWH01000462.1, forward strand.
TATGGAAATGCAACTGGGGATTGAGGGGTTTTAGACACCGTGCCACTTTGACATACCTCTGCTAAGTCATTACTAGAGAGTTGAGTTACACACTGGCCTATTTACAATGTGGTTGCAGTTTGGCAAGGCCAAGTCCATGGCAGGCCATCTGTGTCTTAGGTTCTTCTTTAGCTCTGGAATGGTCAGACAAAAGCACTCCTGTCTTTCTAAAGCTGATGAAGAACAGACTTCTTCCCTTGGAATGGGGCCGAATGGTAATGTGCCTCCGAGGACTACATTGAATAAACTTTTAGAGCAAGGTACAATCAAAACTGATTAAAATCACACTATTTCATAACACTGCTTACAGGCAAAGACACACCAGTAAGCTGTGAAGAAAAAGAACTGACTGCCCAACCAACAGCAGCCTGGATCTAGTCTCTCACCCCCTTGAGTTATTTGTTTAGTTCTGCATGGAAACAGATTTGCCGGTTTGTCTATTACACAGCCATCTTTGCTTGACGTATTGATAAAATGCCTTACATGTCTGTTTTCCACTTTAAAATGAAAAGGTGAAATAACACTCCTGTTTTTCCATTGCTTTCTTGCAAGAACAGACTTAAATATATATATATATATGTATTTAAATAGGGAAATAGAGAAAAATAATCATACCTCTTAGAAGTCTTCGTAATTTGAAGAAAAACTTCAAAGTCTTACTAACATATAAAGATTTGTCATTCTTCTTTGGTGAGACTGGACTATATTTCCAGAAAACTCGCTACCGATGTTCTAGTACTCAGTCATCAAATGATAATGATTTTTCCTGGAATTTAAAGAAAGATTCAAATGATTTTTCTGTTGCTTGACAATTTTAGGACTTTATGAAAGTCACTTGACATCTTCGAGTCTCAATTTCCTATGTAAAATAGAAATAACAACTGCTTAACTAGCTTACAGAGTTGTTTTAAGAATCAAATGAAATATTGGATGTAAGGTAGTCTGTATCCTATAAAGCTTTTTACAAATGTAACATAGTATTGTCCTTGCAAATCCTGCCCACACCCATGCCTTTCTTTAAAAAAAATATCGATGTTCTCTAACCATTAGTTGATCATTCCTCCAGGGCCATACAGTTTTGCAGACAGAACAGGTGCCAGGATCTATGATGAGATTTGGCGGAAAGTGGAAAAGGAACACCGGAGTCTTTTAAGCAACTTCTTAACTTGCCGGTGTTAAGAGTGGACACTTTTCTTTGTCAGTGTCTTCTAGAAAGTCCCTATGGAAGTACATACTTCCATAGAAGCTTGATAGAAAATGTATACTTGGAAGAATATCATTAATATGTATATATTAAAGAGAGATTATAGATTAATTAATTTAATATATGTGACCCACTTCATTGTAAAGGAAAACAGAAATACCCTTGACACATATATATCAACCTGATTAAAATCAGTCTACTTCATTGTATTGTGAAACATTTAAAAATTTTTTAAGCAACAATATTTAAAAAAAAAAATCTTATTTTTTCTGTCTAAATTTCATCAAGACTTTTAGTGGTTTAATTATAGGTCATTTTGATTTATCATAATTAACATGAACATCTTGTAAAAATTATTTCAGGTAGTTTGGGGTGGATGTTTGTGGTTATGGATGATGCAAGTAGAAGATTAAGAACTCTTCTTTATATCTGAATCTTAATTTCCCTAAAACTATTGCATGATTTATATTTGCTTCAAAACATGGAAATACAATATACTGATTAATATTTGTAATAATTTAAAATAATATATAATTTAAAAATTTAATTAAAAAAGAGAAATCAATTCAAATTCTAACAGCATGGATATAGGATAATAATTCAACTTAATAACTACCCTGGATAGTGAAATGCATACTGTCAGTGTTCAGTACAATTGGTTCTAAGCAGTAGGTTAGCTTTTGCAGCAAACATGATGTTTTTCCTTTCTTTAACTCCCAACCCTAGATTTTAGACTTTATCTACTCTGAAAATGCCAACAGAGCAGCCCCTTCTTTCCCCACTGTATGTGCGCACCTGCACAGACACGTGCACATATACACACATGCACACACACACACAGAGGAAGGAAAAAGAGACAAAGAAACAGAGACACAAAGACAGAGAGACTGAGTAAGCTAAGTTTCTGAAAAATTGGAAAATTCCTACTGAATTAAGATGTTAAAAATATAAGACATTATTAAACAAATAGAAATATTAAATTTAAAAAATTCTATATAAGTTCTTATAAATAATCTTAAAGTCAAGAAAATAAAATCATGGACAGAGTATGTGAAATAATGAGATAGTAGTATTTCAACTAACTGATTTTAATAATAATGAAAACTCTCAAAATTAATTTCTATTAATCACTACTTACTTCCTAATAAATTTTTTAGGATCTCAGAGTTTCAATGAGATGCAAATAAATATTCAGTTTACCTTATGGGAGATAATACACATACTAAGAGCTGTGTGTGTGTGTGTGTGTGTGTGTGTGTGTGTGTGTGTGTGTGTGTGTGTTGCCCTCTCTGAATGCCTTTTAGATGTTAACATCCAGAATTATTGACTAAGTTCCAGTACGGCTTGATATTTATCAAGCTTTGGATATCCTTTATTTTACATATTTAATGTAACTATATATAGATTTTTCCTAAATTATATCACCAACCGAGATTATATATTCTTGGCTCTGATCGTTGCAATTTGCATTAGAAAACACGTCACCAGTTTTTATGTATAACCCCACTTTCTTCCTCTTTACAGAAGTAGAAATGCATTTCAAGGCCCATGGTTACTTTTTCTCAGTTGCCTTTAAAAGGGGGTAAATGCAAACATTTCTGTTACTGCCCTGCCATCCACTATCTTTGCTTTTCCCAATCACTAGTTCCTTCTTTTTCCACTCATTTCTAATAGGAATGACTTACGTGTATTCAGGAACTCAAATTCTCATGGTTGCTAGAAAAGTGCACTGGAGTCTAGAATTTCTGGTAAGAAAAATATGCTATTGGAAAAAGATTCTTGTACTCAAGTGAACATATTTTAGAATATTTTCATATCTCAGGAGGGTAGATTTACGAGATTGTCTCTTGAAAGAAGTTCTGGATGATTGGTTAGGGTTGGAAGTCAGGAAGGGAAAGGCAAAAAGATTTCCTGAGTCCTTGATCAAGTGGACAGCTTATATAAAGGAGGGTGATGCTGAAGGAAGGGTACACAGGATGCTAAAGATGAACCGACAATGTCACTGTTTTGTCTAAAGTAGAAATAAAGTCTCCTTTCTCAAAGATCTAGCTTCTATAGCATGAATTTCTTGCTATAGAATTGTGAATTACTGAAATGTATTATCAAAATGATTTGTAATCTTTAAAAAAAATAATGAAAAAAGTTAGATCACAGTATTTTTAAGGGTGAATTGGCTTAACTAGAAAACTGCAGAGAATACTGGAAAAATGAATTATGTATCTCTATCTTTGTGTCTGTATCTATAAAAATGATTCTGAAATAATGACTAAGGAAATACAAAATAAACCATTTAGGAAAAATAACATTTTCAATCATTGTGTCTTTCAGAAAAACAATATCTGAACACTTGGTTAGCACTTGATTAACTGTATTTTCCCAGTTTAAAATGTTTGCATAGTGTTTGTTACAGAGTAAACGCTTAATGCGTTGTTCTAGTACAGCTCTAAGAATAAGTATATTGTTTTTTATCTAGAATTTTTCTGTAGTGTAAGTTAAGGCCTATGTTTGCTTTTCTTTTTTTCCCCTTTAGGCTTTAAAACTGTTCTTTATTCAGGACTGACACTTCTTATCTAGTTCTTTAATTTTAGGTTAATTATCTTATTCTCAAGTTTTTTCATTGAGAATGAAAACTGTGTTAATTTTTTTAGATCTGCCATAGTAAAAAGCCACAGACTAGGTGGTCTAAACAACATAAATTTATTTTCTCGGAATTCTGGAGATTAGAAGTCCATGATAATGTGTTGTCATGTGCAATTTCTTCTGAGGTTTGTTTCCATGCCCTGTAGATGATTTCCTTCTTATTGTGTCATATGACAAGGGATATCCCTTTGTCTATATGTTGTCTATGTCCTAGTCTCTCCTCTTTATAAGGAAACCTATTACGTTGTAATAGGACTCACTCAAATGACCTAATTTTGCCTTAATTACTAAAGGTCCTATCTCAAAAACAGTCTGAGGTACTGGGGGTTAGGACTTCAACATTAATTCTGGGGGATACGACTCAGTCCTTAACAATCACCTTGAGCAAAATGCCTTTTATTGTTTTAGGAGCTCATATAGACCCCCGAAAATAGGTATGTAAAAGACCAAAGAGGACTATATAGATTAAAAAGTCTTCTGTTAAGGAGATGATATCATCTTGCTTTACTACTTTCCAAGGAACTAAAAGAAATTCACCACTTAGTCTGAATACAGTTTTCCTCTCTCTCTCTCTCTCTCTCTCTCTCTCTCTCTCTCTCTCTCTCTCTCTGTCTCTCTGTCTTTCCCTCCCTCCTTTGGCAGACATTTATATCCTAGACTATTAGGAAGGGAATAAAAGTAGTGTCTCATGCATTTTGATTACATAAGAAAAGCTATTTTATAGTCTTTCTAAACTGTGGTATATGATCCTAGATTTTGTTGGACTCTATTTAAATAAAAGCACTTCTTGAGATATATAACTCAGATACAGGAACTCGTTGAGGTAACAGCTCTTAACTAGTATTAACAGAGAGGTTAATAAAAATAATATCACGGAGATTCTGTAAGAATTTGAAACTCTCAATCCTCAAAGTAGGGTTAAACTGTTCAGTATAGATTCAGTGGGAAGAATATTTTATTTTGAGCTTAATCAAGCTCTTTTAGATTCTCTGAAACAGTTTGAACCTTGGCATTTTTCTAAAAATTTCCTTTCCTCTGTGTGAGTTGCATGATGAATAAAAACTTGTAATCTGTAGCTCTTGTCCCCTATCCCACAACCCTGCCTGTACTGATTATGTTTTAGGCTTTTTTTTTTTTCTTTTCTTCCCATTGGAGTTCTCAGTAGGACAATTTTTTCCCTTATTTCATTAAATGGCTTATTTAGATATCTTGATACTTTGTTCAAAGTCTCATTGTCTGGAAGGCTTATTTCCACCTTTTATGCCTTCCCTCTACATTTTCCTGGACATAAGAGAATGTTTTAAACTCAAACAAATCTCTCACAGAATCCTGAAAAGATGTCTTATCTAGGAAAAATTATCTTCACGTTCTAGTGAAAAGATTACTAAGACAATCTTGAAGACTGTCCTAGTAGTTCTCTCTTCAGCTCCTGGAAACACCAAGTTACTAGTTTTTTCATCATGGGACCACCCTGTAGATTTTTTTCTAACGAGGATCCAGGCACTTATATACAAATGGCACAACCGTGTCTGTGAATGTCATTGCTGTCATCTAGATTTTAATAGAAAAACCATGGGGGGAAGTTACTAGACACCTGGAAATTTAAGAATCCTTTGAAAACTGATCATTCATTTGTGGAATCTATGGATATGCTCTATTAACTATCCAACTTCCTTCCTCTTTCCTCTACTCCTGCAATGACCATGCTAGAAAATGGAATTTGTTGCAAATATATTTAAAAACGAAAGGATCTATTTGTTCTTTTGGTAATGTAATATGTGTGTGTACGTGTATATGTAAAGCATGCATACACATTTGTTATATATATGTGCATATATAGAATTTATTTTAAAATTAGCGTATGTGGTAGAATAAAGAGTTCATCAGGAAAAAAATAAAATTAGTGACCTCAGAATGGTAGACTTATTTATGTTGATAAAGGTGATATTCTATTACACACAACTTTTATTAGGTTATTGTTTTCTAAGGGAAGATTATATTAGCTATGTTTTGAATTAAGGCATTTGTAAATACTCAGATGTTGACTTTTTACTCTGATTTCCTACATTTTGAACTGGATTTTGGTATATTCTCCAAAGTGTGGACTGTAGAAATCAGGAGATGACATTTAAACTGAAAATTTTATGATGTCTCAGAAGCTTTGTAAAAGGTCTATTTGTCTGCCTTCTATTATTAGCAAAATCAAACATTGACTTCTTTTGGTTTTACTACTCGTTTTTTCATTTTTTAATATTATTCATCCAAAGACATAATTAGATAAAAATTTGCCTTTATATTTTGATGGGAGCCTAATTTAAGACAAAATGGCTTACAATCGTTCTTATATTTAAATTATGAGAAATTCAGAGGCATAGAAACTTGCCTTCTACCCATATAAAGTCTTCTATATCTACTTATATTACTTTCTATAATAATTATAATAGTGTGGGCTGGTTGATTTTGCAGACTTTCTTTTATTCATATATAGATCTATTTCTGTTATAGCTAATTTAAGAAGCTCTTTAGGTAACACTGCTGCACTAGTCTCATATATTGTAAAAATAGAATTAGAGTTTAGCTGATTAATAGTTTGATGTAAGTAAAGAATTAACTTCTTTTAAAATAAAGTGCTCATGTTATAACATTAAAATTATTAAACTCATTTGACTGGTGCATTTGTATCTTATTCTAACTGTAATTTAAAAAGAAAGAATATCTTGGCACTATTTCATGAAGACCAATTTTATTAAAAGATTAAGTAAAATAAAGGAAAACACTATGCAGGGTAAGGTTCAGGATGTGTAGCTTCTCTAATGATCTCCCATCTTTTAAAATTTGTTGGACATAAAAGCGGTGCTAATCTGATTAGTAACTGTGATTGAGTAAATCTACTGTAAAAATGGACTGTGTTCTGGTTTTTAACATGATACCATGAAAGTCATTTGAGAACTGCCTCTGTGAAACATAAAAGTCCCTTTGATGGAATATTTATCCCACGATTAAAAACTATGTATGTATCACATATATACTATATAAATGGTTTGTATTATTTATTTTCATAAATATAAAATTACGTTCTTGGAAATCTGATAGTCAGAAAAGGAAAACCATATAACACAATGTCAGTGAAATTTGGATTGCTAATGTGGTTACTAAAAATTAAGATCTAAGATTATCTAAAGCTCCTTTAAACTCTCACCCTGCTCTTCTCCTTGCTTCCAGAAATATGTAGAGAGAGAGCACTAATATTTGAGAGACAATTGTATAAAGGCATTTTATATATGGTACCTCATTTAATTAGGAGAAAAAGGAGAAAGTTTGGATAGCTTCTAGTGTTGAAAAAAAGATGTTGGCTATGCTCTGAGACCTTGGAAATATTCCTCAGGCCTCATATCTAGGGTCTAGCATATTTTTACATGTCACTTTAGCAGTCACATACCTCTTTTAAAGTAAAGAAGTTCATTCCTTGGCATACGCATATGCTGCAATTAGATTTTTTGCAAAATGCCAAAAATCTCTAGCAGTTTAAGCAAAGTCCAGAGAAATGTCAGCACTGATTATTAATGTATTTACTGGGAAAAAAGATCATTTTAAAATTGTTACTATATATGAAAATGTACCAAGAAAAGAAAGGTTTTAAGCAAGTAAAAAATTACTTAATTCATTGCTAATCTGAAATTTAAGCTAAACTTTTCATTTCTGTCACAGCGGATATCTGTTAAAATGTCAAATTCTATGACCATTTTAATATCTTTATAAACCCAGTGAACACCTTATTTATAAATAAAATCTCCTTGTGCTTTTAGCACAAGAATTTTATTATTAGCAGTGTTATAAAACACACAGTGAAATTGTGTAAGACACTTTATAATAAATGAGATGGGGAATAGTTGATGAAAAAAGTTAAGATTTTGTTTCAGTTTGGCTGCTTGGCATTTTTCCCTTAGTTCCATGTCAATTTTTGAAAAGAAGTGACTGAATTTGCTACCCTTTTAAGGATTTTGAACAGCATGCTGTTTGCTTTGTAGGGAGTCTTTCATTTTCATAGAAGATGAAGGTTAACAAGAAGTTTTCTGAATAGATCTGTATTATTACATGGTTAAAAAAGTAAATTTCAACTAAGCTGAGGTTTTTGATGCATGATTTAACTGAGAAATCAACAATTGATACATTCCTTCGTTCATAATAATAACAATTGATTAGTCTCCTCCTGTAGCTTATGAACATACATGGAGGAAGCCAGTAGTGGGGGCACTATATGGATAGTGGGACAAGAGCTTCTAAAGTTTGGGTTGAAAACCTAACCATTAAGTTTCCTGTCTAAGAAGGGTTGGTAAGGGGAAAATGGTGCTTAGGGAATGGAGTATATAACACCCATGAAGATTAAATTATCCCAAGTTATATTATTCACTGGGTCTTTAAGAGTCCTGAGAATAATGCCCAAGTTCCCATTCTAAGATTTTTGCATGCATTAATTTTTCCATTTCTGTTATTCCTTCAGCAGCTTTCAGTTATTACCTTTCAGGAGAATTAAACTACTTTCACTGCCCAAAAAGTTCAATTTGTTTTCTTCCAAGAAAGGAAAATTCTCCTGTTGAAATCCATGATAACTTTTACCAACAAGAGAAGTGGCACGAACACTATTTCTTTGGCATTTACTGTGTCACAGTTTATCTTTTAAATAATAATGAACTTCTGGGGGTCCTTATGATATAGCTCTGGGTTAGAAAAATGGAATTTATGGGGTAAGAGTTAGACTATTTTAAGCCTCGTGTTATGTATTATTGAGAAACTTTTCCCCAAAATGATTCTGCTACTTATGCTCCCAAAGTACCTGGTAAAGATCCCATTCACCTGTAACAAGACAACATTTTTTATAATTTTGAGTCATTGCTAAGTAATGCTCCAGTGTGATACTGTGTTATGACTATAATTTTCATTTTCTCGATGATTAAATGTATTGATTTTTTTATGAGCTTATTTATTTGTAAAGTGTTCTTGTCCTATTTTTATGAAGCCTTTGTTTATTAAAGATATTGGATCTTTGTCATATTTGTTATAAATATTTCTTCATTAAAATTTTGTGTTTCATATATAGCTATTTTAAGTGAAATCTGTTGATTTTTTTATTTTTTATTTTCTCTACTGAAAAACCACGTTGCTGAAGATTAGTGAAATCTGCTGATGTTTCAAAGTTCATGTAGTAAAGAGAATTATTACTCATCAATTTCAAGGACTGGGAATCATTTATTTGTGTAGACCGAAAAAGTCACTTACACCTACTGTAATTACCATCATCAATAATTATAGCTAAAGTTTCCTACTAAATGTAAATTTAGGTACCCAGTATCTCCTGATATAGCACATTACAATTTAAAAATCACTTTAACACACATTCCATAATTTTATTTCACTCCTCACAACTACTGTATGAAGTAGAATATGATGAGAGCTATTATATGTACAAATCTCAGGAAGGGGATGACTTTTCTATGGTTATACAACTATTAAATGGAAGAGTATGAGCTTGCAAAATGATCGTGTAATACCAAATCTCTGCTTTGCTTACTGTATTCATATATTTTTAGAAACTATCTACCAAGTACCTTCTAAAGGACCCAACTTCACTGGGTTTTAAAATTCCAAATTCTTGATGTTCCAGATAATTTCTAAAAAAGAAGAAATAAAATATTTTTGAGCTGATGTTATTATCTTTTTCAGTTTATTGATAACGAACAAATGTAGACTTTATTGCTTCACTTCTACAAGCCCTCCTGGCCAGTAGATATTGATGTCATATTTGAAACCCAGGTATTTTTCTCTTGCCTCCTACTACCTTCCTGGCAGGGATGACTGAAATTCTTTTCACCTGTTATAATCCTAGAAGTCATTTGTCTTATGTGTCTGAGCAGCTGTAAATGCACTTCTTGGTTTCCATCCCATAAACCTAATTCCATCTCAGGGTCATTCTGCACAGTTTGACTTATACATAAAAATTAACTTTTAAGAGGTTTACTTTAGCTTGATAGCCATCTATTAACGGATCTAGAAAGCAGGTATCCTGAGTGTAATTTCCTTTCTATAAATGAATACATTACCTCCACTCTTCTGTGAGCTCATTCTTCTAGAGTATCACATTTGCATTATTGTTCCAGACTAGATGAGGGCATACTGACTGACAGTTCTCAAACCCTCTTGGTCTTCAAATTTCCACAAACAACTGGGTCTGGGTATTCACTGGACTTGGAAATTAAATTTTTTCTCTTTTGAGAAAAGTAAAAGAAAAAAGAAATGAAAGTACTTGGCAAAGATAGGTATAAATTGCTGTTGAAGCAAAAGAAAGTATTTGTAGAAAAATAGATGAACTGAATTCCCACAATATAGATCAAAGATGATTGAAAAGTATGTCTTTATTTATAGGTTGATATTAAGAAGGAATTCTGCTGAGAAGAGAATGAACTAAAAGGAGGTTTAGATGTATCAGAGTTTTAAACATAAAATATTTAAGTAAATATTTGGAGTGCTGTATGATCAGTGGAATATTTGTATTATATTTAGTTAACCCCAATGGTTACTGTGTTCAACACAGTTAGCTCACTTAATCCTCAAAAATACCTTTTGAATAAGAAAGTTTGTGTGATACATGAGCTTTAGAGAGGTTAAAAACTTGTCCAGGGTCATAATCCTGATAAATGCTGGAACTGCTATACAACCCATAACACTTGCTGTGATCAGCACTTATTTGTTTGTTTATTGTCCATCTCCCCCACCAGAATGTACACTCCATGAGGAGAAGTCAGCTTCTGTCTTTTCACTGCTATATCCCTAGTGCTTGACTCAGTGCCTGGTACTTAGAATTTCCTCAGTAGATATTTATTCAATGAATGAGTGAGTGAATAAAATCCATTTTATCCCTAGAAACTTACTAGTAATTCTTTTCCAGTAATTCATACATTTTTCTTATTGGTTAATCATGCCTTTTTAAAATACTTATGTACAGTTTCCATGAAACTTTCTTAGATTCAGGGGAGAGGGTTGGATTATCATTAGAGAATATAATAAATTTACCTCCAATCAGGAGATGGTATAGAGGATGCTTAAAATATAACCAATTTGAATCAGTTGTATTTCTCAGAACTATAATTCACATTATAATTTTCATGGAATTGAGGTGAATGAACAAGCAACACAGTGTCATAGCAATGTCTAAGACAGACATAGTTATTGTCTACATGGATACTTATTGTCTGTTAGACTTTAGATTTATTTCCTCATTAACTTTTGAACTTAATATTATACAATGCATTATTTAAAAAAAATTAAATATAAAAAATGAAAATGGGGAATATATGTTTCTGATAGTTGAAACTTGTCAGTAAAAGATAGCTGTAAAAAATGTAAAGTGTCTTATAGAAGGTATAGCTCCCAATCTCAGTGTTCTCAATTCTAGTTATGCGTTAGAAACATCAGAAGAATTATAAAGTGCATTTATGTCCAGGGCTACTTTAGACAAATTATATCAGAATATCTGGGGCTGGACTCTGGCATCTATATTTAAAAAAAAGTAAAAAAATGTTTTTATTATAAAGTAATTCCTTCATGATGCCTTTCCCTCTAACTGTGTATATATATTTTTTCAATATCTTCAAACGCTTGCTATCTCCCCAAAGAACTTAGAAGTCAACTTATGATCTCACTAGTGTAAATCAGAAGGCTTTTAATTACCTTATTTCTTTAAATGTAATCTAAAGTATAAAAAAAATCATACAACACTTCGGAAATACAAAATATATAAAGAATACTTCGATGGGTATCCATAGACTTACCAACACAAAAAAGATAGGACCTATTTCCGAATGCACTATTTCCCACATATTAGTCTCTCTTTTTAATGATTAAATATTGCATTTCTAAGTAATACATTGTATCATTTGTATCTAAAGAACTTAAACTTTTATGAAAATATTCATATGTATATATTCTTCTGAAATTTACTATGTTGGTGGGATTCGACTATATTAACAAATACAGTTCATTTTCACTGCTATGTTGTATCTATCCTTTCTCTGCTGATGGAGATTTAGGTCATTTCCATTTATTTTAATGTAGTCCAAATTCATAATAGCTGTAGAATAACCAAATCACATTGTTGCTGCTAATCTAGTATTTCCCTTTTCGGTTGCAGTTAATTTTCTGAAAAGTTTTAATGTAAGACCTTATATTTTTGTACCAGTTACATTCATGTTTAAGTTTTTTGAGGTAGATTTTTCACTCAAAAATCTCTTATTAGTGTCATAGACTTTTTTAACTTGTCAAACTGTATTTTAAATTGTAATTTTATCACCTTTTATTTAAATTATCCTTCCATCTTAGTATTATCCATAAATTTGATAAGAAATCCTTCCGTATATATTCTTTTAAGTGAGAGGTTGAGTTGGGTAGGACCTGTTATACAAAGAAGCAGAGATTATCCTCTACTACCCTATAGTTTGGACTTACTATCAATCAAAGCAAAGCCAATGAATCTATCTTTTAGATCTTGATTTGAGTAACTAAAACCTCTTTAAAACACCATACACATGGAAGATCCTGAGACTGAAAATTGTACTCTGGATTCTCTCCCAAAAATCACTCATTGAGTAAGATTAATTGATCAGCTGAATGAGTGAAAATCTAGTGAAAAGGAGTAAGGACAAAAGCATGCTGGTGTTTTTCACCTTCGAGTTAATACGTTGTTGCCTATATCAGTAATTTAAAAACCAAACCAAACCAAGCCAAACCACAACTGTTTCTGTGGTTGACATTTAAAAATCTGACATCTGTCAGACACAAGGAGGCGCTATGGTCTAATAAGGAAAAGATATGCTTCTGATAGGTAGTGACAGCTAAAAGATGGTCTATTAAAAAATAGGACAGTTTGATAAATTATTCTTAAAAATGACACATATAGGAAATCTTAAATGTATAAGTTATTCTTCATTTTCAAAGGGAAAAGAAACAGAATGATTATATATAATTAAAAAACCCTCTTCCACTAAGAAGTGAGCTTTCTTTTTCAATTGGTTATCTGTGTGGAACAGACTAATGAACTAATTTGAAAATATTCTTTGCTTAGAATCATAGGCTTTGGAGTGGACAGGGATCTTAGCATTAGCCATTAGGCATTTGAATATAATGACTATTCAAAAACCACTATTAAAACCGGTAGACTAGGCAGATCAATTAAGTTGACCAGATAAATAAGCAGTCAACAGGGTAAAGATCTGGGAAAAGAAGACCCATCACACCAAATCTCAGATTCTTAATTCCTTGGTATATACTTCTTACACAAAATCATGCTGTCCATTCTGCATTTCCTGCTTAAGTATAGTCTAAATATAAATTAACCATTTTAGTCATTTGTTCAAAAAAATCTACTGTGAAGCATAGTGAGTGCACAGCCACTGCGTGTATGTATGTATATATGTGTATATATATTTATGTATATGACACAATCCATTTGTTTTGGGAGGTTGTAGAGGATATTCTTGCACGTAACTTTAGAATAGATAATCTCAAAGATTCTTTTCAGCTCAAATTTTTTATTTTATTATTTCATTCTATCCTGTTCATTAATTTAAAGACAACATTTTATTTTGGAAAATGTTAGATGTACAGAAAGGTTGAAAGAATTTTAGCGAATACGCACCCATACATCCACCATATATATTTTACTATTAACATTTGCTCTATTGTGTTATCTATTCATCCCTCTACCCATCTTACTTTTTGGTGCATTTCAAAGTAAATTGTAGGCCTCAGAATTCTTTCCCTAACAGTATCAGCATGTATAACATATAAGTAGGTTCAATGTTTGTTTCATTCTTTTAGGTAAAATTTCATACAAAAATACAGAGATATTTAGCAAACATTTTCTGATGTTTGAAAAATGAAACCTGCATAACTGAAAGTCAGACATAGAAGCCTGCCATTGCCTTAGAAGTTTCCCTCATTTCTCAAGTAAATTCCTGTCTTCCACCTAGAGGTAAACCCCTGTGGTGTTTCTTTGCTGTTTTTTTTAAATGTCAGATTAGTTTGTCTTTTGCAGAACTTCCTGTACATAGAAGCGCACTACGTAATTTTTGCACTGTCTTCTTTTACTCAGTATGTTATCTTTGAGATTGATCAGTGTTATTGCCTGTATTGGTAATTTGTTCCTGTTGTTCTCCTGTTGATGGATATTTGAGTTGTTTCCAGTTCTTAGTTATTATGAATAAAGCTGCCATACATATTTTTGTAACAGCATTTTTATGGAATATGTGTTTGTATTTTTTGATGGATATCTAGACGTGAAATTGCTTGGTTATAGATAAATGCACATTTAGTGTTTAAGTATTCCTTCATTTAACAATATTAAATATTTATTGGATAGATGCAATGTGATAGGCAGTAGAATAATAATTGTGAAGACTAATTGATCTCTTAATATGTGTCATGTTTTTCCCCCCTACTGTTTCAATGTAATATTTTAAAGTTTTATTTTATGAAACAAATCAGGTACATCTCCTAAATTGCTTTTTCATTTTCATTTTCAAATAATAGGTTTCACTGGATGCTATTCTTATTACTACACAGCAGATAGCAATATAGGCTCAGGAGTCAGAATACCTGGGTTCAAATTCCATTTCTATCACTCATAACTGTGTGACCTGGAACAGGTTACTTAATCTCTCTTTGTCCCAGTTACTTCCTATTATAGCTTCCCATACACACCTCTAACACAATTAATTTTCTTGGAATTACTTACATACATGTTTGTTCCCTCCATTTGATGATAAATTTCTTGAATCAGAACACATAATCACTCAAGTATATAATGTCAGTACCAAGCATGATACACAGAGAATAGAAAGTATTCACTAAAATATTGGTGAATAAATGATTTACCACAGGTTTGTGGAGTTAAGGCATAGATTACAACATACCTCTGTCAGAATATGAATGAGAAATTTGAAGTAGGAACTCTTTGAATACAAACCATCATATTCTTGTGAATCTGCCTTTTTCTCAGTGTACAAGTAGAGAGCTGAAGTGATGGTTAGAGTACATAGTGTGGGCATAGAGCAGGAGGGTGCCATGGAGGCAGGTTATGAGCCTGACCCCTAACAGAGGGCTCAAAGGATAAGGCACGTAAGCTGTATGAGGGACTGAAAAGGGGGAGCAATGGAGAAATGAACCCAACAAAGTTGTACTCCTCTCAACTCTGCTCAGAGGCAACAAGAACACCTACTGAATTATTGTTACCCTTGGGATACAATGGAATCTGTAAATTGAGAGAGAAAGAATATTCTCTTAGGGTCACTGAGCAGGCCATGGATGGTGCATATTTCCTCTCTCTGTTTCTCTATTTCAACAGTGAACTAATTAGAAGCAGATAATATAAGAATGCTGAAAACAATGATCAATTAATGCTGATGTTGAATCAAAGGTCTTGCAGTTTTTAACCCTTGCTTTTATGTTTGTGATTCTTCACTATTACTGAAAATTATTTTTCTATTTAGGAATTGAAGTCTTCTTGAATATCATTGGTGAGACAGAAGTTCAGCTAATTGATGTTACTATTAGTGGCAAACATTTTTGTCCTTCTAGAGAGAACTTAATGACTGCTGTAAAGACCTGTTTATCTAGGACCAGGTTGATTAAAGTTAGTATTTTTCTGAGATGATGAATATATTCTTAAGTAAGAATGCTAATTATCTGATAGATTTGTTGAGTATTACTAAGTGTCATATTTAGTGCAGAACAATTTTATATTTACTATATCTTTTTATTCTCATAACCCTCCTATGCAGGAGTTATTGTGCCCATTTTATAGTTGGCAAATCTGAGGCTCAGAGGAGGCAAAGAGATAATATGTATCAGGTATTTTATGATGTTATTTTGTTAGGTTATTATCATTACTCTTCATTTTACAGACAAAGGAGCAGACTGCAGACGTCTCAGGGAATGGGCACTTACTGGATACCTCTAACATGTCAGATATTCTGTGAGGTGCATTCCTGACTTTGATTTCATAGACTCATAACAACCCTGTTAAAGAGGTAAAATCATCCCTACAATAAAAACGAGGAAACAGAAGCTCCGGGATGCTATCTAATTGGCTTAAATTCATACAATCAATAAACAAACAAACAAAAAATGAACAAAACTGGGAATCTGATGCAGTCACGTCTTCCTCTGAAGCCCATGTTTTCTCAAAGATATGATGCTCTGTGACAGTTTGTCTGTGGTCAGAGTTAGTAGAGTGGAATTTCTGATTCTAAATTTGGTTATTTTTCTTCTACACCCTGCCTCTGCTGTATGGTTCATCAGACCATATGTTTCATCTTTCTGTCCTCTGCAAGGATACAAAAAACAGAACAAGAGTTTGCTTTTTATGAGACATTTTCAAATCTATGTGATTAAGCAGCCTTGTATTTTCCTTGTTGCTAGACTAAATACTGTGATAACAAATCCCTTAACCTTCACTTATAGATCATGTTTTCATCCCTCTAATATTTTTGCTTATTCTTTTTTTATTGTGATGAAATAAAACATATAAAATCTACTGTCTTAATCACTTTTAAGTGTACAACATGGTGGTGATAAGCATAGTCATATTGTTGTGGAACATGGATCCAGAACCTTTTCACTTTGCAAAATTGAAACTCTAAGCCCTAATTCACCCTCCCCTACCCCTTGGCAACCAATTTTCTATTTTCTATTTCTATGAATTTGACTACTTTAGATGCTTCATATGCTTCATACAATATTTGTCTTTTTGTGTGACCTATTTCATTTAGCACAACGTTCTTGAGATTCATCCAAGTTTTAGCATGTAATAGGATTTCTTTCCTTTTTAAGGAATTCATATTTTTATTTTCAGTATATCGCAATTTTTATTAACTTCATTAAAAATAGCACAAATTGGTATGTTCTGAGAACTCTTTCCAGATATAGAGCTACTGTAGTGTTTGTTTTAAAGAAAATAATATTGTCCTAAAGAATGAAATGTGGATAAATGACATGACCAAATTTCATACTTATTGTAGTCATATGATTTGAAGATATGCTGGGCAAATAGGGAGATAAATTTCTTACTCCAAACCCAATATTCTGTGCCCTGAAGATGAAATTTCTGCCCACACATCTGTTTCTATAGTATAAAGCAGTATATTTCCAGGGAATTTCATTAAGAAATAGAATTTCAACTTCAATTTTAAGCACTGAATTTGAACCTTTGTGCTTGGAGGCTAGTGTTTCTTTCTCTTGTCTTTTTATATAGCATGTAGAAAATGCATTCCCCCAATGATTAGGGCTATTAGAAGATTTTAAGATTTGGTCCTTAAATATATGTTCAGAGAAACTTAGCAAGCACAGGGGTGTCACCATCCTTTTTATAACAATTTGTTAATACTTCTTTAGACATGAGACATTTTCACCTGTAGGATTTTAGTGAACCACTTGGACAAAACCTGCTATATTTGCAAAATGTGTTTGTCATCTTATTTTTGGTCTTTTTTCCGTTTTTTTGAGGTTCTTTGCTCAAATTTACTCAGAAGAGTTTTATATCTTTCTGAGCAACAGAAAAGATAGTCTAATTGTAACAAAAAAAGAAACTACCACTAGCTGAATGCTTATGCATGCTCTGGGAATAAGGCGGTCCCTACATTTTAAGGATGTCTGTCCCTAAAAAGAGAGCCTCCAGCAGATGGCAATACCTCTATGTGGAATATTCTTCTAGACAAATGACATGTATCTAAAGTAAAACTGATACCTCAGTGAAGTCACATACCATTTCAGAGAAACCTGATAGCTTTAGCTGGGTAGGAACCCATTTAACATTATCTTTTAGCTATTATCCCTTCTCTCCATTCCATCTGACAATTCCCCAACTCAGCATTCTGTGTATACCATCCCAATGGTCAAGCATGGCTATTAGGGTGGGAGCACTGAACAAGGTCCCTGAGTTTGCTACTAGGAGCAGACAATTTTAATAAGCAACCTCTGTTGACTGAGCTCCACAGTGACCTGATGAGACTATTTGTTGTACTCACCTCTGTGAACTTTTAGCATGGCTAACCCATGTTTTGGTTGCTAAGTACTGAACTGCAGGAAATTGTGAGCAAAACCCAGGTTATTTTGTTGATGTTATATTTAAATATGGATTTGTCACTTTCCTCATATCAAAAATATGTAATTATGAATTTGGTTGTTTTGTTTATCATTCTTCTTGTCCTTCCTTGATCCTCTTGGCTGGGCCTGGTGGTAGACTTCTATGATAACTCTGAACTCCTTTCCTTACAAAATCTACCTGCGAAGTTCTATAACCTCTCAGGAGCTGGTTGGGATATGGAAACTTAAATAATTTGAAAACTATGACTAATCTTTTAAAAAAATTTTATGCATATTTTAAGATTTGTTCTTATAACTTGATACTTTTTTCCTCATTGATGCCTATATATCAAGATACTTTAGGCTGTAACATTAAGCTCATCACAAATTGATTTATATAATAAGAATATTTGTTGTTTTTTGTAATAGAAAATCCTAAGATAAAGCAATCTTCACAGTGCAGTGAATCAGCACTGTTGTTGGACAGGGGTATTCTTCTGTATCTTCACTTAGTCATTCAGAGTTTTGGTTCCATCCTTAGGTATCTTCTTATGATCATAATATGGCTTCTAGCAGTCCAGCAGTCTTGTGAAAGAGACTGACTTTTGTACTCCAAAATTCCTGTGTGTCCTTGAACTACTTATTTTGGAAAGGGGATAGAAATTAGCATATTCGATTAAAAGCAATCATTTGGCCTGGAATGATGGTTAAGGAGAAATTCACAATGCTTCCCGTAGTATCTGTGCAATTTATTTATTTTTTTCAAATTGATCTCTACACTCTTATAATTCCTGGAAAATATAAATAACAAAGGGCTAGCAGAATAGTAACTTCTAATAAAAGATTGATAGTGAAATGCCATTTATATGAAATGTCCTTTATTGAGGAAAACATTGAATCTTAAATTCACAGAATATGGGGCAGGTCAATAACTAAAAGACATGTATCATTGTGCTTATTCTTTACAAAGATTATGTGAGATATTGTTTGAGTTATGAAGGCCAGGATTTTACTTTAGTAATTTTAAGATATAGAGAATAACTTCATTTTTTAAAGAAAAAATCATCTGACTAATATTCTTTGAATTTAATAAAATTATAGCTCTCTATTTTTCTTTATTTTCTGGGCCTCAGGTCCAGTGTAAAGACTGTATGATTACTCATATTTTAATAAGGCTCTAATTAAAAATAAATATTTCTCTCTCTTTACTCATGTTAATAAAGAAATAAAGTTCACAGATATCCATGAATTTTCCATTTAATGTACAAATCACAATTTGATTTTATGGTTTGCCATATTTAACATTATTTAACCATAGCCTGAGATTTGAAGAAACAATTTATCTGGCAACAACTTTGAACTTACAGAAAAATTACAAAAATGGCACAGAATCCCATGTATACCTTTATCTGCAGACCCCATTCAAGTCACCAATCAATCCGGTGATATTCTTTATAAATAAGGACCCAAAATCATGCCCTGTAATCTAGACCACTCCTCAGCCTCCTGTGAGTTTTATATCCTTGACATATTTTAAGGTCATATGGTAGTCACCATACAGAATGCTACTTAATTTCAGTTTTTCAAACATTTCCTTGAGATCACATTATGTAGTTTTTGGCAAAAATATTACAAAAGTGATGATGTTTGTGATTGTGTCCAATTGGATGGCACATGATTATGTTGATTTGCCTCCTTGCTGATGGTATAAATTCTGATTGCTTGTGTGTCCTAAATGTTTCCACTATAAAGTTGCTTTTTCTCCCCTTTGTAACTAAGTACACATTTTGTGTGGAAATATTTTGAAATTATATAAATACCTATTCTTGACCTCACTCTCATCTAGTTTTAGTATCCATTTGTGTATTAAGTTTGAATTAATTACCTCTATGATGGTTTTGAAGTGGTGCTTTTTCTAATTCCATGGTTTCTTCTACTTTATTAGTTGGTGTTATATTGTAAACAAAGTTTCCTTTTCTCCCTATTCATTTTTTTATATAAGTGAAGATTAATAGAAATTTCAATGGTTTATCATTTGTTATTGTCATCATTATTTTTATATTCACATGGTCCCAGATTTGACCATAGGGTGTTCCCTTCAAGCTGACTTCTGTGTCCTTTTGACATGTCTTTACCATTCTCTTAGCATTTCCTTACCTCCTGGTGCCAAAAGCTGCTTATTCTTTCCTTGCCCAGATCTAAATTCAGTCATTTCTTCAAGAAGTACTAGTTTCTTTTACAGTAGTGGAGTATTTAGAGGTCAAGATATGCTTGCTAGGTGTGCTCTTTGATATGGGGTTTTGTCATTCCTAGGCCAAAGCTAAGAAATGCACGTAAGTACACACATTCCTTCTATATTTATGTGTTCTGAAACTGTGAACTCATACTCACCAGTATGGTTCCAATACAATACTAGAGGATTCTTCTTAATCATTGAGAAATCTGGTTTCTTTATCACTAATATGTTACTCATTTTCTCAATCCTTTGTCTATAGCCAATTACTGTCCTTGTCAGGCTGTCCCTGCTTCCCTACTCCAACACTGTCTTCACATGCACTGTCATTGCCAGCTGTTGCCAGGCTGGCCCGGCTATGCGGTTCCAATACCATCTTAAGGGACACTATTACTATGCTGTTCAGGTTGACCTTTCTTCCCATCTCTGATTGACCCTTCTGTAAGTCACTATTACTTTCATAGTGGGATCTGTCCTGTAAAATTGGATTGAAGGACAGATGGAAGGAAGAAAAAGATTGGAGACCTAAGAAATTATGGATTAAAATTAGTACTATAGAGGTTATAGTTATCATTAAAATTAGGCTGAATGTCCTTGATGCTATTTATTCTTCACTAGTTTCTGTGGTTTCATATTAACATTTCAACAAAAAGTTCACATACTTCCTTCTTTAAAAAAGAAATATGCAGATTTAAAATACTGTGAAAAGCATAATGAAAATGATTGCATGCAACCTGCATTTTCATATGCAGTCACATTTTCTATTACAAGTATCGCTAATACAGCAGATAAATGTAGCCTTCCACTATGAAAATCTTAAAAATGAATATGGCATGGGTTCTGCCTTAAATTGCCAAAATTGCTTCTTTTATGACTTTGGTTAAGTTACTTGTTGTTCCTTAGTTTCCTTATTTGTGAAATGTGAATAGTAATAGTACTTATCTTTCAGAATAATCTTGAGAATTAAATGAGTTTATAAATGTAAAAAGTCATTAGACTAATATCTGATATTTAGTAAATGCTATCATAGTTGTTGTTATATTTTATTAATATTATTTGTATTGCTCTATCCCCTTTTATGTGCAAATATTTATCATTTGTCATATCATTAAGTTCTTTAAAAGTTGCCCTAAAATTATAAATTTCATTTGCAATTTCTTTTCTATATGAACTGTGATCGATTTTCTTCCTCTTTCTCTTGCATAGACTTGGCAATTTGTTACCAAATCTAACCCTTGCCTCCATAACTCTGCTCTGCTTTTATTCTTTTTCTTCTGCTTGCTCATTGTCTCTCTCAAGTTCTGGGGACTTTGCAGAGACCAAGCTGCTGTATTGTTGTGGACTTTGGACCTTCTGAAAGCTGCTCATTTATGTTTGGTCTCGGAATTATTTAACTATAAAATAAAACTAAGTAGTGTTGCCTCATAGGGCTATTGCATAGTTTAAATTAGAAAATTTAATAAATTATTTAGCACCGTGCTCAAAAAATGTTAGCTATTAAAATGATTATGATTGTTATGCCAAATTGGAGGGCTTGATTCTGGTCTTCTCAACTTTGATTTTCTTCTCTTACCTTAAGGCACCTTTCTTCCATATCTTACTTTTATTTGCTTTACTGCTGAGAAAAATAGATATATGTAGCTTCAAAAACTTTTGGTTAGAATTTTGTATGGTTTAGAGTTAAGACTGTGAAATCTAAGACTGACAACTATTGAGAGTATATTTTCAAGAGTATGCAATCTTGGAGCCAGGTTGCCTGGGTTGGAATCCTGGTTTCTCTACTCATACTTGTGTGACATTGGTCATATTACTTAACCTTTCTGCACGCTAGTTCACTCATCTGTGAATTGGGGATGGTGATAAAATAATTATTTAATAATTCTGTTGTGAAAATTCAGTAAGTTAAAATATATAAAAGTACTTAGACTAGTGCTTAGCACTTAATAAACCCGATATAATGTTAGCTATTTAGTACTGACTTGTAATGGCCTTTCCATGAGCACGGGAGATTTTCCTGTGACCACAATCAAATTGTTCTAGTTAATTTAGATGTTATTTCCTTTATACTTAGGAAGGAGAATATTTGTACATATATACAAACACATTTGCACACTACAATTATATTACGTATATAATTTAGCTTTTTTTGCTTATTCATTCTGCTGTCACTATATGATTAATTGTTTGCTGTGTGGGAGAGACCTTTTCTCTTTAGTCTCTATTCATTTGAATAAGTGAGTTGGGACTGGAACCAAAGCATGTCCCTAACGTGATTCATTCACAAAGGATGTCTGATGGCTGAGAAGCAGTGATAGATGCCTCTTCTTTCCTCCATGTGACTCAAATGCTTAAAAAGCCATGGAGAACTGAATCAACTGAATGTTTGGCTCCATCTATTTTGTTTGTGGCATAAAACCCCACAGTCTCTTAAATCACTTGTGCTTTTTTTTCATCCATAGCTTATTAGTGCACCTGATGCTGGAGTTTTATATTTTAGATACAAAGTCACTAGAAAAAGAGGTATTTCTTAGAATAGGTATTGTATTATTTTGGTGTAATACCTATTTTTAAAAAAATATTTTATTTTACATAAATTGAAGCAGCACAGATTAGACTTTGGAGATCATAGGTCTTTAAAACATAGATTATAATTAACATCTGTTCAGGCTTTTTTGAGAGGAAGCATGTTATAATAAAAGGAATATTTATTGTACAGGTATCTATTAAGCTTTTAATAATACCAGGGAAGTGTGTTTGGTAAAGAGTACATTGTCTTCCTCCTCTCCCTCTCCCAACCCCCAGTGAAAAGATATTTCTTCTCATGACATATATCTGGTTGGGAGACGGATTAAAATCTGAATCGTGTAAGGTTAAGAGAATAATTGTAAGTGGGGTAAGAACACGATGTTGAGAGAATGGCTATTTGGAGAAATCTATCTACTTAGAGAGACAAAGGGAGACTGTCGAGGCAATGGCTTTAAGCTGAGAGAGCTGAAGGAGAGTCAGGATAAAACACTGCAAAAGAATCAGGGAGTGTAAAGCAGAAATAATTTTCTAGACAGGGGTATAGTATATACACAGGTCTAGGGCAAGAAGCGGGTATAGTTTGTTCAAAGAGCATTAAGGTCAGAATTGCTGGAGTTCAGAAGCAAAGAGGAATGTATTTTATAAAAAATGTAAAAACAAAAAATTGAGATGTAGGGCGCCATGGAGGAGTACGCTCGGGAGCCTCGTCCGTGGCGAACTGTGGATGATTGTGATGGCGCCTTCACTAGGCGTGTTGTTGGGGGTGGAGTCTTCCAGGCCCTCCGGGGCTTCCACAGCGCCCCTGCAGGAATTCGGTGCCGACTGAGAGGTAGTGTCAATGCTGTGAGGATCTGAGCCCCCCAGAGCGGAGGTAGCTTCGCAGTGTGGGGCCCCGCTCTCCCGCATCAGCGGGGGCCTGGTGCGGTTGCGCGGCAGGGAAGGTCCTGGAGCTCCATCACCAGTGGAGCGCCGGCCGGGCCCGTGTTGGCTACCCTCAGTGGCCCACTGGTCATGGTGGGCTCAGCAACGATGCGGGGCATCCTTTGGCCCTCATCGAGGGTGTTGGCATCCTCCTCACTCGGTACAATGCCCACCAGTTCTGCAATGCACCCCTGTTCCTGAAGGACCCCAGCCAACTGCCCCCTAAGGAGGGCACCCCTAATCCAGACTATCAACTATTAACAATACCACTGAGGAGATGACCATCTATCGCTGCCACCATGGGAGCTCCTCCTCTGTCCCCTCCCCAGCGGTCTACCTCGAAGGGAAATCTGGCTCCCAGCTGCCCCTGGGACCCTCTAGAGAGGGCCTCTCCTCTGTTCCCTTGTCCCAGCGTGGGGTAGGGCATTCCAGCTGCCCTGATGGCTGGCTTCCCTTCTCAGGGCACCCCTGCCCCATATTTACATGTAACATGCTCTCACTCCAATTTGTCCTCGTGATGTCCTGATGAGTATTTAAAGCCAGTTTTGAAATGAAAAATAAAAAATAAAAAAAGAAGAAACTGTAGACTTAAGTGGGAGCCAGGCAATCAGGATCTTGCCGGCCACATTAAGCACTTGTGTTATCCTAAGTTTGCTGGGAGAGGACCACTCAAATGTTAAGTAGCTTAGACTGTGATTTTAGGTATATGGAAAAACAGAAAAGAAAAAAATGCTTAAAAATGGCTAATAAGGCTATAACTTGAATGCTCAATATATAACAACACAGTTTAGTATAATCAAACTATTCGTGAAATAATTACAGAGTTTAGGAAAAATCAATTAAAAGAATGCTGTATGTAGTATAGGTTGGTAAAGGACACTAATTTAAAGCTTCATGGTTTATATCTTCACTCAACTATGGCTCTCTGTCTCTGAGACAGAGAGAGACAGATCAATGAAAGAGAGAGAGAGAGAGAGAGAGAGAGAGAGAGAG